>CM033453.1:21459585-22659585 GCA_019425755.1 Amaranthus cruentus
TTATAAATGGCATGTTATAACTTTGTTATGACACTAATTTTAACCTTAAATATATCAATTATGATCTTAAATTTATGAACTAGTAATGAAGGATTTGCCTATATAGTGTTAAAAAAGAAAAAAAAAACATTAAGCTACTTTGTTTTTGGTTTGGAATTTCCAAACCTTAATGTGAGCTACAACAATTGTTGGATTATTTTTTTGAGGGATTGAAGAATATTTGAAAGTATCTTCGAGTTGCCTTTGTGCGGAATCTTGGGTCGATGATGATGATGATCTTCGATTTGCAACGTAAAAAAGAAAAAATCACTTCTCTTGATATTCCTATAGCTAGCCACAAATACTTGATGCATTTGAGACTTGGATCAATCTAAGTAAAATAAAAGTAAAAACTAAAGAAGAAAAGTTATAATGAACATTTGAATATAAAATTATTGTTGGACATTGATTAATTTTAGTAAATTTGTTAATAACAATTTTAACTCTATCTCGTTAATTCAAAAAAATTCTTAGTATTTGTAAACTAGATAAATAAGTGAACTGCTTAACGTGGTTCTAAGCATTTCACCCATGCAATCCTTATTTTTTTTCTAAATTCACCTAACCCATGTAATTAAATAATAATTTTAGACATAATTAAAGGAAAAAGCTTAATTTTAATTCTTCGATGCGATTTTGTATCTATATTATTGTATCATAATTTATTCTATGTATGACATGTTATATGATTTATATATTTTGTCGGTCTAATTTTATGTTTAAAGTTTATAAATCAAATTCAGATAAATTTGGTTAAATTTCTTTCCTTTTTAAAAAACTATTTTAGAAAATAAATTTTAGTGAGGAATAGAGACTATTGTTTTATTTTTTAATTCTACTTAGACCTACTATTCTTTTGGTTCACAATAAACTTTGAAGAGTCAAAACCAAAATTAAACTAGGTTAGTGACATGTGACAGAAACACTATTTTGAGAAATATTTTTAAATGAACACCATAATAATTTTTTTTTCCCCTTCTCAACTCCATTTAGGCAAATCATTCATTAGTAATTAGCCTTGGTGTGAATAAAGATTAAGCATTGATACATCATAACATCAAAATGTCAAGTACCAACCTTTGTGTTGATTAATTAATTGACATTTTTGGTAAGTGGGAACGGGAATTTAGAGGTTAAAAGGTGGGATTGGAATTGAATTAATCGTTGGAAATTGTTAAAATATAACCCAAGTCATTTTTTGGTATGAGTGATGATGAAATTGAGAATAAATTATTAAATTCACTATTTTGCTCGTTTTAAATAAAGTTTTTTTTTTAAATAAGGACAAATTAGTCTTTTTACATATATTTCAATTCCCATCCATCTATTACCACCCTTCCATGGTATTATTTTCTTGGGAATTAAGAGATCCAAATCTCATTTTCATTCCTTAAATATATTCCCAATACGACTTACCAAACATGAAAATATAAAAGGAAAATTTGATATTAAATGTACGAATTTTGCCTCATTTGCTTATAAACGCTCGAACTTTCGTTTATTTTTTAAAAGGCATGAATTTTGGGGTTATCCGCTGAGAAAGATACGGAGGCATGAAATTTGATATCAAAATTCAACAGGTAACAGGTCATCCGTAAGCGGATGACCCCCAAAGTTCACGCCTCAAAAAAATAAAGAAAAGTTCAAACATTTATAAACAAATGAGGCAAAATTCATACGTTTAATATCAAATTTTCCAATATAAAATACTTAAAAATAAAATTCTCATTCCCATTTTTAATTCCCACGTACCAAACACCCTTCACTGAAGATTTTATTATCGGGACAGTATTGTAAAATTTGGGTATAACCCTTAGTTGAGTTCCAGCGACTGCTCATCAATGGAGGAAGAGATTACGCTGACGGTGAAATGGAGTGGGAAGGAGTTTTCTATTCGAGTCTGCGGTGACGATACTATTGGGGAGCTCAAGCGTCGTATTTGTCAATCCACAAATGTCCTCCCGAAACGTCAAAAACTTCTCTACCCTAAAATCATGGCTCCTAAGCTTTCAGATGATTCTACTCTTCTCTCTCTTTTACCTCTTAAATCTTCTGTCAAGATGACTATGATTGGGTGATTTGTCTTTTCTGTATTTTCTTTTGATTGAATTGAATTTTGTTTTTAATGAATTGAAGAATTGATTAAAAATACTGTGATTGGGATTATGGTTGTTGAGCATAGAAAACTTATTCTGAATTGTAATTTTGAAATTTTTTTATTGAAGGTTTTTTTATGAGTTGATCGAAGAATTAGAAAAAGAATATTAATCGGGATCATGGTTTGATTGGATAAACCAAACTTATGTTGAAGTGTAGTTTCCCTAATTAAATGTGAAAAGAGAAGTAAGAAGCAATTTAGAAACCCTAGTTTTGGAAATGTAGGTGCAATAAGTTTATTATTGTGCTCTTGTTCTTGCACAATGCCGTTGCCATTTATAAGAGGCGCTTAATTGTTTGGTGAGAACTGAGAACATTCTCACATTATTCACTATCTTTCTTGTAAGGTTATGCGTTGAATCCCACATTGGAAGATTAACCGTAAGGTTATGCCATAAATCCCACATTGGAAGATTGAAGTTTTTATTATCCCACATCGGCTTGTTATTATTCTCCTTATAAAAAGAGTCTTGGGGATTAAATCTGTTTGGCTAAGGTTTTCTGTTTTGGAGTAATTTATAAACTTCTATTTTATGTAACCTAGTCAATATTTGTATTTTGGGTCTCCTCTAGTAATAAAATTTTTCTCTCCCCTGCCTGTGGACGTAGTCGACATATTATCGGCGAACCACGTAAATTCTGTGTGTTTATTGATTTTGTCAATCTTTACTCTGGTCGGTTTTGATCTATTTTTGGCCATTTTGAGCGACAGGGGAATTGAAAAGACGAATTCTGGTCGGTTTTTGATTCAGTATTCCTGACGCAAGGCTTTGATCACTTTCATGGCATCCCCTAATAAGAATACTTTAACATTGTCACATGATTCACTATTTTCCTCACGAATTGTGAATCAAAATGCGAATTATGGTTGGTTGTGATCTATTTTTGGCCATTTTGAGCGAAAGGGGAGTTGAAAAGACAAAATTTGTCAACCTGGGTGAGAAATTGCAGTAATTGCTAGATTGTAATCAAATGACATGCTCATGTAGGTCTGTTGAAGATGATATAATCATTGATCCAGTTGATGCTCCTGAGATTGTTGATGATTTTGAACTTGGACTTGATGAAGCTGTTGAAGTAAAGGACAAGGAGATTAACAAGCAGAAACTTAGGAGGCGCATTGATCAGTATAAGGTTGGTTTTCCTAGCTGTTATTATGAAATGGCTAAAACTATTCTTCTCTATTGTATTTTTTTGCTGTTGCTGTAATGATTAGATCGTTGAGTTTCGTTAATCCTTTGAATCTTCATGTCTGGTTTGTATTTATAATGTGAAAAGAACAAAGGGATTCAATGTTTACTTAAACTAGTTAAAGCTTGAAATACACTCTCAAATGAGATAATAATCAAACTTTTCAAAGCTAGTAATGCAGGAAGAAAGAATTGAATGTCACCCAAATTAATATTTTATTGTGTATGCAGCTATAAGAGTTTACATCACAATCACTTAAAAAAATAGCACTTATGGTTATTTATGTAGAATATGTGTGTTACCAGTTACCACTAAATAAATGGATCAAAATAAGTACTATTGTTTAACTCCTGAAACTATAAATCAATCATTCCAACCCCTAATAACATACAACACTCGATATCCCTCCTAGAGAATTCATTTACTGAAACAAATCTATGATTTGCTGCTGCATGCCATTTAATTTAATTTAACCCCGTTAAATATCAAAGCTCTTTCTCTTCAGCATGGATGCCTGCTGCATTCATTACAAACACAAGTACATTAACCTCAACTTACCATACATTAAGCCCACGATGCCAAGATGATCTATTGGTGCTCAATGTAATTTAGCATATGCAGCTGTGTATTGTTATCAATAACACACGACATAGAAATTTTTTTTTGCAGATGTCGTCATGATTGTGGTGACATTCTTGATGCTGTGATTCGTTCCATGGACATCGCTATGTTGATTCTTAACTTGAAGTCAACTCTAGTTTTCTAGACCATATATTTAAACTAAAGCTTATGATAAACCTTTTACAATCTAATACATATCCGAAAAAAGATTATACGTACTTAATCCATGAAATACAATCTAACACCCATCATGTAGCCACAAGTCTTGCACTAACAAAGTTGACAATGCAAATATTTAAACATCTTTTCAGACTATAATTTGTTTTGTAAGCCACTCATCTCAAATATGATAATCCCCTAATAAGGTGTTTTGATTATGCTTTCGCACGTACCACTCTCTACTTCTCCAAAATGATTTGTCGTGGATCTATCATCTCATAGCAAAATGTTGCTAAGTACAAAAATAACAATCAAAATTGTACTTGTAGCAAAGTTAGTACATTTCCAATAAGAAAAAACCAGATCAGAAATTACACTTTCTCCCTATTTTAATATAACATTGAGGTTTTCATGTAACTCAATGCACTACTTGAAATATTAATATCTATAATAATGTACATGTAAAAATTATAAAAATTTGATATTTGAAAACTACATTTTAAGACGAATCCAACAAGATTCCATTAAATTTATAATTTCTTACAAATGGGGGAGAACATTTGAAAGTTGTAACAAAGTCGACGAATAGTGTGAAAGTACAAGTGTTGCATCTAATTGGAACCACAGGAAGTACTTCATATGAAATAACCAGCTACCCATTTCTCTTCTAGTAGGAAAAATAACTGAAGTGTTTTGTCATTACTATAGCCTTTTGACCCATCTGGTCTACATAGTGCTTTTTCTTGATGACGTTGACATACACTCCATAATCTTTTTGACTGTAAATAACTTTGTCCATTACCTTTGATTCGGATTTAAACTTTGTTTCTATGACTTCTAATGTAAGCTTTTGAACCATTCCCTTTCTTTCTTAAATTTTTAAGTGTTGTCGTAAAATATATTGAATGGAATTCATTATAAATACAAATTGTACACCATAAAGCGAAACTGTATAATCTCGCTGTTTCTGTTCAGATTACTTTAATTTAGTTTAGACGAATATTTCATATTCCACTCTTGTCGGTGTGGCGATTGTTTAGCATGGGTTTGCTGGTTGGAGTTGAGTAGTGAAGTTTGAGAATTACATATTCCTATTGATGTAAGAAATATGAATTATACTCCCTACTATGACTGAATTGGACAATGAACACATGAGAATGTGAATTTGACAGAATTGTGTCTGATATCTTGCTGTTTTTCCTATTTTTTGGAATCTACTATTTCCTCTAGGATAGTTCACATTTCCATAGCCCCTTATTTAAAGAATCTCACATGATTTCACTTAAAGACCCCTTATAATACTTGAGTCTACTCTTGCTGTCATCCATTTCAATTAGCGGTACCTTGGGAAGTCAAATTGTAAACCATTACATTCTTAAGTTCTCCCAATGGTCTCTCTAGTTACCCAAAAATATTTATGTGGCTGTTTTTTCTTGGGGTAGTGATTGTTATGTACTGAACATGAGCCACAATTTTTTCTGGACCACAACAAAATAATTAAATCATCAGCATCAGCTTATTGCTCATGTAGTTTGGGTTAACCTGGAACCTGTGAATGTGATTTGTTTTGAACTCTTTATTCTCTTGTCAAACAATAGAAATAGTACAAGCTTTTATTCTGATCATCTGATTGATCAATAATAATTGTCTAGTTGTAATCTTATGTTTTCATCATTCTAGATTCTTTTGTCTTGTGCTTTTGATTTCTTTTTTGGTGGAATTATGTTTCTCTTGGTCTTTTTGTGATCATTTTCCTTCACTATTTGGTATATTGTAGATTGAAGTACGGAATCCCTGCCGAAAGGGAAAGAAGCTACTTGTTCTTGATATTGACTATACTCTATTTGACCATCGTTCTCCTGCAGAGAACCCTTTGCAGCTTATGCGTCCTTGTAAGTTTTCTTTGGTGATTGGAATATAAGGGACTATCTACTTGCGATTGTTATTATCCAAATTTCAGAACTTAAAAATCTTTCTTGCAGATCTCCATGAATTCCTCACTGCTGTTTATGCTGAGTATGATATAATGATATGGTCTGCAACGAGGCAAGTTTCATTTGTTTGGCCTACAAAACTCAAATATTTTGGTTAATTATCTTATCTCAATCTTTTAGTCTTTTTAGCTTTTAGTCTTTTTAGCAATACTATATATTTAGTTGACCACATTGCATTATCCTAATGCCACTCAATGGACCTGCATATGTGATCGATGTATGCAACCTTACTACCCTAGCAATAACAAATTCAATCTTACTACCCTAGTAATATCAAAGTGAAGCTACCTAAGCAAACAAAATAATACTGAAGAAAGAATGGTTCTGTCTTTAAATTATTCATATTATTTAGTAGCACAAAATTTTGAATGGTGTGAATGTTTTTATTAGCCGACTAAAGCATTGCTTAACAATGAATCTCATCATTTAATTGATGCTAATAAAATTGGGTACATTTTGCAGTATGAAGTGGGTTGAACTAAAGATGGGGCAACTTGGAGTACTCGACAATCCCAACTACAAAATTACTGCACTTTTAGACCATTTAGCTATGATCACGGTTCAATCAGAATCACGTGGTGTTTTTGACTGTAAACCCCTGGGTTTGATATGGGCTCAGTTTCCCGAGGTTAGTATACTTGTATTCAAATTCTGCAGGTCTCATAATATGTAATTGTAAACCTACCATTTCATTTGCGGAGAATACCATATACACGCATTTGTACATTTGCACGAGCCTCTGCATAGGTTGTAAGGACTAAGAAACCAGGATTAGTTAAATTCGCTTTTTCTGGGTAGATAAATGAATTTGTGAAAAATCTGACAATCATTTTATATGACAGCATTACAATTCAATGAACACTATAATGTTCGATGATTTGAGAAGAAATTTTGTGATGAACCCACAGAATGGACTGACAATCAGACCCTTCAGAAAAGCTCATGCTAATAGAGAGAGTGATAATGAACTAATAAAGCTCACACAATATCTGCTTTCTGTTGCTGAACTTGATGATCTCAGTGCCCTTGATCATCGTAGATGGGAATCATACACTGATGATTCGAAACGACGTCGTCGTGCTTGATTCATTTTCTATTGTTCTAATGTTATAGACTATACTGGCTACTGAAGCTATTGTATTATCAAGATTATACTTTTCTTTTTTTCATAAATAGATTATGTTTTTGCAAATCATCAAGTTCATGATTAGTAGTATGATTTTATTTTATTGGGGTGTTTCTGTAAAACAGATTGATGTGAAAATTATGTTTATTATGGCTATTTTTTCTAAAATAAGATTCTGATAAATGTAAGAAGTAGTAAATGTCATCTCTATGACAAGTTAAAAAGTTCATTTAATCTTAAGGAGGAAATGGTTTGAAGTTTAGTTTTTAAAGGAAGTTTATTGTGTGGCGGTCCTATATTTAGGACATGGTAAATGCTGATTTATGTGATTAGTTTCAAAGTATATGTAATTATTTTTACCATTTAAGTGATTACTTTTAAAATCTACGTGATCATGTGTAAGGCATATGTGATTACTTTTAAGATCGACGCCATCATTTTTAATGCATGTGATTATTTTTAATTTACTGTGTGATCACGTTTAAAGCTTATGTGGTTACTCTTAAAGCATGTGCGATCGCTATTAAGGTTTATGTGATCACTTTTAGCCCGTTTGGTAGGTGGTAATAAACGGTGGTAAAAGGAATGAACAATTAGTGTAATTTTGGTTGAAAAATCTCTTGGTAACCCTGATGGTCATGCTTGTTCTACTTCAATCATCTCATTTTCTTCATAAAACTCATTTCAATGCATTACCATTGGAAGAGGTAGTATTAGGCGGTAATAGAAATTCGTAAACAAAAATTGTTTTTTGTGATCAAAGTTTCATCACCATATGGAAATGATACGGAATTTTTGATGAAAATTTACAAATATACATATGAAAGTTAAAATGCATGTGTAATCACTTTGATTATAATATCATATCAAAGTTTTTTCATTATCACCAATTATAATATCACAAACTAAACGGATCGTTAAAGCATGTGTAATCACTTTGATTATATATATACATATGAAAGTTAAAATGCATAACATCTTGCCATGCGGCCCCATTACAAATAATTTTCAAAAATGTGTAAAGTTTCCCTAAGGGGCTACAATACTTCTAATTATTAAATATATTAACATTCTTTGATTTCATCTTTAAAACATATTCATTCACCAATTAAAAAAATTGTCATCTTTCATACATATTTTGGTTATTAAGTATTATTATTCAATTAATCATATTCATTACTCATTTTTGCTTCATTATTTAATTTGTTCGTTAATTCTTTTATATATTTTCAATGTCTTCGTGGGATGTGAACACAATTTCCACTAAAATGTCTTTAAATTAGGAAAAAGGTAAACATACATTTATTATCTCCTAACAAATTTCTCCTATAATTTTTCAATTCTTTAATATACTTAACTACACAAACAAAATTTTATTATTTATTAACATCAATACTTTTTTAAAAAATTTTCAACTTACAATAAACAAGATGCAAATATATTCCTCCACTTATTATCACAGAATTGAAAAAATTATTGCATTTTTAATTTTCTCCATTCTAATATGGGGAAGAATAACGTCAATTTTAATTTTAAGCATTAACTTTAAAATTATATACCTCAAATAATTCAATTTAAATTATCAAATTCTGAAATAATTTTTAAAACCTATAAAAATTGTCTTAATAACCAAAAGAATTTCAAATTTGAAATTTTTTGATTATATAGAAGAGACAAAAAACAAGTCGTGATATTAGTTAGTTTAACAAAAGGAAGAATGAACTATCAAAATTACAGACTTGACAAAAGGGAGCTAAGGTGAGTAAGTTTGAGGTAGATCTAGAGCTTATAATTTAGGATAAATGGACATTAATAATCCAAACTTTGCGTGATCCGCCCAAAATAATCCCAACTTTCATATATTTTCTAATAATCCTAACTTTGCTTCTTTGTTGCTGGGAGCATACCCTTTTAAATGTTAACCGGTTAGAACCGGTAGTATTAGAATCGTTGCACCACTTTTCCTTTTTTATCTTATTTTCCCCTTTAAATTCACTTCATCTTCATCCTTATCAACCACCATAGCTGCTCTTCATCTTCAAGAAATTTAAAGATTTAAAGAGTGTTAATAATTTCCCCTTCCGTATATTATCATGGTTGATAATGATGAAGAACAGCTATTGTGGTTGATAAGGATGAAGATGAAGTGAATATAAAGGGGAAAAAAAAGATAAAAAGAAAAAATGGTGCAATGGCTCTAATACTACCGGTTATAACCGGTTAACATTTAAAAGGGTGTGCCCCCAGCAACAAAAAAGCAAAGTTAGGATTATTAGAAAATATACGAAAGTTGGGATTGTTTTGGGCGGATTACGCAAAGTTTGGATTATTAATGTCCATTTATCCTATAATTTATAAGTATAATACTCTTGATTCAACAATCAATAATTATGTAAAGTTTTATTATGCATATTTTCAAATTATAGTTATTGATTATTATGTAAAGTTTTATTAGCATATTTTCAAATCATAGTTATTAATTATGATTTATTACATTAAACTTGTTAGGTACTTCCTCTCCTTAAAATACTCGTTATATTTTTATTAATGACAATATTTATTAAGGTTGGGGTAAAGATTTAAAAAGACTTTTAACCTGTTTTTTTTTCAATGCCTTTTAAAATGGAGCCCTTTATTATATTATAAGATAAAATTTTTTCATTCTCATTATTACTAAATTCCCACCATTGTTTTTAGCCTCTCGTATCGCAACGAGATAGACAATTTTCTATGGGTTCTATATGATGTGGAAATGCTTTGATAATATCTCAGAACTTCACAACATCATGACATGTAATTCTAATCATTCATCTTTTTTCATGCCAATCATTTATATGACTAGACATACAAGTATTACACTCACTAGTATCACTGTAATGTAGATTATATCACTATAATGTAGATCATATGAAATTAACTACTCCGAAAAGAAATCTCAATCATTGATACGATTCAATAGTCATAATGACAAAGTTACTTCAAACCCAAATTCGGAAGCATTACGCAATATGCATGAAAATAAATCGATTTTTATACTTTCGGTAAAATAAAAAATAAAAAAAATCGATTTTTATTTTATTTTAAATTTTACTTATTTATTGAGTTATGATCTCGAAAATTTGGTAACAGTATCTATATTTCCGAGATGAAGTTTAATTGCTATCATTATGAAATTAATTATTTATCTGTTTTAGGAGGGGAATGTCTATTAAATCCATATAAATTATCCTACTAAAAATGTTATATTTAAAAAAGATAAATAAATAAAATATTAAAAGTTTTTGTAATATAAATGATAAAACTAATTAATTATTTTTCATGTTTATAATTAATTAATTTATATTTGTTATCGTTGCCGAAAGATAATTTATTTATCTGTTTAAGGTATGATTTTCATGTTATTAATTATTAAAATATGTATTTATCTGTTTTTCGTGTTATTAATTATTAAAATATGTATTTATCTGTTTAAAATATGTATTTGTTTTGATATTAATAAATTCTAGTTATATAATAATGAATCAAGAATAAAATAATAATAATGCGAATTTTTTTCTACAAAATACATATAAACTTTATGATATCAATACAAAACTTTAACATTAATTGTCATTTAAATATAACAACCTATTCCACCTCTACACACAAGTGAATGTCAATATTAACAACAAAATTAATCAGCAGGTTGATAGATTGGTTGGAGCCTTATAACGAAATATTAGAATTGGTCCGTATATGCTCTGAATTTGCCCGATCACGGTGGTACAACGTATGGGTATATATATATATCTATAGCTTTAACGTTACCATAAAGTACTATTTGTCTCTCCATATCATTAAATTTATCAATGCGGATTTGAAAAATCTCACACAGAACGATTGTATGACACATGGGTTAGTTTCCGATTAATATTCATTTGAATCCCGCATTAAACGTCTTGTAAATCTTAAGTAGTCTTGAGTCATCATCGTATAACTGAAATTCATTAACATCAAGAGAATTGCCAAAAGGATCTTGGTAGTTAATCATACGGAGATCATACCTTTTTATCTTAACAAAACCCTTCTCTATACCATCCTCTTGCAATTTAAGATCAAGGTAAAATATATAAACTTCTTCTTCCAAGAGTAAAATATAACATCTATGGGAAGCCCTATTATTATCTCTAACCAAGTCACATAACTCCGCAATATAAATCCATTTGGATCTTGTAATGAAAGCGTACCATGTGACTTGATAAACTCACCTTCATTACAATCTCCCTTATAAATAGAAATTGACCCAAAATTCGTCTTTTTTCATACCAATTATATATATAAATATATATATATATATATATATATATATATATATATATATATATATATATATATATATATATATATATATATATATATATATATATATATATATATATATATATATATATATATATATATATATATATATATATATAGGATTTGGATCATGTGAAAATCAATTAAAATGGTGAAAACTGAAAACAGGGGTACATAAAAGCTCAAATGGAGTACATATTTGGGTGACAGTTTTGTAAATAATTAGACTTTTGTTAAATAGTGTACATATATGCTTAAAAGGAGTACATATTCGGATGGCATTTTTGTAAATCATATGAATTTTTTCTTCACAAAAAATATGTACACCCTGTAAGATAATATGTATCCTTTTGCTATAATATGTATACCTCTGTCTGGTTTTCAGTTTTCACCACTTTAAGTGTTTTCACTGATCACTCTATATATATATATATATATATAATAATATATATATATATAATAATATAATATATATATATATATATATATATATATTGAACATTACCATAAAGATTCGTCTTTTCATATCGACAAATTTATCAATGCGGATTCGAAAAATCTCAACCAAAAAATTTGTATGACACATGGATTAATTACCGTTTAATACTCATTTCAAGCCCGCATTATACGTTTTATAAATCTTAAAAAGTACAATAGTACATTTAATTTAATTTTAGTAATTATTTGTTTTATTTAGAATTTAAAATGTTCTCGGTAAAATAAAAAATAAATGATTTTTTTCTCGGTTTTTTTATATTAAAGTTTTTTTATCTATTGAGTTATGATTTCAAAACTTGTGTGGTGAGATTATCTATATTTTCATTATCTATGATTTTTTTTTTTTATTTTTTATTATTATTATTATTATTATTATTATAATTATCAACATAGAAACTACTCAAAATGCACCGGATAAATACCTTACTGTTATAAATTCTAACATCTTAATTACGATATGAGGGTAAATATGAACCAATTATAATCTAATTAAATTTCATTAACTTAATGGAGCAAACTACACTAGAAAGCTCTACGTGATTGTACATCAATCACATATTCACAACTCTTTTCCAAGGATAATACTTGTATTATTGATTAATTTCGATACCTAAGAATTTCACAACATCACGACATTTAGTTTCAATCACTCGCCTTTCATCATGCCAATTATTCATATCACTAAGAATGCAAGAATTACACTCAGTAGTATCACTATAATGTAAATCATATGATAATAACTGCTCAGATAAAAAAACCCTAATCATTGATACGATCCAATAGTCATGATAATAAAGGTAATTCAAATCCAAATTTAAAAGCATTACTCAATATGCAAGAAAATAAATCAACTTTTATACTTTCACATATCACAAGACACAACACAGCTAATCATATTCTTACTCTAAACTTTTCTTGATTATTAGTAATTTTCTTAATATCACATATTACGAGAGAAGAAGTCCATAAATCAGCATTATGATTATGATCATAAAGACATATCTTTTTACTTATATTTAAGAGATAATTTACGGCTTTCAAACTTGTGGATAATTTCAATTTTAAATCCTCTATTCCAAACATAAGTAGTCTTGAGTCATCATCGTATAACTGAAATTCATTAACATCAAGAGAATTGCCAAAAAATTCTTGGTAATTAATAATACGGAAATCATACCTTCTTATCTTAACAAAACCTTGCTCTATATCATCCTCTTACAATTTAAGATCAAGGTAAAGTAAATCAGATTCTTATTTTAAAGTTTTCTTATCTATTGAGTTATGATTTCAAAACTTATGTAGTGAAAGTATCTATATTTTCGGGATGGAGATTAAATGATATCATTATAAAATCTCTATTTCAATTATTATTATAATTATTATTATTTTTATTATTTTTATTAATATTATTATTATTATTATTATTATTATTATTATTATTATTATTAGACACACAATTAAATATTCAAGAGCCAAAAAATATAAAGAACAATACTACTCTTAATGAATAACAATTTTTAAGAAAATAATTATAGTTTGACAAAGGAAAATTAAACTAACATGGGATAGTTTCCGTTTAATAGTCATCATTGTATAACTGAAATTCATTAACATCAAGAGAATTGCCAAAAGGATCTTGGTAGTTAATCATACGGAGATCATACCTTCTTATCTTAACAAAACCCTTCTCTATACCATCCTCTTGCTATTTAAGATCAATGTAAAATATATAAATTTCTTCTTCCAAGAGTAAAATATAACATCTATGGGAAGTCCTATTATTATCTCTAACCAAGTCACGTACCTCCGCAATAAAAATCCATTTGGATCTTGTAATGAAAGCGTACCATGTGAGTTGATAAACTCACCTTCATTACAATCTCCCTCGTAAATAGAAATTGTCCCAAAATTCGTCTTTTTTCAAGCCAATTATATATATATATATATATATATATATATATATATATATATATATATATATATATATATATATATATATATATATATATATATATATATATATATATATTGAACTTTACCATAAAGATTCGTATCTTTATATCGTTAAATTTATTAATGCGCATTTGAAAAATCTCAACCAGAAAACTTGTATGACATATGGTTTAGTTATCGTTTCATACTCATTTCAAGCCCGCATTATACGTTTTATAAATCTTAAAAAGTACAATAGTACATTAAGGTAATTTTAGTAATTATTTAAAAAATCAATGATTTTTTTCTCGGTTTTTTTATTTTAAAGTTTTCTTATCTGTTGAGTTATGATTTCAAAACTTATGTAGTGAGAGTATCTATATTTTCGGGATGGAGATTAAATGATATCATTATAAAATCCCTATTTCACTTATTATTTTTATTATTATTATTATTATTTTCATTATTATTATTATTATTATTATTAGACACACAATTAAATATTCAAGAGTCAAAAAATATAAAGAACAATACTACTTTTAATGAATAACAATTTTTAAGAAAATAATTAAAGTTTGACAAAGGAAAATTAAACTAACATGGGTTAGTTTCCGTTTAATAGTCATCATTGTATAACTGAAATACATTAACATCAAGAGAATTGCCAAAAGGATTTTGGTAAGATAATAATACGGAGATCATACCTTCTTATCTTAACAAAACTCTTTTCTATACCATTCTCTTGCTATTTAAGATCAAGGTAAAATATATAAATTTCTTCTTCCAAAAGTAAAATATAACATCTATGGGAAGTTCTATTATTATCTCTAACCAAGTCACGTACCTCCGCAATATAAATCCATTTGGATCTTGTAATGAAAGCTTACCATGTGAGTTGATAAACTCACCTTCATTACAATCTCCCTCATAAATAGAAATTGTCCCAAAATTCGTCTTTTTTCAAGCCAATTATATATATATATATATATATATATATATATATATATATATATATATATATATATATATATATATATATATATATATATATATATATATATATATATATATATATATATATATATTAAACTTTACCATAAAGATTCGTATCTTTATATCGTTAAATTTATTAATGCGCATTTGAAAAATCTCAACCAGAAAACTTGTATGACATATGGTTTAGTTACCGTTTCATACTCATTTCAAGCCCGCATTATACGTTTTATAAATCTTAAAAAGTACAATAGTACATTAAGGTAATTTTAGTAATTATTTATTTTATTTAGAATTTAAAATGTTCTCGGTAAAATAAAAAATAAATAATTTTTTTCTCGGTTTTTTTTATTTTAAAGTTTTCTTATCTATTGAGTTATTATTATTATTATTATTATTATTATTATTATTATTATTATTATTAGACATACGATTAAAAATTCAAGAGCCAAAAATTATAAAGAAAATATACTTTTAATGAATAACAATTTTTAAGAAAATAATTAAAGTTTGACAAAGGAAAATTAAAATAATACAAAATTGATAAAGAAAGATTAAACTACTAACAAGAAAGTAGATTAAAGACAAAAATTAAAAGCTTACAAGAAATAAAAATGGTTTTTAATGGAGAAAGATTAAGGAGAAACGAGGAAGAAGACTCACGCTCCCTCAAGGAGGCTTAACCTAATATGCCTCTAATTACCCACTAATAAGCCCTAAGAAGTTAATTAAAAGAAAGATAAAAGAAAATAAATCACAAATAAAGTAATTAGAAAAGAGTGTGCGGAAAAATCAGAAGTCGAAGCCGACTCGGCGGCCACTTCCACGCCCAGGAAGCTGAGTCGGCGTTTTGGGCTGTCAGCTTCAGCTAATTTCAAACGTTCGCCATTTCTTGCTCAATTGTCGGAATCGGACGTATAATATACTGTTGGAAAGCTCTTGAAGTATAGTTTCCAATGCCGCAAATGTTACATCAATACGATATTCCTATCAAAAGTTATGGTCAAAAGAGTAGACATATATCAAATTTCACCTCAAAACTTCTGCATTAACAACACTTTTCTACTCTTTTGCTCTTTTACTCTTCACGGCTTGACAAAATTGATAGCTTGATACGTTCTTTGAGCAATGTAAACAAGATTAGCACCGAACACCCACAAAAACACATCAAAGTACTATAATTCACCCATTTGGCTACAAATTGGACATGAAATACCGAAATTGAATGAAACCACATAAAACGACCCTAAATCGCCTCCAAACATTGAAAAGGAACACACAAATATAAATGATAAGTGCGAATAATTGCACTGTTAAGATTATTGGTGACTTGAGTTACCAAGTAATCAAAACAATAATTAGTTTAATTAATCATATTAGTTAGTGTAGGTGAAGAGGTGAACCAAGTTGGACCCGGAAAAAAAGGCCAAATTGGGTTGTATGCGGAGTTAAGATTGGACCCTTCAAAAACTCTTAGACATGAACAAAGATATGATCAGATTTGGACTGATCTTGGACAAGACTCTAAGCAAGCCTCACTCACCTTCAAGCCAATGCCTTCTAACTCTCAAAACGAAAGAAAGATTCACTCACTTTGATTTTGGTGGATACTTGCCTATGATCTCTCTTTGCTTTCACTCACAAAGACAAGAAGATAGAATAGGAAATGCTCTTGCACTTTCCCATTGAAAGAGAAACTCTCTCTCTTGAATTCTAATTTCTTAGAAGTATTTGTTTATTAATCATCAAAAGCTAAATTTTACAATGAATAGTTGCCTTCTTATATAGGCAAACATAAGAAACTAATCACATGACTAGCACATGGCTTTTTAATACAATTAGCACATGTGACTGATAACTACTCCAACATTTGGAGTTTATTTTACAAACAAAAAAATAAACGACTATCAATTACAATATTATTTATATTACTATTGCGCCTTTGTTCTCTTGATCAGCAGCTGCAATGTTAGTTCACAACACCTTGAATCACGTCCCGAACCATACATGATTCAATCCCTCCTTCTTAGAAAAGAATTGTCCTCAATTCTAAGTGCTTATGGTTTATTGGGTTTAGAAACAATCAAGTCTTTGCCTTAAGATCACAACACAACAGCTCACTAAATGATAATAACAAAGCCACAACCTTTGAATCAAAATCGTGAAATAATGTTACCCATATTCACCCAGCATGTATGGATGAATGCTCCAACACGAATTTGGATGATGAACCAAACCCATATATTAAACAAGCTTACCAAAAAGATTAGCTTGCTTGCATTACCAAGACTCTTTTCAACTTGTTTCAAGAGGACACAAGTACTATATTGTGATTGGTTGATTGGGAATCAAGTTAGTACACTAGTACATTGTACTAAGTGTTAGTGGGTGCTTGGATGTAAGAAGCCTTGGTGGTGCATGTCTTGGGCTCCAAGACAAGTATTCAAGAGTAGTACTAAGTATATTACTAACTTCTTTTTGACCTACATTATATTTAAAGCCTCAACTTCAACTTTACGTCTCCAACCTAAAATGTATACTAAATATTTGCCTTGGTTATTGAGATGGGGATCAAATAGAAGAAATTAAGATTCATGGCCAGATGGTACACAAGGAATTTCATACACAAAAATTGTATTAAAAACAATTTACACAATACATATTACTAATTATCGAGATGTTTATCAAATATTTATAAGCTTTTTATTTGTATCAAATTATGTTAATATGCAATGTTAAATAATTTAAATAAAATAGAATTTTGTTAAAACTCTTTTATGTACACAAACTCAAATTTAAAAACTCCCAATAGGCCAATATAAGTACTTAGTACTACTATTTACTTGTTAGTAGAGCTGTTCAAAAGTGACCCGACCCGAAAACCCGACCCGAAATCGAAAGTAAACTGACCCGAAAATATCTTTCTTTTTTAGGTTTATCGAACCGACAATACCCGAACAGATGTTGTACCCGAACCGGTTGACAACCGAAAAAGGGAAAATTGAACCCGAACTGTAGCCGAATTTTATAACCGACACATAACCGTTAACCGAGATGACCCGAACCTAAAAATGACCGACCCGAGTCATATCCGACCCGAATCATGGTCGAAACCGAACTCGATCCGGCTAAAACCAACTTAACCCGAACGAGTTTTAGATCAAATTGCTTTAAATCTGAACCAATTTTAACATAGAAGTATGATATAATTATATCCAATCATCTTATTAGTTAATCTAATAAAATTATAGATATTTTAATAAATTAAATTTTATAAATACATGATTTCATATATTTAGAGTTAATAATCAATGGTCAATGTTTATTTAACTACTTTTAATCGTATTAGATGAAAATTGATAGAATTTTATATTTTTAATTTCCGGTCAAACAAGTAAAAGTAACAAAGTAATAATGATCACTAATTGATTTGCATTTTAACTATTTTGCGTTAAGTAAAAGGAATCTTGTCATCAATTAAAAATTCACTAAAAACCTATTTTGATATTAACTCGATCGATAGTAATTAGTAATACGTAGCTGAATTTTATTTTCTAAAAAAACCGAACTCGATCTGTACCCGAAAAAACCGAACCAATTATTAACCGATGACAACCCGACACCGATTAACACTCGACCCGGAGTTCAACCGACACCGAACCGCTGCTGACCCGATAGCTCGAATAACCGATCTTTAACCGAACCGTGACTAACCGACTCGACCCGAGTGTGACCCGTCATAACAAACAGCCGAAACTTAACCGATCCGAAACACAACCGAACCGAATGACACCCGTCCGAAACCGACCCGATCACCCGAATGCACACCTCTACTTGTTAGTATATTACTAACTTCTTTTTGACCTACATTATATACCTTTAATCACACCATCAAGCAAAATTATTTAAAGCCTCAACTTCAACTTTACGTCTCCAACCTAAAATGTATACTAAATACTTACGTTTTAAGTTGATTTTTTTTAGGGAAATAGGATTACTAATACACAAAAACTTGCGTAAGACCATCTTATTCTAAGACCACAATTGGGCCGGCCCATTGCAGGCACGTATAGCACACGCGCCCTCCAAATTTCATTTTTTTGTTTTTTTCATTTTCTGGACATTTTTCAATTTGAACCTTAAAGGTAACAATTTTGACCTTAAAAGTAGCAATTTCAACGCCAAAGTAGTACTTAAACACATCAATTAAAATAAATTTTAATTTGAACCTATAAGAGATTAATTGTGGCATTAAACTAATCAATTTCCACCTAGATTGAAATTAATATCTTTAAGGTCAAAATTGATACCTTTAAGAGTAAAATTGAAAATGCCCAGAAAGTAAAAAATAAGAGAGAAAGTGCAATGGGCTGGAATATTGGACCGTTTTAGAATAAGATGCTCTCTCCCAAAACAGCCTGTTACTAATAATGATAAAAATATGAAGTTTAATGATAAAGTCAACGAGGATATTTTCCATTATTCAATGTGAAAAGTTATGAATGTCAAAGCCCAAGGGCACGCACCAAGCACGCGTCATGAAACCAGAAGGCTTTGGGCTCCTCTAACAGACTAACACAAATTACAATTTACACACCTCTAAGTCTCTAACCTCCTCTCAATACTCGTTCACTCCCTCATTTCGGCGCCTTCATCAACGAAAAACCCTAAATTGTTCATCTGATTTTGGTTCCTCTCAAGATTCACTCACAAGAATCATTTTAAGGTTCGTTTTTATTTATAGTTTTTGGTTCAATGTTTGAATTCGGATGATTTCTTCCCCATCTATTTTGATTTTCTCTTTTTTGCGATTTTTAATAATGTTTGTTTGATTTTTTATTCTAGTGATTTTTTTTTACCTTTGCTAATTCTGTTCATTTTTGTTGTTCCAATTGTTTCCATTATAGTTTTGAATATGTTTTAGAGTTCCTTGTTTTTGTATTTAATTGTTTTGGATTGTTCTTACATGCTTTTGGATCATTTGAATATTATGTAGAATTATTTAACTTAGAATTATAACGGAAAACGAATTAATTATTAATTTATATTGTGATAGGTACTGAAGAATTCTTTGTGTATCAATGTCAGATTTTCCTCTCTTGTCACAGGTTTACATATACTTCATCCTAATCTCTATTTTACTTTCTTTTTTGGTTTTGTTTCATTTCTTAATTTGATTGATTACATGGAGTAATCAATTTTTATGATTGATTTCAGAATTTGCAACTCAAGTATGACATCAAATATGACAAATATCAGAGTTTTATTATGGAGGTACGTGAAAAAGTGAAGGTTAATGATAAAACGTCTCATAGATGCTCTATTCTACCATTGAAAGAAGAAACTCATCAGTCTTACGTTGATCTTACATTGCAAGAAGGTGGTGTAGAAAAGGGTTTGCTTAAGATAAGGAGGTATGATCTTCGCCTTATAGATTACCAATATCCCTGTGGTATTTCTCTGAATGTTGATGAATTTCAAATTTATGATGATGAATCAAAAATAGTCAAGTTTGGGATAGAGGGTTTAGAATTGGGATTATCCACATTTTCAGAAGCTGTAAATCATCTCGAAAATGTTTCTAAAAATCCAGATTTTTATGAACATAATAAGGATGTGGGGACGTCTTTCCTCATGGTATGTGATACAAAGAAAGTTGGTGATACTCAAGGAAACTTTAAGATAAGAACTTCTTTAGGTGTGTTGTGTCTTGTTTTATGTGAAGCTGTAAAAGTGGATTTATTTTCTTGTCTACTGGGGAATGCTTTTGAATTTGGGTATGAAGTATCCATGACTTCATGGTTATTGGATCGTATTAATGATTGGAGTTTTTTTTCTGAACAGTTATTAGCAGACACTGTACATTATACTGACACCATCGATGAGTGTAATACTTGCTTGCCAATTAATTTGAATGATTGGCCTGAAGATAGGCGGGTGATTGGGATTACCTGTAGTGATATTACAAAATTTTTAGGTATTTGTAAGGCAATTCCATCCCCTGTAGAACCCATAAAAGAAATATGTATTTTAGACGGAAAATGCCTTGTTGAAATATTCTCTGTCAGTGCATATTTTAGTGATGGACATTCTGGTGATGTATATGGTAGCATCAAGGTTAAAACCGACTATGGTACATATTCTATTTATGAGCGAGATTATAATGAATCCGAGTTTGTTGAGTCACATGGTATATTGTCAATACAAGACTCAAATGGTTTTATATCTCCCTTAGGTGTGGTTGAATTTTATATTGATCTCAAGGAAAGGGGCGGTAACGTGGAAATTGCCAAAGGCAAAATTATGTGGGAAGATACTTTAGAGGAAGATTTTTACGACTCTCGTCTTGCTGCTATGGTTAAGGGTAAATGCGGCTATGCAATTGTTTACTATTCTATATATGAGCCGGCTGTTCAAGTGGTTGTGGAGGCAACCCTTTTGATGAAAGAAGGTCATTCTTGTATCGATGAAAATGTTTGTGTTTGTGGGAGATTTTATGTTCGCTCTGGTGTATCTATTTATGATACAGATCATTTTTTAAAATATTATCAGATAATGCTTTATGATAAACCTGTGAGCATGGAGCTGTCAACATGTACATGCGAACAAGTACAGTCCGGAAAAGATTTCAAATTGAAGTTGTCCAGAACAAGGGTGAATGTTCGTGTAAATGAATCACTCATATTTCTGGCAGAGTTGAAGAGTTGCGAGGGCAAGCCCATTGTGACCGGCTCCATTGAGTTGTTTCCTAAAGATTTTGGTCACTTTGAAGAGACAATGCAAGGTCATTTTGATGATTCTCATTTGCTTCATTTAGTGGTGAAACGGATATTCTAGCCTCATTAGTTTACATAAGGATTATCACGTTATTAAATGTAGCATTTTTTGCACCTTGTTCTGTTTGTTTATCCTGGTTTTTGGAATATGTAAACTCATTTCTTATATGTTTTGCAGTATTGAATATGGATACTTGATATGATAAATATTTTTATTAGATAGTAGTACGAGATTTTCTGGAACACCATTTGATGTTTAAGATCAATGCTCTATCTTTATTGGCAGACAACTTTTTCTGGTATTAGTGCATTTGCATGAATATTTAAGGAGTATTGTATTTTCACTAACAACAATTCTTGATTAAACAGCGATAGAGATGAAGCGAAGAGGCAAATAAAAGGGAATTTGTCCGGTCTTTCTCATTGCTCTCCGGGCTGCGAGTATTGGCCCATTTATGCGTCTGGTCTTGTTTGACTGTTTTCAAAGGTTTATTTTCTTGGGCTGTTTCATTTTGTATGCCTGTTTAGTGCTTTGATTCAATTAACACAAATTCTTCTCTTGAGAGACAAATAAATTTAGACAAATCATACAATATATTAAAAGAATTGGAGAATGACAAATGAAAAAGTTTTAAAAGTCATGCCAAATAGATTTATTTAATAGGCTTAGAATTAATTACTTGTCACTTAATTTTCCTAAATTAATTTGAAGATAAATTTGGTTATTTATTTAAAAGATGGTATAACATCCATTCTTTATAACTACACCAAAATAAGAATCTATAAAGATTAAAAAATATTTAGATATATACCTTGAATAAATGAATATCTTTTTGTATGTTTATATGAATGATAATTAAGTTTATGCTATTATAATTCACGCAATCAATTAATAAAAACAAATACATTATGATTATACATAAAAAATTAAAAGAATAATATTCTTCCTATTAAATTGTCATGTGTAATCATATATAGACACCTAAGAAAGTGTAGAAGTTTAGACAATGAATATAGTGTAATGAACTCGATACAAGTAACTGAAACACATTCTACATTCTATATTCAGTTTGAAAAATAATGTATAGTGCAATGCATTCAATAATGATCATGTACATATTCAATACTCAATTAGATAGATTCCCGTGCTATGCACGGAGATTGAAAGAAAAGTTTTTGAGTTAATTTTATAATTGTATAATATTTATTTTAAAGATTATTTACTTTAAAGACTATAAAGAAAATTATTTGTTACTATGTTAAATATTTTACATATATATATCTTAGTTTTCAGACGCCTAAGTCACTTTATCTTTGTCGATTGTTTGTTTAAAGGCCAACATGTCACTCTTTGACCTCTTTCACTTTTTGACCTCTTTTAGGTAAAATTTCAAGTGAGATCTTGTATTTATATTTTTTAAACTATATTTTTATAAATAAATTAATTTACATTACAGGGTCTAATAAATTAATCTGATTTTTGTATAATGAAGCTTAATTCTTTTTTGAATAATTGAATGATTTTTTTGAAATCCTCTTACTATAAAATATTTGCAAGGCTAAAATACTGTTCATAAACCTTCCATGAACAGGCAAAACCGCTACTCCATTTAGCGGTTTATTAGAAAACAAAAAAAAAATTAGGGACCAAAACCGCTTCTTCAAGTGGCAGTTTGGTTATCAGAATACAAAAAAATTAAGGGTATAAAACCGCTACTTGAAGTAGCGGTTTGGGTATTTTAATAAAAAAAAAATCTCGAATATTCAACAGGACAAAAACGCTTCTTCAAGTAGCAGTTTTATAAGAGAAATTTATTTTTCAATATAATTTAAAGGGGCACTTATTATTTAAATTCCTATCGGCCTATAAAAGTAGTCCCACAAATGAAATGTTTTACGGATTTCGTAAGTGAACTCTGACCTTTTAGTTTTAACATCCCAGCCATTTTCATCATAAAAAAAAAAGTTCAAACATCCCAGCCAGCATCCCGAAAAAACGAAGTCTTTTTCGACGGTGCAGCCTGCGCCACTGCCGACGCACCGTTAATTCCATCTCGCAGGTGATCCCTAAATTCTGGATGCTTGATTTGATTGTTTCATGATTTGGATGTTGATTTATGAATGGACCGCTACATGTGCCATGAATGTATGAGAATGAATATCATAAGTTCCTAAATTCTAGTATCTCCCAACTCCCATTCTCTCACTAAAAAACTGAAAACCCTAAGCCCAGTCGTCCGCTCCCCTTTTTCATTCTCTATTATTCTTCTTCAATCTTCCCCTTCGTGTTTCAACTGCCCACTCTAGTCGTCAACTCCGCTCCAGCCGTCGACTCCACTCCAGTCGGCGTTCAAGTTCCAACTGTCCAAGTAAGTTTTCTTCTCCTTTTGTTTTTCGTTTGTTTAGTTGTGTTTGTTTAGGGTTTGATGGTTCTTTTTGTGTTTAATCTTTATTTTTTCTGTTTAATCTTTGTATTTTTTTGTGTTTAATCTTTGTTTAGGGTTCATTTAGGATTTGTTTAGGGTTCGTTTAGGGATCGTATTTTGTTAATGTTTTTTGTGTTTGTTTAATCTTTTGTTTTATGTGTATGTGTTTCTTTCTGTGTTTATGGGTTCGTTTAGGATTTTTTATTTGAATTTATGTTAGTATGATTGTTGGTTATAAGCTATATTGTTTTTTTATTGTTGTAAAATATTTGATTCTTGTAGTATATTCTGGGAGCTTTTCGTTCTGTTTATGTTTTTTTTTTTCTGTTCGTTTTCATTTTTCTGATTTTATGAATCTATGTTTTTCATTTTTAATGATTCTTTTGTTCGTTTAGGGTTTTTTGTTTGAATTTATGTTAGTATGTTTTTCATTTTTAATGAATATATTAGTTCTCCACGCACTCACATTATGCTTGAGTGATGGGAAGTCTCTGTTTTGTACTCTACAATTCTACAAATATGATTGACTTTAACGGTTTCCAACAAAGATTCTTATTATCAAGCATTATACCCTTTTCAAACTCCCATTATTCGGTGTAGCCGTGTAGGTGGTATCACAAGCCCAAGACCTCCAAGAGTTGTACTCCACATGTTCAATTAGAGGTGGAACTAGGGCATAAGGTGTAGGAGCAACAATTATAGGTCAAGTCGTATATTGCCTAAAGTCATGTCAGTGGCTAGGGCTTCCTCATCAACGTTCACATCCATGGTGCAAAATTGCGGTCGCGGTCGCGATCACGGTCACGATCGCGGGTCGCGGGAACGGAAAAAATTCGATTGTCACGGAACGGGTCGCGATAATTATACAATATAATTTATTTATATACTTAAATTATAAATATATTCTTTAAATGGTTTATTATTATTTAATTATGAAATATTACATATAATAATAATAATAATAATAATAATAATAATAATAATAATAATAAAATTTAAAATATGAAATTCATAATAAAAAGTATAGTAAATTACTCAATCAAAAAAAAATTAGTCAAAATCTCCCCCCAGTGACTCTTTTATATTTGATTTTTACTTTTATTCAAAACAAGAAAAGAGTAAAAAAGTAGTCATCTCCCCCCGGTGACTCTTTGAGTTATCTTCAAAGCTTAAACTCTAAGCTTTAATGGTGCCATGGTGGAGTCTCAAATTGATATTTTTCTTCAATATTTTCTTTAAAACCAACATATGTAAGTTTTGTTACCTTTTTCTCCATTTTCTTTTGAGTTTTATCTTCTACTTTGGTGTGTGTGAAATCTCGCCGGCAAAAACTTGAATCACGGCCGAAAAAAGCCAAAATCTCCGTTATAGAACGACCAAAACGGGCGATTTCCGTGGTGGTGCGCCGTTTTTCCAAAGGACGTTACAATTCGCGTGATATCGGAACGGTAGATTGAAAAACCGTGTCAACTCGGCCGTTCCGAGTTAACTCGGCCGAGTTTTGACACCCTGTTCACATCATCCTCGGAAAGATCATTAATTAGCTCATTACTCTCGTTACCATCCTCCCAAGACACCACCGCATTACTTTCTCCTAAGTGAACAATGCATCATGTGAAACTTGCGTTTTAGGGGGTTCAGGAAAAGTACAAGATGGGGAAGTAACAAATGGATTTTGAGTTTCTTGAGTTAAGATAGGCATGGGCGTAGGAGAAGGATTAGAAGTTAATTTACCACTTGTTCGAATTGAGCCATTCAAAAACATACACAGTCATATCGTATTTAAAACATATATTTACTGTAATCCCGGTGGAGTCAACTCTAATCTTAAAACATATATAAAGCTTAAACTCATTCAAAACCGTGTTTGAGTTGCATGCAAACAAGTACGTTTACTCCCAACATACTCAACAGTCCTACCACTTGTTCGAATTGAGCCATTCAAAAACATACACAGTCCTACCACTTGTTTATTCATTAGTAGTTTTAATAGATTACTTACAACATTAAATTGAACAGTTTCTATAATTTTAAACTAATCAAATATTTTCTCCGTTTAAAAATACTCGCTACATTTCGATTATGTATACTATTCATCGTTCAAGTTTATTTTATATATTTTATATATTGCGACTAATGAGTAAGTAAAAATATATTCGTGTGGGATCTTGTTTTAATCGTCTAATTGCAAACTTTCATAATATTAATTTTTTAAAATTTTTAGATTTGTGCAATTCAACATATTAATAAACAAAGTAACACATTGGTATCAAGAAAAGTGATTCGTAAAATAGTTTTAAAGTAATTATTTGCAATCTTATAATAACCTTTTAGAGAATTATACTAATTATATGGACTCGTTTTGTAATAAAATAATATTTTAACCGTCCGACTTACATGAGACCGTCTTATGATGACACAAGTCCATACAAGAAAGCTCATTTTTCTAAGTGATCACTCTAAGGTTAAAAAGGATAACTTTAAGACTATAAAAAATATCACTTTATGATAAATATACGTTGGGTCAACTCAACTAAAATGATCTCACCGTGAGACCGTGTCATATGAGAAATTGTGATATTTTATTTTAAAAAAACCAGCTGGATATAGAGGAAGGGGCCCAAACCAAATTCCTAGAACTATTTTTTAAAGCTTATTTTGTAAAATAATTTGAATAATAGGTGCCTCTCCAAACTATTTTGAAAAATAAGCTTCTGCTACTAAACCGCTACTTGAAGTAGCATTTTTGTCCTGTTGAGCATTCGAGAATTTTTTTTAAAAATACCCAAACCGCTACTTCAAGTAGCGGTTTTATACGCTTAATTTTTTTTTTTTGTATTGTGATAACCAAACCGCCTCTTGAAGTAGCGGTTTTGATCCCTAATTTTTTTTTTGTTTTCTAATAAACCGCTAAAAGGTGAGATATGTTCCACAAAATATGCTAAAAAAAAAAAGTTCAAATTCCTATCTGCCTATAAAAGTAGTCCCACAAATGAAATATTTTACAGAATTCGTAAGTGAACTCTGGCCTTTTAGGTTTAACATCCCACCCATTTGCATCATAAAAAAAAAAGTTCAAACATCCCGGCCAACATCCCGAAAAACGAAGTCTTTTTCGACGGTGCAGCCAGCGCCACTGCCGACGCACCGTTAATTCCATCTCGCAGGTGATCCCTAAATTCTGGATGCTTGATTTGATTGTTTCATGATTTGGTTGTTGATTTATGAATGGACCGCTACATGTGCCATGAATGTATGAGAATGAATATCATAATCTCCGTTTTCATGCTTTATCTAGTTTGTAGGAGACTTTAAAATGTTTTTTTGTTTGATTTAATAGCTATGTCTTCATCAACGAGCAATGTTGATAAAACAGAATCAAATACAGCAATTGCAGAAGCTTTTAGAGCAAACGCTATTAGATTTCCACCAATAAGGAGACCCGATTTAGGATATTGTCATACAAGGTCCATGGTTGAAGTTTTTCAAATTCGTATCGATAACTTTGACAATACGGAGAGACGAGGAGAACTTTATGGTCACGTTCAATCTGTTGATGGAGAGGGTCCTCTTACGTTGTACCACCGTGCTCGTGCAACTCCGGAGCATATACGAGCTAATTCTAACATTTCATTACGAGGTCCTCAGCGTTCCATCATCTTGTTTGGTAACTTTGCGATTAATATTGATCTCCGATTATGCGGTAATGTAGAAGATGTTGTACTTGCCAAATGGCAATTGTCGTGGACTTCTATGAAACCTGAAATTGCTTACATTGCTAGAGGTCCATTTTTAAAAGATTTCTCTGATCAGCCTAATAATTTGTTAACATCTCAAACAAAGGTTGAACATGTGTTTGCTGGATATGAACGACCGTTGTCTGCAACCTTTGAAGGATCTAACGGATGTTGCGTCACCATGTTTTATGCTATATTTGAACATGCTGCGCAAGCATGTATTAAAGTTAAAGTTGTAGATATCAGTGCTGTCCCTATACATTTAAAGTACCAAGTTCGTGGTAGTATATTTGCTTCATACAGTCATTTTGAGGTTGGAAATGATTCTGTCATTAAAAACGAGTGTAAAACAACACTTTTCAAGACTAGCGATTTCGAATCAGTGAAAGCAGAACATAACAAAGTGGTTGAGCTTTCTAGATGCATAGTTGCTGTCCCAGCATATAGTTCATTAATAATTGAAGCAGACTTGTGGGATACTGATTCTTCTTTCAAAATTGCGAAGGGAAAGCTGGAATTCAAGCCAGCCAATTACAGTACATTCCAGGACGGTATAAAGGGTAATAATAACCTTGCTCTTCGAGTTGACGTTATCTGGGTTTATGGGGGAGCAGTGCTCCCAAGAGAATTTCGAAATTTAAGGGTGAGTTGTTAGCATTTAGCGGAGTAGCGGATGTGAATTATGTGATAGATGGAGTGTAGTTTGCTTCATTAATTTAATGAAATTAAGTCAGATTATAATCGATTTATGTTTATTTTAATATTGTAAGATGTTGGAATTTATAATTGTGAGTGTAGCCGATTGCATTTTGGTCAATTTGATGATTATTTTTATTTCTTGATCTCAATGTATTTTTGATGTTTTAGACATATTCTTGTGATGTACAATTTTCATTTGCTTCATTTCACTCTAAATGGTACACAAGGTTTTAATATCTGTACTTTTTTTTTGAAGTTATGTTATGTGTTAACTTGTTGATTTTTTGTCTAATTAATTATGTAAGTAAAACCTACACATTTCAAACTTTAAACTTTCAGTACGTAAACCTATTAAAAGATATGTGGAACGATATCTCACCTTTTCTGTTTATTACTAAAACCCATCCACTATGCATGACAATTATGACTCTTTGCAAAGATATTGATGGATTGTGACAGTGGTTTTAAAAAATTTGCTTCTCAACTAATTCTATTTGATGATAGTGAGTGGATATTTCCGGTTCCTACTTTAGATGATACCGGTTACATTGATCAAGGCTTCTGCAATATATAATTCTGCTGGAGAGAAAACATTAATTATAAGTTCTTAATTATTAAATTGACTATTTTAGATCTCCAGCAATTAAATATTAAAGCAATGTTTTTTTAGTTTTTGGATGTACCCGATGCATAGGCCCCTCTTAACCTCTCATAAGGTCAAGCTCTTTTCTACTGCTCTGTGAAGAGAAAGTCGTACATATCATGACTTGGGTTATTATCGTAGCTTTTTCACAATCTCAAAATGATATAAAATTACCCAAAATGCAAAAAATTAGCCAGACCCGTTATGGACCTGGAACTGGATCCAGACTATCCACAAATCCGGATACGAGTCTTGAAAACTAGACTCGCGGGTCAGGATCTGAATCCGGGTCTTGATCTTGAAAACGGATCTGGATCCATATCCACCTAGACCCGACCCAGAACCAACCCGTTGCCATCCCTAGTCCAGCTTAAAAAGTGGCTTCTTCCCATGATATGACCCATGACTCCCCGTGCCTTCCCACTGTAGAAGATATTGAACGACAACCTAAATGTGGTGCTTAAATTATGATCTATTATAGTAGTAGGTTTGAAATAAGAACCATTAGACCGATCTTGATTATCAGGAGGAATAACTGTGGTCAATGGAAGAGTGCCATGAAACTTCTTGAGTAAAAATACATAAAACACATTGTAAATCTTACTTTCCACTGTATTCATTTCTTTTCTTTAATAAAAAATAAATAGGTCTTTGTAAAAGTTTTTGAGTTTATTAAGACCGAAATTTCTTTTACGTTCGTTATCATAAAAAAAAACCTAAATTGTATTTTTGCACTGATGACCTAAACAGACCCGAGCTTGAAGTCTCCTCACATAATGTTTTAAAGAAGCTCATAAAAACTAACACAAATTCTCCTAATCTATCCTATAGACCATTGAATTGGCCCAGCCCAATAACACAAATTCTCCAAAAAGACGGTATATCCTGTAGACCATTGAATTGGCCCAGCCCAATATTGTATTTTGATAATTTTAAAAAATAAATTTAAAAAAAAAACAAAAAAAAAACTGATTCCCAAGATTTGGAAAAAAGCGGCTGCCTAAACTACTCATCATCATTACTCATCTGAAGAAGAAACCGTCCACTCCTCTTCAACTCTCACGCCATTTCGCCATTTTTTCAGAGTTTAGTCATCTTTCATCTTCATTTCCATATTTGACCATAATCTTCAGAGATCTCAAGCCATTGTTGACCATTTCTTCATCACCTCTAGGTATGTTTACAATTTTATAATCATCTTTCATTTTTGATTTTTCAGAGATTTTACTCTTTATTACCATTTCTCCAGTTTCGACAATTTTTTAAACATCTTTCATTTTTTATTTTTCATAGATTTTTGATTTTTTTCGCCCATTTTTTATTTCTGATTTGGTATGTGAATTGAGTGGTGATTATGAAAGAGATGATGCTAGGGTTAGAGAAGAGTAGAAGACCATGTTAAAGAATTGATTTTGGGTCTGATCATTGTTGATACAGGTGCTAATAGTGTATGTTTGTTGGGTCTCAAATTCTCATTCAAGCTCTATAATCTGATCATTTCGCCCATTTTTGATTTTCATTCGCCCATTTTTTCACCCATTTTTTAGAGATTTTCATTTCGATTTTTGGGTCTCAAATTCTCATTCAAGCTCTATGTTTTTTAATTTTAAAAAAACTGGATTTTTAATTCTCATTAAAGAATTGATTTGGTCTGTGAATTTAATTTTGATTTGGAAACAAATTTGGAATTATATCATATAATTGAAATTATAATGTTGTATATTTGGAATTAAATTTGAATATATTTTAGTCAGATTTTGACAAATCAACTAACGAGATCGACAAGCGTGAACAATTAGAAGTTGAAATTGGAGTTTTAGTTGACAAAATTCAGAAATTAAAGCATAAGAAGAGGACTATAGAAGAGTTGGTTAGCTCACTTAAAGTGGAAAATGCAAAGCTCAATGGCACAGTGAAGGCTTTAGGAATCATGCTTTTGTTCTCTTGGTTCATCCGCTTTGTCATTGTATTTTTTCTTACTTAGCAATGTACTAAAATTCATTATTGAACAAATTGAAGTATATTTACTTATTTACTTAGCAATGTACTCCACTTCTTAATATATTTGGGGACATATAGTTGCTTATTGGGATTTATATACAATTACATTTGGTATTATAACTGAGTACTTACATAAAGTTGAACGTGCGGACTCAGATGATTACGTGCTTATTGTCATTATAACTCCAAAACTTAGTCATTATAACTACAAAACTTAGTCATAATAATTCCAAAACACAGTAATTATAATTCCAAAACTTAGTCATTATAACTCCAAAACTTAGTCATTATAACTCTAAAACTTAGTCATTATAAATCCAAAACTCAGTCATTATAATTCGAAAACTAAGTCAGTATAACTCCAAAACTTAGTCATTACAGTTTCAGTTTTTTTTCTTTTTTTATTAAATTTTATTTTTTAAAATTATCAAAATACAATATTGGGCTGGGCCAATTCAATGGTCTATAGGATAGACCGTCTTTTAGGAGAATTTGTGTTACTATATTAGTAAAAGAATATAAAATAGTCTTTTATAAAATAAAAAAGATATTGAATTACAAATAATAATGAAAGGTGCCTACGAACCAAAGATTCTTAAACCAAAAAAAAAATCTTAGTTGTTAACAAAATATGAACTTTATTATATGTTTTTAAAAAATTGAATATAATTTTCTTAAACGATACTTTAGTTTCAACTGCAACATCAAATGCAATACACTTATTCTTGAATGAGACGGTATTAAGGTGAGACCATTTTTATTAGGCTGGATATATAATTTTTTTAGAGTGATCATTTATAACGTTAAAATGATCACTTACAATCTTAAAATATTCACTTTTATAATTTTAGAGTGATTACTTACAGCCTTAAACAATCACTTTCGATCTTAAAGTAGTCAATTAAAGAAAAAGAAAGTCTCCTGCGAGACCCTCTTATTCGTGCAACCAGTCCAGGCCCAATAAATTCGTTTAGAATATTCTGACATACTGATTTTAGGACTTAAAAGGGCATTTTCATGACTTAAAAATTCAATTTTAAGACTTAAAAGGTCAATTTCAAAGTTTTTAATATTAAAATTAATGTTTGAGTCATCCTACTTTAAAGTTGAAATGAAAATTTTAAGTCAAGTATTGAAATTAAACTTTTAAGTCTTGAAAATATCAAATTACATGATTTAAAATTTCAATTTTAAATTCTTGAAATTGTTTTTTTTAAGTCTTTAAATTGGTTTTTCAACTCTTAAAATTGACATTTTAATTAGTAAAATTGATAAAAAAAAATATAAATAATTGGGCTGGCCCAGTAAGACGCGTCTCAATGGGCTAATAAATAGGCCCATGTCATGGTGAGACGTACTTATTAGAGGTGTTCAATGGGCCGGATACGGGCCAGGCTCAATCCAAAACGGGTTGATATTCATTTCTTTAACCTTTACTAAGATTTTCTTTTTTTATATAAAAAATAAATAGGTCTTTGTAAAAGTTTTTGAGTTTATCAAGACGAAAATTTCTTTTATGATCGTTAACATAATCATAACCTAAATTGTATTTTTGCACTGATAATCTAAACAGACCCGAGCTTGAAGTCTACTCACATAATGTTTTAAAGAAGCTCATAAAAACTAAAGGTTGTGTAGTGTAGTTGTTTCAGTTTGGTTTGTCTTTGAGAATTGAATGTTTGCAATAAATAGTTATAAATCCTGCTTTCCCACAACAAAGTGATGGACTGTAAGTCTGTAATAAAGATCAGAAAATTTTTGATTCCCCACTCTTAATTAATGGTTTGTGAGCTCTCTGTTTCCCCCCTTGGTTGTCAGTTTCTTTGCCTGCTTCTTTTTTGTGAATCCATCTATTTTTTCTTGACAAAAACTTGACGTAACACCATCATATTCTAAGATCATAACTGAGTCGTAGGCGTGTGTGCTATACACGCGCGCCTATTTTCCTCCTAAATTCCATTTTTTTGTTTTTTTTATTTTCTGGGCATCTTTTAATTTGAACCTTAACGATATCAATTTCAACGTAATGTAGTACTTAAACATATCAATTAAAGTAAAAATTTCAATTTGAACCTATAAGTGATCAATTGTGGCGTTAAACTGATCAATTTCTACCTGAATTGAAATTGATATCTTTAAGGTCAAAATTGATACCTTTAAAATTAAAATTAAAAAATGCCCAAAAAATATAAAAAAAAAAGAGAAAACATGTAAGGAGCGCGATAGGGTATAATATTGGGCCGTCTTATTCTATTAGTATAATAATCGGCTATTACTAATAGAATAAGACGGCCCAATATGGTTAGTGTTTGATAAAGTTTGATTACAACTTTTTTTTAAACCACGTAGTGCTAGCATTAAGATAAATCAAGGTCCGCCAAAGTTTGAATACAACTTACAACTAGCTATATTTAATATGGTCAAATCAAGACCTTATTTAGAAAAAATAGTCCAATTTCTATATGATTTCTATATGAGACAAACTTCGATTTTCACTTGGCTAGTTAGGTTTTGAATTTTAATTAATGGGTGTTTTTCCTTGTTTAAATAGGTGAAAGTATTATCCTTTAACTGTTCTTGGGTGGGTTTATCTTTCCTCTCCAGAATCTGATACTATGAGCGGAATACGCTGAATATGATGATGATGTTCCTATAATTAGTATGTTAAGTTCTACGATTTTTGTTGTTGATGGTATGTGTAGTGCAACTTGATGATGGGTTATGACTAGAGGTGTTCAACGGGGCGGATCGACCCAACGGGTCAAGGGCCGGATACATTTTAATGGGCCGGACACATAGTTTTTTTAAAGAAATACGTAAGATAACTTTTCGCAATTAAATTATTTTTCCTTATAAAAAAAATGGTTTGGCCATACTAAAGTAATGGAAATTCTTCACAAAATTGCGTGTGCTGTCAATTTTAATAAAGTGATACCATAAGATCTATTTTGGCTAATAAGAATCCTACTCATACTTTTTTTTAATCCAAAAATCATTTTTGAGTGGAGGGTTTTCACCAGATGTTACTTTTACAATCCGTATGATAATATGATATTAGATGATTTAAAAAGCCTTTGAGACTGACGTTATGAATATATTTTAAGTTGAATGGAAAGTTGAATGTCTTTTCTCCCTCCATATTTAGCAATGGGCATGCTCTAAGTAAATGGAAAGTTGAATGTCTTTTCTATATTTTAAGAAAATATTTTTGGAAATTTAGATATTGTTGTTATATTAGTTTCTATCTTTTGTATATAAAGAGTAGCTCTTATTATTATTTAATAAAAATCAACTATTAATAATGGTTTCCATTATCTAAGTATACATTTGAATAAGAATTTGAATTGATAAGTTGTTTGTATAAAGGGGTTTTCCAGTTTGAATATCAAGTTTTTTAAAAAGCCTGACAACGTATTTCATTGAAAAGTACTCGATGGTTGCACTAATTTATTAAAGAATACTGTTTGAAGTATAATAAAGCCTATCTTCAGTCTTCACAAACAAAACTAACATAATAATGTGCGGTGAGGCTCAATTATCAACTTATTAATGTTAATAATAATTAGATTCACACTAATTCTCAATTGATTAACTCTCATGTAACTTTAACAATTACATTAAAAATGTTCTTACAATACTAAACATTAGAAACTCTTAATTTACAAACCTACAATATTAAACTAAATCTAATGCTTTGGCGAGAAGCAATCCATACACAGCGGGTGCATCTTCAATTCTTTCCATCCCTGCTTCTCTTAATGCTTCTATGAGCGCAACATTGTTTTCATTTAAAATATTATTTATTTCATTCTTCAAGTTTGGCGGTTTTGAATTGTCGATCACATGATGACTGATTTTTTCCCAGTTTTGAATTAACAATTTGATATTACCACCTAAAAGTTCTTTTAATTGTCCACTTTCATCGGACAATGTGGCTCCAAATTTTTCCGCCAAGGAAGTCATCCGAGCGCTCTCCGATGATAATGCAATCATCACTTGTGAGGCCCGTTTTCTTTGATCAACCGTACATAAGAAGGGATCCGAGAATACATAGAAAGCTTCTTTAAATTGGAACAAACCTATAGCAATTTCATTACCCGGATTCATATGCACATAAGATTCCGCAAAACCAAGCCCTTTCGCCTCCTTAAATAATGTGCCCCCCGTATTACTAAATTCCCACCAACGCTTTAAACTATCCCGGACTGCTACAAGATATACATCCTGACGTTTATATAAAAGTAAAATTTTTTTTTCTTCGCGAGTCATCGACACCGCAAAAAACCCTCTAAGCCTCATTGTGTCTTCCTTGATGAATGTACGTCCCCTCTTTGTTTTATTGTTAGGTGGTCTTCTTCTCCTACGTGTTAATTCGGAGTCAGGATCGGATTCAGGCTCATGACCACCACAATCCGGCAAAAGCACGGGAGATATTTCATTATGTCGTGGGAGTTCGGGAACATTTACTGTAACTCTATTAGGATGTTTTGCTACAGAACGAAATTTTTTTACAAAAAAATCGTGGTTGGAGGTGGGTGCCGTAGGAGGTAAATCAAAATCATCCTCAGTACAAAACGAAGATCTAAGTTTACCACAATCAAATATAATATCCTGAAATAAAACAAAAATATTTATATTATTTAACATAAAAAACACACAATCGTCCTAATAAAATACCATTATATAATACTAACTTCATGATGATTAGTAAGGAAATAATAGTATCTTCATGATGATTAGTAAGGAAATACACAATCGTCATAATAAAATACAATTATATAATAAGTAATAAAGGCTAAAATAATACCTTCTAATAATATCTTCTTTAATATTAAAAAATAAAATCATCAATTAAAAAAACAAACTTATCCATAAAATATATTCACTCTACTACATACCTTTTGCATGATGATTAGTAAGGAAATACAGATAGTTGATTTGTTTGTTTCTAAATTTTCAAATTTTGGTGTGAAGTTTGAATGGATGGGTGTAAGGTGATGTATATATAGAAGTATTGTAAATTTGTAATGTAATGTTGAGTAATAATTTTGTTTTTTTTTTTTAACTTCCTCTGCTATGTTATTGTACTTAAAACAAATTATAACTACTTTATCATATAACATAGTTATATTCAATGCTTTCATATTGTAAGCAATGATTTATAGTGAGCAATGCTTTCATATTGTAAGTAATGAGTTATAAAATAGGTATTTTTCATAAAAATATTTTCAAAATAAGCTTTGGAAATTAATATCCAAAATAAGCGTTTTCATGTATACTAGTTGAGGGTCAGGTTTGTTCGTTATTACTATAGCAACAAACAAGATAAAAAAATAATTATGATTTTGTTCGTTGCTACTAACAACGAAAAAGGTGAAATAATGTCATGTTGTTTGAATGGAGAAAAAATTTACCATGGCATTGTCTCCTTTGAAATCGTTATTAGTAACAACAAACACAAAATTTTCACATTTTTGACCAGTTTCACATTTTACAATGATACTCATTAATCATTAAATTAACTTATATCCTTTTAAATAAAATTGCACCACTGTTATATAAGACCATCTAAAAGGAAAATGTATTAAAGTGACTAGTTTAATCATTTGAAGTGTGTGTTTTAATTTTAAAAAGTATTAATTTTATCATCCAAAATGTCTTCCTACTCTTTTATTAAGTTCCAAAAAAAATATTATGATCAAGTTGGTTTTTTGGTATATTTAGTTAGTATTTGTATTGATTTTCTTTTGACTAAGTTGAAACTTATGAGTAGTTGTATTTAAATTGTTAATTTGTTATGGAATGTTTATTAAAAATTTAAAAAAAAAAAATTCCTTGAGACCGTCTCTTGTAAAAATGACTCTCAAAAGCCCAGTCCAATTCTAAATATATACTGTTACAACTCTGAATATAGATTTGGGCTGCATTTTTGAGAGTCGTCTTAACAAAAGACGGTCTCTCAAAAGAGCACCTGTTTAAATAAAAATTATTGATAAATATTACTCTCTTTGTTTTTTTTGTTCTTGTTTACTTTCTGCAAATTTTAAACCTCAATATCTTTAAATATACATTATAAAAAATTATAAAAAATATATAATAAAAAAGTATACATTAAGACGAATCTAACGAGATCTCACATGCATAAATTTTTTTATCGGACTAGCTTCACATCAAATTTTTTTAATTTGCAACGTCTCGTAATAAATTTCGAAAAATGGTTGTTTTAAGAAGGTTACGCTTTTGGAACAAGCATAAGTAATTAAGCATGGAAGAAGGGTACACTTTTGGATGTTTTTGGAAGAAAAGAAGACTTATATAAAAATGGCAACAAAGACAAGAAATTAAAAGAAAAGGGGAAAAATAAAAAATGAGAAAAAGGGGAAGGAGGAGGCGTATGTCAAAGGGAGGTGAAGGTATAAAAAATGATTATATTGGACCACTACTTTTAGTTTTATCTTTTGTGTGATAGAGACTAAGTATTCATTTGTCATTTTAAATGTTTTATTTGTTATTTTTATACTGAATTTATTTACTTACTACCTCTAGAGTCGCATCCTTATAATATTATTTTATATGCTTCGATTAACAAGTATATGAAATAAAATATTAGAGTCAATGTCTTATAAAATATGTAAAAAGTGCAAGAACCAAAGAACTACATGTAATACTCCCTCCTATTAGCCTATTTATCCTATTTGTTTTTTCACACTTACTGAGGCAACATTTTAACACTTAATATCTTAAATTATTCTTAATTAAAAATTATAAAAAGTTGATATTAATAATCCTTATATTGAGACGAATCAAACAAGATCCCACATTTTTAACTTATAGATTAAGACTAGAATACAAATTAAAGGTGATAACTGATAAGTAAATAGTGTCAAAAAATAAATGGGACAAGCAGGGAGAATATGAGGGAGTAGTAAACAACAACAATAAAGTAAGGCATATATAAAAACGTATTGAAGGCTTTATATGTTCAGCCTTGAAACGTAACTAGGTTCAAGAAATTAACCAATTTAAATTTAAATGCACATTTGGTGAAACAATGGAAACTCTACCATGGCTAATACTTCTAGGACCTTTTTTTTTATTTTTATTTTTTGAAGATCGCTACTAGGACATTATTAAGAGTAATTTTATCAGTCAATTTTACATCACCTATGATATATAACTTGCACTTTTCTTTAAATTGGGATGATAATATTATCATTATTTCTAGTGAGTTCTTTAAAATTAGTAGAGAGATTTAATGTGTTGCAAATCTGTAAAGAGTATATTAGAGTATATAACATATTTTGGGGTCTCAACCATTTAAAGAATCAACTCAATCTAACAGAATAATTTTTTGAGTTCTTTAACGTGCACTATAAATTATCCGTCCGGATGAAGTTATTAGCAATACTAGTAGAATCTAAAGCAATCTTTTCTGTTGTACTATTGATTTACAATAAAGATCATAAGATATTTAATGATAAAAAATAATCCGATTCGAGTCCGAGAAAAAAGTCATCTGACTCCCACTTTTATGATCCGAGTTCAAGTTAGAGAAAAACCGGAGTTGGACCTTATTAAAAATCCGGCACTTCGACCCAACTCTGACTATGAAAGAAATCCGACTTTGAATTTGACTTTTACACCAATATTTTGTTTCCTTTAAAATTCTAGACATGACTAATTCGAGCTCTCTCATACTAATTGTAATTTTCCATTTTGAAAAACTATTTGGTATTTTTATTTAGATTAATCAATCAAAATTCGACAAATCAGATCAAGAGAAATAAAATACGCCAATTCAAAATGCGAATTTTTTTTTATTGGTAGTAGTAGGACAATTTGTCATGTTAAACTTGAATTCAAAGTATATATATTTTGTTAAATTGTATTTGAATAAAATATTTTGTTAATTTTGTAAGCATTAAAATCACTAGTACAATATCACAATATCACAATGATACTGTTTGATAATAATCCGACTCCGTTGGAGGTCCGAGACCGAGAGTCTGAGTCGGGGCAAATTTGGAGTATGCATAATCCGACTACGAGTGGAAGTAGATTGAGAAAAAAAATCCGACTAATATCCGGAGCAAAGTCGGAGTATGTATAATACTAATAGAGTCGGTCCCATTGCTATTCCAATATCCCAGTGAATTAACGTGAGTATGAAAATTTTACTTTTATATAGATGATGGTACTAGTCTACTAGATAGCTATGAAAATGATAAGCGGGTATGAAAATGGGAAGGCATACAGTATACCCTAAATAATTAAAAAAATTTAAAAAATTACCTAAAATAATTCAAACTATTTATGATTTGCATACAATAATCTCACATGTTGATTAAACATGAATAATTCCAACTTTGAGGGGTATTTTCCTAGAGTAAACTTGGGTAATCCGATAACCTGTTATAATAGGTAATTCCCCAAAACAATAAATTAAATATTAATTTAAAAGTAGAAATTTTTTTTGAAAATTTACATAAAAAATTCTAAATAATAAAAAAAAATCATAAATTTTCTATGAATATTTTTTTGACATTTTATTTAAATTTATCTTTTAAAAAAATAAAACTTGCTATAGCAAGTCATCCGGTCACCGGGTTTACTCTTGGAAAATGCCCCTCATGGGCTTTAAAGTTGGAATTATTCATGTTTAATAATTAGGTGAGGTTATTGTAGGAAAATAATGAATTTTTTTTTAAAAAAAAAACACCAACTTTTGATGCAATTGTACACTCAACTAAAATAAGGATTATAGCATCAACATAAGATCATTTCTTATTCAAATCTATCTATTATGAAAATACATATTGATGCAAAACTATATCGCTGTGCTCCTCAAAAAATAGTTCTCATATGCTAGAAACTAGAAACTAAAAAGTAAAAGGAAAATTTGCTCAAAATAATCTCAACTATTACACGTCGGCTAAAATTAATCTCAACTATTAATTATTTTTTAATAGTCCCAACTATTCTAATAAAATGTTGAAAACATTACCACCCCCTTATTACCGGCCGGAACTGGTAATTTTTCCATTTTTTTCCACTTAATGTTCAAAATTAACCGTTCCCCTTCAACTATTAATCAAAAAGAATGAAAAAAGTGAAAAAGTTACTTGTTGCATCCGGTTAAAAGGGAGGCAGATACGTTTTCAACAAATTATAAGAATAGTTGGGATTATTAAAAAATAATTGATAGTTGGGATTATTTTTGGCCAACGGGTAATAGTTAGGATTATTTTAAGCAAATTTTCCAAAGTAAAAAAAGTAAAATTCAAATCTAACCTAATTTATTTTAACTATATTAAAGATAAAACAATCAAATTTAAATTAAATTCAGTGAGTAAATTAAATTCAGAGAGTAAAAATAGGAAAAATAGTAAATCTAACCCCCTTTTTTTACAAATAAATTCCAGAAATAAAAAAACAAAATTCAAATCTAACCCACATTGTTAAATAACACGACATTCTCTTTCTCTTTCTCTCGTATATGAAAAAGTAAACAAAAAAAATATATATATGTTAAGTTTATTAATAAAATAAATGTACTCCTTTCCTTAAAAAAGTTCCCACTTTCCCTTATGGGGTGTTTTAATTATTGTTTCATAAGGAATATTTCCATTTATATCATAATTTTTGGACAAAAATAACTTCATTCATCCTCATTTTAATATTTTGATAATAATTATGGTCTCACATATCTTCCATTAACTCCATTTTAACATTTTTATATTCCTTGGGGTCCCCACATGTGTCTTACTAACTTTATAAAAACATTTTGGATTATTTACCAACTACAACCTCTAAGTTTACTCAATTTCAAATAAACAGTCGCGAACTTTGTTTATTACCAACTACAGTCTCCAACTTAACAAACATGACATCGAGACGGCCGAAACACCCCATTTTAACCCCATTTTCTACCCTTTTTTGAGTTGTTTTGGCTGTCTCGATGTCATGTTTGGTAAGTTGGAGGTTGTAGTTGGTAATAAACAAAGTTCGCGGCTGTTTATTTGAAATTGAGTAAACTTAGTTGGTAAATGATCCTTAATTAGTTATGGTCCCTATATTTTTTCCACCAACTTTCTTTTATTATTTTTTTAATATTTTTGATCCCCAGTTTTCCTTCATCAAATATATTATTCAATAAAATAATATTCTCACTATCTAACTGATTCTATTTTTCTTAAATCACGTAAACATTCCTTATGGGAAGGAATTTTATAAATAAGAAATCCAAAATTTTCAAGAAGTATACTTATTTAATGGTTGATTCTCTATCTTTTTTTTCTAATTTTGTTACTGAACGGTAATTCTGATGATATCTTTTTTTATTGATTCTGGTATTAAAGGGTTGATTCTCCTGCTGTATGTTGATTGCTTTTCTTTCTTTGGTTTTGCATTTCTTTCCTCTTTGTTTTGCCTTTATGCACTTAAGTTGTAGGGTGTACTTATTTAAATGATGGTTACTATAAAATAGGTACAGTCCTGGAAACACAGCTATAAGATGTACTTAAGTTGTAGAGTCCTGGAAACCCATTAATTCCATGACTAATCCACCTTTTTTTTTTTTTTTTTTTGAGTTGCACACACCTTTTTAAATTTCATGCAATCTAATGCACAATTTTAATCATTAATATCTTAAACTACACTTATCTAAAAATTATAAAAATTTAATATTATGAAAGTATGCGATTAGACGATTCAAACAAGATCCCACTTGACTATATTTTTACTTACACATTAGTCGCAATATGTAAAATAAGCTTGAATAATGAATAGTGCACAAAAACGAAATATAACGAGTATTTCGGAACAGTGTAAGTAAGTTAGAGAAAATATTATTTTATTTTAATTAAACTAAGAATTATCTTGAAAGCTTATAAGTTATGAGGTGTCACCTCGTAGAGTTAGCTTTTCCTGTAATATAGAATGATAATAATGTCATCCTATTATTTAATGGAATCAGATTATCCATTGAGATTGAGTAATATTGATTATCCTAATATTATTATAATCAATACATTAAAATTAGTTAATTTTTTAAACAACGCCTAAGTGCATTGGAATTGGTTTATTTAATCAAATTATGTAAATCATACAATCTAATAATTTTGATGTAAGTTAACAAATGACAATTTAACATATTGTTGACATGTGTAATTTTTTTATTAGCTGACTACTTATTAGTAGAGATTTTGCATCATTTGTAATTTATTGTCCAATATAGTTTCACATATTGAAAGATGATTGACTATGATTTTTGCAATAAAAACTTGCACTTTTAAAATTTTATTGCCATTTGTATTTCTTTTTTTACTGATTGAGACAAATTTTTTTTAATTGTTTCATTGATTGATATTTACTGCATGAGACAAATATGTATAAATGGATTGATTATTGATAAACACTTGCATTTATTAAAATTATTTTATTATATACTAAATAACATAACAAATCACAAAATAATTAGCATAGAATCTTCAAAATAATTATAAATAAAATAAACTACATATGATTTGCGTGACGGCTTAAAAGAATAATATTATTAGCATTTCAAAACACAAAACCTTTGATATCTTAAAAAAAATTTAATTTTGAAACATAATAAAAGTTTTAATTTTGTAGCATAATTAAAATTTTATTTTTGTAATGTATTACTCTTTAAATTAAAAATTTAAACTTAAGAGGTTAATATATATTTTTCCCGTTGTTTTAAAAATCTATTTTTTTTAGATGTTTACACTATAAAATCCGTGCATTGCACGAGTTTTATACTAGTACACTAATATATCTAAAGGTAAGAGGAGCAATAAATAGTTTTGCATTTGTAAAGCAAACAACTCCATTTTTGCAAACATTTGCTTTACCTTAATAGTCAAAATTTTATTTTTTATTTGTATATATAAATGGTCGCAATTACTAAATCTGTTTTTTTATTCATAAATTCTTAATGTATCAATTACAATCGTGATCACTAAGATAATTGCGCTAATTACGTGAATTCGTCTTAACATTTAGATAGTCTCCTACAAGGCAAGCTATTTTTGATTTTATATTTGTATTATTGTTTAAATTATTTTTTATATTTAAATGTTATCTTCATTTAAAATATTTCAGTTAATTTAAGATAGTAATACTATATATGTTCAAAAAAATTTATTAATATTAGAGTTTATTTTTGACATGGTTTGTTATGCTTAGTTAGTAAAAAATAATATCAAAATAACATTATTTAACATCATACATAACTTATATAAATTAGTATTTTTAAAATTAAAAATGACTCAAAAATTAGAATATACTCTATTATATGCAATTATTAATTCACTGAAAATATTCATAAAAAAAAATTCATTGAAATCAATAACCAATGATTTACAATTTATTTTCTTTTTTTAAATAATCAAAAACAATAATTTGAAAAATATTGTTCGTTGGAGGGGGATTAAAGACAAGTCCAGCCTAAATCTATATTTACTTATTTAGAGTTGTAACAATATATATTTAAAATTGGACTAGGCTTTTGAAAGCCGTCTTTACAAAAGACGGTCTCAAATAAGAATTTGTGATTCCTAAATGAGATGATCTCACGGTGAGACCATCTCTGTTGGGCTGGCTCAATATATACACATTTTGTCTCAAAGTGATCACTTAAACATTAAAGTGATCTGTTATAATTTTAAAATAATTATTTATATATATATATATGGGAAATTATCATTGGTGCCCATGAGGTATGCGTTTTTATCAATGGTGTCTAAACTTTTTTTTTTTCCAATGGCACCCCTGAGGTTTAGTGGTAATTACAACCGTGACCTTTTTAAGTATTTTCCGTTAAAATTCCGTTAAGTTTCCAAATTAACTTAACTAGGGTTAGTTTCTTTTTCTTCTCCTTCTTCACTCCTTTTATGGCTGTCTTTCATGGCTGTCATTTCTTCAACACCCAGAAAAATCCAAAACTCAATTTTCTATAGGTGGCCCAGCAGACCATTGCAAGATTCCTGCAAAACCAAGGTATTCTTCTTTGAATTTTGCAGCTCGGCATTCATGGTTTTGCAGAAATTTTAGAGTCAATAGGCTAAGAAATCAAGATTTGAGGTGGCGGGCCTTATGCTTTTCTGAAAAATTTCTGCATTGCTCATCAAACTCCTGAAACTACTTGCCATTTGTCGCAACAAAAAGGGGTTTCATTTGTTTATAAATATCTCATCCCCACGTGCACTGTTCTACAACTGCTAATACTCTCACTTAGCCATTTTTTCTTGTCTTTCACCAAGAACCATTGTACCTTCAATTATGAGTTTACTTTTAACCATTTTTGCGTACTTTTGTAATTGTAGATATCATATTGAGTCACTTATGCAATATGCATAGCAATAATGTTGATTAGTATTTCAGAATTTGATTTCAATTCACTATAAGTTATTCACGTTCACAAATATTCTTTAGAATTTGAGTTTTGGATTTTTCTGAGTTTTGAAGAAATGGCAGCTATGGAAGACAGCCATGGAAGAAGTGAACAAGAAGAAGAAGAAGAAATTAACCTTAGTTAGGTTAATTTCGAAACTTAACGGAATTTTAACGGAAAATACTTAAAAAGGTCACGGTTGTAATTACCACTAAACCTCAGAGGTGTCATTGGAAAAAAAAAATAAGTTTAGACACCATTGATAAAAACACATACCTCATGGGCACCAATGATAATTTCACATATATATATATATAGATAGATATATATACACATATACATATATAGTAGTTTTAGTGTGATTACTTATAACGTTAAAACTATCACTCATGATTTTAATATAATAAATTAAAAAATCGGCTAATATATAGATATGTCTAATGGTGAGACGGTCTAGTATAAGACGAGTTGTTAATTAATTAAATTAACACAAATTTTTGTGAGTTTTTTATTTTTAGATCATCTCGTCGTGAGACAATCTCATAGAAGACAGACTCATAAATTAAAGCACTAAACAGCCCAAGAAAATAAACCTTCGAAAAAAGTCAAACAAGCGCAAGCGCATAAATAGGACACCACTCGCGGCCCATAGAGTTTGCATTACCTTCGAACAACTGCACTTTGGATAAGTCTCCTGTGAGACGGCTTTAGCTGTGTAACTGGTCCAAGCCCAATAACTTTTTAAAAATATTCTGACATGCTAATTTAAAGACTTAAAAGAACAAATTAAACACTTAAAAATCCAATTTTAAGACTTATAAGGTCAGTTTTCAAAGTTTTAAATATCAACTTTAATGTTTGAGAAATCCTAACTTAAAGTTGATATGAGAATTTAATGTTCTAGATTTGGTTTTTTAAGTCTTAAAATTGATTTTTAAAGTATTAAAATTGACCTCTTAAATATTAAAATTATCAAAATTACATGACTTAAAATGTCAATTTCAAATCCTTGAAATTGGTCTTTTAAGTCTTTGAATTGATCTATTAACTCTAAAAATTGACATTTTAATTTGTGAAATTAGTAAAAGGAAATTGTACAATTGAACCGGCCCGATAAAATGCGTCTCACAAGTGAGGCGTTCTCACCCAAGTTTTTGTAATGCACTTTAATAAAACGACTCGCGACACAGCAGTGCTTTATAATTAATGAAGATGATTGGGCCTCTTTCCCGGGCCGCAAACTTCCTTTTGACCTGAGATATGTAAAGCTAGTTTTGTATGAGAACGTCTTATCATGAGACGAGTTCATATAATTATCCCATTTTTTGTATTAATTATTTTAAGATCGTAAGTGATCGTTTTTAAGGTTACACGCACAAATTGGGCCGACCCAAATTGACGGTTTCATCATAAGGCCGTCTCATCCAAGACCAGTAGTTTCTTTTTAATACCTTTTTACCAAATTTAAGACTTAAAATAGCAAATTGAAGACCTAAATGGGCTAATGTAAGACATAAACAACCAATTTTTTAATACCTTTTTAACAAATTTGTGATATTATATATATATATATATATATATATATATAATATATATATATATATATATATAATATATATTATATATATATAAAATAATATTATATATATATAACTATATATATATATATATATATATATATATATATATATACATATATATACTACTATATATATATATATATATATATATATATATATATATATATATATAAAATATATATACATATACATATAATATAATATACATATAATATATATATATATATATATATATATATATATATATATATATATATATACATATATATATATATACATATACATATATATATATACATATATATATATATCAATATATATATATATATATATATATATATATACATATATATATATATATATCATATATATATATAACATATATATATATATATGCATATATATATATATATATATATATATATATATATATACATATATATATATATATATATATACATATATATATATATACATATACATATATATATATATATATATATATATATATATATATATATATATATATATATATATATATATATATATATATATGGGAGGGATCCAATGAGAAGGGTGTCGAAAATGAGAAGGGTAAGAAGGACTCTACACCCTTGATTTCACTTGTTTCTGTAAAGAAACTTGAATCGACAATCAACCTTGAAAAGACCTGAGATGGAGTAATGGAAGTTTGATCGTCGTTATGAGTAGTGGAACGATTTCACCTCTTTACCTGTTATCCTGCATAAGACAAGTTAGCCTTGCGGTGATCTCCGTAAGACCTCTCCAGCCAAGTCGCGTAGAAGTAGGAAAATAAAAGAACTAATGATCACAGGGAGATAATTAAGGATGCTTTTGGGGAGATATTGGGGTTTAAGTTGAATAGCAAGTATGTGATGGTATAGACGGTGAAGTGTTTTGAGAGTTTGGGATGAGAAGAGTTTCTGTAGATTGTTGGATATATTTGAGATGATATCTCATAAACCTGGGAAGGGATATTTATATTGAGTTGAAGAAGGAAATTGACATTAGGAGAGATGGAGATAATGGGAGACATGGGTTAAGTAGTGGGTAGTTACTTTTACATTCCTGAAGATTCTTACTTGGAGATCAAGTAATAATAGGGTTCAGGGTTATAGACGTAATTTCAGGATAATATAAAAATAAAATAAAATTAAATGACACCAAATAAACGTTACCCTAACATTTAGCCCACGCATGAAGGATGATGTGAGAAAAGGAGCCCCGACGATTTGAAACATCCTGCTTTATGCGGAAAAAGACAAACATATACTGAGTATTACGAGAAATCCAAGAGTCTCCAAAATCGGGTGTTGTCGTGGAAAATTCTGATACGAGCCGCGACTCCTTCTTGAACGTCGTGTTATGCTTGATAACTTAGAAAAATTCTTCATAAAGGATCCCTTATTAGGGACCCGACTTATCGATGGTACGACAACGGAAGTGTAGGGCTCCGTGGCTCGTTGTAGGTGAGTCCCGGAATGTCTTGTGCTTCCGCGGCTCCTTGTGAATATCAAGGCTTTTTAACTTAGACAAATTTAAGCGGAGGATACCCTTTCTTGGGGTCCGACTTATCGAGTTCACGGATAAGAGGAAGGATCATTCCTTGTTCCCAAGGGGCTAGCCGCGACTTAGAATATCAGGAGCTTCTTCAATACCACAGACTACATAGTAAATTCTAACTTAGAATTTTTGAAGGTCGTATGACTTAAAGGGGGGTCGACTCATCGATCTCACGATAAGGTTGAGGATGGTGTTGAAGTGTACTCTATGTCACTGTAAGAATATGGCAGCTATAATCCTTGGAATAAGTTTTAGAAACTTGCATTCCTCAAGGACTCCGACTTATTGATATCACTGCAGGCACCCACTACGATGTCGCGGAACACTGTGTCGTAACGCTGTTGCGGTTTATCTTTACTTAACCAGATTTTCATGAAAATGAGCACTTAGGGGTGTCCGACTTATCTATCCCACTGCGAGGAATAGATGAGTCCCTTTCAAATTCAAATGAAATCATCTTGATGTCGTGACATAGCATGTCTCGACCCAGCACATTTGCAGTGTACAGGGACATGTCGCCATATCGATGAGAAGGACAGGATAGACTGTTTTTTCCCATACTTAGACAAATTTTCCAATCCAAGCCCCAATTTGGGAGTCCGACTTATCGACCCTACGGATATCCATCGAGGTGTTCTGGTATTTATCTTTCTATACTTAGCCGAAATCTTGTTTTCCCAGATTCACCATGGGGTCCGACTTATCGACCCTGCGACGTTTTTAGGTGAGGATAGCACTGCTGCTTGTAGTGATATATCAGCCCCATGCTTGTATGTTTTTCGTTTCTCATCTTTAACACACTTAAAATACCTGGAGATAGGCGTAATCGGGGACGATTGTCAATATACTGAAAGTGCTAATGATCCTTCCGTTGATGAGACCTCAAATCCTGCAACACAACGTTAGCCTTGCCCGGGGGTGGTTTCCCGGAAAACCCCTCCGACGCTCAAGTCAGATCGGGAAACCGAAAGTAATGAACATATGATAATTTATGAAAGCAAGATGAACGGATTATAGGATGAGTTCAGATCAAGTGAAGGATATTTGGTTAAAATATCGATTGTAAATAGTAATAGGAATATAAAGGCTTGGTCTCTTTCAAATGATGTATGTAACATCTATTTATAGTGATAGAAAGCGGTTATTTTTGGAGAGGTTGGATTATAATGGGGAAGGTGGATGCTAGTGGGTAGTTATTTTGGGAAGTTACTAGACTAAGGTGGGCGGTTTATGATTTGACTAAATAAATTACGAGTTTATTATTGACCCCATAACATTAGCCCCACGCATGAAGAGTGATAGAGGAGGGAATTTAATGTAGCGAGGTTATCAGTCTTTATGCGGAAAATAAACATACCTGTGATGTGAACCAATTAAATGTTCAAAAGAAACCATGCGATAGTGTTAAAATAAAATAAACTTTGAATTCTTGCCTCGGTAAGTCCATGCATGGTTGAAGCCCCATGAATAATAAATATTTGGCCTTTGGGGCACTTTTGATGATTCTGCCATTGAGCCTAATGATGATTCGGCATTTGAGCCTGATATGATGATTCAGTATATGAATATTCGGATCGGACATTCCGCATTGATGAATATTGATTGGACATAGGTCCGTCTTGATGAATATTGATCGAGTTATCAAGCTAGGTGATACTCGCTAGTTGCTATGAATACTTTGACAAATAACGCCCAGGCTAACTTTTTTGAAATGATGAGATAAAATGAATTTAAGAAGATATGCAAAAATTGATTAGATTGGTTGCCAAGTACGTCTGGCAAATTGTTAGTGTTGAAACATCAAGTACGTCTGATGTTTGATTCTTGAGACTGAATGATCGAAAATAATGAACAATAGCCAAGTTCGTCTGGCAAATTTTTAGTGTTGAAACATCAAGTACGTCTGATGTTTGATTCTTGAGACTGAATGATCGGAAATAATGGACTGTAAATGAATGCTGAAAATACCGAAAACACTGATACTATGACCGATGATATGACTAAGCATGGTAGAATATGGATTGTGATGGTACGGATAATGATGATACTAGCCCCTTGCATATCTTGTTAAATGAAGAACTTTTTCAAATGATCCCCATTAGTCCGAGTTATCAAACTAGGTGACACTCGCAAGGATCCCACTTTCAAACAAGGTGAAAGTTTAATAATGAAGATGAATACTAAGAAAATATCGCCCAAAATCAATCATTTTGGGACTTAAATAATAATATGACTTTCAAACTAATACTTGTGGAACTTCAAAAAAAATTTAAATAATAATAATGACTTTCATACTAGATGAAAGTTAAATCACCCGATATGTGTTGATAAATAAAAGCGAGAATAACCATATGATCATCATCAGGTTAATACAATATACTCTTCACTCGGCAATACTGGTCTAAGATTTGCATCCTTTATGTAGCATCTCATTAGAATGCGACGGTGATGATTTTTCTCTATGTATCGAGTCACCTCAGATTGTTTTTTTTACGGGTGGATGGTTTGAACCATTATCAGATCATACCCGGATCCAGCCAATACAGTCGTCACTGTAGGTGTATTTTGGGGATCCCATATAAAGAATTTGAACCATTATCAGATCGTACCCGGATCCAACCGATACAGTCGTCACTGTAGGTTGTTTTTCGGGAATCTGATGTAGAGAGTTTGAACCATTATTAGATCGTACATGGCTCCAAAAAATACATTGAATTGGGCAATATGTGGACTAATATTTTTAGACCGAAACCACTTAGTAGAAGTTAGTTTGGAAACGTTCTACGGGTCATCTAATCCTTTAGATAGTACATCAAACCAAACTTCAAAATTGAGACTGAATTTATTAGTCAGTTAAAGTTGATTTGGAAACATTCTACGGATTTAATAACCCTAGAAGGTGCATCAAACTAACCTTCAATATTGGATGAATAAAAGCAATAAAATTTGACTTATATATCCTCGAATATTGCAAAAGCATGAAATAATTTGGCCCAAAATTCTCAATCTGATCCGTAAAAATTTGAGTTATTCGTACTCGTGGTTTCGTGGACGAAATAGAGTCCGAGTGAGCCATAATGAATATATGTATTATTTGATCGGTAAAAATATATGAATGTTTCAAAAATATCACTACCGCTACCGACCTAACAACCATGCTCACGCACGCTAAACATGTGACCTCTGTCTCATGCGATTTCAATATGGGTCGTCATTTAACCCATAATATTAGCCCCATGCATAAAGATGATAAAGAATGAAGTTTAGCGAATGAAGTATCGACATTATGCAGAAAAATAATCAAGCCTTGGTGGGTCCATGCTATGAATATGGGCCTAAATATTGAGACCGAATTTTTTTTTTTTTTACCGAAAACCACCAAGTTGAAGCTAGTTTGGAAACGTTCTACGGGTCATCTAATCCATTAGATAGTGCATCAAACCAAACTTCAATATTGAGACTGAATTTTTTAGTCGATTGAAGTTGGTGTGGAAACATTCTATGGATCTAATAACCCTTTAAGAAGATACGTCAAACCGAACTCTAATATTGAGACTTATTTATTTAGCAACGATAAATACCAACGAAACATGATTAATGAGAAGTTGGCCCAACCTTCCATTCCCAATTTATAATTAGCAATTCAACTTCTATTTCAACTTTTCATTCTCAATGAAATTGACTTATCAGATATCTTAGTGAGAAAATTGGGCCAGTATGGTCGGACTTCAACAATCCAGCCGTCATCACGAAGAACACCTAAAAATTTGCCCAGAAATTTGGGTTTCATTCAAACTCTTGCTGGAATTACTAGAGAGCTCCTCAAAATCATTTAAATCATCCGCTAGAAAATACGAACAATATTCTTCTGTTGAAATAATATTTGTTCATTTGCTCAAAGAATGATTCACATTTACTAATGACATTGTTGAAGTTGGGTTAGTTGGTGGTTGTCCAGATGTAGAAAATATACTCAACTAATTTAATTAGTCTGTTTGCACTATTCTCTATTGTAAAACAAAAAATGATATCATTATTATATACACTTGTTGCATGCCAATTGCCATTGTGGTCGGTCGAATACATAGTCGCAGCAACATTTACAATATCAAAACTGATTAATCCAAGCTCGGAAAGCGGTTATTATTTACAATAAAAGCAACTAGCACCAGATGATAAAAGAAACCGCCTAATTAACTGCAAATGATGATGTAAATCTCAAAACAATCTAATTGTCGCCCATCATGAACTGATTTTTTATTATTCTGCGTGGGCGTTACTTGAACTGATTTTTTCAAAAGGATAGATATGACTTTTATGTCCATATCCCCACAGACGGCGCCAAACTGTTTCGGTAATGAAACGAGGAAGTGCAAAAGACACTTAAAATACCTGGAGATAGGCGTAATCGGGAACGATTGTCAATATACTGAAAGTGCTAATGATCCTTCCGCTGATGAGACCTCAAATCCTGCAACACAACGTTAGCCTTGCCCGGGGTGGTTTCTCGGAAAACCCCTCCGACGCTTAAGTCAGATCGGGAAACCGAAAGTAATGAACATATGATAATTAATGAAAGCAAGATGAACGGATAATAGGATGAGTTCAGATCAAGTGAAGGATATTTGGTTAAAATATCGATTGTAAGTAGTAATAGGAATATAAAGGCTTGGTCTCTTTCAAATGATGTATGTAACATCTATTCATAGTGGTAGAAAGCGGTTATTTTTGGAGAGGTTGGATTATAATGGAGAAGGTGGATGCTAGTGGGTAGTTATTTTGGGAAGTTACTAGACTAAGGTGGGCGGTTTATGATTTGACTAAATAAATTACGAGTTTATTATTGACCCCATAACATCACTATAATAAAAAATCTATGGTAACGATTGAGTAAAAAACAAATGATTGTAAAAGTAACTATGTTAAGTAACTATAACAAAATTTTTAAAATGTTCTTACTTTATAACATAGTATCATTATTTGTATACTAGTTGGTGGGGCGCGTGCTACGCACGCGTCCCCCCAAGAAATCCTCTTAAATTTGAATATTTAAATTAAAAACAAATTAATTGATCATACTTTTATTTTACATGTATAATTTGGTATTTTGGTACTTTAAGGGATTTTCATGTGGTGACCTGAGTTTTTGACTTTTCCATGTAGTGATCACAAAACACTTCTTTAAATTCGCATGGTGACCTTAATATTTTTACTTTTCCACTTAGTAGACAAAATTTTAAGTTTTTTTGTTAAATTTATGTTATTATTATCGATCGTAAAGTGGTTTTTATTATGGGACACTTTTTCAAAAATATGTTGGAAATGAGTACTAAATTTAACGAATAACTTAACCTTTTGTCAATTACATGGAAAATTTGAAAGCCTAAGATCACCATGCAGATTTTGAAAAACGTTTGTCTACGATGTGAAAAAGTCAAAAACTCAGAGTTACTACACAACACAAGGTTTCCAACCTAGGAGCCATGGAATTTCTCATACTTTTATTATATTAATTTAATGGTTTAACCAATAAGAGTTAAATCGTATTGTGAATAGTAGTTGATTAGCTTGCTCAAGTTTGCAATCAATAATTTGATACCAAGTTTTACTACATGGAATTTCTCATATTTTTATTATATTAATTTAATGGTTTAACCAATAAGAGTTAAATCGTATTGTGAATAGTAGTTGATTGGCTTGCTCAAGTTTGCAATCAATAATTAATATTTAACCTTTTACATAAAAGCTTTGTAAGACTAAAAATATCTAATAGCAACAATGTAGCAAAATAATAAATTAGCAAAATACAACAAAGCAACATGAGACTAAAAACATATACAAGATGTAGATTAACATATTCATTCAAAATCTATTTGTTATTATGTGCAGAAATCTTTGAACACTTACAACACTATGTAACTATATTTGTTTAATATATATATATATATATATATATATATATATATATATATATATATATATATATATATATATATATATATATATATATATATATATATATATATATATATATATATATATATATATATATATATATGTATAATCCATACAAATTTATAACTCATTTCCTATTAATTTATACATTTAAACCAAGCTTTTGTAAGATGATTTTAATTTGCAAATCATTTTCCTTTGGATTATAACAATATTTTTTTATCAAATTTAAATATCCACATAACTGACTAGGCATACAAGTATTACACCCATTAGTATCACTATAACGTAAATTATATAATAAAAAATGCTCCGAAAAGAAACCCCAATCATTGATACGATCTAATGGCCATGATGACAAAGGTACTTTTAACCCAAATTCGAAAAATATGCATGAAAATAAATCAACTTTTATACTTTCACATATCACAAGACACAACACAACTAAGTATTTTCGGTATAATTATTAATTTTATTTTATTTATAATTTTAAATATTTTCGGTAAAATAAAAAATTAAAAAATTCTCGGTTTTTAATATAATTTAAAGTTTACTCATCTATTGAGATATGATTTCGAAAATTGGGTAATTGCAAATGAAGTTAAAAAAAACTAAATAGCATGTGTAATTTGTAAAAATTAGTACACAACAGCATTAGTCTCTAATTTTATAACATAACATCAATTAATTATGACTAAATTCTTAAAGATATGTAGTATTACAAAACCTTACACACAAAAAAATTAACGCATATCCAACTTCACATCATTGAAAAGAACAGGTAGAAGATAATTGATAACTCTCTATTTTACCCTTGTTTCATGCCTATTTAAGGTGTATTTTCATGCGGTTGTTGTTCCTTCTTATTACTTTTATGGGATTTAATCGCTCTTGTGTAGGGTATCTTGTGTTTTGCTCATTTTTGCAGGGTTGACCCCATTTTTCCGAGAAAATCAAGTTGGGTACGATGCGCCTCAAATCCCCCGGAGGTTTATGAGAAAGAATGGAGCTAAACCGAGGATAGGAGATATTCCCAAGCATTCATTTAAAGGCAAGAAGGCAAAAAGGACTTAAAATTGAGCAACTTAGAAGCCTTTGATGAGATCGATCGGTCGATCCCTAGAAATCGATTAGTCGATCCCTTTGCATCAGCATTCCAGAAGACTAAGGCAACAACATTTGGAGATCGATTGGTCGATCTCTTGCAACAGGATTTCCAAAAGCCTTAAGCAACATAATATGGTGATCGATTGGTCGATCACTTTAGATCGATCGATCGATCTCATAGCTTGCATTCTCCAGAAGCATCTCCATGAAGAGCAAGGAGATCGATTGGTTGATCACTTTAGATCGATCGATCGATCTTGTAGCCTACGTTATCCAGAAGCATCTTTTGAGGTGTTAAGTTATCGATCGTTCGATCACTTTAGATCGATCGATCGATCTCTTTTCGAGGATGGGTCTTTTGCTGATTTATCTAACTTGGCGGCCCTCTACACGTCATTCAAGGAACATACTTAGTTTTTGTCCTATTTGTATTACTCTAGTTTTATTGCTTATTTAGTTTTCATTTACTAAGAACCCTAGCTTTTAATTTCTACAACTTAATATTTGAAAATCACAAAAGTACTCTAGTTAAGATATATTGTAGTTATTGTTCATTCAATCTACTAGTTTATTGCAAGTTTGGAGTTTTCTTCTTCATCAACCTCCATTGTTGAGGGTTTGAGCTTTATTATTTTTCTGGGTATTACAACTTTGTTGTCCAATCGTTCTCATCTTTTGTTGGTATCTTCTAATACTTCTTCTTAGTTATTATTTGTTCTTGTTTCTATGCTTGTTTGTGTCTTTCACCATTGTTGCTCAATAGTTTTATTATTTGGGTTCTTATGTTTGTTGATTATTCAATATCTTATTATATTATCACTTATGGTGTTTTTAAGCTTTAGAATGAGTAGTGAGTAGTTTTCTAGGGTTGGGGTTAACTCAACCCTTGTGATGGCTTGAAGACAATGAAACTCTAGTTGATTTTGTGTTGATTAAATGCTTAGATAAGAGGTTATTCTACCCATTGGCTAAGGATTCTCATGATTGCTTCTACTATACCAACGAGAGTTGAATTTTGAGTAATCTAATCTTTGATCAATGGATGGAATCGGGTGTTAAGGGATTAATGCCGATTGAACCTTGCATCTACCCTCTCATCTAAGGGCTTTATCATTCACCTACGAGAGTAGGGAAGGATAAACAAGTAGCGGATAATTTATAGCCCGAGATCTTGATCTTTACTCACGAGAGTGAGGATGGTGAAGAGATTGGAGGCAATCCCAAGCCCGATCAAGGATCGGATTGCTTTTCTTAGTGTGATTCGCTACTCTTTAATTACCCTTTAAAAGCTAGTATATCACCATTGAATAGTCATCATGAATAGAAGTATTGTATAGTGTTGAGTACTAATTCTTTGATGGAATTTAATATATCTAATCCAAGTATTATCTTGTTGTCATCTTAGTTTATAATATAATGTATTATATTGATATATGTTATTTTATGTTGGATAATATAATTAAGTTTTATTTTACCAAAAAAAAATTAAATTTAGAAAAATGAAAGTGATTCAAATGATTTGAATTATTTTGGTGGAATGTAATATATCAAAACCAAACATTATCTTGAACATAAATCAACTTTTATAATTATTTAGAATTATAAATGTGTTCGGTAAATCAACTTTAATACGTTTACATATCACAAGACACAACACAATTAATTATTTTCGATATAATTATTTATTTTATTTTATTGAGAATTTTAAATGTTTTCGGTAAAATAAAAAATAAAAAAAATTCTCGGTTTTTATTTTATTTTAAAGTTTACCTTATCCAGATTTTGAAAATTGGGTATTAGAACAAAACATAAAGTAGCAGGTGTAATTTATAAAAAAATGAGTATAAAAAAATGGGTCTCTGATTTTATAACAAAACAGTAATTATCAACTTATTAGTGTTAATAATTAGATTCACATTAATTCTCAATTGATTAACTCTCATATAGCTTATACACCATATGTCACTTTAATGAATTGACTTTTATTTCCCTGGTTTTTGTCATGTTACATAATGTAATAACTAATGATAGTTAGGTTATGCTATAACAAACCCTTAATTCACAAACCTACAATATTAAACCTAATCCAATGCTTTGACGAGAAGCAATCCTTACACAGCGGGTGCATCTTCAATTCTTTCCATCTCTGCTTCTCTTAATGTTTCTATGAGAGCAGCATTATTTTCATTTAAAACATTATTTATTTCATTTTTCAAGTTTGGCGGTTTTGAATTGTCGATCACATATTACCATCTATAAGTTTTTTTAATTGTCCACTTTCATCGGACAATGTGGCTCCAAATTTACCGCCAAGGAAGTCATCCGAGCGCTCTCCGATGAAAATGCAATCATCACTTGTGAGACCCGTTTCCTTTGATCAACCGTACATAAAGAGGGATCCGAGAATATATATAAAACTTCTTCAAATTGGAACAGACCTATATCAATTTCATTACCCGGTATTAGATATTTTGATCAACCGTATATTAGATATTTTGTTTAACTACATATAGGCCCATTTAAAGAATTTTAAACAAAATAAATTAAGTAAATTGAAATGTAGTTAAATATGACATACTTAGTATCTTATTCTTTTATTTTTTTAAATTAAATATTAAAGTAACCCACATCAAGTCGTCACACAATGAAACGGTCTTAATGAAAATTTTGTCTTTTTGAAAACCTAAAAGTACCTCAACATAACAAAGTACAATTAGGTATATGAAAAACCATAAATATCCTAGCTCTTAGGTAAATGAAAAAGCATTTTCCAATCTCCTAGGTAAATAAAAATTTCACTATAAGCTTTTTTCAACCTCCCGCCCACACCTCCATTGAAGGTTTTATTAAAACTGATTCTTGTTTTACAATCTCTATAAATTACCAAAATATCTCCCTTGTATGTAATATCCTTCTTCTTTCCTTCTCCTACTCTCTCTTAACCATAGCAAGAAGACGAGGGTCATAATAATCATATTCTAAAGTATTTTAATACGTGATTTTGCCTTTATTAATTTCTAAGTTACCGTCCCTATCCTTGAGATCAATACCAAATTCAACCACACATAAAGGGTAGATAATAGGTCTTTTAAAATGTTTACTCCACCCCTAATTTATCCTAATCTTTTACTCCATCCATAATTTTATCTTTTTTAGGTTTGTACCACATATCAATATTTTACAGGGTCATGTATATATTTTTTCTGCTATGTAAAAAGCTTGTATATTATCTTCTTTCTTATCAATGAATATTATTGATTGTTAAATCGAGTGTTATATTTATAAAAAGAAAGTCTTAGTAAATAACAGTTATTTATGAAATTTAAAAATCACCCTTCTTTGATAGGATGGGATACGGTGAAAATTTTATTATTTTAATTTTTTTTATTTTGTTTATTTTAATATTATTCTTTTTGTCTTTTTTACAGTGATTTACAAATTACGGTTATTCATTAGGAATTTTTGACTTATAAATAAGATTTAGCTCTCACTCTTACCTCTACCTTACCTGATACTTCATTCACCCTAGCTTTATCTTGATAATACCCTACCTTTAGCTTCTTCAACATTTTTTCCTTTTGTCAAAGTCTACCAATTGCACAACTTGTCTTTTGGTCTAATCTATATAATCAAATAATTCTAAACTTATATTGAGATTTTTTCGGTGTTAATACTCTAAGTTCATTCAGTGAATAATCTACATCCAATCATTTACATCATGGAAGATGTATGTTATTAGAATGGATATAGTATAATAAAATATCTCGAAAGAATAAAAGTGATTTAAATAATTTGATGGAATTTAATATATCTAATCCAAATATTATCTTGTTGTTATTTTTGGATATAGTGTATTATTTTGATATATGTAATTTTATGTTCCATAATATATTTATGTTTTATTTTACCAAAAAATATTAAATATAGGAGAATGAAAGTGATTGAAGTGATTTGAATTATTTTGGTGGAATGTAATATATCTAACCCAAGCATTATCTTGAACACAAATCAACTTTTATAATCATTTAGAATTTTAAATGTGTTCGGCAAAATAAAAAATAAAAAAATTCTCGGTTTTTATTCTTTAGAGCTACTTTTAACTCAAATTCGTAAGTATTACTCGATATTCATGAAAATAAATCAACTTTTATACTTTCACATACACAATTAATTATTTTTGATATAATTCTTTATTTTATTTTATTTAGAATTTTAAATATTTTAGGTAAAATAAAAAATAAAAAAAATTTCTCGATTTTTATTTTATTTTAAAGTTTACTTATCCATTGAGTTATGATTTCAAAAATTGGGTAATAACAGAAGAAGTACAACAAAAACTAAATAGCAGATGTAATTTATATAAAATTGAGTATACAAACGGGGTCTCTGATTTAATAATAAAACAGTAATTAATTATAACTAAAATTTTAAATATGTGTAATATTACAAAATACTCATATTTCTTTGATCTTTTTAATTTAGTGATTTGTTTTACTTTTTCAAAATTATGTTCGTTTTTGTTATTCAGATTGTTTCCATTAAAATTTTTCAATTTTTTTAATTTTTTATAATTTAATTTTGTAATTACTTTTTTATTTCTTTCGGCAAAATGACTTGTTGGATAGGAAGATGTTACCTGGTACATCATTAGCAAGCATCCTTTATAATTTAATTTTGTGATTTTATAGAGCAGAGGAAGAAACCGAAAAAAAGGGGAAGGAAGACATGAATAATAACAGTATAGAACTATAGAAGTTGAATGAACTAAGGGGATGAGCAGTTGAAGGAGCAGGGGGAAAGAAGTTGAGGTTTTGCGTGGAAGCATTTGCGGGAAAGCAGGTTGACGTGTCGAACAGAAAGAGCTTAGTTTTGTTTTTTAATAATTACTGCATTAAATTTTCTTTATAACTGCTGTATCCTCCTTTTCAACTCACATGTATGATCAATCAGTTTGCTGTATTCTACCTCATTACTCATTGCTGTGTCAATTCACAATTGTCTAGTTGGTTTTTGTATTTTAAATAACATTTACTTTCTTCCAACTATCGGCAATTGTTTGATCTAGGATGTGATCCTTCACTTCAATTTGGTACTTTCGGATGTTATTGTTTTTTATTGTGATCCTACCGATATTTTTTTGAGGATAGGAGAAAATCAAAACAGAATATGCGTGATTCGAATTCAAAAACAACGTTCCTTATACTAAATCCACAAATTACAAACATTAGACAAATATCAATCATCAACATCAATTAAATCAAATCGCATGCATTCACAACGTAAACAACAAACATTGAACCAAAAACAATAAATAAAAATGAACCTAAGAATGATTCTTGAGAGGAACGAAAATCAGATGAACAATTTTAAGGATCTTCGTTGATGAAGGCGCCAAAGTAAGGACAGAAGTAACCAAGGGAAAGTGAACGACATAATTACAGAACGAGTATTGAAAGGAGTTTTCACATTGAATAATAATCCTTGTTATTTATTTCAAAAATCCTTGTATACAATCGTCTAGCGTTGGACCAACAAAATTTATGCTTTTTCTATTTTTTTTTGAATTTAAGTTTTAAAATTTTAGGGTTTAAAAAGTCAAAATCTAACACTTAAAACCTTTACTCTAATTTTAATCTTCATTTTTCAAAGGCTTAATTTAATTTTTTAGTTATCGACTTTAACCTTTAAAACATCAATTTCACCACTTAAAATTCCAATTTTAACTTTTAAGCCTGCTCCAACCCTTAATTTTATATTTTACATACCTACTTCAACTTTAAACTGTTTATTACAAGACTTAATTATAATGTCTATTCCAATTGTTTAAAGTTTGTCAAATTCAAGACTTAAAATGTCTATTTCAAGGTTCAATTGTCTAATTCATACTTTAAAATGACAACTTCAAAACTATGGGTTGATTCCGTGAGTAATAACGTATACGGTCGTCTCACAATAGATTTGCTGTGAATTTTGTTATTAAACTTCATATTTCTAACATTTTTAACATTATTAATATGAATAAAATAATATTAAATAATTTTGAATAATATAATTAATTTTGAATTTTTTAAGTGCTAGTGCATAAAATGTGACTTGACATAGGTATAGTTTTGGGTTGAGTCATGTACATTTAATTTTCTAAAATGGTTCTGTATGTGTGTTGCATTTAGGTTAAATAAGGGATGAGTTTGCGAGACTTGTAAATAAAATGAGTTTCCGGCTGAGTCATATACATTTAGTTTGTTAAAGTGATCGCTTATAATTTCAAAGTGATCAATTAAAAAAATAAGTTCATTATGAACTCGTTCTATGATGAGACAATCTCATATTCAAGACGAATTAATGAAAAAATTTGTATAAAAAAGCCGTAAAATTGAAAATTTCATGACAATAAAGTGGGGCCACAATGAAAAATATGGCCACAAAAAAAATTTAAAAATTTTAAAAATAAATTAAATAAGTTTATTTTTTGATTTTAACTTTAAATTTTTTATTTTTTTGATTTTTTGTTTTATTTTGTTTTTACCAAATTTTTGATAGAAGTTTTTAACAATTAACCTCTAATAACCAACAATTTTTTTAGTATTAGTGAATTGATTTTATAATAGAGAAGCTACTTAGGTGAGTAATTATAAAGCAATAACAAGTTTATTATTATCAATTTTTTCATGTTATTATTTAGCCATTTAATACATTTTGATAAACATTTCACATCAATGTGTAATATTTAATTATTTTTGCTCTATGTTTGAATAGAAAGAATTAAAAGAAAGACATATGTAGAATTTGTAAAGATAGAAGATCGCTTATTTTAAAAACAGAAAGAAAGAGTAGGGATTTGAAGGGAAGAAGTTTGAATAAAAAATATAAACAAATTTTATAAAAATATAATATCTTCTAAAGAAAATTTGAATGGAAAACTCTGATTTTCGTTTCATCTTTTCCTTCCCTCTTAAACAAGCACCAAGTACACTCATCCTTTTCTTTCCTTTTCCTTCTATTTTAATTTATTATCCAAACATAGTGTCAGTTGAACATTTAGTGCCCCATCATGAAGAAATTGAAACATAAGATAGAATTGAGAGGGACAAAGGAAACAAAAATAAGCTAGCAAAAACCAAGAAAAGAACATGAATCACCTACGGTACGAGTCGACTCGAAAATCATCAAAAACTAAGATGATGTGTCAAAGTAAGAATCATAGATTTCACTCAATTTACAATCTAATGCTAAGCAGAACACTGTACATCTTGTCATTAACCCAGCTACCACCATCCTTCATAATCTAAACTTCATTAATCATTAAACGGTTAAACCAACAAAAGAAGCCTCATTTCGGAGGGGGAGTCATGAGATGTCCAGTTTTCCGTCTGTGGCGGCTGAAATCAGACACAAACCTGAAAGTAAGTCCACAACCTTTGATCTTACACTGATATGGACGTTCACCAGTGTGCAATCTCATGTGTTCCGTCCTCGCCCATGCCCATTTGAAAGTCATAGCACAGCCCCCCCACGTGCACTTCAGTGGCCTTTCGTCGTCATGAACCCGCTGATGAAGAACCACATACTTATGGGACCTGAATGCTTTCCCACATTCCTTGTGATGGCATCTATTTCGGTTGTGTAACAAGAGATCACCCTTTGTCGTAAAACGCATTTGACAGCCCTCGTGGTCACATGGGTACGTAATTTCATTATCAGAAGCTTTTTTTTTCTTCTTGGTCCGAGAATTTTCTTGTTCTGTGTGAACTGCACCCCCTTTATTCTTTCTCGGTCTTAGGCCTTCACATGGACTTCTTATAAAGTTATCTTCCGCATCCTTTTGCAACTCTATTGTTCTCTTTCCTTTTCTTTTACCCTTTTCTTCCCAAGCGTTTGACATTGACGAAGAAGCTCGCAAACCCATTTGAGAGCTATTGTTGAGGCAATCGACAAGGAGGACAGGCATATCTACCTCGACTGTAGCAGTTGACTCGGTACATGTTGTTAGCAGCATATCAGAAGTTTCATTCCTAGTAGGGTATATGTTTGCATCAGCTTCCTCGGTTTCTTGATTTACCACGGAACATTTTTCAGGATAAGTATCAGAATCTGACTCTGCTTTATTGTAACACGGAGTCTTTGAACCGCCCTGCTCATCGATGTCATTAATCTTCCGACAATTGGCTTCGGTTTCTTCCCTTGAACATGCCAAACTACATATAGGAGCTAAACTTTCCTCAGCTACTAATTGCATTTTAACCCTATACTTCTTCCTATAATACCGGAGAAGTATCCTTCCTCGTATTTCCTTAGAATCAGACACCTCAATTGTATCCTTCTTAGAGAGATTTCCATCAAGTCTTTTATGATTTGGCTCCCGTATAGTACGGGATTTTCTGGAACACCATTTGATTTTTGAGATCCTAGTAACAGGAGACATAATAGAAAGTAAATAATCAATATTTAGCGCATGCTCTATCTTCGTTGGCAGACAGCTTTTTCTGGTCTTTACGCTGAAGCGTAGGTTGATTCCAAGTTTTGATGTCCAGTCTTCTTGGAAATCAGTAGGCTGCTCACTATCAATTGCAATATCAATTATCTTCAAATCTTCCTGGGAAGCAGTATCGAGTTGGACCTCTTTATAATTGTATGAAGTTTTGAGCTCTTCTGCAATAGCCCTGGCGTTTGCCTTTATTTTTTGATAATCTACAGCAAGGAGGCAATAGAACAAAGATAAGCAAAAAATAAATTGAAGTAATATAAAAAATATAAAAAAAAACAAAAGGGAAATTTTGACGCTTCTATACAATCCAATCTAAAATGTAAGACTAGTCTAGAAGAATATGCAATTTTCTTAGTTCTAGAAAGAAAATGTTCCCAGGTTGAACGGATAACTAGACCCAAAGAGTGAGAAGCAAGGTAAATTTTGACGCTTCTATTACTGCCTTGCGTGAATTTTAGTATTGTATTTTCACAAAGAACAATTCAAGATTAAAAAGCAATAGAGATGAAGCGAAGAGGCATATAAAAGTTCGGAAGAGCAAAATGATCCCCCAAGTACGCTTCAATAGTAGCGTTTATGTCTCGTCTTTCACATTGCACCAAGGATGAGCCTCGTGACTAAGTGCACCCTAGCACCTAGGTACATCTTTCAGCTCTCTGTTTCTAGGACTTACCTCAAGTACCCATGTAAAATCCCCAACATTTTAGACAAAAATTGGCACTTAAAACACTTCCTTTTGGCCCAAATCATGGAACTTTCATTGATAAATCAAGTCAGATGATTGAACGTGTATTCGTGTTTGACATGGGTACATCAGTCAACGTACACTAGGTCACGTGCCACCGTAAAACAATACACAGAGGTCCATAAATACAACATAACCCCGAAAAAGACTAAAGAATACTGAGTAGTGATGATGCTGAAGCAAGAACACACGATCACAGCCATGTAATTGCTGACTCACTTCAAATTAAAGGGTAAGTGCCAATTTCTGCAGCGGTTCACTTATAATCATGCATAAATATAAAACTATAAAAGAGCAACTTACCGGAGTGGCAGATTACAAGCATCTTTGATCCACCTTTGGATTGCAATAGCTTTTCCACTTGAACAGCATGCTCAAGGCAGAAAATGCGTGGTCTCAGGAACCCAGAATTATCCCATGTCTCCTCATTATAGGTTTCTGGAACAAATATGATTAATATTAGAGTGAAAAAAAAATCCCACGGTCATAACAACGTCAAAGTGCTCACTTAGGCCAACTTGCACTTCAATATCAAACAGTTAGATCAGACCAAATAAAGTGTGAGTTAGGTACTTTATAATAACTCAAGGTCAATTGATATAAGTGCATGGAAACAATAGAAGAGATCTGCATTTGATAACAATAAAGCTCATATGTACCGGCAGCCATAAAGATTCTTAAAAAGGAAATCCCATGCAAAAAGGCAAAAGAAAGAGGAAAGAAATACAAAACGAAAGAAAGAAAAAGCAATCAACAAATAGATCACCATTCCAAAACTTTTGGTTTGATGCAGCAAGAGAATCAACCATTCAGTAAGAAAATCAGAAAAAAGAGGAAATAAACAGCATCAAACAAAGGCAAACATAAAGCAAACACACAAGAGGTGAATTAAGTTCATGTTAAAACATTTAATAGGAATCAACAACCCTCCCGAAACAAGACAATCGCAATTTAATAGAAAATGCCATACCAGGAAAAACATTCTTGATACATGAATCTGGCAGTAGTGGGATATCAAGGACCGCTTCAGAAGAAAACTTTTCCATTAATATTTGTTTTGATGGTTGTACCACTGACATTATTGGATATCCAAGAATTCCACAGGCCACACACACCAAGGTTCCGGAGTCAATTTGGAAGTCACATGAAAGATCATTACTGTCCAAATACAAGTCATTCGAAGGTTTCCCATCAGTAATTAGGGGGTGAATATCCTGAGTCACTGGCTTCTGGGATGGAACAGACAGCTCAGTATCCAAAACAGTTCCAACTGAAGACAGCTCAGTAAATGATGGCAGTGAATCAGGGTGCCATAACACAGCACGAGTTGCAGAATTGTTTTCAATGAGAGTATTTAATAAATAATTTTCCTTGAGTACATCTTCAATAAAAGCTTTCTTGACCAGCTGCTCTCTTTCTTCCCTCAAGCGGTTTTTCAAACGAGAACTTCGTGAACCGGGAAGCAGAGTTCTTGGTACACTGTCAAGCAAGTAGAATTTCAGCAGCTTTAAAAATAATCAACAGCTATTTAGCCTTGTCAAATTAGAATATTAGATTCAACAATTTCAGCAAATTGACAGGATTTTTTAGATCCAATTACTCTTAAACCCAAATTGGAGCAGGCCCACTGTCCCAAAATTTACTAGACAAATTTTGACAGAAGTGTTTACAAATAAATACTAGTGTTACTACCACACTAATTCACCAAGCAAACTAATGTAAGGTTATGAAAAATAATTACTACTTTTGTTTAGGGAGGTGTTTTCTTCCTTTTTGTAGCCTAGGTTGTAAAAAGGTTTTTTGGGTTAATATATTCCTTTTAATTGCCAAAAAAATTACTATTTTATTATATTAAAATAAACTCCAAAATATCAAATATCAAATATCCAAATCTTCAAAATCTTCCACTTCAAAAACTGAAATACTATACTAGGGGAGAATGTAATTCATCACACTTTCTAAGACGTGCAACCTACTTGCAAAATATAAAAGAAAAAAACACAAGGGGGAAATTCCCAAAATTCGAAAATTTGAGTAATTTCAACCCCATTATGCAAAATAATAATAATTTCAGATCCAAAGATTATTTCAAAACCTCGAGGATCAAGTTAAAATGAATTGAGGATCAGTCAATCAATGAGGAATGGAGAGTCAATCACATTTTATATCCACGACTCTGTTTATGCATGGAGAACTATCATCTCAATAGGTACCATGGAAATTGACTAGAACACAGACTGGGTACTCAACTAGTGTACTTGTATTTACTTTGGGTGCTAAAGGACCATTTTCTGACCTTAAAAGGGAGTATGATGACATTATTAGAACAAAAAGAGTCTAAAATAAGTGATGGATGAACAACAGAGTACAAAATACCAATGACGATTGAGCAAACTAAATAGCTTTAATTTTGAAATTCACTTCAAGCCTTGAATTTCAAATAAAATCATTGACGCGGAGTCCAAATTTCCATGATGAATTGAGAACATAGAACCTTTGACAACTTTGACGAAATTGAACAAGATAATTTGTTGGAAGGTCCAAGAGTTATAAGGGAGGTTGTGGAAGAATCAAAACTACATCCACGATATGGGTTGCTATACAAAGAATAACAAAATTAAGCAAGAAATCTTTTATAAGAGTATCATGAGTTCATGACTCTTTAATAAAGTGTTCATTGTGGGGGCCTAAAAACACCTTTTGTTGGGTGCTTTGTGGTTTTCACCATAATACGATTTTGGTGGATGAGAGAACTTATGTTATATACAGAGCAGAAAGTGTTTCGCATTGAAGAGTTGAGGAGACTTATGGGAGTGATCAACAAATAGAAGAAATATTTGTTTTGCTTGATCACCCGAGTAATAAGTCTGGAATTTGAGCTTTGGATTACACTAAAATAACCATCATTTTTCTCAAGTGTCCTAAACCCTTAGCCTAAATTTTATGAACTAGTACAAACAATTGCCTATCCAAACAATAATCTAACAGAAAGAGACTCTCAGTACTTATAGTAGTAATTTAAAAAAAAAATGCCAACTTTTTCTACATACTTAATCAGGTTGCACAAATCTTACAATTTTTTTGGTCGTAAACCTTCCACAAGGTGCTTCGTGGAGGCGTTGAAGTAATACTATGGAATGGTATTAGTTGGAAATCAAAGTAAAGTAAAAATCTTACCTGTATATAAAAGACATCGTCAATAAGTACAGCAATTGCTGATGGGAGAGCATTGGCAGTTGATCCATGACAGCTCGACGAACAGCAGCTTCCTTTGCTATAGTGAGCCATTGAGGAGTACCAAAGTTAGCAGCTTCCCCACAGTTGAAGCCTAGAAAATTTACATCAAATTAGCAGAACCATATTGGAACTAACCATGAAGGTAGAAGTCCCTTCAAACACGCATAAACAATTATGACAGAAATTCCACAAACAAAGTCACAGAATATGTATGTGTGGTTACATTAACAACTAAGCATAATGGAAGGAAACAAAAGCAAGACTTTGTGTTTACTTTTTAAAGTTTCAATTTAAAAACTATTGCTTTTGCAAGATAGGTTTTATGCTCTATCTAAAAGCCCACGCCCTCGCCCACGCCCACGCCCACGCCCTTGCCCTTGCCCTCTTCTTTTTTGAGTTTGCTTTCCTTTAACTTCAACTGTATTAAACTGTAGCGTCAATGAACTGGCTTATGTTGCCAATATCTATCCAAAAATGTACACAGATAGCATAACCCAGTGGTTCTGCAAAACAATTCAACAAAGTGAAATAAAAATGCCAAGACAGAGATTTCAGTGAAAATTAATCTAAAATGTAAAAGAAGTTCCTCTTGGTCTCTTTACTAAATCACAGGATATCTTTTAACTCTCTAATGTAAAACCCACATGAACATTGAACACTATCTTACAAGTTCATTTTCCTCGTCCAAGAATAAATTCCTCAACATAGAAAGGCTTAATTCAAAACTTTACGTTGCAGTAAGCCACAGTACTTAAAGGCATGACTTTCTCATCACACACAAAAACAATAATGAGCAGAATCATATGTAGAAGTTAAAACAATCAGCATTGGCATAGGCGCATAGCATTACATTGAACAAGTCCATATTTAAAAAACTAACATGATACATATTTTGTTGAAGTAAAGCTGCGTATTAAGGTCTATATGGTCGGAAGTTTTACTGAGTGCAAAACAATTTGGAATGATCTTTAAAAAATTCAAAGTAATTACCATGACTGAATCCTATATGATAAGCCCTTGGAAACGTCACCACGTATTCACCAGGGTTCTGTACCAACCTATAAAAGGTGCAAAACAATGTAATACTAATTCAAGAAAGATGGGCAAGATAAAGCCCATAACATAAAACAAAACTACTGATAGAATTTTACTATCTTTCAATCACAGATTTGCAAAACAAGAAATGAGCATACCTGCAGCATGGAATACCAGAAGCAACAACTAGTTCAGGTGACAAAAGAGTGGTCTTCTCACCAAGAAGTTTCAATGCAGCTGTGCAATAGACAACCACCTGAGTTACAACGATATATTGTTCAACAAAAAAAGAAAATTGACGTAATGACTAAGCAACATGGAAATCAATAGGTAATGCATAAACCATTAACTCCACATGATACAATTCATGTATAGCATGTTGGATATTACTGTTTAAAGTATAAAGCCTATCAAAACAAACAAAATACTAATAATCTGCAAGAGGGAAAATCCCATCAAAACTCCCAACGACCAACATATATTGTCACACCGGCTATGTAGGAGACTTGGTGGATAACATACAAGAGGAAGAATAGGCAGGCCAGCTGTACATTTTCTGTTATGTTTTGTTATTTTAAATATATTAGTTGGGGGCTGAATTGTACGGCTGTCCAAGGTAGTTAGGAGGTCAAGCTTAGGATAAGCCATCATCCTAGTCATATGTAAGATGAGATTGAAATTGATTAATAAGATTGAAATGAGGCAGGCTTGAACATTGCCACAACAAACAACATAACATTCTGTTCTTGTCATTCGTATGTGTTCTTAGTTTGCAGTTTATAACACTCACCTTCTTAATTCTCACAAACTCATGCTTGATTTTCTCTCCCCTCCCTCTTATACCTTGGAGACGTAGCAAGCTCTTGCTTAATTTTGCAGGAAAAATACAAATTTTCTTCATAGCTCAAACACAATCAAATCTCAATATTTACATATGCAGACGAGTTCGATTTCAAAAATCAATCGTGTTCTGTATGCTGCGTAGTGATTCCAAGATAACAATATGCATGAAACGTACATAAACAAAATGTCTACTACACCAATTGCCAAGTCACATTAACTTAACCGGGTAAGAAACCTAACACTTATCACACATTAGGAACCCTGGTTCTTCAGCTTTCTAAGCAACCAGAGAAAAACATAGTGCAAAAATAAGGTCGCATCGCATAGTCAAGGTGTAAAAAACTGCATTTTAGGTTGTTTTGAGGGTCATATCATGTTTACGGCTGAAATTTGGTGCTATGACAACCGCATCACTGCCACGCGGCTGTGTCGTTGCCGCAATCGCCGCATTTTTGCACCAAGGATATAATCAACATACAATTTTTGATAGAATCATAATCATTATCATAGACTAGCAATTGAAAGCACTAACAGAAAATTAAAATCATTATGTAATATGGATATGACCTACCCAAATGGTCAAGATCACCTCCATAAGCCTGTTTGCGTATAACATCTTCAAAAGCAAATGCATATTCCCCAGGCACAGCATACCATGTCTTTGGTGAGCCAGTATGCAAAAAGTTCAAGCTATGAAGTTCATGATCTTCAACGTGCCATGCAAACCAGCTAAACAACATACCAATATAAACCATTGGGGAAGTAACCCCAGGAATATCATCGAGCATAAACCGAGTAAGGGAGCCAGCCGACTGCGCAATTACTTGTAGGTTCCAAGGACAATTTGATAGCTTCCATCCAGCAGTTCCTTCAAGCTCAGCATTAGCACACAATCCCCTCTTCTTAGAGTGTGATGAATCGTCGAATGACGAATTTGATTGATCAATTGATTCCTTTCCGGACTCAGAAAAAGGTCTTGAATCCGAGATTAATGGTTCAATTTCCACCTCAACAGGCAAATTTCTTGCATCATTGACACTTGATTGCGCCCAGTAAGAGTATGATTTCCCTCCTTGAGTTTGAGAACATAATTTTCTTCTCTTCTTACGAGTAGAGGAGAAACCCAACATTCCTTCAGGTTCCCCAAACCCAGAACCCGGTACATCATTTGCATATTCTACATATATAGGCTTCTCCAACACGGCTTTCCAGAACAATGTTTCAATAACAAGTGGACTAACATCCTTAATCGAGCCTAAAACACTTCGACTAAATGCTTTGGACTTGGATTCGAACTGTTCGAGTGTATAAAACTCCCCACTTTGCCATACTTGCTTCTGGGAACCAGGTTGTGAGGAATCAACAGAAACCCTAATTCTCTTTGAATCTTGACCTAATTCTTGTTGTCTGGTGGTGAATACAGCTCTATTGATCGAACCCCTTTTCGAGGAATCAGTAGGTTGCGTCAAATTAAGATCCAAACCCAATTTGCGAGTTCTTAAAAGAGATTTATTCAGGTTATTGAAAACAAATCTTTTAGAAGGTTTGGGTAATGGAGGAATTACTTTACAAATTCCGAAAACACTAGCTTCCTTCTCAATTTTTGAAATATACGCAATTGGGTCTGCAAATTCTGTGTCGGTCGGTCGAAATTCCGGTGCTAACGGCAAATCCTTTAGCCATTGAGGAATTTCAATATCACCCATTAAGAAACTACAACCAACATATAGAACAACAATGTGGTGTAAAATGGAATTCAAGTTGTTCGAAACAACAAGTGTAGGTTATAACCTAGATTTGGAATCAATGGTTCAATTCAACTCAATAGTAGATAGAATGAGATGATCCAGAACCCTAACAAGAGATATGCGAGATGAAATTGAGGAGTAAACTGACAGTTAACCGTATGAACGGTGCAGACTGGATTGGAGCACTCCTATGAAATAAACAAGCACCGAATGCTTCGGGATTAGGAGGGATCTGGGTAGAGCACAGGTTAACACCATTGACCATTTCCGGTTAAACTTTCACCAATTGGGCTAAGTATGGAAATCCAGCTAGTATCCGAGGGTCTATTTAACATATGGCTTTCAGGCCCAACCTATTAAAGCTTAATATCTATTTTACTCTACTTTTTTCTTTATGGGTCAGTTCAATTAGAGATGGTCTTTTAAATAGACCGTCTCTCACAAGAATTTGTCATAAAAATCACGTCATATTGGACCGCTCATGTGTCATATTGTCGTGTTTTGTGTCAAATTTTATAGTTTGTTAATTGGTGTCGTAGACAGTGTTGTGCTTGTCTAGACGTCCAAAAATAAGGTTTAAGTTTAATAACATGAAGTGTTTTGTGTCCGACGGTTTATGTGTCTTGTCTGTCATAATTCGTGTCATTTTGTACCGATTCAAGCCATGACGTGTATAATGTATTGGTGTGTTGTATTTCAAAAGGGCTGTGCCTGCCACAACTCACCTTTCAGCCTAGTCAGTTTTCATCTTTAAATTGAGTAGGATAAAAATATGAATTTTATAAACCAAATAGTAGACGCTTAAACGGATGTGAATATGAAGATATTGTTTGTCCACTAGTTCTTGATTAAGAGGGTCTCATGGTGAGACATCTATTTAATAGAATGGCTCATTAATTAAAAATTATAATAAAAAAAATAAAAAATGATATTAATATTATAATTCCTAAAAATAAGCATATTGTTTAGTAAACTACATTGTCAAAGTTTAATTTAACTAATTAATGTATTTAATATATATAATCATAAAACATACTAAAAGGACTGAGATTAATTACACGTGGCATCTCCTCTATCAACACTGCCACCTGTCGGATAATGATTGGCTTTGGATATTCATCTTTTCTCAAATTGACATTTACTCAAATAGGCATTTAATTCAGAAGAATAAGTAAGTAAATAGGCATTAAATTCAAATTGGCATTTACTCAAATAGGCATTTAATTTAAGGAGGTAAGTAATAGGATAATTATTGCATTTTAATTGAGAAATTATTGTATTTTAATTGATTTACATAAATGGTCAAACTTTTTAAGAGGCAACTTTATTAAATCATACAAATCAACTATCCACACTTAATTGGTAAGTAATAGTATACGAAATTGTCATTAATATAAACAGTACATATGATATTAGCAATTGAAGAAATTCAAGCCTAAATATAAGATTTCAACGTATGGTCAATATCCTTTACATATATGGTCAAACTTTTTAAAAGGCAATTTTATAAATCATACAAATCAACTATCCAAAATGTGAGAATAAAAGATTTGGTGAATACAAAAAATGCAATAATTGTGTGTTGATTGGAGAAACAACTATGGCAAATTAATATTACAGCATAATAATTATTACAGCATAATAATAATAATAATGGAGAGAAATTTTGTCCATATTTAAATCAGAAAACATTTACCCTTCATAACCCTATATATATATATATGCATCTTTTTAGATAAATAATTGCATTCTAATCAACCTGTCATACTGTTAAAATTAAGGCCAAAGTGCAATAAAAATGAGTTTGAATTATTTTGATGAAATAACAAGAGATAGGGGTAACTGGAAAATTAAGGCCAAAGTGCACCACATTTGGGATTTTAAGGATAATGGGGTAGCAAGTGCAATTCATCTTATTCTTATTGATGAAAAGGTTAAGCATTAATCTTGCTTCTTAGTAGTTTTTTATGGTGTTTGAGTTATATTTGTCTAATTAACATGACAATTTATTACAGGGAACATCAATAATGGCTACGATTAACAAAGCTGTTTTGTCTACACATTCTAAATCGTTTGAGTTAGGCAGCTGCTATTTCATTACCAAGTTCGGTGTTGGTTACATGGGCGGAGAATATCGACCAACTAAGCATTCAAGAAAAATGAGGTAAAGTAAAATCAAATTATTTATTATTATTATTAATTAAACAAGCAATAAAATTAACATTTTATAATTATATCAGGTTTTTGAGAATGGACAACAAGAGATTATATAAAATTTTTTTTGGATTTGTTACTTTTTAAACAAAAAATAAATTGGTACTAATTATCATTTGTATGCAATTATAGATTCATGAAGCATCCTCTATACAAGATGAAAATGGGATTCTCACTCCAATGAAGAGGCAAAATGATGAAGATGTTGATTCAATTCACGCAGAAATGTCATCAACAAAAATACCTAAATTAGAAAACTAATTAAATTACTTTACTTCTTATGAACGTTAGGAATAAATTAATAGTTGGACAGCCAACTACTTTATTGTTTTCATATATTTAACTAAATATGCTATTAATATATTATGTTATTTTGTATTATCTTTTGATTATCAAATATGATAACACATTTTCTATTATGATTATTTTAAATTATTACATAAATTAAAATGAATAAATATTAATTCATTAAAATGTAGTGATTACAATAATTTATGACTTTAAGTAAAATACTAAATTATAATATATTTAAATTAACAAATTTGTATATGTTTTCTTACAACACTTTTATAGGCATCAAAATATTACTATTACAATGTTGTAATTTTATTGAATTTTAATTAAAAAGGAAAATAGATATCTATATGTCAAATTTATAAATATCTTTGAAGTTTATTTATCTTATTTATAATTGGGATGAAACTGATAATGTTGTATAATTGGGATGAAACTGATAATGTTGTATACAAGGAGGTGTTTCAAAACCTCTAGGTTATTTTTTAGACTACATCTTTAAAATACACATCTTTGAAGTTTATTTATCTTTGGTTAACAATCATCCTTAATTTTTGAGTAAATTAGAAAATTTAATATACTGCATAATATATTTGTGACAATTTATAAAACCACATAGTTTATTTATACATATAACTGTCAAAATTGAGTTTTTATACTGCATAATATCCTTGACATTTTTAATATCATACGTATTTATATATCGATGCTAAAAAACCGTGCGTTGCACGGGTTTCTACACTAGTAATAATAATTTAGACTGCTCATATGGTCTCGTCTCATAGTCAGGTGATCTCATATAATAATTTTAAGTTAAATATAAATAATTTAAGCTATGGGTCCATGAGATGCTCTTATACGGTGAGGACGCAGTGTTTGATTAATTATTCTCAATTTTTTTATTTATGTTTGAAACAATAGTAAAATTGACTCAAATGAAAATTTAAGAAAAAATTATCTAGAATAATCCAAACTATTCATGATTTTTCTACAATAATCTCATCTATTGATTAACCATGAATAATCCCAACTTTAAGGGGTATTTTCCTAGAGTAAACTTGGGTAACCCGATGATCTGCTATAGTAGGTAATTCACCAAAAAAATAAATTAAATATTAATTTAAAATTAGAAGATATTTTTGAAAATGTACATAAAAAATTCTAAATAATAAAAAAAAATCATAACTTTTTTATGAATATTTTTTTAACATTTTTTTCCACATTTTATTTTAATTTATCTTTTTTTTTAAATAAAGCTTGCTATAGCAAGTCATCGAGTCACCGGGTTTACTCTTGGAAAATGCCCCTCAAAGTTGAGATTATTCATGGTTAATCAATAGGTGAAATTATTGTAGGAAAATCATGAATAGTTTAGATTATTCTAGGTAATTTTTCCAAAATTTAATTTTTTTTTTTATTTGTTAACCATTAAACTTAAACCAATTTTAGATGTTTAAATGAAATTATCATTTTCTTTTTGACTGAATTGTGATTTGCTTATTAGTAGTAGCAACAATCTAACCCAAACTAAAAGCTCAGACAAAAAAACACTTGTTTTGAAAAATAGTTATAAACACATACTTCCTTCGTTCCAAAATACTTGCAATATTTGTTTTATCACGCAATCCAATATACTAATTCAATCCTTAATATCTCTAATAACAACGTATAACAAAAAATTGTAAAAATTTAATATTAATAATCTTTGCAACAAGACGAATCAAACAAGATCTCACTTGACTGAGTTTTAACTTATATATTAAAAATTAATCACAATTTAAGAGTGGTGAATGAATAGCGTCATATATCCTAATATTGCAATTAAAATGGAACGTAGAAAGAACATTTTATTTTGTTATTAAAAAAATAATTTAAAAAATTCCCAAAATCACCAACCATAGCTTATATAGTTTTGAATGACCAACCAATATTCCATCTAAATTGAGCCTTTCAAACATCGTGATCATATCCTCAAGAAAACATAATTGATCAAATTTTATTCGGTCATTTATTTTACAAAGACGGGTGAAAATAAATAAGACGGTCAATATTTATCATTTTATTTGGTTATATTGTAGGCTCGGGAAATTAGGTCAAGGAGAATCGAACTCAGGCCCCAACTGGTGAATACGACACATGTTGATAGAGACAAAAACCCGACTCTTTATAGACTTATTTTAACTTGTGAGGTTAGAATTACTAAATGATTATTTGGTATCACAAACTATTTTTGTACTCTTATGTTGATTACTGATGCCAACGTATATGTTGATGAAGTTTATCATAATCACAACCAAAACCAACTTTTTGATGAGCTAATTTGCTAAAAAAAAACAAATAGTTATCTATTTGGTAATACAATTTTAAAAAATATAAAAAATTTATAGAATAATTTCGCTAAAAAATCAAATGCAAAGATTCATGCACATACTTATGTAACTCCTAAGATTTTCTTCACATAATTCAATCCCGAAGATTATATGTGAATAAATATTGTGACGAAATTTGAGTTTAGCGGAAACACCTTGGATGATTTGAATTTTGAGAACATTGCATTGTAAATATGATTAAAAAAAATGAATATATGAATTCATTTACATATGATCGAGGATGTTTGTAATTCTCTGCAACGAGAGTCGATAAAGGGGCGGCCTTACATTTTGTACGCGCCAAAAATAATTTGCGTGGTCTCGAAAGAGCAATGAGAGAATATCAACTTATTGCACCTTGTTTGCTTGCTTCTGCTTCCTTTCTCTTAGAGGAAGGAAAGACAAGACCTTCATCCTAACAAAACCGAGCAAATTTATTGTAATAACCAAACATGGAACGATTTATATAAAAAATATATTTAGTACGATTAACGTAAATCCCTATTCTTTTACATTTTGATATTCGTAATTTATGTTAGTAGAAGATAGAAAGTGAAGACATTGATCTACATTAGGGCAAAGGTCGGCCACGTGTCACCCACAAAAATCACCGAAAGTTTAGTTTATATGGTGTATGTGAACCACAAATTATTTTAACTCTATTTTCTAATAACCCATTAGTCTTGGAATCAACATGAAAAAAACAGACCAAATATACTAAAATTCTTCTAATTTCAACCCCCTCATCTAAAATATTTGTTGAGAAGTTAGTATGAATGTTACTAGCTCCTCGGCACCTAAATCCGGGATTCGCCTGACATTATCCGTTGCAAGAAGTTCGAAGACAAATTACCTAGGCATGTCATATATTATATGGAACCAAGTAGTGGCTTGTTGGGGGAACTCAAGAGAGGACTTGTACAAGGGCAAGCATTTAGTGGATTGGTCGGACAAAAAGAAGAAAGCAAAGTCGGTAGAAACAAGACAAAGTGAGGAGGGTGGTAGTTGATGGTGTTGGAAATACTTCACATGTGAGGAAGATCCCACGTCGCTAAAATATTGAGTTGTGGACTTGCATATAATGCTTGGTGAGTAATCCTATATGGTTAAACCTCATCAAGTGCGTATGCAAGTCTACACTTATTACCGGTGGGTTTGTGAGAGCCTACGGGTGCCCCGTGGGTGTGTCCACATGAGTGGGCCTGCGGGGTGATTATGTGACGAATTGTCAATGCCTAACGGATGGAACACAAAATAAGACATAGAGGCGTAGGCTTGATGAAACTTGAGACAACGTAAAAGACATTATGCTTTCATTGCTACACTTACATTCATAAGAATCATCCCAATTTTGAATCCTACTAGTTGTATCAAGAGCCAGGTCATAATAAACAAAGGTATCTAGAATTAGACCATGAATGAGATAGGATGTGGAATACTTACGAGACATAATCAGCAGCACAAAATATAGGCACCCTTCCTAATCCAGCACCAAGCCACTGCTTCCTTGGAGACATTACTAAATCATCAGCATCAGATCCTGTTGCTGTCAAGACAAACTTCAAGAAGAAAAATTGAGAATGCAGATTTCGGTCTGTCAGCATCAAAAGAGGACGCCAAGAGAAGAGCATATATCTATTATTCTCAAGTTAAAATTTTGGTATAAGGAAAGTAAGGACAATATGACCACCTAATTTTATCAATTAGCAGAAGCCCCTACTTTTGCGACCAGGATATATTACTATGTTTTTGGACAACATGCAAGATAAAGAATAAGAAGCAGGTGATTTAATTTTCTTTCTACAATTCAAATGTTTACCAACCAAAAAACTAAGAATGTCTTACTAAAAGATGTATACTTATTGAAAGACTAGCAAAATTCATCCATCACGTCAAAGTAAAAAACGCATCTCACACAATGGAAAACTGGTCGATCGAAATTACTATTGGTTTTGTTTGAACTTGCTAGTTGAGAAATTCAGTTTTGCATATAAGCATTTACCTGGTTATTAAATTCAAACACATTCAAGGATAAGAAAAGAAACCTAACACAAACAGCAGCGAGCAGTTCAATTGTATTTTACAGTGAGAACTTTATATGAATTCCATCTAATAAAGAAAAAATAGCTCCAAGACACAGCATAAAATCAAGTACAGATCAAACTCTCATGGATCATTCAACAAATCGTCTCCAAAGTTAACATACCACTTCACATTATATATCAACGAAAAAATTAAACCCCGTGATAAAGAAGGGAAAGAAAAATAAATAATTAACGAAAATTCCAAGAGTAAAGGAACAACAGAGAAACTATAAGATCTTTTTGTTCAGAGAATTAAAGTAATCATACCAGAGGCAAAAGAGTGGCCATAACAGCATAGCTCTCCAGAGGAGGAAAACAGAAAACCGCCAGCACACACGGGCTTCCTGAAAGCAAGCCGCAATTTTTAGAAAAATATGCATTGGAAATCCCCCTTATCTAACACCACAGCTTTATAATAACTACTGTCAAGTGTACATAAATATGCTATGCCTTCTCCACCCATTATCTACAAACTCACCACACCATGCTTATTGCCTTTCTACATATACTTTTTATCTCAATTTTCGAATCTCTTTTCTTTCGAGCCCTTAAGCATCTTTGACCACTAAATTCAATAACTTGGTTTTTGAACCACCCAATCCTTGCCAAAGCAATTTCTTATCCTGTAACAATCGTTTGATAAAATTCCTCGACGACTAAGTCATCTCAGTGTCATACCACTAGAACAAATGGAAAACCCCATCCAAAGATTAACATATATCCAAGCTTTCCTAAAAGCACTAGATGAATCACATTTGCATTTAAATGTTTCTTGTGATGGGAAGAGGATGAAATTAAACATCCTACAATTTATAAACATAAAAAATTCAACCAACAACCTCTAATAATAATCACTAAATTAAGTTAATATCCATACATCCCAGTTATGAACTAAATTGTCGCCAAAATTGAAGTCCAACATTGTGATCAAAGTGATAATAATCTCAGCTTCTTCTATCAAATTATTCAACCTACATTATTAGCTTGATTAGAGGAAGCAGTAACCTAGATGGCTAGCAATTAGCATTAATAAATTTATGAAAACAATCGAAACTAATCGAACATCATAACAAGTGGAGAATCTATCATACAAAGATATATTAAAAATGATACCATCAACTTGAATCCAAGTTCCTAAAATCAGAAAGTAATTGAGAGTTGCCTCAAAAACTAATTGAATCAATCTAGGGAGTATGGCCTACTTTACAATTACTTTAACCAATTGTGTGGGAGTAATCGAAATTCATATTTGAAATAAATGTGTAAGACAACTTGAAATGTAGATATACAATAAAAGTTTGATGTAAAAGATAGTGTTAGAAAATTATGTTTGTTTTCAACTTGCATATCTGATGCACCTGTTAACAAAATCAAGAATTCGACAAAGTCATGGGACCAAAATTGACTTGGAAAGAGGGGCCGAGGGATAAGATATGGTGTAATGGGATTTTCAAAACCATTTAGCTTTACCAGATGTAAAATATAAGTTGTAACAGACTATCATAACTGGAAAATTTTTGTTTTGTTTGATTAACCACATATTTTGGTATTAAGGCTTCGCCTTCCTTGTTGTTGATGCCATTATGTTCTTTAAATTAAAATTATTTAAACACTAAAATGCAAGATACAAAAGGCAAGTACAAAGAAACAAACATCATAGTTGAAATTAAGGTAGTACTACCAAAACCAGCAAAAAATGCCCAATTTGATTCAAAGAAGTCCAGCCTCCTGTCAAGAGTCACTCCAGAAAAATTCCATTTGTACCTGATGGAGACACTGATTGTCAGAACCAAACTGATGCAAAGACAATTCAACCAATAGGGGAAAAAAGAAGGATGACGTACTCAAAACAGTAATACGCATACATCCAGGAAAGAAGCAAGAAATAGAGTGCTTTTCCAGCATATGGAATAAAACCAGTGGCAAAAACCTGCATTATGATGGTAAACAATTAAGAAAAACTAGAAAGCCTTCTTTTCATTCTACTCTGTCCTTTTTCCTCAGTTGTTGGGGTTGGGTTTGGGTTTGAGTTGGGGTTGAAGAAGAGATAACACAGCAGCTCATGTTCTACATCACATTATGTACAGATGCCAAGTTAACTGAGAATGATGTTTCACTTACAAGCCTGTGATAACATATACATAAATTCATGAAGTCAAAAATTTGATGGACCTGGAATAATAAGTCTCACCTCCAAAAAGAATAAGGTCAAGAGGAGAAATGAGTATACTTGCTCCCCTATTCCAATCATGATCCTAAAAATAGAAGAAAATGAATTAAAAGGAATTCAGCCAGATGGCACTTAATGCTAAAATGATACTTAAAAGTTTGTTGCTGATTATGAGAATCATACGATCCTAATAATATCAAATATGCATGTCAATCCTCTACAAATTTGGCCAGGAAAATGCATCAATAAAATTCAGGGGCGGAAAATATAAGGGGTGGGTATACAACTGTCATTTTAGTATACAACTGTCATTTTACAATTTTTATAATTTAAGCCCTGAAATAAAAAGCAATGCAATAGGAAGAGACAAATAGCAAGACATATAGTGTCAATAAAAATATAGACGATTTTAAAGTGCTAAAAAAACGTCGAGCTTTACTGTGATTCAAAATTTACGTTATGATTTTTGGTTGTATTGATTGACTATATTTTAGTTGAATTTAAAATTGAATTTTACCCTCCAAGACCAGCTGGCTTATCTAAACCGGGAGTTTGTGCAAGTGATGCCTCTTTTTCACATGTGGTTACAGCTGCTGAAGGCTTATTTTTTCCCATTGCAATGAAACCCTGCTTAGCTATATCATTGTACCTATATTGAAAAAATGTTGAAACCAAAAATTAAAAGCAAATCGTAAGGAATGTCAAGTAAAATGAAAAAAATAATTTCTTCCAATAATCCACTCTTGTTGCTCACTTAAACTTAATCTGGTACCTTATGGTATACATTGCCTTTACTTTCATAAGATAAAGGGTATGCTTTTTTAACCTTTGTTTTACTTATTGGCTCTTATATGACATTTTTGGCCTTTATTTGCACGTATTGCACTTGCACAAAATTAGACATGTGTCCTAACTCCTAGTGTCTCAAAAAGAAGGTTATATGTGATATGTCCACTGTCCAAGTGGCTTGTGCAGCGATCAATAAAAGTTCTGTTTTTGATCTAGAATTAATTGTGAATTACAGCCTTGATGTTTATGTCTTTTGCGAATTACAGCCATGATGTTTTTTTTTTTTGCGAATTACAGCCACCAAGTTTTGAAAGTGACCACCATTACGGCCAAATGACCGGTTATGACCGTTGACCAGCACAATTACCTTTGACTTTTCTTTTTTTTATTTTTATTTTTATTTTTTGAGTTTTTTTTCTTTTTCCTTTTTTTTATTTAATTCCTTCATCCCCAATCATGTTTCTCTCTCTTCCTCCTTCTCCATCATCTTCATCCTCTTCCATCTCCATTAAAAAGCTTAAAATTACTCTTCCATCTCCAAATTGCTCTCCTTGTTCTTCATCATTCCTAATAAATTCAAAAATTTCATTAATCTTCAAAGTCCCCAATAATCTTCAAAGACCCAATTTTTCTCCAAAGTTCAAACTTTAAATTTCTCTCCAAAGTCTCCATTAATCTTCTTCTTCCCATTAAATTGAAATTGAATGGACCAAATTGAGTTGACCTGTTGTCTACATTATCCGATTCTCATACTTTCCAACCAAAACCATTAAAATTTTTGCATAAAGTTTACAGCACAAAGCTCCAATTTCAATTTACTGTGACAAAATTATCAACCTTTTTTTATTTTCTATGATTCTACGGAAGATGATTGACTGTATTTTTATCATCATGGATTATTTCTTTCTTGCTTTTAAATGGAGTATATTCACTTTTTATCATCTGGGATTTTCATTTCAAACTTGATTTCAATAATTAAAAAGAAAGTAAAAATCTTGATTATTTAAATTAAATCGACAGAAAATCTAAATTAATTTTCCAAATCTTCACCCTTCTCTTTACAAAATACCACCTTTATATTAAATTTAGGATTATTTCTGATTTCTTCATCTGGGTTATTTTGTTCAGTTTGATTTGCAGAGAAATTGAAAGAAGAAAGAAGAAGAAAGAAGAAGATTAATGAGAACTTTGGAAAGAAATCTAGGGTTTGGACTTTGGAGAGAAATTGGGTCTTTGAAGATTAATGGTGACTTTGAAGATTAATGGAGTGTTTGAAGTTTATTAGGGATGAAGAGGATGAAGATGAAGGAGGAGGAGAGAGAAAGATGATTGGGGATGAAGGAATTAAATTAATAAAGGAAAAAGAAAAAAAACTCAAAAAAATTAAAATAAAAAAAAGAAAAGTCAAAGGTAATTGTGCTGGTCAATGGTCATAACCGGTCATTTGGCCGTAATGATGGTCACTTTCAAAACTTGGTGGCTGTAATTCGTAAAAAAAAAAAACATCATGGCTGTAATTCGCAAAAGGCCTAAACATCAAGGTTGTAATTCACCATTAATTCTTTGATCTAAAATAAAGTGTGAAGTGCTTTAACCATAACCAAGTGTTTATGATCCGACAGGAATACTTGGCTGGAATGAAGAGTTAGAGCTTCATAGGTTGTTCTCTTTATACAATGCGTGGCTTATATTTAAAATAAAATAAAATAAATCTTTGATAAATTACAAGCTAAAACTCTTAAGTCCACTAAACTCCCAAAAAATCTAACTTAAAGTTTTCTTTTTTTCTTTTTAATAATAACCATAAAACTGTCCCAATATCAATTAAATGAGATATTTCTAACCCAAAGCCCAACTGTCTTTAATTTTCACCAACCTGATTATATAATACTTTAACCCGCTAAAAATGGGCCTTATCTACTCACAAAAACCATGGAAGACCATCTTCAAAGCTTCACCTGAAAAAGATCTACCTAAGGAAAAGATCAACTAGCAGAAAATGACCATTTAAATCTTCTAAAAAGGGTCGAGTATGAGGTTGCAAAGGTTGATGTATTTGATGTCAAAAAATAAAGATGATCCAAACATTCAAAACAGATAACTACGAACTTACCAGATACCGCTAAGTATAATGCTGGACACGTACAATGGATAGAACCATAATAGCTGCATCAATTGAACAAACAATATTTTCAAACTCGGAAGCTTTCAAATAAATTTGCAAGACAATTTATTTTCAAAGAAATAGTCCACACAAGCAAAGATATAAGCCATGCACCATTTAGTCTTTCCACTAGTTGTCAAGTAAACAACAACCTAAAAACACCCAAAAAGAATATAATAGAGAAAAAACCAAAGCTACCTCATGTACGAGGTAATGTACCAAACCAACATGAGCAAAGAGATAAAATGATAGGTTCATATACGTAGGAATGATTAAACCCAATTGTCCCATTATAAACTGAAAAGCCAGTTGAATGAACATTTAAATATGTAATTGAAAATGTGACCTATATGATCGTAAACCACATAAATCATAGCACAATTAAGAATTTTTCAAATTTATAGGCTTTGCATCTAGGTTCTATAGACCTTTTGAGCCTTGATGCACCTCGTGCTACTTAAAACTAAGCAAATGCCTACGATGCATGGTAAAACACAAAATCTTTGGATGTGACCACCTCAACACATAGTGGAACAACGATTGGATAACCACTTTTCGATCAGGTGGTTTTGTGGCTAATATAGTTTATATTACACTCACTAAAAAGGCTTACAAATTACAAAAGACTTATGAGTTTGTGCCTAACAGTCTATCAAATTAATCATCTCTCACATTTCCCCTGATTATAGGTGAAATCCTCTTTTCTTAAGCATAATTCCAACATCATCTAAAGACATACAAGTCTCCTTTCTTCCCTCGTTACCCCTTCTAGCAAATGCAAGGATGATTGGTGGTCTTAGTAGGTTCATTTCATCACATAATATAACAATGGAGGTGTGTAGTGTTTCCTACAAGCAATCAAACATAAGCACACTCACATAGACGAGTTGTATCAAAAGCTTTCTTGTTGTTGAATAAAGAGTCAATAATACTCCATATTTGCATACTTCTTCATATATGATATGAGGGCACTCATCAGGCAATATCCACTGCAGCGCAGGAACGAGAAATGATTTCAATATAGATATACTGCAATAAGAACATAAATGAAAGATATTTCAATAGATAAGGCAACTTAAGTGTAACAACTATCATAACAATTATGGAACATATGACCAACTTTATCTACATCCTGTAAATTTTATCCAAAAGAATTGCAAACTGTTTTGTGATAAGGCGTATTCAAAATAGGTTTAGATTTTTTAGACGTCTTAAAAGATCAACATCAAATTGGATATTTTCAAAAACTAGGCCAAATATCGAAACTCACTTTATGATCATTTTAAAAATATTTCCTTCTTTTTTTAGTCATTCATTGTTTGTTGTAGTCTGCAGACTGCAATACATATAATTAGTTCATTGGTTTTGAATTATATTGACTATAGTAAAATGACTTAATACACATGTGTGTTTGTGTTATTTACATGAAGTTATTAGTAAAGGTCAATCGGACACGTCTTAATTTTACCAGGGTGTACAAAAGGATAGGATGTTGGCTTGGCTTGTGGTTCTAGGCAAAAAAAAGTACAAAACATAATGGAAAATCTTCAAACTCGTCACCCCAATTTGGCTCTCAACCTTAAACAATGTCATGTGCCATAAAAGTTAGGAGTTCAATAAACATTTATTCTTCACTGTGATTATGCAAATAGGATTGTGAGATCGACTCTTTCTCATCAAATAGGAATCTTGGATTGCTCCAAGACATATTTATGATTTCTTGGGGATGAAATTTTATGGCTTCAAACCTAACAATATCCTAATTAAGCTTTGGAATACATGTTTCTTGGCTAACATTTGGTCAATTTGGTTATAAAGAAATCAGATTATCAGAGACCTATTTTTCATTGTTGGGAGAAAATTATTCTTTTAGCATCTTTATAAATAAAAGCTTTTGGATTTTAGAGATATTTCTCTAGGATATCTTTAAGTAGTTTTATGGATAGCATCTTGTCCTTTAAATGTACTTTCTATTTTTACTAATATATTTTCTTTATCAGAAAATCCCTATGAATTTGGTGAGTTTGTGACCGAGACTAAAAGACTACTTTCAAAATAAGAAATGTGGCAAATTCAAAGAGACGGACTAAAGCAGTAAGTGTGTCAAATTTAGAGAAACAAAGGGAGTACTATAATATGGATCCAATAATATTTAGGTATAGCACCCTACAACAATAACAACAATGTCAGAGCTTCAATGCCAAAATATTTAGGTTGACTATATGACCCAATATATCATGTCCAATGGCCGTCTACATAAAATCTTCTCCATTCAATCCGATTTTCTACCATCTCAATCAGTAAATCTAAATCATTCATTTCCTTTTTCAATACCACCCTACAAAATTTATAGCTATTCTAATAAGCATAGAACTTGAGAAGAATAAGTGGATTAAATTCTCAATACTCATTATAACAACAATTATAACTCGCTCCTAACAAAACCAATGTAAAGTTCCAAAGAGAAGAAATCAAGGATACAAGAGAAAAATGCAGATTCGCTCGATGCTAATTCCCAATAAAAATTCCACTTCATTTCTCAAAATGTCATTCTTTTATGAACATCCTGAAGGAGAAACTTTTCTCTTCAAAAGGGGACCCCAATAAGAAGAAAAACCTTTTATTAAACATTGTATCTCCTCTAAAAATTGGCATCCTCAACAAATAGTGGTTTCAAAAGGCATTACAACAACATTGTTGCATTACCCAACACCATTAAGTGGCTCACGCCTCATGAACTCATTTGATCAAATCAGTATACAGTAAAAACGCTCAGTGCTCTATTTTCAATAATTCTATATATAAGCAAAATTCAAATTGCTTTTACAAAAATCAAGTAGAACCTAACAAAATAATCATCTTTATATCATGAAGCTAAATCGGAGAGGAAAGGGTTAAACTATGAATACCTGCCCAGAAAAATAAATCCATGGAAGAGAAAACATTGACTAGTTCGAATCAAAAGGCTTCTTGACCTGTAAAATTCGACTAAATTGATTGAACAAAGCAAAAAAGACAAACTTAAGCGGAAAATTCAAACCCATTGAAACAAAAAAAAGAGATAAAGGTCAAACCTTGAACACGATAAGACGACCTTATGAAGGCAACACGCCTCTTTGAAGCCATAGCACCATAGAAGTGAAGCTTGCTTCAGTTTTGCTATGACAATTGATCCCTTTGCTGGACTAGCCGTTGTGGAGCCAGCGACTTCGGGAGAAGCGTCGGAAGGGGGCGCCGGCATAATAGGGTGTTGTAGACCGTCGCTTTGTGCCAATACCGACGGAATTTCAAAGTGATCAAGAAGATTCTGAATGTCTGTTGAAATCCCAATTTCAGATATCACATGTAGACTCGATTCGCCTTCAGAAATTCACAATCGAATTTACAATTCACAAACTAACAACTCGAATTCAGCAAATAGTTTAGTACCAATCATAAGGCCATTTCGCAAATTTATGATGGTAAATTCCAGCCAAAACCCTAATTTTCAAAATTAATTTATCATCAAGTGCATCAAATCAAGGAGAAACCTTCTCGCTTCTACCTAATAAAATTATCTTTTTTATTTAATTTTTTAATAAAATTTCTTTCAGAAAGTTATCTTGAGACATGAAGTACAATTCATTTGGTCTATGAGATCACCTATATTTGATCGCTTAGGATTTGTCTTAATGGACTTCAAATTATTTGGATTAGGTTTTGCGGTACAGCCGTCTTATTTGTGACTTTCCGCCCGTCTCCTGGGAGACCGTCTTTCTGAGGAACGTCTCTCAAGCCTAATTTATTAAAGTTTATTGTCTATATTTATCCTATAATTTTTCTAATAGGCCAACCCAATTAGAGATGTCTCTCAAAGAGACCGTATCTCACAAGAATTTGTATTACTTTATTTAGGATGAATGTGTCCGTTATCTATGTGATCAGTTTTAAGACTTGACTTTTAACGTTTATACAATCACTTTTTATTCTTACAAGTAATTGCGTTTAAAAAATTTGTGATTACTTATACGGTCCGTTTGATAATCGATACTTAATAGTGAAAATGGTAATGAAAAATAGTGTTATTTTAGTAGGATTATATCTTAACAAGTTTAATGGCTATAATTATACTCCTTTCATAATCCTTATTATTTATTTATAAAATTCATTCTAATGCATTACTATTTAAACATGTGTTATTAAGTAGTAATGAAAATTTGCGAAAAAAAATTATGATTACACTTTCATTATCATAGGAATGATATGATACAAATCATGAAAATTTACACTACAAATCATTTTTATTGTTTATAATGCCGCAAACTAGAGTTCATGTGTTTTCCCTATCAAACGTTATGGCCAAAACATTGAACATGTATCAAATTTCATTTTTTATATAAACAAACTTTAAACGAACGTCATTTCTCGTTGGGTTGTAAGAATTGAACAAATACTATATCATTAAAAATCTCTTGAAGTTAGTTTCTAATACCGCGAACTTTGCATTAATAATTTTCTTATCAAATATTATGGGCAAAAGAGTAAACATATACCAGCCATATTGTTATGAAATCAATAATGGTTCGTTTAGTTATTGGTATTAAATGATGGGAATAGTAATGGAAAAATTAGTGTAATTTTAGTTGGAATATCTCTATTTTCTTCGCTAATCTTATGTTACCATTTGAACATGTAGTATTAGGTAGTAGTGAATTTATTTTTAAAAAAAACTTTTATATAATTACTCTCATTACCACGAGAGTAAAATGATTCATATAATAAATATCATGAAAAATTTTACACAATAAATCATCTTTATTACCACCTATTAATACCACCCTGTTAATACCATCAACCAAACAGACCAGAAGAGTATTATTGAAAATTCAATATATTGAAGCTTTTTATTTTAACTAACGATAAGGCAATTCCTAACGTAAATGCTCTCGGACTCTCCACTCTGAAGTACTATTTGACCCCTGCATAATCCTACCATGGATAGTGGAGCTCTGAACATTCATCAATGTCGGAATATTGCCATGTCTTCATGCATTGCAATCCCTTTATATCCTCTTACTTCATTCCCAAGAACCCTAAATTGCGATAATCCTTTAGCAAGACGCTGTTCACCATTTAAATTAGTATGTGCTGCTAATACTCGAACCCCTCGCTCCATTTCTCGTTCGGTGAGAGATGCTGCCATTAAAAAACTCCAGCAATCTTCTGATTTGAATTATGCACTTTCAAGGTTTGTGTGATTCATCCTTTGAATTTCCATCCTTAAAGAATTTCTTATTTCTTGCATAACTTAGTTGCATTTTTCTTGTTGGGTTAATTGAGTCTCATTTATGGTTTTTATGTGGGTTCTAAACATGAAAGGACCCACTTTGTTCAAGCTTGATGAATCTTTGCAAAAATTATTGCAGTGCTATTTCTCAAATTTATCATTTTTATGTACCTTAAATGCACCCATCTTGTTGGGTTCCATTTATGGTTTTTTGTGGGTTAGTGAATTTTTTGAATATGTTAATGGATTAGTTAAAAGAAGCGTGATGGTGATAATTTTTGTTCAAAATGCCAATTTCTTTGAAAGAGACTCACATTATTAGGTTCAAGAAGCTGTGAGGACTGAGGAGATACTTTCTTCTTGTCCTGCTCATTAATTTATATGATTAACCTGATTTGAAGTTTCATTCTTTTGATTAAGAGCAAAGTTACAATGAAAAGTAGAGGCCTAGGGTTTCACCTTTCAAGCTTGTAATGTATCAAGCATGACAGTGAAGGGGGCCAGTGGGATTTTTCAAATCTTAAGAGGGACATAATGCTTTATTTACTTCATTACTTGAATGATTAATCAAATATTCCCACCATGTTCTAATAAATTTAGTGGCCATTGAATAAGTTGGGTTATCTGCAAACAAAAAGATCATGGATGATATACTTTTGAGGGACATATTGCTTCTAGTTGGGAAAACCCTTCATATTTTTGAGTATGTGCAAGTATATCTTATTGATATTGGGGTAAATCATATTAATTTGAATGGACCCTGATATTTGGAAAGGAGCTGATGCTAGTGAAGTTTAAAAGGTGGTAATCTCCTTAGTGGATGGAGGGTTGGGAGTTTGGGACATGTCGAATTTAAAAGACGGTGCGATTGGGTCATCGCATTGAATTTCTATGTTGACAGTGGTGATTCTGAAAGGTAGTATGTGTGGTGGTGAGGTTGTCAAAGGAGAAGGAGGGGGTTGAGGTAGAATATCTAGTTAAAGAAGTTTTAGTGAGGTGGGGGTGTGGACTATCATGCTGTGGAGTTTTGGAGAGCAAAACCGAAGAAGGCAGGAAATAATGAAACCAAACAATAGTGGGAACATAATTCTTCAATATCTCCTGTACAACCAATAGCCATTTAGTTTTGTTCCATATTAAATGCTAGTATGCTACAATGACTGAAAACTGAAATGTTGCACTTGTAGTCATTTAACTATGGTTTACTCCTACAAGAAATCATGAACCCGATAGTGTGGTTTATCAAATTTTCCAAAAGCAATTGAAATTCGATCACTAGTATTAGTAATCCATTATTAGATAATCTATTGGCTGAAGCAATCCAACACTTATGAGAATGCTTGTATTACTAAGTGTACCGGTTATGGTAATTTGTTTCCTAAGTGTTAATTAGTTGTGATGATCTACTAACTTATAGGTATGAAGGCATCTTGATGGTACCTGATTTAAACATCATATTACGCAATCTTGGAAGGTCAAGGAGGTGGAAGGATCTTTCTCAGGTGTAATACTCTATAACCTTGGTGCATTTCCGTAACATTAAGGAAATTTATCATTTAATATATCTCTATAGTCTGTATTTTATGTGGAAAATTGGCAATACCATAAGTTACTTATAGCTTCTTTGTGATGTCTAACTATGAACTAGTTTTCTATCATATTAATCTCCTTTTATGTCATGAATGGATTATAAGTATTTAAAACTCGCACCACCAACTGTTAATCAGGGTGATATAGATTTGGTAGTCCAGATGTACAATTGTGCATGCCTTGATTACTTACTTACCTTTGTGTTTCTTTGAACCTAGTTGCTTTGAAATTCATTAGCTAGATTTAAATTGTCTTTTTGCTGCGTGAGTGAATCAAATCCTTGTGATTTGTTTCTAGAGAAGCTGCTCATCATATTGTTTACCGGCTCTAGATCATTTGCATTCTTGTAAATCCAGCACTGAACTTTGTTGGTTATCCCTTCTTAGAGATCAGACACAATTGGAAGCTCCAGGAACGCCATCTTTGAATTTTTCCGAACAAAACCGGCATATAGTCTAAATTCCGTTAATCTAGGGAGAAGCTCAATTCCGAGAGAGGGAGCATGATAAAGTTTGTCTTGTCCTGTCATTGGCGTTCGAGTCCAAAGTCTTTCAGTAAGGGAACATGGGCACAACCGCCCAGTCATTATGTCTTCACTCATTCAGCTTTATGATTTTATTAGGTGTAGTAAGAGTCGTGATCAGTATTTACATTAGTACATAGGCCTACCTTAAATTGTGTTTGAAGATTTTGCTTAATCCTATTTTCCATGTTAGTCAAGAACCGAATTCTTCATTTCTATCAGTTATGTTAGTAATTGTAGTGATTGTTTGGTTACTTTGTAGTCTCTTTCAAAAGGTTCCCTAAAAGCATATTAGTAAAACTCTATGGATTTTCTCAAGACTTCTACTAATACCATTAGCTCTCAATTTTGTTTCTGTTAAATACATTTTTTCAGAGTCAGATTAGAGTTGTGTTCAGAGTGCTTTTTTTAGTTTTCATGCTTGCTTTTCACTTTTTTGGTCCTTTTTTATACATTTTTGACAGCTATTTTAATCATTTGATGAACTTTTTGTTTTTTCTCTGGCAGATGTGGTACCCCAACTCATTGCTAATGTTCCTATAGTGCAAATGTCCATACTTTGAGCTTGAGTTTTTTTACCTCCATGTATGCCTGTCTTGATTGCAGATGTCAAAGTTATACTTACAGTTGCTTGTGGTTGATATCTTGCAGCTATTTGAGTGGATGCAAAAGCATGGAAAGATCAATGCTGCATCATATAGCAGTTACATAAAATTTATGGGGGAGAGCAAGGACATTCTAAAGGCTCTAAATGTTTACAATAATATTAATGATGAAGACATGAAAAATCATATCTCAATATGCAATTCTGTTCTCAGCTGTTTGGTTAAGAATAACATCTCTGACCGAGCAATGAGTATGTTTGAGGAGATGAAGCAAAATGGATTGCGGCCAGATGTAGTGACTTACAGTACGGTATGGTTTTATTTTTTATTTTTTTTTGACATGGGTATGGTTTTATTATTAATACTACTTATTGTCAACAATTCATAGTGCTTCGATTAGTTCAAATGATGCTTAGAGAAGTATATTAGCTTCAAGGTGCAAGAATTCGATAGTTTTAATTGAAGATAGTGTAGGCTGCTTTGATATGATAGATCTAGTTTATATGGGGTGTCGGGATAGTCAAGTTTAAATTTTTGAAAGCTGTTTAGTTTGTTGATTCATCTACTACATCATCTTAGTTGTTGGCAGGTTGCGTGAAAGTAAAACGTGGATACATGAAGGCACAAGAGCTGATTAAAGAGATGGAGCATAATGAGATTTTGATGGATGCTGTTACTTATGGGACTGTCATAGCTCTATGTGCTTCAAACGGTCGGTGTGAGGAGGCAGATATGTACTTTATCCGCATGCAGGCCGAGGGTCTTTCTCCAAACATGTACCATTATAGCTCATTACTAAACGCGTATGCTGTGGATGGTGACTATAAGAAGGCTGACAAACTTGTCCAAGATATGCAATCTGCTGGACTTTTGCCAAATAAGGTCAGCATTGTAACTTCTATGTCATTTGTTCGAATGATTGAGAGCATAGAAAACATGAACTCTTGAGTTTTGTCATAATAAATGTGATTTTTAATTTTCATTATGGCTGGAACGTGTGAAACTGCCTATTACTTGCTCTGGAAACAAAGTGATATTTCAGTTGATTGTTGATCACTCTAGTCCTGTGAAGGTCATTCTTAACTGAAGCGTAGGAACCAAAATCAATGTCATATAATGATGTGATTATGGATATTAAGGAATCAGTTTTCATAGTGCAAACATAAAAAGACAAGTAAGCACAAGCATATAAAATGTTAAAAACTGTGGGCTCCACTCATCCAAGTATTAAACATACCTATTATGCATGTATGTAAAAACACTAGTAAAGTAGTGGTGTGTAACTCACCACTCATATAGTAAATTTTAACCTGGTGACTTGTGTATTAAGACTATGCACTCTCAAATATCTAAGTTGTAAAGATCACGTCAGGTCAAAACACAACATTAAAGATTTTTTCTTGTCATCCCTTGTAAAATTATGATTTTTTTTGCATATTGTTTTCTGTTTTGTTTTGTTTTGCTTTTCTTTGTTTCTTTCTGAGTTTATTTTAGTTTAATTTAGGGAAAATTGTTGAAAACTACCTAGAGAAACATCATTTTTGTAAAAAACTACCTAGAACAAATTTTTTTTATCAAAAAATACCTAGAAAATTTATTTTGTTTGTCAAAAGATACCTACTAACAGAATCGTTTGGATTTCCGTTAGATTTTCGAATTTTAACAAAAAAATAAATAAATGCAAATGTTAGAATAAGCACGTGGGTTCCTAATACCCACTTTCCCAAATCAAACAAAGAAAAAAACATTAGCTTAAACTTAGGGTTTCAAAATGTTGATGAAACCCACAGTTCTTCATCTTCATGGACTTGATTTTCAAAAACTAAATTAATAATGGCGTCTTTTAATTGTGAAGAACCTAGAGTTTTTATTGATTGAATGTGGAAGAGGATGAGAGAGCTGCTTTAGTGGAGCTTTTTAATGGCCACATGACCGGCACTTGAAAAACTAACGGAAATTCAAACCATTCTGTTAGTAGGTATCTTTTGACAAAAAAATAGATTTTCTACGTATTTTTTGACAAAAAAATTTGTTCTAGGTAGTTTTTCACAAGAGTGATATTTTTCTAGGTAGTTTTCAACAATTTTCCCTTTAATTTATTAATCTTGCATTAGACAGAATTGCAGAACCCAACATCCTAAAGTTAGGGTTGTAAAAACTTCTTAGTAGATAATTATTTTTTATGTTAGTGTATATCACTTGGTTCCTATATGCCTTTCCAACTTTCAATAATGTTAACTGTTAGAACTAAGAATGCTATAAAAAAATCCACAGCAGGACCGTTGAGCGGTGTTTTTTGTTTTGATTGTGCCATCATTTGCATATGTAGCGCTGCTCGAGAGGCTTGTATTTTCTGTGCAATGCAACAAATAACCGCTTTGACAAGCATTTTTATTGGATTCTTTCATGTGTTTCATCAGCTATATTCTCTCTACAGATCATTTGGACAACTTTGTTAAAGGTCTATGTCCGAGGGGGCTTGTTCGAAAAATCAAGTTCACTGCTATCTAAGTTGGAAAGCTTGGGCTTTGCAGACGACGAGGTATTCAAATGATGAACGAGATTTCTTTTTGCTTACATTGTGAATCCTTTTTTTTGTGTTGCACTGTCTTAGCTTTCCACCTCATGGTGACATGAAGCAATACAGGAAACGAATTTCAGAAAAATTGAATTAGTCTCGATGAAACTTGTTTTCTGCTTTGGGTTTCTATGGACTACGTCAAATGTCCTCAACATTGTGCTTTGCTTCTTTTATAGTTTGAAATTGCAGCCATCCTTGGTCAACATTTTTAATGTAACAAGTCATTTACAATGATTAAGATAAGATTACAAGATTATAGAGAAGCACCAAAACGTTTTGGAAACACTATCTTTTACTGAAACCACAAGATTGATGCATTAGGTTTTATTAACGCATTAGGTTTTATTGAATTAATCTTTTCTTTTCAGATACAAAACCACAAGATTGACGCATTAGGTTTCATTGATTTTAGAATACTTATCTTGCAAACTATTACGCTGTTATTGTTAATTTGAGCTCATAATTTCTTATTGCCTTCTAACCTTTTTACAGATGCCTTATTGTATATTGATGGATGGTCTTTCAAAATCTGGGAAGGTTGATGAGGCTAAATCAATTTTTGATCGGATGAATGAGAGACGAGTCAGATCGGGTATTATTCATAGTGTGCCTAGTAGTGAGAAAAATAGCTTTCAATGATTTGAGTTTGTTGTAGTTGTTGAAAATTTACCTTGTTGACCTATCCCAAAAAATTTCTGCTTCATGTGAACCTCAACTATTCTTTATCCCAGTGTAACTAATTCCCTGTTAATTCGTCTTTTGATTTCGCGATTCACTCAAAATGACCCTAAAATAGCCTAAAACTAACCATATTTCACTTATTTTGATTCGTGATTTACCAGAAAATTAGCGAATCATGTGACAGTGCTTTATCCTCTATTTGTCATTCACTCTCGTTTGCCTCTTTCTTCACTGCTTTGTTGGATGAAACTTGTCCGAGGACCATCACCATCTCTCACAACTTCTCTTTGTCTTGCTTTCTTTCACCTTCTTCTCGACCTTTTGCTTCCTGGGATGCTGTCTCGTTAACGGAACGCACCCATCTCTTGTAACTTAGATTATGATTTCAGCCCTTGATGAATCTGTCTTAATTTGTTCTTGCAGATGGCTATTCGTACAGTATTATGATTGCAGCATTCTGCAGAGCTGGGCATTTGAAAGAAGCAAAGAAGCTGGCTAGAGATTATGAAGCTTTGTACAATAAATATGACTTGATCATTTTAAATGCATTGCTGTGTGCTTACTGCAGAGCAAGTGATATGGAATGTGTGATGCAGACGTTGGGAAAAATGGATAAACTGGCTATAACTCCTGATAAATATACCTTCAATATTCTAATAAAGTATTTTTGCAAAGAGAAGCTATATCTCCTTGCGTATCGTACACTGGAAGATATGAGAAATAAGGGTCATCAATTAGAGGAGGTGAGCTTCGTTTTTCATGATAAAAATTACATTTGCCCTTTCATTCGAACCGTTTTGGATAGTATTTCCTTTCGCCTCTTCATTCTATACGTTGCATTTATGTCGGGAAAAAATAGGATTCGAGTCTAAATTTTTCAGACCCTATGGATCTGAGTCTGGGTCTGGGTCCAATAAAAAATAGGGTCTGGATCTAGCTAGACCCAACCCAGATCCGATCCATCCACATCCCTAGTTGTGGTGCGTGAATAGTCATTGTAGGAGCAGAATCAGCTTGATGTCATCAATATGCCATTTTGCTTCAAATACACATATTTGCTGGAGTCTTTTTCCTACACTCTCCTTTCACTCAACATAAATCAATCATCTTTTTGAACGTTAACACTGTGTTTGGATAGAAGTAGTGGGAAATGAAGGTGAGGGGTTTGAGATGATGGAGTAGGATCCCTTGTTTGGATAACAAAAAGGGAGGAGAGGGGTTTGGAGGGAAAATACGAACAAATTTTGTAAAGACAATATCTCCTAAAGTGGAAAAAGTTGGAGGTAAACCATTCATTTTTCTTCCTTTTCCCTTCCCTTCCATTCTAAACAAACAAGGTGCACTCTTCCTCTTTTCCCTTCACCTTCCCCTCCTTTCATTTCTCTTCTAATTTGCAATCCAAACCAATGTCACATGATTCGCTAATAGCCTCGCGAATCGCGAGCAAAAAGGCGAATTATAGTCAGTTTTAGGCTATTTTGAACGATTTTTAGCGAAAAACGCCAACTCAAAAGGCGAACTAACTAGCGAATTATGTTTCCCTAATCCAAACATAGTCTAAACGTTGGTTTGTTCTTTGAACCTGTTTGGACTTTGCAGGAAGTATTATCCTCTTTACTTCTTCAGCTTGGCGAAACTGGTGCGCACTCTGAAGCATTTTCTGTCTACAAAATCTTAATTTCTAGTGAAACAACAATAAGCAGTAGCCTTCATGAGAACATCTTGCACATACTAATAGCAGGGATGGATTTGGACAATGCATTTGCAGTAGTCAAGGTTTGCTGCCATTCCTTTGTTTCATTGTATTTTAGTTGTGTTCTGTTAAATTGTGATTGTTTATAACTTCCATTTACAGGAGCATGCGAAATTTATATCATCAAAAGGCCTGAAAAAGTTTTTAGGAGTATTCTTAAGATCGGGTAATATAAACTCAATATACGATGTGGTGGATGTTATTCACGGTTCTGGTCATAAGATTGATCAGGTAAGATTGATCAATAGATGTCATCATTGGCCATGTTTTCAGAATCATACATATTCATTGGTTATCATAGTTTTCTATGAACGGGATACACTGGGTATGATGATGATGATATATTCACTGGTTGTTTTGTTTTTTTTTCCAGGATTTATTTCAGCTTGTCATATCGCGTTATATTACAAAACTAGAAAAAGAACCAGAAAACACAGAAACGCTTGTTGGGTTTCTGCGATGGATGCAAAGTCATGGCTATATGATCGAGCAATCAACAAGAAACCTCATCCTTAAGAACATAAACTTAAGGAAGCACCCATTTGTAGCTGAGATGTTGGCAAAACCGTATGCTATTAGACGCGCATCATGACCTTGTATAGCCGTTCTGTGTGCGTGCTAGAGCCTTTCTTGTCACGTACTTGTAAATAATCCATCCCCAGGCAATTAGCTGAAGGAGGGGCAAACTAAAGTCTGCTTAAATGTACCACATTACGTGATTTAATGTATAGCCGTAGGAACATTTGTTGTCTTATGATATGCTCGGCTGGTTGATGCTAATACGATTAGTCATGTTTTTTGTTTTAGTCCAGGAGCTTGCAATGCTGGTTTTCTTGCTTTCAACTACGATGTTGGAGAACAACCTATTCAATATCTGAATTTGGTTCTTAAGGCTCATGCTTTTTTTTTTTTTTTTTTGAAATATTTCAAGTTTGTAGTTGTTCATCTAGTTGATTATAGTATTAAGCATTGACATTGATTAAGTTTTATACTAATTCCTTTAAAGCTTTGTTATAGTTGAAATGGGGAATCCACATAAAAGCTTTTGCAAGAGGCCATCAAGTTTTATACTAATTCCTTTAAAGCAAGAGGCCATCAAGGGCCTAACCTTTGCATCCTACTTTCATAGTCTACTTTTGCATTTTTCTTTTATAGTTCGTCTTTGCAACTTGATTTTCCGATTATGCTTCGATTCTTATTTTCTTTACTCCCTGAATAGTTGATTATTAAACTACCTACACATAAAAGCTAGGTAAAGGAGGAACATAGTAGCTACTTACACGTAAAATTAATCAATGTGTAGCAACTCTTGGCCAAGGTTGACAGTTTAGAGGGAGGATAGCGAATTTGCCAAGCAAAATTTTTACTCCTTCCAATTCACTACTAATGTTCCATTTGCTTTATACACTCTATCCATGCATTTATTCAATCCTTAATATCTCTAATTGTGCATAATTAAAAATTATGAAAAGTTGACATAAATAATCCTTGTATTGAGACGAATCAAACAAGATCTCACTTGACTATGTTTTAACTTATAAATATAGACTAATAATAAAATACAAATTAAAAGGAATAATACCCAAAAAGCAAATGAGACTTACTAGTGAATCAGAAGGAGTACATTATACTTTATTCATAATCAAGCATTCACAAATCACCAGAGCAGGTAGAGAACCAGATCTTGTCGTAGTTGAAGAACAAACACCACTTTTCAGGAAAAGTTATAGGTTTATTTTTCATCTACTCCTCCCCTTCTCTCAACCTAACTTGTAATTTAAAAAGAAGAAATCACATATGTAACAACATATTGTTACCAATACAACAATGACGAAGCATTAGTACCAAAAAAAAACGCCAATTTGAAATCCGCAGCTCTCAAACACAGATAATACTTTGCTACTACTTTATGCAAGTTTCCTTTTGTATCCAAAAGCAACCTAAGTATAGCACTCAGAGCAACCAAGTAGTTCATACATCCTATCGTCTACACCTTCGCACTTTGGACAAGGTGCGCCGAGAGTGGATACTTGACTTCAAACAAATGACTCACAAAATTAACTTAATTCTCAGCTTTTCTGGGAACGGTCTTCATTGGTCACAACTCACCTCGTAAAACTCACAAGAAAACAGCAAAATTGTGGATAATTAGAGGCCAAGTTTGGTGAGCAGTTCACGCCATCTTGGAGTTTCTTCATCGAAAATATAGGTGAGCGGTGAAATCAGGACTCCACTGCCACCAATCTGCATTAAACAATACCATTAAATGATTCAGATACAAGGAAAAGCCAATATATTGAATATAACAGTGGCAATCCAATATGCTTTAGGAAGAGGGCACCAAAGCTCTAAATGAACTAGGTAACATACAGAAGAAAGTGATTGCTCTAATTCTAACATATTCCAAAATCAAGGTGTAAGCTAAAGCTCTCCCGCTACAAAGCAATTTGTGGTCCCACGAGGCTTCTTCAGCTCATTAAGCAATTTAATCCAATCACTGGTGTATATAGCTAATGTTTAACCGTAATTGAAAAATGCAGACTAAAATCTTGTTCATCTTCTAATAAGAATGCAGATGTAAATGGATGATATCATATAACACGAAAACTCCACAATTTGTAGCAACTCCTCACTGTAGACGTTTTTATTACTTTTGAAAATCTACAATGGTTCATTGTATAAGTATTTTATGCCAATAAATCCAAAATACATCTTGATGTTGAAATGTTCTCTTTCTATTCACCATTCCGAAGTAAGATATTCGCCTTTAATCGACAAGCTTATAAATTTCTGACCTTCACATAATCATTATGGATTTTACGGCCAGGACCAAGATTTATGTTGTAAAGCTCTGGGTGCAAGTTAAGTCACTTCATAAAGCAAGTAGTAATAGTGCAATTTTATTACAGCTCCTCAAAGGTTAAAACACATGCATGATGGAAGCATTAAGAGATGCTGCAATAGTCAGAAGCCTTCATTTCCCTAACTGAAAAGTCAAGGGTTCAATTTTATTGGTCGTTTTGCACTGCGTTCGATCCCACCAAAAGACCGCCAAGCTCATTATTAAGAATAGTGTCGTCATCAACATGGGACAAGTGAGGACACTTAGCAAGCGACATCAAGCATATTTCGTTTCGTGAGGTAGAAGACATCAATATGGTCCTGAATGAGACCCATCAACAAACAATATAGTAGCTTCTGCTTAAACTTAACACAATATGTTTCCATTTGGGAAGAGTGAGAGTGTGGCATACAATATGCATCATGGCAGCAAATATAAATTAAAAGAAAGGAGAAGCTTACTGCTCTTAGCTGCTTAACCGACGTATAGAGGGCCTTTTTGGGAACACATATTACTATAGCATAATAATCTGCTGACACTTTTCCATTTCTTTTGCAGAATACAGGAGAAATAGTGGGTCCCTGCAGATACAAAAAGTACTGAGAAGGTTGGTATTAAAGATTACCATACAGATGCTGAAAATTAACGCCAATTCATAAATTGCTACTCAGCAATGAGTATATAAAATATGAATGGTCAACTAATTGCCTAATATCAAAACATATCCTTACAAGGTATTTTAGGACTAAAATGTGATTGTTTAAGGAGCAGGGGTGTCTACAATCTACATCCACTATGTCAAAATCTTGTGGTCATATAAGAAAGTCAAGGAAACTACCACTTATGGAGTGTTCGAGAATAAGTATTTCATTTCAAATTATGGATTTCAATTATGAAATCATAAATGAAGAATTTGAGAATGACAAGGTTTGGGTAGTCATTCTCAAATTCTCAATTTTTACTACTTTAAAAACAATGGTGGAATTTTTGATCCAAATCCAAATTTGAAATTTTTTGATTTGTCAAACAATAAATTTATGTCAATTCCAAATTTTCAAATGAAATCATTGTTCCCAAACATGACATTAATAGAATCTTAAAACATCACCTGTAGCCCAGATAAAGATGATTGGCCAAGTATTCTCTGAGCAACGTCCTCTGCGCTATTCCCCCTCATGTTTGCCGTCACCTGGCATAGAGCATGAACATTATGAGAAGATAACATAAATAAGAGGACAGTGGTAGAAGGAAAAGTTGTGCACCGTAAATTGACCAGCTGCCCTCAGGTGTGCCTCAAATCTTTCTAATATCTCATGGGTCGTGTCAAGAGCATCGTCACGCTGGATCAACGATTTCCTGCTTGCAACAAGCACAGCCTTGATAATGTTTTGTGTCAGAATATAGCATTTTAAGTGGGGAAGGAAGCAAGGCATACAAAAAGCCTCTCAACTTTCAAAACAAAACAAATCACCTGGCTCTGCAACACGATACCACCTTCAATCTCTTTCAAATTATTCTCTCTTAAGGTAGTACCGCTACTTACAAGGTCCAGGATTGCATCAGCGATACCCATCTGGTAGACAGGGAAGAAAGTTATGTCTTAGAATATCACAAAACTCAAGAAACTTCAGGAAAATTATGATTTATAAATGGAGTAGTACACACTTCATCACTAGTATAGAATGCATTGTGGATTGCAATCTTACAGGTTCAATGTTCCACATCAATATAAAAGTCAACACTATCCCAATGCTTTTAATACTAGTGCACATTATAAAAGTGACAAGTAACAGTTCCAAAATTGTCCATGTAAATATGTCAACTGTCAAGCTCAAGTGTTATAGAAGCAAACTACCACGACATGACATAAAACAATCTTACAGCGGGGGCTGCCTCGAGTGCTCCATCAGCAGTTGAGAATGTAACATGCTTCAGCCCATTTTCTCTCATGAACTTTGGACCAAGCTGTATGTTGAAGATAAGAGAAAATGAGATTCAATCACACGAAATCCACCAACTTTACTTGAAAGCAGACAATTGTAACTATAACACATGAATGCCCCCAGATTAGTTCTCAAGCAAAACCAACGCCATGTTACCCACTTACTAAACAAGAATACAAAATCTAACTAGCAGAATCTGATCCAAATTCCAAAATATACTGATAACAGAATCATGAAATGAATAGCTTTAAAGATTTACTTACATAAGTAAAGCCAGTAGCAACACGCAGAGGTTTGTCTTCTGTCCATTGAGGCATTGCAGCAAGCTCCTTCAAAGAATTGATATTCTCAAATATGCCATACTTAGGAATCTGGAATACAAACAAAGAAAAAGTAAGTTAGTAATGACAGTATGTTTAAACATCTAATCAGAAAGGAAAATTTGAGACCTACTGCAAGTGATAAGTGGCACTCCCCATAATCAAGAGCATCGTGAACCATAACGAGATCTTCACTGCCCTGCAGCGAAAAAATTATGTTCAGTCAAACTTTTAAATATTTATTTGATGTTGTTTTGTGCAGAATATACATACATAAGTCATACGCCAGTGGATCCTTCTACAGTAACAGACGGCACAACACTTTACAGGCTTTTGCAGTAGGTGAAAAATAAGAGCAAACTAGAGTGCCATTTCAACCAATAAGCTTATTAACCCTTCTAAGTTGAAGAATATCATCATAAGGAGTTTTATTTGTTTCAATTTTATTTGAGTTTGGTAGATTTACAGTTCTTATGTAGGTGAATTTAACTTTATTTCCGAAAAAGGGGAATCAACAGTGGATTATTGTTAGGAAGAGTGAATCCTTTTCTATTAATAGACATATCATCATAAATAGATTGTTGGCTAGTCAGGTCATTATGTTCTAAAGAGCCCTTTGCTTTCTTTCATATGTAGCTGTTTGAAATCAAGCAATCGCTATAGGTTCAGCAAATAGTTCAGAAAGCATCCCTATAATTTACATGTAAGCCACATACGAAAAATTCTAATCGAACCTATTTTATCATCCCTAAATCATCAAGAATCACCGTATTTAGCAAAAGATAATATAAGGCACCTTGGTCATACCTCCATAAGGTGTACCTATTAACCTAAGCAAACAACTATATTTACTGTAATATCACAGAAACATCAGCCTTTAAACCTTAAGGTATGACAGGGTTACTTATAGTGTAATTTATACAAGAATAAGAGTGGCATTCAGATAGGTTTTATAGAATTGGACTTAAATTAGGTAATCTCAGACGCCCATTCGGGTTAATGTAATCATTAGTTTTGTTCGTGTAAAGATTCATGTTAAATTTTTAAGCACTGGTCAAAAACAAATTCATATGACTTTGCATGGGGTCAGCATTGAAACTCAAAAAAACTAATTATATGGTCGCTTCAATATACCGCTGGAAGCACTAGCACAGCACAGTCTGTAACATACTTGAAGGCTTGAAGCTGAAGCTACTAGTTTCAAGCTAATAAAACAGAAAATATTCTAAGTAATTATTGAGCCTGGCAGACCTTAAATCCATGTATTTTGGCAGTTTGTGGACTATTTTCAAATTAGTTATTTACATCATATATAAACAATAATTTCCAATAGATTTTCAGCTAGGAAACTAGGCAAGTACACCCTCTGTCCCATATTGACTTATACACATTAATTTTTAGGCTGTCCCAATTTAATTGATACATTTTAGTGAAATTTTCCCTAATAAGCCCAAAATCTAACCTACTTTAAAAAATTTACACTATATTTTAAATAATTCACTACTTGACTGTATTTATGTTATCCAACCTTAACTTTTCAACACCCAACTCTACACTCCAAAAAAAATGAGCCAAAACCATTATTTATCTGTTAATTTGGATAAGAATCAACAAGTGAGTATTTAGCCATGAACCATACAACAATTGAACAAACTTGTCAAAAGAACATTCTTCGTATAAACTTTATATACTTCAAAGTTTTACAAGCTTCACTACAAAAGGTAAAGTGAAATTCTTTGAAGAGTCCAGGAAGTATTCACCAAGCGACTTTAGCATCAAATAAGCTAGAAGGCAAAAATCAGCTGATAAAAATGATAAAAGTTTTAATACTCTTTTTAACAATTACGGTTATAAAGAACAAGAGAAAAAAAACTTCAAAGGTTTTCATTGAAAACATCAAAATTAGATATACATAGCAAGTGAGATGACATGCCCTAAGGTGCATGAAATTGAATTTGGCACTTCAAAGTATAGAAATTTACCTGTCCATACTCACTTAAAGTATCAAACCCTACAATTCCCAGATCCAAATCTCCAGATAGCAACTTCCTCACAATATCTTTTGGCCGTTGAAACCACACTTCCACATTTGAAAGCTAAAAGGAGACATATATCAAGATAGCATCATTAAAGGGCAGTAAGAAAACTTTTAAGACAAACTAATTAGTTAAATGCATCACAATTTCAATTAAAACCCTAAAAGTAAAGCGAAACAAAAGAAAATGAGACAAGGCTTATCAATTATAGTGACGGGAGTCACATTTTAAAGATTGCAAGAGCAAAGCAAGAAATATATTCAAGGTTCCCTACCTTTTTCATTCAAGTAATTGGGTAAGGGGCAAGAATATCTATATTCCAATATAATAAACTAATAACTAATGTGATGTTCAATTTCCATAAAGCTTAGTTTTCTTCGGAAAAAAGTTCTAATAAGTAAAAAACGGTAAAGTCTATTTAAAAAATATAACGTAAAATGTAAAATCTTTGTACTCCCTCCGTCCATGGAATTTGCTAATTGATCATTTTGGTCCTTCCTATGACATTTGCTTCATTTCTATTTGTGGCCATGAACCACACTCTCTTTTTTCATCTACGCATTTAAATTATCTTTTCATCTCATCCACACATTTCTTTCACTTTCCCATAAATCACACTTTATCACTCACTTTTAACCCTTTTATTGGCTATCTCACCTTTTGTCCTTGTGGCAAATGCTACAAAACAGAGGGAGTAATTATTAAACATTAGCGAATTTCGGTTAAAATGGAGAAAATCCAGCATTGGTCAGATTTCAGATCAATAAATTCAGTTGAGCAAAAATCAAGTGAGAATAACAAGACCTCATATAATAGAAGTCTTATTCTCCTTATGTACATTTCCCTTCATACAAAACAAACATTCCTACTTTCTGTTCTGGGATATCTCTTTTGAACAATTGCCCACAATTCCTTCTTTTATTATCAATAGACCATTATAAATCCACTTATTAACAATTTAACAACAAACGGAATACAGCTTGCAGAATATATATCACATAATGCTTTCAAAAAAAATAACAGTTAGATAATCAACTTTATAAAAGCTATAAAACTATTAAATAAACTAAAAACATGAACAAAATTTCCATGTGAGTAGTGATTCAATTTGCTATACTCCCTCCGTCCCATTCCTTTAGCATCATTCGCTATTTTGGTTCGTCTCTCTCCTTTTGCATCATTTTTATTTTTGGACAATAACCTCACTTTCTTTTAATCTCATCCATACATTTTAACAACTATTAAATTCATCACTATCTCTCCATTTATATAGAATATCCACCTTTTTCTATAAAAAAAAACCATCTTATTTCTCTTTGCTACTGATTCATTGGGACGGAATAGTATATGTGAAAATTGTATCTTCAAAACAGTGTCACACAAATCAACAAAAAGTGTAACACCCTTGGATACGATGAAAGTGGCCACCCTGAGTTTTGAAAAGCTTGAAACGCAACGGGCTACCTATACCTCGCCTCTTGGAGAAAGGCAAAAATACGTGGTTTCTTATATTTATTGAATTTGGCACTTGGGTTGCAGCATGCAATGTCTTCCCTAAGCTTTGGCCAAATTAGATTTTGAAAGCAAGTTTTCTAGCACCCGAGTGTTTTTTCTAAACTAAGTGGGTTGCTCGCTCCTATTTTCACTCTATCTCCCCCAATCCTATCGTTCTCCCGCATCCTTATGTGATTTTTCCAAAGAGACAAAAGTTTTTAATGAGAGATCAAAAAAGGACCAAATAATGTTTTCATTATCATTAAAAACTCCAAAAGATATTACAAAACAGAATCAGTAAAGTTGAGACAATAACAAGCAGCACCTGAATTCAAAATAGATTAAGATATAAGTACTTGTATATGAAAGTGACGATAGAGAAAGGGGAAAGAAGCAAACACCTGAGGAATTTGAGCAACATATTGACGAGGATTCACTTGCCTCACCGATAATTGACAATCCTGAATATAAAAATTAAAGCCAAATAATCAATATCTATCTATTCCATAATTACAAAACGTTTGTAAATAAATAAAAACGAGAAAACGAAATAAAATGAAAACCTTAAGGAGGTCAAGAGTGTCGGAAGCCATGCGACCTTTACTAGGAAGACCAAGGCGAATTTGAGAACGCGGAGCGGAATTCAAATCCGCGTTGCCATTGACGACATCCATGGGAGAAGGAGAAGTAGAAACAGACGGAGACGGAGATGTTTGTCGACATGCGAAGATTCCGAATTTGAGAGAGAATCGAGAAGAGGAAACAGGAATTGGATTCTTGGCATGAAGAAATGGGGTGAGAGAAGGGGGTTGCTGAAGAAAGGGTTGTAGCATTGTCGCCATTGTTAACCACTGGTAGACGCACTGGTTGTGGCAATGATAGAAGAAAGGGATGTGAAAATGAAACACCAGACCTTGAAATTAAGAGAAGACAATTCACTAAAGACTAAAGTGTAAGATTTGGGTGGATCGGCTCTAGGTAGACGGCTAGACGGCCTCTCCAAATGATTGGCCGGGCGGGTTTTAAGTTGAATTAATTTTTTTTACAAAATAGTATATTGGATCGCGTAAAAAAAGTTAAATGTAGTAAGTATAAAAAAAGTTAAATGCAGTAAGTAGTATGGAACGGAGAAATTACTGTTTAACATATTTTATTGGATCGCAGACAGTCTTTATGAGAGTCAATTCTAATTAGGCCGGTTCATTATATATTTTTTAAAATATTAGAAATAGGTGTTAGAATGATACAAGTACACATTTAATTTTGAAATTAAACATGAAGGATACGGCAAATAAGCATTAAGGATAATGTAAGTAGGCATTAAAAATATTTCCTTCGTTCCATTATACTTGCTACATTTCACTTTTTACGTATTCCAATGCGTTATTTGATTTATTTGTATGTTGAATTATACAAATCCAAAAATTATAAAATGTTAATATTATGAAAGTATGCGAGACGATTCAAACAAGATCTCGTATGACTATATTTTTCCTTATACATTAGTCACAATATGTAAAATAAGCTTGAACATAAATAGTGCTCATTATCAAAATGTAGCGAGTATTTCAGAACGGAAGAAGTATATAAATAGACATTAATCTTTTAATGAATTGGACTTGAAATACACATCTCAAAGAGACGGTCTCTCAAGAAACTAGCTGTTATAAGATAGGTTATATACTTAGAAAAATATATATACAATATTTGTTAAAAAATTATTTTCTAGAAAAATAACGGATCAATATATATTTTAAGGCTATAATAGTGACATATGAATGTAAATTCAAAATTAAACAAAATAGAGTTTGTCTTAATTAAAACTGAGATTGGATTTTGCTTAGGAAAAATTATCAGGAATAATCCAATTTATTTGTGATTTAAAGCTACAATAATTCATCTATTGATTAACCATGAATAGTCCCAACGGGTATTTTCCTAGGGTAAACCCGGTGATCGGATGACTTGCTATAACAAGTTTTATTTTTTTTTTTATATAAAAAAAAAGATAAATTAAAAAAATATCGAAAAAAATATTTAAAAAATGTTCAAAAAAAATTTATGATTTTTTTTTATTATTTATAATTTTTTATGTAAAATTTTAAAAATTTTCTCTAATTTTAAATTAATTTTTCAATTTACTTTTTCGATGAATTACCTACTATAACAGGTCATTGGATTACCCAAGTTTACACTAGGAAAATGCCCCTTAAAGTTGAGATTATTCATAGTTAATCAATAAATGAGATTATTGTCGAATAAATTGGATTATTATATGTAAATTTTCCTTTTTGCTTATAAGACTTCACCCTTTTGGATCTAATAAAAAAATTATATAATCACTCACCTATTTTATGTTCAAATTTGTTTTTTTTTATTTATTTGATCAAATTTTAACAAATGTTGTTATTGTGTGCTAATTTTGGTCTTATTTTAGATTGTGATTAGATCAAAGCCACCTTAAGGCATTTTTAGAAAAGATGCCCTTGTTTTGCTCTAAATCGACTACCTATAATTAACTAAAAGTATTTTTTGTATGTTTATTTTATTACTCATATCTTAAATAATGTCTTTATTAATAAACCTAAGTTTTGAAAGTAAAGTTGTACAACTCATATTTTCTTAAAAAAATTGAGCCAAATTTATTTTATTTTTCAAATCAATACCACACTTGGAATATCAAACTTGATTAAAATTTGTCAAAATTAAAAGCCTATTCAATCCAATGTAGTGTGATTATTTTAAGGGAAATTTGTTAAAAACTACTTTTAAAAATCTCATTTTTGTTAAATTTTTGTCAAAAACTACATAAATTTAATTTTTTTTGTCAAAACATACTTACTAACAGAACCGTGAACCTTTTCCGTTTTCTGAAATAAAAAATACAAATACTCACTCGGTATAAGTAGACATTAAAGATACAATAAATATGCTAATAGGCTAAGTTTCTTAGTAGACATTAAGAATATTGTAAGTAGACATTTTAAGTACTTTTTTGATGGACATTAAGTATGTTGTAATGAAGGATAATGTAAGATGCGTAGTAAGGATATTAAGGATACAATAGGTGAACATACAAATTTAATAGACTACAGTGTCTCAGGAGACCAACAACTATAAGAAAATCACTGATTTAATTGGGTTGACACATTAGGAAAAATGTAAAGTAAATATAGACAATAAGCTTTAATGAATAGAAAGACGGTCTCTTAGGAGACTGCCGTAAAAAAATTGGCTTTTGGGTGCAACCATAAGCGAGTGAACCGAGTCGAGTGGTGTAAACTCAGAAAACGAGTTACCAAAAAAAGAGATTGGGTTTCCCCCTTTGTCGGCTTTCAACAACCATCAAAAACCTACCCCTCTCCCACACTCCATTTCTCTTTCTTCTCCTTCTCTCTCATATACCCTCTCTTTGGAAGAGAGAGAAAGCTTAAGGAGTTGAATCCTAGGTTATCACTTCTCCATATCCTCCATTCTTACCCATTATCTTACTCCAATCATCCATATACACTTTCAATTCAATTTTTTGTTCTTCTTGATTTCAATTTTCATAGAAAAACCATGTCGCACGCTGTATTTCAATCTGCACTAATCATGCCTATAAATACCCAAATACCTAATAATTCCCTTTTCATGAACCCCATTACGATTCTTAATTGTTACCCACTTACCAGAAAATCCAGAAAGTCGTTGGTTATTAGGGATTCTCTTTCTCTTCCTCCTTCGGTTGATGGGGATTCTGCGATTCTTCATCTGGAGCGTTGTTTAGTGGCTTCGCCGACGACTTCTTCTTCGTCGTCTATGTCTTCTCCGGTTATGAAGGATAAATATGGTGCGTTTGGTGCTGTTACTTTGGAGAAGTCTAAGCTTGATATGACTCAGAAGCAAACTCGTATGAGCCCTGAGGTTTATAACTTTTCAATTCTTTTACTTAATCTTTTTGTTGAGTGTATTGATTTTTTGTTTTCGTTTCTTGAATTGATTTTGCAAGGTGTGGTTTACTGATTTTAATTTACTCTAGGAAGGATTATTGTTTCAATGTTCTGTTTATCGCATTGAATTGGGTTTTAGATTTTGAGTTTCCCTACCAAGAATTCATCATGTGTGTAATTTCCATCATTCAATAAGGTGTAGTTTTTTTTTGTTTTTATTTTATTTTAATTTAATTTGAGGGCGGGCAGCGGATGGATAGATATATGCAATATTAATTGCGAATTGTGGTTATAATGTATGTTCTGGTATGAACTCATGGAGAACATTGATTGTCACTTGTCAGTCTTTGTCGAATACCCTGATTCAGCCAATTAAGTTACTGATGCACTGCTGCTTCTTATAGATTATATATTTTTTTCATGGAGGGAAATGGTGGATGCATTATTTTCGATAGCGAATGAGGAGAGGAGGGAGATGGCAGAAGGATTTTCCACGATAGCCATTGAGGATAGGTGGGAAATGGCATATGGTTTTTTCTTGACAACAAATGAGGAGAGGAGGGAAATGCCGAGTGAGTTTTCCTTAATAGCAAACGAGTAGAGAACAAAAATGGCAGATGAACTCTCCTCGTTTCTGGCGGATGGATTTTCCAAACATATTATCAATTTTTATATTAAGTTGTATATGTTCATGATTATTTGATCTGATTCATTAGTTAAGTATCAATAGTAATTTGACAAACTATGGTGCATAATCACCTTAATAGATTTTGAATAATACGGTCACCCACAAAATAATGAAGTTCGACAAAAAAAAAAAATTTCTTCAGATTTTTGAATAAAAACAGAACAGAAATTGTTTAGAATGCTAGTTTTGATTTTAAAATGCCAGGACTTTCAATGTTCTTCAAATCACTACTCAACCACTACCTATCACTAATCACTACCTAAATCATTATTTTGTCGAACACTAATATAATTTTGTAAAGCAGTGTTTTACCCTTATTAAACCACTGAAAGCTACCCAGAACACTCATAGCATGATGACTTTTGACATTATTTTTTCCCAACTTTGAATGTACTCGCACCAAATGTGGAAGAAAAACTTATTTAAGTCTTATCTTGTTCGTCTATTTAACATCAACTATTTTATAATTTCTACTAATGTGATAAATATGTTAATGGTTGAAATAATGTCATAGTGAGTGGTGTATGAAATATTGCGAGTTAATAGAACTAGAGGAAAGTTTTATTTATCATAGGTATGATTATTTAGTTGAAGACACCATATTTTTATTGGTTACATACTTACATTGTCCTGTACTATGTGGTATAATGATTCTTATACTATGGTGCTCTTTCTTTATAACTATAACATCTAGAGTTTGGGGATTTTTTGGTTTGCCGTGCTTGCCTTTTACATTGCTGTTTTTGATGATCAAATTTGTAAGCTTTCATGTCTTTCTATCGTTCGAGCTTTAAATGAGAATGTCTACTTTTCTTTTGACGTGTTGAGGCTCTTAATTTTTTAATCATTCACAATTATACATTACTATACAGCTAGCAACAGGTGGAGGTGGTGGTGATATTGGAAAAAAAATCAATCATGGTGGTGGCGATGGTGGTGATGATGGTGGAGATGATGATGATTACTTTGATGATTTTGACGATGGTGATGAAGGAGACGAGGGAGGCATTTTCAGGAGGCGGCTTGTTTTGCAAGAGGTTATTATATTTATAATAAGGTTGTGCCCCATCTCCTTTTAAAAGATGAGAACATTCTGAATTGAAGTTTTTTTTCTTGCATTATTCAGGTATTTGATCGAAAATTTTTAGATGCTGTGTTAAATGAGTGGCAGAAAACAGTAATGGATCTTCCAGCTGGGATCAGGCAAGCTTTTGAGATGGTGATAACTCTTCCCCTCTTGCCTTCCTTTTGGTTGCTGAATTTACTTTTGAGATTCTGATCTTGTTATTTACTTCAGGGTTTAGTTAGTTCTGCTCAACTGGTTAAATTTTTAGCGATTAATGCAAGACCAAATACAATTAGAGCTATTGCACGTGGCCTTCCGCAGGGATTATCGAGAGCATTCATTGGGAGGTAATTGTCTCCTATAAATTTTTAGGATGTGTAAATTTGTCTGAATGATTGTGTTACATATCTCATAAAACTCATGCTTATTCGCCCATTTGTCATAGTTACAATTGAGAATTGAGTGTATATTATAAGATTCATTTTGGTCTTGTTCTTTGGATGTTATTTATCAAGCAGAATCAAGTGAATGGGCTCATGCAGATTTGAGGGAAATAGAGATTGAGAGATAAATAGCTATCTCTAGAGTAAACTATCCCATGTTTAAATTTAAGTGACGTGTGCTGAAGATGGCTGTATAACAACATTTTAGTGAGAATGGTGAATAGTGCTGACGTGTGCTGAAGATGGCTTTATAACAACATTTTAGTGAGAATGGTGAATAGTGCTGTTATGTTCCGAGTGCTCAAGTAGCAAGCAAGCTGATTGCATGATTAGTACTGCAAACAATTGCGATGGATTGGAGGCTGAGAAGAAAATAACAACCACTATGTTTAGAGCTGGCACATGATCATAAAGCATTATGCTGTATATTATGGTTCATTAAAAATAATGGGTGGTCTTTACAATTCATAAAGCTGAGGACTTGTGCTAGTAAAGTAGTAAACATGCTTGACAGTAGCTAGCATACATATTCTTAAATTTCTTTGGGGAATTGGAAGTGAGCTTGCATTGGGTGACTGTAGGTTAGCTGTTGAGAAGCTAAAAAGTTCCAACTATGAGCACTATGTTGTGATGTGCTGTTGGGACTAGAACTGGTCACTTCGAAAAAAAGAAGTTAATGATTTGGCTTAGTTTAAGCTAAAAAGTTCTAGTATATTGTAATATTTTTTTTTGCAAATTTCTTGATGGTACTATGAAAATTGAGAGATTTACAACTGTATTTTTTTTCATGATTATATTATTTTTAATATTCAATGTTTATGAAACAAAACCAGAAGTTTTTGTGTGTTTGATTACTGTTATAACATATTGGTTATTAGGTTGTCTTCTACTCGCATAATAATTTTTAAATATCAGAATATGGTCTGTGAAACTGGGTTGTCATGTGGTAACAGTTTAAAATTTTGATGTGGCATCCCACTTTATGTTCCAACTTCCACGAACATTGAGTTCAGTTGGAAATCAGTTAATTAACCATACGTTTATCAAATAGTAGAGCTAGATAGGGGACAGAGATGAGGGAGATTTTGCATCCCTCTTTTCTAGTTTCCTTGCCAAGCTTATTTGAATGCTCTATTGATATCTATTTTTCTTTCACAAATCATGTGAGAGATAAAAAGGTTCTCATATGTGGTTAACGCTAGGATTGCCTGTTCTGTGAGTAGAGAAATTCTGAGGTAAACAATAGACGGCTTGCTAATTTGTTGTAACCTGTTTGAGACTTTTCTTTCCTGTAGTAGCTTGCTTAGTTGTGAAAGCCTGTTTGAGACACTTCTTTTCTGTAGTAGGTCTGTTTGTTTGGTTGAGGCTGCTTGTTGTGGTGCCTTATTTGGCTTCCTGCGCTTTTATTGATGCTTTTTATTTCTCTATGCATCTGTATAGGATGATTGCAGATCCAGCTTTCCTATATAGACTTCTGTTGGAACAGGCCACTACTATTGGTTGTACTGCTTGGTGGGAGTTAAAAACTCGCAAGGATAGGTAGTGTCAGTTTAAACTTTGATTTCTCATCATTTTCTTTGCATTTTTTGTTTTTGGAATTCAGAAAAATTGTGTCTTTTCATTGATTCTCTCTCTGGAGTTGGACATTTCAGCTGTTTTATATTCATCTCCGTTCTTTGCCAACTGCAGGATAAAGAAGGAATGGGATTTAGCACTTGTCAATGTACTAACAGCAGCAGCATGCAATGCTGTTGTTGTCTGGACACTTGCGCCTTGCCGTTCATATGGAAACACATTCCGTTTTGATTTGCAGAATACATTGCAAAAGCTTCCAAACAATGTGTTTGAAAAGAGTTATCCTCTTAGAGAATTTGATATACAAAAGAGAGTGCATTCTTTTTTCTACAAGGCTGCGGGCCTATGTTTTGTGGGACTTACTGCTGGTGCAATACAAGGTGCTCTGTCCAATCTCTGTGCCAAGAATAAGGATGACAGGTTTGCAGCCCTTGTTTCGATTTAGCTTTTCTTTGACTTATGTTCTTGGTGCACATATACTGATTGTAAGTTCTCTTTATCTCTAGGTTATCCGTGACAGTCCCATCTGTTAGGACAAATGCACTTGGCACTGGTGCCTTCCTTGGGCTTTACGCTAATTTGCGTTATCAGATGCTATGCGGTATTGATAGAGGATTGTCTAGCTACTTTGATGTTATTGGAGTATCCTTATTTTTCAGCACAGCTTTGAGGTCTGTAGCTCTTTCCATTTGACCCCCACCCTCATCTCAGATTTGTAGAAGCGTTATCCAATGTGTTCACATTTTAGCTTTGTTGTCATGGTATTTTGAGCTATGTGGCTATATGTGGTCTTTAATGCATGATAGCTACATATCGAAGGTGTTTAATTAAATAATATCATATTTCTGAGATTCTCTCTTTGATTGTGTAGTTGTGGTCATGTCGAAATTGAAAATGGGGCCAGTGCTCGTTTAAATTTTTCTGTTTCCTAGTTTTGGAAAATTATATGCTACTGTCTTATTTTCAACTGTAAAGTGATGCAAACCTGCAGCTTCTATATGTTCTGTGCTCTGATAACTAGACATTGTTTCCTCTTAGATGTACGGCCTGCTTCTCCCTTTTTATTCTAACATTATGGCTCAACCATGGTATGCTTTATTTTCTTCAAACACGTTCTATATAGGAAATTTTCCATCCTTGATGGAGCCGAATATTTGTTGTTCTTTGGTTTCAGATTGTAAAATGACTCGTTAATTCATGTGCATTTTTTACTTATTTATGTGTAGTTAACGATAGTGTTTGCTATCGAGGGTTAATCAGAAACAACCTTTGTTTTTACAACAATAAGGCTGTACATGTACAAGTGTACAACTCCCAAACCTCAGCTTCTTTATTTATTTGATTGTTCATCCATTTTTCATTATCAATCATCTGATCAATTGATGTTTTAGTTCTTTTTTTTTTCAAGTTTTTGTGATTGTGGTTAAATGAGATTTATATTTAATCTGATTATCCCTTTTCCTTATCCTTGATCATTTTAAACGACTAATTATATATTGCTTAAAAAGTTGAATTCTCAGATCTACAATAGTCTCCTTTTTTTCATCACCCTGAAAGTTAACAAAAAACACTACTGAATGCAGGATTTTGAATGTTCAAATCGGGGAGACATCACGCTTGGCATGGCTGGGAATAGAGGCTGATCCACTTGTTCATTCAGACAACCTTTTAAAGGCTTACAATCGATCTCCCGAAACGAATGTATCCAAGCAAGGTTCCAATTGGTTTATTTCAAAGAACACCATCGTCTCAGGTCTCGGTCTTCTAGGGCTTCCACAAGGAACTACCTCTGATTCTACTAAAGACTCAGATCCACCTAAGCCTCGAAGGAAAAGGGTCGTCCGTAAAAAGGTCTCACCTACATCGTAGTTCTCCTTGGCATCTTTCCCATCAATTTTGCAACTATAATTAGGTAGGTCTTGAATGATTTGCAAAACCGACCTTTGATTACTGGAGCATCGGTGCAGCCAATGGCAACGAGTAAGGAGGACTTGAATGTTGATGCAGTTTTAGTGTTCTACATGTTGAGATTTGATGTCATAATGGTGGATCCAAATGATCTTAAAAGAGCTGTAAAGGTAGTTTTTTGCCATGGAAATGTGAACACTGAGCGAGACAACTTATTGTAGTATTCCTTTATTGCTGTGATAAAAGAAGATAAAAGGTCTGCCTGTTGGCCTACGCCTACCTTTATTCATTTGCTGTAATCTACAGTAGCCATTTCTTGTCTTTAGATTTCAATTTCATAATCTTTCACATTAATTTTCATTTTATTTTTTAAATTTGGATTTAGATTAAACTCTTGAATGTTCCCTTCGGAATTTCCCATTAGCTTATTCCAAAAATTTTAACATTCCATCACCCTTAGAGGTGTTCAACTGATTTTTACCATTTGACCCGACATTGAAATTTAATTAACAATTATGTGAAAATATAAAAGATTTGATTTTAAATTACCTACATGACATTATGCGGATTCCTACCCATGATCTTACTTTAGGAGGGTATGTTCGAAATATTATAAGTAAATTTTATGAGTAAATTCTATAAAAAATTTCGAAAGTAGGAGAGTGTAAAAATAGAGATGGTTTTCTTAAAATTATGAAATATATAGAGATTGTTTTTTGAAAACGAAAAAATATCATTAAAAGTAAAATTTGTAAAGAAAATTGGTGTCCAAATTTGTGAACTGAAAGCTCAAGAAAAAAATGATATTGGGTTTTGGTGGACCTCCATCTCCATTTCCATCTTCTCGCAATTCAGATAATTGGTTTCCGCCATTAAACCCAGCTCTTTTGTTCTCAAACTCCGTCTCTCATCATCGCTATCCTCGTCTTTCTCTCTTCCTCTGCACTTCTCTTAAGGTACTTCTACCTACCCACTTCTTATCTTTTTGGGTCTCTTTCATGTTTTGTTTAAATTTTCAACCATTCTAGGTGGTAAGCACAGATTGAACATGTCAATTATTGAATCCTTTTGTTTTATTGTTCATTAATGGTTATGCAATTTTTCTTTTTCTCTTTTTTGATGGGTTGATATTGTTTTTATCTGATGCGGGTATTACTTTGATCTCGGTATAATGTCTTGTAACGGGCTCTTTTTGGTGTTGCTATTGCCTAGTTAACTTGCAATATAATTCATATAAGTAGAACACAAACATATCTCAACATGGGAGAATAAAGAATAAGTAGATAAAAAAATTGTCGAGATGAGCTGGGCATAAATATTGGGTTTGTAATGAGATTAAAAGAAAAAAAAATTGGGATCATAGTCCATAGACAAAAGTAAAAGTGTAGGAAAATAATCCTAAACAGAAAGTATAGCTAATTGAGAGGGTCGGAAGGAATAATTCGTTGTTGCTGAAAGGGTAGGAATAGGATAAATGAGAAAAATAATCTTGTGATTTACTGGAATAGTGGAATATGTAGAAGTCATCTTGCATTTTTTATAAGATAATAATGTTTTTGGTTTTAGATTAAGATGTAATAAAGTAAAATGGCTCATTAAATCACGTGCATTTTTTATTTATATGAAGTTGCACATGATGTTTGCAACTAAGGTTTTGGAAACGACCTCTTTGTTAGTTTTATCTTTAATAAGGGTGAGATTGCGTGCATTCGACCCCTCCAAACCCCATCATAGGTTTGAGGCACTTAATGACATTGGGGTGATGAAATGTTGTTGAAGGAGTTTAATTGATTAAAAGAGGGAATAAGTGGCTTCTGATTTTTGAGTGTTATTCTGGGATGTTTGGATTGATGCTACATGCTGTACATGTCAGATTTTTGCGAGTATTTGTCAATTTATACTTTGGAAGTTATGGACGATACATGCTTTTCATGGGTGATTTTTTTTGCCTTTGTTATGGATTGAAGGGAGCATTGAAGAGACAAGGGAGAAACCTAAAGCAATTGAACTTTTTCCAGAGTTTAAATGATGTTATTGTTACCTCAACAGCATATACCTCATGCTTCTGTTTCTTAAATGGTAAATCATCAGGACAGGACAAAGGCGATGAAGCAAGCTCACCACAAGGTGCATCAAGAAATAATTTCTTTCTACGGGGGCGTTGTACCAGTACCCTCCTTGTTGTCAATGTGCTGTGAGTACCGCTGAGCTATTTTTAAGAATTTTCGTGTTATAAACTTCATACATAGATACTATGTTCAGTATTGCTAATATAGTCGACCCCATATGTTGGATTAAAACTTTTGTCATTGCGATCTTTAAAACTTTCAGTTGGATCTTATAATTTAGTGTTTGTGCATGAATAAAGTGCATCACCTTGTCTAGAATCAGTAATATTTTGGAGCTTTTTGAATAATTTGAAAAGGGAAAGAGATTAAGACTGATGTATAGTTGCTTTTCTTTCCCTTCTTTCCCTAACTTGGGGATTCATTCTCCCTTTCTTAATTTTGTTTAGGCTTTATGTTGCACAAGTTGCCACACAAGGGAGGCTAATGCTGTGGGGTGCTAAGGTTAGATCTTTCAATTGTTAACTTCTACATAAGTGTCCTTTAATTAAATATTTCATCTGGTCATATCAACCATGAACAGGTGAATAGACTAATTGATGAAGGACAGTTATGGAGGCTGGTGACATCAGCCTTTCTACATGCAAATGTTGGACATCTCTTGGTATGACATGGGTTTATTGACTACGAATTGTCAGTTTATGTTGAAATTCCATAACCATGGTGTTTTCTGTTCCCAGGTGAACTGCTATTCGTTAAATTCTGTTGGCCCCTCTGTAGAGAATATTTGTGGAACTCGAAGATTCTTCACCATCTACTTTGCCTCTGCTGTTGCAAGTAAGAGTCTTATAGAATCCGCGTGAAAGATTTTTGCCTTTTCTTTATCTATCCTGTCAAAGATAATACCTTGAATTGAATGTTTTATTCCTGTATGTTGTTATCATCAGGTTCTGCCATGAGTTATTGGTTGTCTAAAGCTCCTGCTGTTGGTGCATCAGGAGCCATTTTTGGACTGGTAAACCTTTTCCATTTCTGTTTTTTTGTACAATTAAATTTATGCAAGTCAAATGCATCTTGGGCTGGACTGTGTTTGAGAAATGTGGGTTTTCTTAGTATGTAAATATTTGCACATTCTACTATTCTAGGGATACTTTTTTCTGGGATATGTCCTTTTGTAATGTTACTTTGGAGAATCCGGGAGCATGTGAACCCATTGCACTTTTTATTTCTTTCCCTTATATTTTAGATATCGATACTTTCTAAACATTAACAGCCCGTTTGGTAGTTGGTATTAAATAGTAGGAATGGTAATGAACAGTTAATGTAGTTTTGATGGAAAAATCTCATGACAATTTTAATGGCCTTGCTTGTTTTGCTTCAATCATCTTATTTTCTTCACAAATTCATTACATTGCATTACCATGTGGAGAGGTGATATTAGGCGGTATTAAAAAATTGTGAATAAAAAAACATTTTGATGATCAACTTTTCGTTACCATGGGAATGACATGATACATTTCACAAAAATTTACACAAAAAATCATTCCCATTGCCACTATTTGTTACCGATAGCCGAACGGGCCGTAAGTACTATATGACAATTAAATTTCGATGCCTTGTAGGTTGGCTCGGTCGCTGTGTTTTCCATGAGGCATAGAAGGCTTCTCGAATCTGGTGGACCGGATTTGAAGCATATTGCACAAGTAATTGCGTTGAATATGGTAATTATTCTGCCCACTATCAAATTCTATTAAAACCTACAATGAACATATGTCAAGTCATGGTAGTTACAAGAGGTGGTCATTTGTGATTATTTTGAGTATAGTAGTTTTTGCCTTCCCCTCATGCGCACTTAAGCTTTGTTATTGAAAAAGGAATTTTTGTCGACATCTAATATGACCTTAACACACGTTCCAATATGTTGTTTTCCGTTTTTGTTCAAAAGGAGATACATCATTTGCAAATAGTTATTGCAGCATTGATTATTACTTGGTGCATTTGATTATGTACTAGTAATAACAAATAGTCACTAACAATTCTTAATCAGCTCTATAAAAGCCTTCTTAAATGTTGAATGGCTATCCCTTCTAGTTTTAGGAGTGTGGGTGTGAAAATGATCTCTGCATGCTTCGACCTTGTTTCCCGTTAGTAGCTTAGACTATTTCAGATGTGTTTTGAAGTCGAGTCATGGAAGTAGGGATGGTTTCTATTCAGTTTTCTTTAGGACTGACTCAATATAAGCCGTTGCCGCTTTCTATTTTAGTTTTGGTGAAATGCTATTCACACTTGATATCGACCGTTTTTCTGCAGATTATCGGGCTTGCATCTAGTGGGATAGACAACTGGGGCCATGTGAGTATATCAATATTGTTTCTGCTTATACATCTGAATATACTTTTTGGAAGAAGATCTATTTTCCTTGAATTGTTTCTTCTGAATGATACTGCATCTTGGATTTAAACTGTTGAAGTCTAAGAGACCTATATGGAGTAACAAAACGACATTAATATATGAATGGTTCAATAATGGATAAAAAAGTGTTTACCAAAGCAATCAACTGATTGTCTTTAGTTTCGTAGCTTCCATTCCTTTTAATCAAACGCCATTTAGTGGCTCTCACCTAGGCGGGAAAGCAGGGTCGGATATTCCCAACCTTTGTTAGTAATGACTGATAACAAAGAGATTGTTTCTGATTGACTTTATTAGCAAACATTTTCTGCAATTTCACATTAATAAGAAGTGCACATGTTCTAATAATTATTTTAATACTATAATCTGAAATCATTGAGCTTCTTGAGCGGGATATACCAGGTATGATGATGATGGTCTAAAATCAACAAACTATTGATCTTTGGCGTGATCAAACAATTAGTCGACCAAGCACAATGGTGGAAAATCTAGACAGTAATTGAGAACTTATTCTTGTAGTTTTACAACTACTGACCATCTTTTCAACTTTTCTATGTTGTGATCTCAGTTGGGAGGCTTGCTTGGCGGAGCAGCTGTCTCATGGCTAGTCGGTCCTGCATGGATTTATGATTACACTACTAAAGATGGGCGCAAAGTGTTTGTCGACAAAGCTCCTATCTACCTCTTCAATCGTAAGAACACTCGTTGATTTAATCGACGATTAAGGTCCAAAGATTTGGTACCTTTTGTTGTACTACAGAATCCTTTGTATTTTTTTGTTGGTTGAAAACATAGTCAATGGAATCCTATTGACGATACAACCAGTCTCATGAGAAACCGTTTTTCTGAGAGACGTCTCTCACACAAGAATTTGTAATTGACCTATTGAATAAGAAAATGAGACAATTACTTCCTCCGTTCCATAATACTTGCTACTGAATACTGATAGTGACATTTTTCCACACAATATGGCACTCAGTAGCAAGTATTATGGAACGAAGAAAGCGTATTAAAAATGGGTGAACTACTTCCACTTATGGCATGTGTTGATTATTTATTTTGAATGGAATCTTGTAGGACAACTTTTTTTTATTGTACAGTCATGTGACTCCAATTAAAACTTATATAATTAAAATTTTCAATATATTTTCTTATATTATAAATTTAACAATTCAACCTCAACTAAACTTTATAAATACATTTCGATCCCAACTAAAGATATTTCCTAGAACTACCAATATTATAATACTCCTATAATCTTATAGAAGTATGCTCTCTTCCAAATTAAATAATAATATTTTTCATAATAAATCTTTTGATCGATTTTTCTTACTTATACGTACACCTATTATATTGCATAGCTTTACATAATAAATTTTATAATTATTTTGTATTGAATAGAATAAAGGTAAAAGGTAAATGATATTCCAAGTATACTAGAGAAAGTAAAGAGGAGTGCGCGTAGTCAAGAAATTTCCCAATTGATATCTGGGCCTAGTAAGGGTCGAATCTCAAACTTCTGCTCCATATGGAGATACTCTATTTATTGAGCCACAAGCGCTTTTGGTAAATATTAGAGAATATTTAAAATTAAATTTCAAATATTTACTAATTTTATTGTCTAAATCTATAATACGTCTGAAAAAAAGACTTTCAATATCTTTATCAATAATGTGTTGAGGAGAATCACGTTTTTTATGAGTCACTTTTCGGTACAAATCTTGGGTTTGATTCTCAGTAAACTATATTTATTCTCTTGGCCTATCCTACAATAATTATTTAAAAAAAATGTTGAAAGGCAAAAAATAAATCACTAATATTTAAATGAGACTATATTACGGTGAGACTATCTCTATTGGACAAACCCAATATATACTTTTTGTCTTAAAGTGATCACTTATAACGTTAAAATGATCACTTATAATTTTAAATTATTCACTTCTTATAGTCTTAAATTGATTACTTATAACCTTTAAAACGATCACTTACGATTTTAAAGTAATCAATCAACAGCTAGTCTCCTAAGAGACCGTCTTTCTGATAGACATCTCTTAGGCCCAATCCATCAAAGTTTATTGACTATATTTACTTTATATTTTCCCTAATGGATCAACGCAATTAGAAATAGTCTTTCAAAGAGACCGTCTCTCACAAGAATTTGTGATCAATTAAAGAAACAGACTAATTATATGGGTCCGTCTCATTTAAAATGAGCTGAAAATAAATAAATAACTAAAGACAAACATTTAAAAAGGGAAAGAAAAATGAAGAAATGGTAGATGAATACATATACCACGATTGACAGGTAATCTTGATTCTGTCTGTCTTTGCTGGGCACTCCTAACTCTAAGTGCGCCATTAGATTATACACTCCAATCTCCATTTTCTAAAGCAACGCATATTTCTTCCATTTTCTTCTCTTCACACACAATTATTCCTTCCCCTTTACCCTCAACATTCAACTGCAACAATTTTCTAATTGGTGAGCTTTTTCTTTTTTCTGTTTATTTTGATTTGATTTAGTACTGTTTGTTTCGTTTGATTATGACATGCTTTGATTTCTTGTTTCAAATTGTTTTGTCTTTTATATTTGGAGTATGATCAGTTTCATTACTATGTTGATAATTGAACTATTTGTGCTTTTGGGTTTGTCTTGTTTGAAACCCTGTTGGGTTTTTATCACCAGGAGTATACTGGTTGGGAAATGGGAATTATGGTTCTAAAACATCACTATTTATGATAGGATTATGTTGTCTATGTATTATATATGACATATGCCCGGGAATACTCAAGTTGAGGGCTTTCTTCAATTTCGACCTCCTTGTGATGAGGGTATCAGTCTGCCTTTTTTACTCCGCCTTGGACGGCACTCATTGGGAAAATGATGATGATGACGAATTATATGTGACATTGTTGTAAATCTTGTCATTTTGTGTAGAAATATGGCATTTGGACTTGATTTGATTAGTCATGATGGCTTGGTCCTTACTTCTAAGTTGATGTCTATACCAATGAACATAATTCGCTAGTTAGTTTGCCTTTTGGATTTGCGATTCGCTTAAAATGGTTCAAAAATAGCCTAAAATTAACCATAATTTGCTTTTCCCGATTCGCTAGGCAATTAGCGGAATTAGCGGATCATGTGACACTAGTCTATATTTTCATTCTATGGCGTTCCTAATTGATGTCTATGATTTCATTTTAGAGTTTGTTTTCCCACTTCTTTTGTGTTTGTAAACATCAATTGAGATTGAGGAAGGTTTTGGCTTTTAATACATGACGTTTGTCGTCTCGATTATCTTATCTGTTTTAGGTCGTTGAAACCTCTGTAAAGCTGTTAAATTTGTTAATTTAACATAGCGGGCTTATTATGCAGTGCACAGAACGGTAATTCACTTCTCTTTTAAACGGATTCTTGTTTCTTTCATTCTGCTCATAGTACTCTGGCCTTTATTTCTGGCATTTACTACGATTAATTATTCCTGCAACAATATTTGTTTCTTATTAGGGATAAGGTGTTTTCTAATGGTGATGTATATTGTGGGAATACTTTGGGAATGGTTCCCCATGGAAAGGGAAAATATACATGGTCAAATGGGACCATTTACGAAGGCGATTGGGATGAAGGGAAAATGACAGGGAAAGGGCGAATGATATGGTCTTCAGGAGCAGTTTATGAGGGTGATTTTTCAGGGGGTTATCTTCATGGGCAGGGAGCTTTTACTGCTTCTGATGGTTCTACTTATGATGGGGCTTGGCGGATGAATACGAAGCATGGATTTGGAAGGAAGAAATACTCCAACTCTGATTTTTACGAGGGTTCATGGAAAGAAGGTCTTCGTGAAGGAAGTGGAAAGTATAATTGGAGTTCAGGAAATACATACGTTGGTACTTGGAAAGCTGGAATGATGTGTGGAAAAGGACTTTTGAAGTGGGCTAATGGTGATATATTTTATGGTTCGTGGTTAGATGGGTTACGGGATGGATCGGGGTTCTATCGCTTTGCTGATGGAGGCTGTTATTGTGGAACTTGGAGCAGGGGTTTAAAAGATGGTAGAGGAACATTTTATCCTGCTGGAAGTAAACATGTATCTCTAAAGAAGTGGTTCAAATCTGAAGGTTATGATGGAAACTTGAGAGATGAGCTTTCTCGTAGTTCTTCCATGAGATTAGAAACAAGTGTGACTTCAGGACCAAATATGAAACGTTGCATCTCTGAAAACGTAACTGGTGGTAACTTAACTAGAAGTTCAAGTCAAATTTCACCGAGGGCTTCTTTTGACGAAGACTGCATAGTTGATGACATTGCAAGAGATCTATCATTGAAAGAAAAATCTTGCAAATTGGTCAATACCTCTAATGATGATCAGTTTGATGGACAAGAGGAAAATGATGTAGTTTTTGAGAGAGAGTATATGCAGGGTGTCTTGATTAGAGAACGCATAAAGAAGAATGACGGAAAATCTTCCAAGGTGAAGTCTCACAGTAAATTTTCCATCAAACCAAAAAGTCGTTCTTGCTTCACGACTTCCAGAGGCAACCAGAGCCACTATTTTATGCTTAACCTACAACTTGGTATTAGGTAATTACTCGATATGTTTCATCATTCTCTAAACTTCATGCTTATCTTGCAATTAGATAGATTAAACATTTTTATATTCTTAGCTATTCTTTATTATAAAAAGTCTTTGCTACCACCATGCTTCTCTTCTATGAATTATTTTGTCTGTTAAACCAAAAATTCTCATGGTATTGTTAATAAAGAATTTTACAACTTACATTTTCTTGGTTATAAAACAAAATAATTGAAAATTGTATACATTAGACTTTATATGTTGTCTGCCATTTGAGTTTTTGTAATTTCTTTTTCCTACTTGGCACTGTGAGGTGATGTACGTTCTTTTCCCACCATCATACTTGTTTTAGCTTGGGTAGTGGTTCTACATGCATGTTCTTTTCATTGTGATGTGGACTTTTCAGTCAATTCTTGATGAAAAAAAAAACACAGGTACACAGTTGGCAAGATAACACCAGTTCCTGCTCGTGAAGTTAGATACACGGATTTTGCTAAACAAGCAAGAATAAAAATGTTCTTTCCTAGAAAGGGTTCTCAACTTACACCTCCACATTATTCGCTAGATTTTTACTGGAAGGATTATTGCCCTATGGTATTCAGGTTTGTATTTTCCATGGAATAGCTTCTGTTTTGTTCTAGTTTTGAATGATGATTGAAGACTACGATTTAGATTAATACTGTTTCTGATTGTCTGTAAAAGTTGGTCCGTGTGGAAATTCTAGAATCCACCAAATTATTATAAACTTGATCAAGTTTGCGCACCACGAAATTTTGGACTGTTTCAGATTTGTAGGATGCTAGAAGTTTTCATTATTGCTTGCCAGAGAAAGATGTTGAGAAAGATTTGACTGTGATTCTTTCAACCTTTTTTATTCTGAAACTATTGTTGGGTTTAATATTGTAAAATTGCATCTATTTACTTGCTATGTTTCTGTGTGACTAGGATCTATTTGAGTTTCTGATTTACAATATAAGTGTTCTCATTTCTTTGTTTGAAAAGCTTACTTGTTCCAAAGTGTTAAGGTACATCAAAAGAATTTTTCTTGTATGTTTAAATACTGTGATTCAAGCTCGTGAAGCATGAAATAATGATTTACAATATGAGCGTTCTCCATTCTTCCATTTTTCCAATGCTTGTCTCATTAGCTTTTCATCGAACATGACTATTTGACAAATTTAGATTGCTTAGTGTAAATTGAGTTTAGCTTTGGTATATGGCTTCTCTAGTCTTCTATCATTCTATGACGTTTCTTAGTCCAGGGTTACAATTCTTTTTCCTATCTTTTGTCAGGAATTTGAGAGAGATGTTTAAGTTAAATGCTGCAGATTACATGATGTCCATCTGTGGTGATGATGGTTTAAGAGAGATTTGCTCTCCAGGAAAGAGTGGCAGCATGTTTTATTTGTCACATGATGATAGATTTGTGATCAAAACTCTGCGTAAATCTGAGTTGAAGGTTACAGACTATTTTTCTTTTGAAAATCGTTGTTTCTTTTGGCTTTCCATTCCAGTACTCGCAATGATCCTGCCTTACTGACATGTTTTATAGGTTTTCCTCCAAATGCTTCCTAGCTACTATAATCATGTGCAATTGTACGAGAACACTCTGATCACAAAGTTTTTTGGGCTACATCGCATAAAACTGAAATGTGGCAGAAAGGTACATCTGTATAAGCTTGTAAATTGTTTTTTCCAAATCATTTGATGTTATTTAGGGGTTTAATACTATAATCTTGGTGAGTTGGATGTCTTTCCCTTTTAAAAACAATCTAGGTACACTAATATTTGGTTTGCATCGCAAGAGGAAGAAGAGGGGAGGGAAGATAATGAGTAAAATATTTTCCTTTTAAATGTTTCAAGCATTGGAATAATTCAAATTCTTGAACGGAGAAGTGGAATTGAGTTCTTGAATTTTCTTACCATTCCTTCAGCTTTTCCATATCCGAACAATAAATTTTGCATCTCATGGTAATCCTGCATGGCTGATTCAAACAAATTGGTTCCAATTCTTATATTTAAGTGAGCTATAATTAATTAGAAAATTTTCATTTTTGTTTAGAGTGGTCTCTAAAAAGCTAGTGAATGCTTCAAAGATATGAATCATGTATAATATCTTGTATCAATTCGTGCTATGTTTTTCTTGTATTTAAATTAAATACTGAAGGCCTTTGCAATCTTTGCTTAGTTTTTTTGCTTGGCTTTTGTATAATAACCCCTCTTAGGATTGGTTTAGGACTGCATGCTTATTTTTGATGCCTAAGAAGGGCAAAAAAAAGGCAATGCATCAAGCTTTGGTTGAATACGTAATGATGTGTCATTACTTAATTATGAATCAGTTGGGGTGTGCAAGGAAGTACGGAATGGAAAGTACGAGGAAATGTAATAGTGGTGTAGATGAGGATTGCCAAATTCAAAGGCTATGGAGAAGGATGTTTATGGCCATAATGCACCTGTCTGGTCTGATCGTTTAGCGGCTCTTTCTAAGAGACGGGAATGTAAATAGAAAACATCGCCTGGGAAAGCGTCACGGCCTGGTGGTCGGCGTAACAATAACGACATATAGGACATTCTGGTAGCCAAAATGGAATTCTGTTTGTAGAGATAACTTCCTTCTTTTCAGCTTGTGTGAACTCAACAACTCAAAGAGGTGTTTGGTTAAATTCCCCATGTAAAGTAACAACATCAATTAATTTTTTCTTATATCTATTGCTTTCCATTTTCTAAGTAAGTTGAGCAATCCCATAATTGTCTAGTTTCTCTATCTACTACCTTTCTCTCTTTAGGGTTTTGCTATCTTCATTTTTTTTATTTATTGTCACTTTTTGGAAATTACAAGAGGAATCTTAGCAAGGAGAACACCTTTTTACCACTTATCCACCTTAAATGGTGCTCCATTTTTACTTTTCAAGGTTCTAAAAGGCCACAATATGTTCTTTCCACAAGGAATTAGCTGTAACTGAAAGGAAATTGGACTTATTTCCCTTTCTCTTCACATTATTGAATTCCTTAGTGTCCTCTAAGATCTTGTAATCATGATCATAATATTGTTGTTGCTAATTCACTTCTGTGGTTCGTCATGTTTGGTCCTCCCCATTCATGTGTGCTTTCTGATGTCCGTTGTGTTTGGTATACTTTTGGATAATCGTTAAGGTGTAATCTGAATACTTGTTCCTTTGGTCGTAATGTGTCACGAATAAATATTGTTTGCTTGATAATATAATACTTTTCGTACTTGCCTTTGTTACATGTGTTTAATTGGCTTCAATAATTTAGTATTTCATTTGCAGGTGAGGTTTGTAGTTATGGGGAATATGTTCTACACTGAGTTACGAATTCATCAGCGTTATGACTTGAAGGGGTCTTCTTATGGAAGATATACGTGCAAAGAAAAGATCAATCAAAATGCCACCTTGAAAGATCTTGACCTCTCTTATGAATTTTATATGGATAGATCTCTGCGTGATGCCCTATTTAAGTAAGAGTTTCCTATTTTCAATATGATTTTACTTTATTAACGAAAACATACGCAATTTGGTGCGTTATTTGGTTGTTCTATAATGAAAGGGTTTTCATTCAATATAAATATTTTCTTGTGCAGACAAATAGAGTTAGATTGCAGTTTTCTGCAATCTCAACATATAATTGACTATAGTCTTCTGCTGGGTTTGCATTTTCGAGCTCCCGAGCATCTGAAATCTCTCATGGAACTACCAGACCCATCCTATGACACTGAGGATAAACTTGCTGCCAATGGTAAGCAACATTATTTGTAATGTACATGTCTTCCTTTTGCATTAATTGAGTCAGTTTGCTGGAAGTCTAATAATTTAGTGATACTATATATTTTCGGTCTTTTGGAATTTGGAGTATGGTTGAAGTGTTAAGGATACTAAAATAAAATGGAGAGTCCAAATTGTTTATAAATGCATTAGATTGCTGCCTTGATCAAATGAAGAGTATAAATCCAAGTTGGACATCTACCCATGAGAGCTCAACTTGAGTTGTGTACGCTATTGTTTCTTAAGATTTGATAGCTAAAATACTTTAGATTGTTGGTTATTTTGAACACATTAAAATACAGTTGGTTCGTTATTTGATAAGAGGTGTTTGGCGAATCCTGGGCCAAGATGATATGCCAAGAGGCCGATTGATCCAGAGTGCTGCATATATGTGTCAATCGTCAACTGCAATCCATACATGTCACCGCAATTAAGTTAAACATATCTGCAATTACATTCCTGTCAGTCGCTGTTGACATAGGCTCCTCTTACGTTCATAACCTGTTTTGTTGCTATAACATTAGCTTATGCTCCCTTTTTAGGTGTGACTTCATTTGGGGGGCTGTCGGTTCCTCCAACAGGTCTGATGTTGGTAACACATGAGCCGGGTTCAGTGAGCACTGCTCCCGGTCCTCATATTAGAGGAAGTACATTGAGGGCATACTCTGTAGGTGATAAGGAAGTTGATCTCCTCCTCCCTGGAACTGGAAGGTATCCAATTAATACGGCTAAATGTTTGTTGGTATCCTAATCTGTTGCTTGAATGATTCACATATAACAAACCTTATTTTTGTTTCTGTTTTCCTAGGCTGAGGGTGCAATTAGGTGTAAACATGCCCGCTCTAGCAAACCGAAAAGTCCAACAAAGTGAGACTAAAAATGAGACGGATTCAATGGAAGTTGAACTATTTGAGGTTTTCGATGTCGTTCTTTACCTTGGCATAATAGATATATTGCAAGACTACAACTTGAAAAAGAAAATCGAGCATACAAGCAAGTCTTTGCTTTTAGATCCGATGACAATCTCCGTTGTTGAACCTAACTTCTATGCAAGACGTTTCATTAGTTTCCTCGAAAAAGTTTTTCCTGTTCTCCCCTAAGATTGAACGGGCCTTACAAGTTCTGTATCCTTGTAGAACTCCACTCTGGCTGATTCTTTCGATTTCCGCCAAATTGCCTTGAAACTGCAAGAATAAGTGTATAGATACTGTAAGTTGGAACAGATCATCGGTCTTCCTCGTTTTCGGCGATCTTTCATCCTGAAGAAACAGACTTTTTGAGGAGCAAGGTTAATGGTATAGAGTTCTCTGTTTGTTTTTAATGCTGTAAATTTATAGTTGTGCAGCTCAGTCTTATAAACTCTATAATTCCTCTGTAAATTTCACTAAACAAACTGCCTAATTGGTGGCATTTTGTTGATATGGTGTATAATATACACAATGTAAATGGTTACCCTGTAAATTTTTTGTCATGTTTGAAGGTTCCAATTAGAGATGGCAATGCATCCTGAATCCGGCCTAGCTCTGTGGATTCATATCTGTTTTGGCGGCTCTGGATCCTAAAAGTTTGGACCCATCGGTTCTGGAACGTTTCTAGATCCGTTTAAATGTGTCAAATCTGAATCTTAAAGATATCGGACGCGAATCCGTGGATCCTTGGATCCTTCTTTTACAAAATTAGTAAACTATAATTTCTACTCATGTAATGTGTTTTACGTTTTTTATTCTACATATAAACAATGAGTTAAAATTGATGTTTGTAATTGATGTACATTCAAAACAGAATGTATAGCAATTAGAAACTATTTAGAATTGCTTTACAAATAGTTTTTATTAGTGGTATAACAAGCGTTATAATTTCTATGTTGAACAATAAGTGATTGTAGGGAAATAAGCAAAATATTGGAACACTTTCATTCAAGACTCGCTGTTCATTTATATGTGCCATGAGTCTATCACCCAACCCATGGGTCATGTTTAAGTAATTAGGGCCAAAAAAAAATCTAAACCCTTAGAATCCAGAATGGTTCACGGGTTGGAACACTTTCAATCTAAGCAAGGTTTGAGTCTATAAATCGAATATGTGCTGAGTATGATTCAATTGGACCAAGTCTGGTTATTGCAAAATAAAATCAGCTCTCTTGAGAGACCGTTATTTGTAAAGACGACTCTCGAAAGTCCAGCCTAAATCTATATTTAGAGTTGTAATAATATATATTTAGAATTGGACTGGGCTTTTGAGAGCCATCTTTACAAAAGATAGTCTCAAGTAAGAATTTGTGAAATAGAATTGTATACTATACTCAGTCATCATGATTATCGAAAAAATTAATAAACTCAACATTACAAACCAAAAAATATGGTTTTTGTTTTTCCATTGTGGTTTTGTATTAACTTCTACAAAATCACAAAAGTTGTTTTTAGAACAATAATCACCAATGTGACACGAACATTCCGTAAAAAATATACATCTGAGCACTGAGTGTATTTGATTCAACATCAATGTGAGCCAAACATAAGCACTTAATAAACGCGTCTGTTCTTATTATTTTTATAATACATTCTTACATGGTAGATTAAGAGAAAAAAGGAGAGTAGCAAAAATAAAATTTAGATTATTTACAAAAAAAAAGAGTATACATATTGCGATTAAAACAAGATCCAATTCTGTATGTCAAATATTTTTGATTCAACATCAACATGGCAGAAACTATATACAATTTTTCATAGACCATACCTCTTAAAAACAATTTTTTTTAGATTATAGGATACGATTAGGCAAGAAATTTGGTAAATCTAAATGAAATCAAACTCAAAACTTTAAATAGTTTAAGAATGAGGTTGGAGGAGTCTTTGAGAGTTCCCGAGGAACGTTTGCCACTCTCCTTCTACGACCACTTTCTGGTGGTCATTAAAGCCGGTGATTTCTTCTACAACCAAACAACTCTCAAATGAAAAAAGTGATATTTACTATTCAACTAATACAATAATTCCTAATCAACCACCGTGATTTGCAAAAAACAACAAAAAGATAAAAAAAACAATACTAAAATAAACAAAACCAAAAAGTATAAATTAAAATAATAAAACTCTCACCATCATGTCCTAACACATAAAAATGATTTGTTAATTTCACAAATCACTCTTATTTACTAAGACTTCCTCTTAAAATTGAATCTCGTGTCACATTTAGGGCATGCTTGTATTGTGTGTAAATATTTATTTAAGGGAGTAAAAGAAGTCAAACTAGTGAAGTGAAAGCAAATAGAGATGTATTTGAAATAGTTGAGATATTTGTGAACAAGGTAAAATGAGTATAAAATAAAAATAATAAAAGAAAAAGAAAATAATTTTCCCTATTATGGAGGTAATACATTCCCTCACCCTCCCATAGGATAAATATTTACCCTACAAAATTGAGAACTCCCTTCATTTTTCATTACTTTGCAACAATTCTTCCACCTCTACGACAGTCAAACTTCACTAATTTTCTTATTTATCAACGTCATTTTCTTACTTTGACTTTTTTTACTCCCTTAAATATTTACACCCAATACAAGCATGCCCTAAGTTTAATTACAAAGATCGGATAAACATATAAAATCGTTTCTAATAATTTAATAGTATGTAATTAATTTTTTATAATCTCATCTTCTAAAAAGAGGAGAAAGAGGGAAAGAATTTCTACAAGATTCACCACTTTCCCTCTCCTTTTCTTTCCTTTCTCAAAAACCCCTGAAAAAACCCTGCTTTTCTTCAACTTCCTTCACAGTTCAGTGTACTGATGAATCTCTGCTAACTGTACTAATGGTGATTCATTTCAATCATCTCTTTGCTGTTCTTCCTTTTACCATCATTTTCTTCTTCTTCTTTGAAGGGTCCATTTCTGTTTCTGGTTCTGGGCCTCACATTGCCGATGTCAATATTCTTTTGCCACCCAAAATTACTCATCCTGTTGAGTATCGGCTCCTTGCGTCTGATGGATGCTTTAAATGGTTTGTATCTAATGCCTTCTTTTTTTTTTCTCTGGAAATCATGTTTATGTGCTTATTTATCTGCTAAGCTTGGTTTTAATTATGGGTTTACTTGTTTGTGCTGTGATATTCTATGATACTACCTTTTTCTGGGTTGCTATTTACATACTTTTTCTGCTCACCCCTTGAATCCCTAGTTGGTACTGCTTTAATTTCAATAATGTATATCATTTTTTAGGTAATGGTTATTGGTTACTAGCTTTCTTGAATGTGAATTTCTCCGTGTTAGATTATTAATGGAGTTGTTGCAGTGAAACCTTCTCTGAACAATTGGGAATTTGGAGTAATTGAATGCAGTTTAACCATTTCAGGGCTCTACTGAGATAACTCAGGATATACTTGAATAATATCCTCCTAGCCATATTCCCCAAAACAATAACATCAGGGTTCAGGAGTATGGGATGACAAGTGGGTGTTAATTTGGATGTTATGTCCAAACTTTCAGTCAGGTGGGAAAAACAAACTCTTCTTTTTCTTATGGGGATGTAATGGGATTGGGTTTGTGAGAAGAAGAAAATACGTTTTCAATTTGGTCTGAGTTGTCGATAAAGGGTTTGATATGATACCAAACCTTGTTTTTAGGGGATTTTGGGGCATTAGCTTTCTGTGGGAAATAGATCATAATTATTGCAGCTAAGCTCAGTTAAGAAGATACTTATGATTTGTTACTGAGACATTGGTTAATTAAGCTTCTTTCTATGAGTTTGTCTAAGTGAGAAGGGAAACTTCATTTTTTTTTCTCTGCCACTAATCACCACCTTCAGCATTGATCATCTCAGATTTGCAAATGGGGAACAGATAAGTAAAACGCTATGTATTTATTATGCTGTTTTATGTTTTCTTTGGCAGGTCATGGGATCATCATGACATACTATCTGTTGTACCTGAATATAATGGAACCAACCTTTGTTCAACAAGTGCTCGGCTGAGATCAATTGCTCCTTACACTGGACGAAAGGAGACAGCTGTTTATGCTTCTGATGTTCGCACAGGAACTGTAGTCCGCTGTAAAGTATATATTGATATGTTCTCCAAGATCCAGATATTCCATAGCTCTGTTAAGCTCGATTTAGATGGTCTTGCTACTCTCCGGGTCCGTGCTTTTGATAGTAAAGGTATCTAAACACTAATCTACACATTATCCTGAGGTTGAAGCACTTGTTCTATACGTCATGATTTTTCTTGGGTGTAGTTTGTTTCGTTTGAGATAAAAATTTGGATACTTATGTTGGCTTGTGATATTGGATAATCCTATTGCATTAATAATTGTTGCTTGTTGGTAGTCTCGAGTTGGTCTTTCAACATTGCAAATATATGATACTTGTTTATATGTTTTTACTTCTATATATTAATTGAATGATTTTTATTTGTAGCAAATGAGCACTATTTGAGCTGACTTTTGATTTATGTCATTTGTTGCATAAAACTCATTCATGATGTGCCATGCAGATAACATTTTCTCTTCATTAGTGGGCTTGAGGTTCATGTGGAAATTGATGCCTGAAAATGATAATTCATCTCATCACCTTGTTCATGTCCCATTGGCCGATTCTCCGTTGAGTGACTGCAGTGGATTTTGTGGTGATCTGAATATTCAGATAAAACTTGAAGATAGTGTATGTGTACTGTTTCATGAAGCTCATTCTTTAATTGATTGTGTTTAGTGTTTATCTAACATAAATTTTTTGCGCAGGGAGTGTTTTCAGACCTTTTTGTAGTGAAGGGAATTGGTATCGGACATGAGATTGTCTTTGTTTATTTGCATGAACCACAATTGGATAACCTGACGGATAAGATTGTTTTGACTGTTGCCGAAGCCATGTCATTGGATCCTCCTTCTCCCGTTTTAGTTCTTGTTGGGGCAACAGTGCAGTACACTCTTAAAGTCATTAGTGAAAACATTCCTCAAGGTTTTTTCCTCACATTTAGTCTTGTCCATATGTTCTTGCTTGTAAATGTTATTATGAAGATTGCCTTGAACAAAGTTGTTTTCTTTTATTATGAATTGGTAGTAGGGTATAGGCAATATAAGGGTCATCAAGTTTGAGACATTGATGAATTAAATAATCCTTTGTCAACAACTTAATACATGGTCACCCCTTTGATTCCTCTCCCACTTTCTTTCTCTTTATAAATCTTCCCTAACAAACACAGTGTAAGTGACCCTTGTAGATTCTTTCCTAGCCCATGTTTCCTTGTTTTGTGAATCATTTAGGAAAATCTACATAGGTTTAACATGTATTCAAGCATTACATCGTAGTAAAGTCCATGATTATGTTTTGTTTGCAAATGGTGAAAGAGTCTTTAGGAAGTTGTGTTTGTAGTTTGTACTAGTTATAAAGATAAAGCATTAATTTGAAAAAAGTATAGATTATTTTTTTTTCCTTTTCCTGCAGTTGTGCCTTTACCTTCTCCATTTCACCGCTGGTCTTCGTCAAACATTTCTATTGCTCGGGTGGATGCTATGGTAGGTCTTGTCCAGTCATATGAATTAGGTGAAACAAGTATTATAGTGGAGGATACCAGGGTTGCTGGACATGTTCAGACGTCGTCTCTGAAGGTTGTTCTACCAGATCATATGTCCTTATACTTGTTGCCTCTGTCTAAATCTGGTGATCCAATGGAGGGAGTAAAATCTACAGTATCAAATACACGTTGGTATGTTGTTGTTGGTCGACAATATCTCATTGAATTGAAGGTTTTTTCTCAAGGGCCTGATGCTGGTGTAATTTATTTAACTAAGGTACAAACACTAGTTTTTCTTCATTTGTTACTGAAGAATTATGTTCTTTAAAAATATCTTGTGATTCCCTAAATATGCTGTCTTTGTCTTTTTTATGCGCAATCTATCTATGAATTGAATTGATGTTTCATTTTAAAAAATGCTATATTGTTCTGTTTCTGGTTTTTCTGTGACGTTGATTAGAATCGAGACTGAATTTGTTTCTCTTGTAAATTGATATGAAGTGGCTCCATTCTGTTCTACATTCCATAAATAAACATATTGCCTGTCTATGACATACATATGTCTCTGTTGATATTGAAGAGTAAAGTCCTCAACAAATGTGTTAGTAAGCTGTTTGACATTGTAACGTCATGAACATCTGTGGATAAGTTGAATTAAAATGGTGCAGCTTTTTTTCTCATTCTTTCAGGTTTTCGAGATCCTTCGTTTAACTATCTTGCATCTCATGTATGTTATTTTTTGACTTTATGTGTTCTGGACTTAATTGCAGAATGAGGACGTGAATTTGTACTATGATCAACCAAATCATTGGAAACATTTTCCCATACCAGATGACACTGCAGTCAAGTATGGTGGACTGCATTCAAGAATTTTGGAGGCAACTGTTGGAGGACTTGGAAAGTTGTCGGCTTCTTTAACTTATTCAACCGGATATCATGAGACAAAGGAGGTAATTTTTTGGCTATCACTGGAACTATTTGACTGTATGAAAATTCTAATGATAACTATTTTGTTGTATTATTATCTATATATCTTTATATATGACATATAGATATTTAGTCGATCTTATTAATTTATCCATCTCCTGTAACATTTTTTCATGGATACACTATTTTGACAAATAGCTACAGGTTATATAGACTTTTCATGTTTGTGGTGGTGTTCAAATATCTCTTCATTGAAGAGAGTAGCTGTCTAGTCTGTTGTTTATAGCTTTGAACTGATAGTCAAAAAGTGAATGGAGTTCCATTCATTTAGTTTTTCTTTGTGAATTGGTTAATTTAACATCAATTACAAGAACTGTAAAAATAAAAAATTAAATTTAACGCAGTAAAAACTTGAATGTTATATTTGTATTGAGATTAAATCCCCTCTTTTCGTTCCTCTCTATAATCAAGTATTCTGATTCATCTGTAGGTTATAAAGGTTGTGCAAGAAGTTATGGTTTGCAACCAGGTGAGGGTCAAAGGAGGATGGAGTACATCATCGTCACCCATTCTGCTGCCATGGTCACAAGATATCTATCAAGAGGCAGAGCTTACCGCTGTGGGAGGTTTTTTTTTCTCACCTTATGAATCTCAATTAATACTTTATCATGGTTGCTTGTGACAATTATCATGATTTCTCTTGGCGGTCTTCTAGGTTGCGCAAGGACACCTGCTGATTATAGGTGGCTTTCCTCTGATAATAGTATTTTATCTGTATCCGCTATGGGTGTTGTTCTGGCCAAAAGGCCTGGTAAAGCCACTGTTAAAGTTACTTCTATTTTCGATGATCTCAATTTTGCGGAGGTAAAATTCTTTGAAACTGTTATTATATTCTACTTATTTATACAAAAGAAAATGCATTAATTCGATGGCAGAGTGTGAATTTGTGGAACAAATTTAAAATGCAAAGGGGTCATCTAAACTACTTTTTATGGTTGCTTTGTGTTCATGTAAAGGAATACATTTGTTGGGTACGTACAATCTGAAACATGCATCTATATCTAACTTTCTTTTATTTTTTGAACTTATAACCTATTACTTTATCATCTTCATTTCAAATGTCACTTGTTTGTGGTTCTCTGCTTGAAATCAATCTTGTAGCTCAAGGATAAATTTATTTCTTTACCTGTGTATGCATGAGCGATTGTATTAGCCTAAGAGCTTATCTTCCTTTGGATCATTGCATGACGCTTCTGTTCTGTCTATTTTGGGATTCTCCATCTAGTTGTTGAAACAATGAGAAAAATTGATAGGTTTACTGGTGTCGGGTGCTTTGGAGTTGCATACTACCTTATTTCAAAAATATTAGTGAGACTTGCTAAAACTTCTTTTGAGAAGTGTTTTAATCTATTGACTAATCTGACTTGATTCATTCGTAAAAGTACAAAAAACTAACATCGAGAAGTTCCTTTGAGGATCTTTCTTCTCAAATTGTTTGACTTAGTAGCGACTCTTTTTTGTGTGCTGATTTGCTTTTCTGTTGTATAGGTCAGCGTTGAAGTTGCTCTACCTTCATCAATGGTGATGTTGCCAAATTTTCCTGTAGAGACAGTTGTAAGGTCACATCTTCAGGCTGCTGTGACTATGAAAGCATCTAATGGTACTAGCTCCTGAATTTTGTTTCATTAGTTCATATATATGAAGAATAAACATAAAAGTGCTAAAATGCCCTCCGCACAACCACTTATGAGTTACTTTATGTATTCTGGATAATTGCAGGCGAGTTTTTCTATCGTTGTGATGCATTTAGTTCCTTTATAGAGTGGTCTACTGGAAATGAAGCTTTCAAAATTGGGAATACTACTTTTGAGGCATCTCCAAACAATGTTCTCAACAGCTTAAAATCTATATCTGGTCCTGCTTGTGCCCAGATCTTACTGTATGCTGTCAGTCCCGGTCGAGCTGTTTTACATGCGACACTTTTTAATCATGTGAACAGTGGTTTTAGTAGGCAGATATTACTAAAAACATCCACTTCAATTTCATCATTTTCACCACTTGGTGTACGTCAAGTAGGAGATGGCAATAAGTTTGGTGGTTACTGGTTTGAATCGGAGGAAAAAGGAATACATGATGGATTAGAAAATTTAAAAGATTTATATCTTGCACCTGGATCCCATTTAGATGTTGTACTTGTTGGAGGACCAGAAAGATGGAGCAAAGAAGTTGGTTTTATTCAAACTGTAGATGTTCTTGATGAACTGTATGCCCTTCCTAGAGATGAGGCCCTTGTTCATCGAGTCAAAAATTCAGAAGGAAATAGATACAGAATTTTATGCCAAGTGCTTGGTAACTTTGTAAGTCTTTTGTTCTGTCTTGTTTAGTGACTACTTCTCCTGTAGCAGTTTGCCTTTTCTGTTAGTTGGAAATTCACCTTCTTTCTTGTTACATTTTCAGACACTTGTTTTCAAACGTGGAAATCTGGTTGGAGATGACCATCCACAACCTGTGGTTGCAGAATCAAAATTGCGACTTGAGTGTAGCTTTCCTTCTTCAATTGTGGTTCTAGCAGATGAACCTGGTTTGTTTTGCATTCCTTCATTTAATTCGTATTCAAACTCTTGTCAATTGAATATGGAATTTTGTGTAATGCATAAGATAGCTATGCAATAATGCAACAAATAAAATCAGCAAAACTATTACAACAAAAATAATATTTTGCATTTTGTCACACTAAATATATGATGACAGACTCAGGAACTTATATTAGACACTGAAGAGAAGCTGCAATGGGGATATTTATTATTAATGGATCCTTATTTTTTAGGATTAAGGATTTGACGTTGTAAGATGCTTGTAAATTTTACATTAAATGTAAATGCATATGATAACTAACAGAATCTTCAAAATAGAATTGATGAGAACTGAGAAGGCAAGTATCAGCAGTTTTTGCCTGCAATGAAGTTCTTAAATTCTTCATTTTCCTATCAATTTGCTTGGGACATTAGTGTGATTTCAGATGTTCCCATTTCCTTCTATCAATCAACCATGATGAAGAAATCCTCAATAAAATATTTTTTTTTATTTTCTTAAATTTTCCTTTTGTTATTACAAAGTGCATCTAACCCTCCTAACCCTACCTTGGTAGTAGCCACTTTGTGGCATTCGGGTAATGGAATGTTGTATGTCTTTGGAAACCCTAAAAGTTTTAAAGTGAAAAAGATATTTGTTTAGAAACTTTGGTGCAACCGTGCTAATGCTCATTTTCTTTTAGTTTCGGTTGTTTGCAAATCCTCACAGAAACATATGGCTACTGCAGTGAACAAATGGGACATTATTCTAAAAAGTATTCAAGCTGACCGTGATCCTGGTCGCATTCGCACCATGCCTATAACTGTTGCAAATGGTCGTACCATTAGAGTATCGGCAGTTGGAATAAGTTCTTCTAAAATTGCTTTTGCCAACTCATCTTCTATCCCCTTATCATGGGAATTAAGCAATTGCCAGGAGCTGGCATCTTGGGATGAAGCTTTTGATTCTCAGATGTCTGTATCCAGTTGGGAAAGATATTTACGTTTGGAGAATGCATCAGGACAGGTACTTTGGACATTTTTATGATTATTTAACTGCTGGAGGGACTTTATGCTTCAAAAAAGTGGTTTATATATAATGACTCTGGGGTGATTTGTCAATCGTTGTGATGCTTATGTCAAAAGCTGCCAGCTGTCTAACTTCTCATTTATTTCTTTTTGTTCATTTCTTCCATATCCAATTTCTTTTAGTCCCATTTTCATCTTCTTTGAGTAAGTAAAGTCAAAGGAATCAACTGATTATGGTTTCAATGATAAGTAGCTGGTTTAATTGCTAACTATCGTAAGAAACAACAATGTCAAAACCTTAATTCCAACAATATGGGGTCATCATATTTAGTCAAATACAGCATCATCCACTAAGCAAGTCAATTATTTTGAATTTTCCTCTTCTCTTCAGTTGGAAAAATTAATCAAATAGAATAGCAAAAGCATCTCGGCGTTCAACTTGCTTTTTTTTTTTTTTTGGAAGTTTTGTATCTTGAGTCCTCATGCACTAAAGATGCTTGGTTTCAGTAAAACATTTCAATTCACTTTCTTACCTTGATTAGTAATCACCATTCAACTCATGCTATTGTTCTTGATCAAAGACAGTGACCCTTATCCACTATGTTTTATTTGGTTTGTAGTGTACTGTTCATGCTATGGTTCATAAACATTTCAGCTATGGGTCTCGACTATTTGATGCTTCGGAGAATGTTCTTCGAGATGCTATTCGTCTTCAGGTATGTTCTGCAAATATCTTGTTCTTGTGAGATATAAAATGGTTATTTATTTATAAAGACAATTAAGCTTGCAATAATAAGGAACAGGGGTACTCTGTTAAAACCAATGAAAAGAGGGAAGTCGGTTATATTTTATGAGGACTTGTGTATATCTCAAGAAGACTTAAGGAAAGAAGGAGAAAGACATAGGCTTTAGGAACAGAAGAATTAGTTCACTCCTGTCCGTGGACCTTTTAATCACCCTTCGTTCCAATGTGCGTTAAAAAGGAAGGCATACCTTTCACCTTACCTCTTTGGACTGATCTTTGTGCTTACTGCCTTACACTAGTTTTATTTGTGCATCATTGAACTCAGCTGTGGGTAGTATTGAATCCTTCCATAAAAACCAATGGCTTTTGTATGGATGGTGTCCGGCTGTCCGCAGCTAACCAGCTAAGATCATTCACTATTTCAAAAATACTCATCACCAAAACCTCAACTCTTTCCTACCAGCCATAAGCACTAATACTAGAAGAAGATAGCTTTTTATGCTTGGATCATTGGATGTGTATCTTGTCATCTTTTCATTTTCACGAAGTTTACACTTATACAGGTGCCCTTTATTTTAGAGCTATAACCTGATGCTGAAGCCCTGTATTCCACGACGGGATTGAGTGTGATTAAGACTATGTCAAGTTCCGAGTGCTGAGATTTCTCAGCAAAGAAGTATTCCTCTTTCATACTTGGAGTGGCTTGAATTGGTAACTAAGGAGGGTATATCAATATGGCTATATCTATATGGCATATGCTATATGAAAAGATTATAAATCTTATAGGACACTTCTTTGAAGCCACTTTATCCTCTTTTACCTCACAAAGGAAGGCATGCATAGGAATCTAATGGTAGCATGACAACTTGCCAAGCTTTTAAACTTGTTACTGAAGACTATACCTCCTCCTGAATCCTGAATTCCTGATACTTGTTTCCAGAAGGAGTCAGTTGAATTGTTGAATTACCAACTTATTTTTCAATCTAGTTTTTTATATCAAAGGCCCAAAACTTAGACCTCCTCCGTTTCCATTCGAAAGAACTCTATAACTTCTAAAGCTTCTCAGCCACACAACCTCTACATCCTTCAATTCTGAACAATGATACATAAATCATGAGAATATAAGTGTTAGCTGTGGCAGCCTCACTGTCGATGAGATACATGTGTTTCATTTATCTGTAAACATATGAATATGTCTCATTCCTGTTTCTGGATTCAAGTAAATTGTAAGCAGGATACATTTATCAGTTTCTTCAAATGGTGATGGTCATAAACTCATAACATGTAATGTTACATGTTGTATCATATATACTTTTGCATTAATGTCATAATGTGTGGCATGGATGTCTTTGATTTTTAAGTTAATTTATAGCTCTGTTGTGGAGAGGCTGAGAAGAAAAGAACTCATAATTTGTTTTACATTTCTGTTAAAATGCAGGTTGTCTCTGCACTGCACGTGTTCCCTGAATTTAGCTTGCTTTTCTTCAATCCTGAGGCTAAGGTAATTAGTTGGTGCAGTTACTCATTTGCATACTTAAACCTTTGTGCTTATGCGAATCATTTAGGCACTCAGTTGACAGGATTATAGGGAAATGTTCTGCATTGAAAATTGTTATAGCAGTTCAGTTGAGGGTTTTCCTCTCTCCAGTGACTCCATGAATATTTCAGATATAAATCAGGCGATGTTTCTTTCATTTATAGTCTTGACGTCTGTGTGGAATACGAATTCCATTCTGTATTTTCTCTTGCATTTTACTTCAGTTCTTAAATAGCTTTCACAAATTTCTCCATGTATTTGCTGAGAATAGGACAAACTTTCAAGTTCTCTATCTTTATTGATTTTTGTGTTTTTATCAATGGATGACTGGCACTAAAACTAACTCTCATATCCATCATTTTTATAAATCTGACGCATTTGTGTTGGACATTTGTGGAAACTATGTTGTCTGATAATTGATACTTTCTACTTTCAATGCGATTGTTTGCATCAGCGGTAAGTTAGTTAATCTACCTTCTCCCATGTCTATTTATCACTTTCTTTAGTGTTTAATGCTCTCTTGTAACTGCATTTCATACTCATTAATAATCGTAGTGTCATCAAATGGATCCCACCTATGGGAGCTTTTGGAGGGTCAGATGTACGCAACCTTATTCTAGTTAGTGATAACAAAAATGTTGTTTCCGATTGACTCAACCTTGGTAGCAAACTTCACCAACAGCTTCACATAAATAACAACCGCACATGATTTAATGAACAATTTTACAATCCATTTGAATCCAAAACCTAAGAACTACAAATAAGTACTATGATATAATGCTTTCTTGTAGCTGGAGGATGAAAATTGATTTTATGGAATTTCGTTCAACTAGTGTGTTTTTCTAGTTCCTAAGCTGAAACTTATTTATTTCAGATGAATCTTTCAGTCCTTGGTGGAAGTTGTTTTCTGGATATTAAAGTGAACGATTCTCAAGTAGTAGAGGTTATGCAGCCTGCAACAGGTTTAGAGTGTTCACAATTGACTTTGATTCCCAGAGGTGTGGGAACTGCGGTGGTGAATATTTATGATGTTGGGCTTTCTCCACCTATCACAACTGCGTCAGTGGTAACTCCTTTTCTTCAATCAATTGTAGACGCACATGCACACACATAAACTATAATATATATATGATTGTGGATACTTTTTTGTTGTTGCTTAGGTCTGAATTTTAGTGAGCCGCTTAACGTCCATGTATAATTGACATGCTGCTTTACATGTTCATATTGGCTCTTTGTGTCTTTTGCTCTATGTAGTACCTTTATGAGTACATCAGATGCTCTATTTTGTAATGGAAATAACCCTCAGAATGTACATATATGGGTGTTATTATTTCCTATGGTCTATGGCCATATTACTTTTATTCTTTAACAATATTATCCCCAACACCTTACATATGTGAAAATCTATTATCTAGGGGTACTTAAATACAATGTAAAGAATTTAAATTTCAACGTGCCCCATATCCTTTCCAAGTACGACCTCGCTATCATTTGCAGGACTATTTTATCTTAATGTGATGGAATCTGGTTTTCAAAGTATTTTGTTTTGTGTTTCTCAAAGTACTGCACATGTTTAGTTCAACATTGACGCAGTCTAGTTGCAGGTCAAAGTTGCAGAGCTCGACTGGCTAAAGATTACGTCTGGAAAAGGAATAAGCTTGATGGTTAGTTTATCCTGAATTTTGATGCTATAGTTGTGATACATTCATACATTGACTTTCACCCTTGGATGTGCAGGAGGGAAGCAGAATATCTGTTGATCTTCTTGCTGGAACGGACGATGGGAATACATTTGAGTCCTCTCAGGTTTGATTTGATCCCTTGTGGAGTCCGGACTCCGGAATCATATTTTAACTCTGCGAATGCTCTGTTTAAAACTGAAAAAAGACATGGATTATAATTATGCGTATGTAATTGTCATCAATGATAATTGAAAACTTCTTTAACGAGTTTATAATAAAATCATTATCAAGTAAATTATAATGGATAAAATATTAATATAATTTCATTTTAGATAGAAAATCCTTGTAAACAGGAGACGTGGAGAGAAGATATCTTGTGGAAGTTGTGTGTCTTGATTGAATTTTTCCCTATTTGGAGAATCTAGCTTCTTGAATTGCCCGTAGAGGGAAAAATCAAAAACCTATTTGCCCTGAATTTTTCTTACTTTCTTTATTCATTCCTGTTTTCTGTTTTCTTTGATAATTGCTGTGGTAATGGTGTGTATGTGGCACAATCATTCCATAGTTATCTGTGAATCATTGTAAACACAACCTAAATTCGTACACTTATTTTTTGAAGCATATTAAGTGGGACTGAACTGAACTCTAGAGAACAAACCCCAAGTCATATTGTGAACTTCTTGATAAATTTCTCTTGTTAGATGATTTGACCAGAAAATTTATATTTGCTCATTTATAAAATTAAGAATATCCGTCAAAATGAATTTACACATGGTAATTGATACTTTTTGCAACATGAATGTCCATGCCGTAAGGTGAGTTTTTGCTTTGCAATTTAGCAAATGTTGTGAGTTTTCAGAGAAGGATTGATTAAAATACAAAATTTGAAATTTTTTTAATTAATCACTTTTCAACATGAATGTCCATGCTATAACGTGAATTGCATTATGCATAATGAACACAAAATTATGTTTTTTTTTTGTTCGTAACATACATGTTACCCGTCTATCTTTGCTTTGGTAGTATGCTTTCATGAACATTCAAGTTCATATCAAGGACCAAATTGTCAACCTTGTAGATGGTGATAACTTCTCAACTACGGGTGATAGATGTGTAAATGCTTCCAGCTTTACATTATATGGCAGATTGTCTGGAGTCACCACTCTTTATGTAAGTGTTCACACAGTAAATATTCCAATAACTTGTCCGTTACCAAACATATATTGCTTCACACAACTAGAGGTCCTATTTCTGATTACTTTCTCCTTCCTTTTGATCAAAATGTAGGTGACCTCTAGGCAACAGTCAGGTAAAGAAATATTCAGTCAAGCTATCACGATTGAAGTTTATACTCAACCAGTGGTATACCCAAGTGATATTTTCTTGGTTCCGGGTGCATCATACATGGTATGTGTCTATCTATTTATAATATATATTGCCATTGATATAGTTGTGAATTTGTGATGTTGTATTATAGTCTTGAGTTTGCAAGTACCAACTAAGCCTAACTAAACTTAAAAACTACACTGTATCAAACCCTTCTAGATTTGCTCTTTGAGAACTCGAAATTGGTTGTTTAGTTTCTTGGGTTGAAATAACTCTAACTTAGAATATAAGGCTTAATGAGCTGGAGGGTATTATTGTACAGTGTTTGGTTTTCACCTCTTTTGTGGAAATCCTAATTATTTAAGATTGGTTTATTTATCATTTTATGCTAATATCTACTCGAAACTAGGATAGTTTAGCTAGATAAATCATGTTACATAAAGTAATGAAAAGTAGTATGGTAATTACATAATTGTGTCAACTTAAAAATAGGATTAGAATTCTTGTGTCAATACTTGTATGTATTTAGGGGATATGTTATAAAATAACAGAATACCTTATATGTGTTGATTCGGTTCATCGTTCGATTTTCATCTTTTAGGTGACTGGGCTGAGTCATTTTCCGTTCTAGTGCATGATGAGTTGACGTGTTAGCTATATTTCATTTTGATGCTTAAGTCATTTTCAGGTAAGTTTGGGTCATCTTCGGGTCATGTTAATTTTGACTCAGTTGCCTAGCTCTAATGATCTACCCATAAACACGCAAGTAATCTAACCTCTTGTGCGCTTTTAACAACCTAACAACCTCTGGTTTGTTTTAGCTTGAATCAGCCTCTTGACCCTTGTTCAAATATGATCACCTCATAACAAAAGCATCCATACTCTGTATTGACGCTGTTGAAAGTATGAAATCCTTGTCCTCAAATCGTACAATATCGATGCCCATGAATATCATTACAAATTCAGGTATAAGAAAGAGAGAGGACCTTGGATCTAAGTTCCTTGGAATTTTTCTGTGATTTAGCATTTCAAATTTATTAGGGAGTTCATAAAATAAGTCTTGTAGGGCCTTTTTCTTCCATAGTTTCTGCTCATCTGATTTATATTTGAATGTTACTCTGTTTTGCTTCATAAATTAATTTTACTTGACCTTAATCCTTTTTTTAAAATTCTTTTTAGTTAAATACCACTGAACTTCATTAAATCTATTGACCATAAACAGGAAAGACCTTCCTATTGTAGAACTCATGTAAGAATTATTGGTGCATGATCTCACTCATCTTTTGAAACATCTAGTACTGTACGCATGGAATAAAAACTCCCCCGTTACGTTACGTAACGCCCGTTATATAACCTGTTTTAAAGTTGTCGCGACGTTAAATCCCGTTATATAACGGTTCACGAAATTTCACGGTCAAAAAGCCGCGTTGACCGTTATATAACGTGTAACGCCCGTTATTTTACCGTTATAACGATATTTCACCGTTACAATGTTATTTGTTATCGCGTTAAAGTTTTATTAATACCCATTAACTTTAATTATTATGATTACTTAATTTATAGTTACTCATAGTTTTAGTTGATAAACAAAATAATTAACAAACAACTAATAAACTAATTAATTATACACTAAAAGAATCAAATATTGCAATTATAATAGCTAGTTGCATATTATTGCATAATATTAGTAGTTGAACAACAAAAATGCAATTGTAAGTTCAAAATCCTTTGTATAATTTTTTTAACAAAAATCACGCCGCATCGGCCGCAGTTCGCGTTATTTCTCCGTTATAGCCGTTTTCCGCGACATCGCGACCGTTTCCGCAAACGCATCCGCGACCGCGATTTTTTTCCATGACTGTACGGTAATTCTGTAAACAACTTATATATACAAAAAATAATCATTTGAATATGTCAGTTCCTTTACAAAAGGATCCTTTTTTATAGTAAAGAACCACTCAAAGTAATGCGATATGTGAATGCGCCACTTGTTTTTGTACAAGTTTCTTTTAGCTCATTCGTGGTTGTCCCGGGGTTTTTGAATAACATTAAATGTCGTTTTGTTGTATAATTTTAAGCATTCAAGAAGCTTCTCTGGGTTCATATATCATAATACTAAGTGCAGTCTTATTAATCTGCTATTTCTGGTATCACTATCAAATGAACTACATTTATCTTTTCTTAGGTAAAAATGTTAAATACTTGAAAGGAAAATCATGAAATTGTTTTCAATGGGTTGCCTCAAAACTTTTTCCTGGGATTTATTCAACTCGCCAATTTCTGATGTCAAGTGTCTAACATCTTCTTTAGCTTACTGTCAAGGGTGGACCACAAGTTGATATAGTTGTTGAGTTTACAAGTATGAACGACAGTACTGTCGCCACTCATGCTTCTGTGGGACAAGTATCTGCCATAGCACCAGGGAATGCTGTAAGAGAATGACCTTGCTTCATCTTCTATTTCCTTCCTGTCTCCAATTGCAAGAGTTTCAGTCTAACTTGCTAATTCTGGTTTCTGCTAGACCATAATTGCCACCTTTTTTGGGAACGGAAGAGAAGTCCTTTGTTACGCGCACGGTAAAGTCAGGGTAGGGACTCCATCAGCAGCTATCCTGAATGTGCAGAGTGAAGAACTGGCTGTGGGACGCCAGATGCCTATATTTCCTTTCTTAAGCGAGGCAAGAAAATTTAAATACATGATTTCCCCCTTCCCTTACTTTTTTTTTCTGAGTTTTACTGACACCGTCAACTTCTTCAGGGAGACTTGTTTTCATTTTATGAACTTTGTAAGGATTACAAGTGGACTATTGAGAATGAAAAGGTCAGATTTTTGGTGATTGTTGAAACTAAGCATTGCCACTTAATGTTGATCATTTTGTGTTATTGACTTTACTGAATGATCATATACCCGTAACTAGGTACTGAGTTTTCAGCCTACTAAGCATATGAATGATAAGAACTATGATTCACGAAGCAACTATGATGAGCAACAAGTTGATTTTATTAAGGTTCTTCATGGAAGGTATAACTTTTTTGTTAAATATTATGCTCCACTCTTGTTTGGGCCAAGAAAATTCAGTTTTAAAAGTTTAATACGAAAGCAAACTAAAAATTGAGACTATAGAAAGGTTCTGATAATTGCCTGACAACAATAGGTGTAGTAAATCTTGGAGCAACTCCCAGATAGCTATAACACAGAGCCTTCACTTATGAGCTTCAACATGTTCAGAAACCCTATTTAACTATAAACTTCCCATTTCTAAGTTAGAAGATAGGGTAATCCAGAGGCTGAATAAATTTTGGACAATCACTAAGATCTTAACAGAAATGTGGTCAGCCCTAGTGCTTTGCAAAAGGTCATTAACTAGCACTCGATGGGCAATATTTGATATATTTAAACCTCTTTATTTAGTCATCGACTTGAGACTTTGTCCCGAGAAAGTTATTTATGATGTTCAAAATAATTGGGCTTAGCTCTATCTTGTCGTCCAAAGATTTCGCTATGAAGCGGAGGACTGACATTCCTATTTCCTTTTAAAATCAAGCTTAAAAGCCACAAAATGTTACATTAACTGAAAACATATCAATAAGTTCATCTCTTTTTGTTACTATTGTCTTCTTAGTGAGAAGTAAGCCTTATATTCTTGCATTTTCAGTTATCATCCTTGAGGAAGAAGTAATATGAATTTTGGGGAATCAAATTGTGTGTCTGATTCTCCTAGCAAACCCTCTTGGATGATATACAGCTTAGTGAGCCACATCTGGGAGGCATGAGGGGAAAACAAAGTAATATGGGTTTTCTTGCATGACTTTGTTTGTAGTGACAAGGTGTTTCAGGATAGATGCATATTTCTTGCTTTTTTAAGTTGTCATTCTTTTTTGTTTATTTTTGTCTGAGATTTACCCAAATTCAATGAAACAATAGACACAATATTATGTGACTAGTTCCTCAAGGGCACTCATTTGTCTTTGTATGGTACAACAGTTTCTACATGTTTATGTTTTCTCAAGGGCACTCGTTGGTTTTTGTATGATATACTACTTTTAGCTTTCTTGCTTACATTCTTGCTATTGTTACTTTACTCACTAATCTATCTATGAATTGTGAAAAAAGAAAAGCAATTTGTGGTCGTTTTTGGTTTATTTTTGTCCCTTTTGGGCAAATTGCAGAATCAGAAATCAAATAACATAGCGAATTTGGTAGCACTGATTATTTGTTTTGTTAAAATATCATGTAATTCATTAAAATGTAATTCCTAAAACTCAAAAGGTTTATACATGTATAAATAATCTATTTTTGATGGTTTTTTGAATTCAGAGCTGGTGGGAAAAGCAAAGTTGCACTTACATTCACCTGTGACTTCTCGTCTCCAAGTTCCTACTTGCATTCCAGGTCTTATAGCGCTTCTTTATTCATAAGGGTTGTCCCCGATCCTCCTCTAGCGCAAGGAATTCCAATTACATGGATTCTTCCTCCACATTACACTACATCCGATCTTTTACCTTCATATTCGAAATTACATGGTAGAAAGGATGTTCAGAGTCAAACTGGATCTGTTGCTTACTCTTTATTGGGATGTTCCAGTCGAAATGATGTGGAAAAAGGTATCATTTCTATTGATGGAAATAGAATTACAACTACAGATGGCGACAATCTTGCTTGTATCCAGGCAAAAGACCTCAATACTGGAAGATTTGAGGTTGCCTCTTGTGTGAGGGTGGCTGAGGTATAAATATATGCACTTAACTACATGTACTCCCTTTGTCCCATGACTTTTGTTAAGTTTTCCATTTTTGTTCATCCCATGGTGTTTGCTACATTTCCATGGCCCACCCTCTTTAATTTTCGTCTGCACATTTAACTTATCTTTTCATCTCGTCCACAGATTTCTCCCACTTCATATTTCAAACCTTTTAAACCATTTCTCTTCCTTTTCTTGATTTTCACAAAGATTGTACTTATGGCAAAAGTCACGAGACAAAACTGAACTTTTTTTTTTGAAATGAGACAAAACTGAACTTGATTAAGTTGATCGTCAGAATACTTAATTCTACCAATCAATTATTGTTCCTTAAATATTTATAGCAAATGATAGTCATCTTCTTGTTTAGCTGATAGGGTCTTTTCATTTTCACAGGTTGTTCAAATAAGATTCTTGAGAAAGTCAACAGTCCGCCTAGCTGTTGGCGCCAAAGTTGAACTTCCTGTGCTTTTTTATGACAAATTAGGTATCTACGTCTCATATTGATTAAGTCTTGCTAGAATATCATTAAAGTGTCTTTTTCGATTATTAATTTTGGATTTCTTTGAGCAGGTTACCCTTTCCTCGAAGCACATGAAGTGGCTGAGTTTGATGTTGTTACCAACTTCAAGGACATTCTTGCTATTGATAATGTTGATAAGAAAAATGGAAGTACTATTGTCAAGGTTTGAATAGTGATCCCTTCTAGAGTCATTAAGCTCCAGTTTGTGTATTCATATTATCACCCTTTCTAATATAGAAACTTTGGCATGACTTTCATCTTCATGATAAAACATGATATGTAACTATGATTTCTTCTTATTTTAAAGGCAATACGGCACGGTAGAGCTCTTGTTGTGGTGAGATTCGCTGGCAATATGATGAAGTCAGACTATGTCATGGTAATTTTTTGGCTGAGTATTCCAACTCTACATATGCATAGTTCTTCATATTTTAATTAGAATAGCAATGTTACATAAAAGGTTTTTTGTATATGCTCTTGAAGGTTTCGATTTTAGTTTGTTGATTGGGGACAACTGATGACTTTAGGGTGTTAGTCAAGGAAAGTAACTTACCAGTCACAACTGATGACTTTAGGGATTTCATGAGTCATTATGACCTTTAAAAGCCATTTGCAACTTGCAATTACAAAATTATGTGCTTTTGTAAAGAGGTCTAATCTTTACGCTGTTTAGAATTTTTATTTCTTATACTTGGTCAACTTTTCTCTAATGTTTTAGGATTAAATCTTTAGCATTGTTGTTGATTCTTGATTTATTCTTCCACAAGGTCGTTAATTTTCATTTGAGATGGTATAATGTTCTTTTAATAAGAAAGGTTTATTAATAAAATGAAGAGCAACATGCAAGGTTAGGGATGATGCATCCCATAAAAGAACAAGAAAATTATATTTAGATTCTTCGTTCATTGCCAAACATCTAAAGGAAGTGCTCTATCCCTACAAATTCTACCATTTGTTTCCATACAGATGAACCAAAGAATGGCAAGGAAACAAATATTCCAAAGAATTTTAGGTGACCCTTAGTACTAAAGCCAAAGATCCTTGTTTGAAGGAAATTTCCAATTTTTAGAGGCTCTATCTAAAACTCTCCCCTGAAGCTAAATTACTCGCAAACTTGTGGTAAAAGAGATGGTCGTTATCTTTAAAGTTATTATACACAATATGCACCATTGAGGGTTATGAGATGATTGTGGGTGTCTTTTTTGAAAGATCTCCCAGATGTTAGCTTGCCCATGGCCACGAGCCAAGAAAACATTATAAAGAGAATCTTAGCTTTTCAAATCTTATTGGCTAGAGGGAAGTGAGGCAGATTATGAAGAGGTGGAGATAAACTAAAATAAAAAGATGTGCTAGAGAACCTCAAGGAAGTGTCATGATTCCAAATCCTGAAATCTGGGTCCAAAAAGGGGCGAAAGCTTTCTAAATTGAGAACAAGGTCAATAATAGATTCAGTCTTTCAAGAGGGTCATGTCTAAAGGAAAAAGATCATGTGAACTGGCTTGGGTTATAAAAGGATGCAACTCCAATTTATAAGTTAAATAATCTAGGAATGAGAATTTTAAGAGGTTGATCAGCAACCCAACTATCCTCCCAGAATCTAGTCTTATCTGAATTACATGAGTTGAAAAATATTCCGTTTGCTTGAGCATGATTTGGTAACAGTGATGGAGACAATATATGATACATTGATCATTATATATTTTGTGTATTTTGAACACTATAATTTACAAGAATTTCATATCTTTTTAAAGCATTCAACATACTTCAAAATTCAACGACTTGATATGCCTCATACTGAGTATCAAAGCAAAGTTGGAGCTACCTTATTGCATTTACATCGATGACAAAGGAAGTTTAGGACCAAATTGAAATTCCGCGAACAATGAACATGGATTTGAGCAATTTTAGGGTTAGATGTGTAGGCGATGTGCTTGAGGTTTCTGATGTCACATGAATTTTACGCCTTGATCATGGAAGAGGTGTTTTCACCCAAATTCTTATCATGTTGATTCGTTCTTTTTGGTTGGATTTAGAAATGCCACATGATGTAGTCTTTTGTTTGTTCAGATTACTGTGGGAGCACATATAGACCCACAAGATCCTATACTTCACCCTGGAAGCAATTTGAGCTTTTGTGTAGAAGGTACAAGGGGACAATTTTAATCAGTTTACTTGAATTGACTTACTGCTTTGTAAGGCATGTGATTCCTTGATTTGAGATCCTATGTCTGCTAACATTGATGAGGTGCTTTTGTAGGATTACATGATGAAGTATCAGGAAGATGGTTGAGTGGCAATGAAAGTGTTGTTTCTGTGGACTCAATTTCAGGTAAAGCTGTTGCTGTTGGGAAGGGTACATCCTCAGGTATGAAATTTTTACTGCAATAAGATGTTTCAAGATTAATTCATGAAGACTTTACATGAAATCATTTCACCTACTAATGAGGAGGTTACTGTGTACAGTGACATTTCAAAGCTCTAGTTTAAAACTACAAACCACCGTAAGAGTGTTGGATGGTGATCTGATATTTGTACATACTCCAACAGACACCTTAACAAATATTCCTTTTCCCCCAGGAGGATACAAGTTCTCTGTGAAATTCAGGTTTGTGAATTTGCTTTTAGTTTTCTGTATACATGTATTATTTCCTTGTAAGCATGTTAAATTTTACACCTTTTTCAATGTGTTCTCATGCTCGGTTAGTTGGCCTATGTTATTCTTTCAAATCCATGTTCAATAAACTAGTTTGATCGTTTGGTCTCTTTCAATCATTTAATAAAAGAAACTATGTTGCCTCATAGTAAAACAATTCTTTATCAGACATCTCTCAAATGCCTGTGCATGTAAAGTGCTACATCACATTGTAGTAAGAAACCTTACCTGATCTAATAGTTTTGGGAAAAACCTTGTGTTTTGGGTCCAAGGCCCCAATAATAATTGGGCCTCATATTTAGTCAATGATAGCCCATAGGATGGTCAAAGCCCAATTTCAGGTTACGTATCTGTCCGTCTCATCAATTATCAGTTCATAAGTTAGATCCAGTCAGTTTCATGATCAGTATAAATCCAGCTAATATAAATACTCACAAATCATCCTACTGAAGTAAGTTTTTGGCCATATTCTCTCTAAGTAATTCCATTTCATATTCATATTCAATCTCCATCTGATTCTTTGTCAATCAAAGATTTTGTATATTCATTTGTCATGGAATAACTTGGGCGGCAATTTAGCCCCAAATTATTCCAACCAAGTAAGGGCTCTTTGTCATTCAAAGATCCTATTTATTCATTTGTCATGAAATAACTTAGGTTGTACACGGCAACGGGTTTGTTCCTTTGGAGTGTAAACTCGTCTTGAGGGGGAATTCCCCGACCTTCTCTTTGCTTTTTCCCTTAGACGTGGCAACAGACTTAGTCTCTTCCGTGTCAGTGCAGATGTCTGGGTACCATCTCCCTTTCTCTTTGAGGGGGCGGTGCCCTTAGTAGGCACAACATCCTTAGGGAACCTTTAGATGGCACACATTCGAAGAAGAAAATCGAGAATGTAATAGACATATACATTGGGATTTGCACATGTACATGTCCACAAAATATTTATTCAAAACTTTAATTATGCTAATAAAAAATAAGAGTCCTACTGCAACAACTATACTTAAATATACATAGATTAAGTTAGTAAAAATTAGTCTATTTGTGAATTGTGATCAAAGATAATTTTCATCAATACATGACCTTTCCCTTATATAGTCAAAACAAAACAAATCCTTTTAAAGTTAGAAAGAGTGAAGGGAAATCACTGTCTAGATTCTTCTCCCACTCCTGTTCCTTTTCCTTTTCCTTTGCCAATGCTCTCAAAACACTTTGTTTTTATTCAGTTGGTTGTGACTTGAAAAACTAACAATGATAATTCCACAATTGCTGCGGAACACCTAAAAATATTCATGTGCTGTTTTTTTCTCAAATGATCTGAATTGGTTGCTCCTTTAAAGCACCTGCTGCTACCTTTATTGTCTAGGAGAGGTGATATGTCGCACTTTTTTTATTTTTGTGTCTTGTTAAATTACTTGCTAGATGCATTAGTGGAAGTGATAACTAGAAGGAGATTTTGCTTAATTTCCCACTTTGCCTACTTCTCTGCTGTTACAATTATGAAGTATGCTGTATGCTATTTCCTGCTGTATGACAATAATCCCCTTGGTAATGTCCGATATACTTATATGATTTTAATCCCTTTTAATTTAATTTTCTTTTCTTGTGGTTTTTAGTAACCATGGATCTGAAGCTATTGACAGAAATGTTGATCTTCCTTATGATTGCCTAGTGGAGCCTACTTTTGTTGGGTATGTTCTTGGACTTGACTCACTTTCAAGCGTTACATATCATCTACTTATACTTTTTAATAAAACTTTTTCAGGTATGCCAAGCCATGGAAAGATCTTGACACTGGTGATTCATATTGTCTTTTCTTTCCTCACTCTCCTGAACATTTAGTGCAAACTGTACCCAAGATGAAGGATAAGAAACCAAGCATATCCCTCTTCATCCATGCTAAACTAAGAGAAGCTAATGATGTTTCTGGTTCTGCGTCTGCACTCTTTCTTGGTGGTTTTTCAATTTTGAATATGGACAAGGTAATTGCTTTTATTATGATACCCGTACATGGCATATTGAGGGAGATGACAAAAGTGTGAGTGGCCAATATCAATTGTAATGTTAATAACGTTTATAATACCTAAGGTGGGTTAATAGGGATTCAAAATCTATGCATTGTTGTCCAATGTCCATACTAGTTTTTAGAGACAATCTCAGCATTGATTTTTATGATTCCTTGACCTAGAAGCCAACTAACCTATTAGTTTTGAGAGAAAAGATAGATTAATGTAATGAAATGGTTGATTTGGGTCATAATATCCCGAAGCTCAAATGTTAATAGTCCAATTTGGTTTCTTGTGGTGTATTTGTGTGATCCTACTGTGCTGCTTTTCCTTCAAAAGTTTCTAACTCTTTTAATTTGATGCTGACAACAATATCAGGATTCTTTGCAGTTGAATCTGACACAAAACTCAAACAGAAGCGTCATATCCCTAGTGGGCAATACAGGTAAAGCTCGTAGCATCATGTATCTGCTACAATCATGCTTTTCAATCTCTTGGTGGTACCAAAAGGGCTCAATTCTCTTTAATTTTTTAAATTGTCTTGCAGCTCGCATGAACTCTCATACCCCTTGTATGTTTATAGAAAGTTGGCAGTATGCATGACTCTGCTTGTGAAACCAAGTAATTTTACAGTGAAAGAATTCTAAATCTCAGTCCATCAAAAAGAAGCTAAAAGTGGCAGTCCGTAAAATAATCAAATAGGACTCTCGTCTATGTAAACTCCTATTCTTCCTCTCTAACAGAAGAATCCACAAAGAATTATTCTACGAATTATAGGATTTTTGCTGTCGAAGCTTCACATTCAAATTTGTGGATAACCCCAAAGACCCAAACTAAAAGGCACACTCTAAAGAATCTCATTAAGATCCTAGGCTAGTGTGTGTTTTTTGAAGTGCTTTCCCTTGCATTATGAAGTACTTTTCATTTGCCAATTTGCCATGCTCTTTCCTGGAATTACGAAAACAGAATCATAGATAAAATGTCATTTCCATTTGTAGTAGTTTTGTGAATTGTGAGTCTTATGTGTTTTTGTATATCTTTTCCATTTTTCTTGTAAGGTTTGTTCTGTCCAGTGTGAGTACTATTGATTTTTTGTATTATTGATTTTTTAAAATATCCTCTATCCCAATGATTTGCCTTAACTTCCATTTTAAAGAAGATCGAACAATGCACCAACTAGAATCAGAAAAGTGGAAGGTTGAGAATTAGGGTAGCTTAGAAGAGGAAGAGGTAGGCCGGAACAACTTTGGACAACTGTGAAGAATGGGGAATTTTCAAGATCATACCATAATAGTTAAATATATAGGTGGAGAATTTACTCTTAATGATCATTGGAATTAAATTTCTTGAAGATTGATATTAGATATGCCGAATTACATATAATTTTTGTCTCCAAGGATCTCGTATGTTGATTGTTTTGGTTCATGTAGTCGACTTCATTTGTTAGATTAAGGCTTTGGCATTGTTGTTTTTGCTTAGGTTCTGAAACTCCGTTAATATAAAATAAGCATTATCTTATTAATGCATTTCTATGATTTATTTACCCTAGAGTGACTTTACAAAGTTCACACTAATCGTAAAAGATTTGAAGTTTAAAATGCGACTCCTGCACCCCGTTTCACTTTCTTCCTATGTTTTTTCCTGGTGGATAATATATAGCATGAGCAGCCTAGGGTCTCTCTTTTGTTAATTCCAAAGATACTGCACTCAATCATAACTGCTTAGCCCTGTGTGCTGCTTACATGTATTTTTATTGTAGATGTTGACATCCACTGGTTGAACCGAGACCTTTTGCTTGTACGGACCTTGCTCAAGGAAGGTTCTGGCTTCAGTGGGCAAGCAAAATATGAGGTAACTTATCATCCCTCTATATTAACTAAAAAGCTATGTAAATAATATTTCCGTCAGCTAAAACCATGACAGCTATGAACAATGAAAAATTAAATCTGGTTCTTATCTGATAGCCTGAAAGACTCTTAAAAAGAGTCGTGTATTTGATTTACCAGGTGAAACTGTGATTCTTACCTTTGACTTTTTGAATCAATTGTCTTCAGATCGAAGTGCTAAAACGAAAGCCTTTCAAGGACACGATCACATTTTCTCTCCCAGTCAATGGTAAGCCTGTTCATGGCCTTCGCTTATCTCCCGTCTAGACGATTTATACTGAATTGATGGAGTACATGCTTTTAGTACCATAACACAGTCGAGTTACGTATATTTGAATCTGACTGCACAACGGTATACAATTTAACAGGCCAGAGAGTAGAGTTACACGTAAATTATGAACCAAACGAGGCAAAGGCGTCAACTATTGATGTAAAACTGTGGGTGGGAGTAATATTGTGTTTCATAGTTTTGATACTCACTGTGATATATTTCATACGATTCCTCAACAAACCTGTTCATACTCGGCCTAATGCAAATCTCCACACCCAACCTGTTGCTGCACCTCTTACTCCCGAGCGTACCAGTCCTGCTGAAAATGAAGGGTCTCCACGGACACCCCAACCATTCATCGACTACGTAAGGAGGACAATAGATGAAACACCGTACTACAGGCGTGACAGGAGGAGGAGGTTCGATCCACAAAACACGTATTGAATCGTCAGCAATCTAGCAACCTTGCTGAAAGCTACATGCAGCTTAAAGAATCCTACCGAATCAGCGTCGCAATATTTATGCCATTTGTTGTGATATGCAATTGCTAGCGTCTCAATTGATCAGAAAACCTTTGGAAAACGGCAATTGGTCTATTCCTCGAAAGCTGGAGGCCTATGCTAGAAACTCGACATCAGCTATTAGCAAGTACTAAAACATGTAAGTTTTTGTTGAACTTCGCTTATTTGACTTCAATTTGAAACAATTCTTAGTTAGATTAATCTAGGACTAGCTGTAATATGATAGCATCATCCCGTGTTTATCATTCTTGCCAAACGTCATGGTGTGTTTTTGTACGAAAAGATGATTGCAAGGAGGAAAAACCTTTCAACTCTTAATTTGCTACATTTTCTATTTTAATCATCTTATTTAATGTTACTTTTTATTTTATGAATATGTTCCCACCACATGCATTAATTCTTCTAAACATTTCTTCTTTCTTTTATATCAGTCACGCAATTTAAATTTGTTTGCCTTACTTTTTCGACTATTAAAATAATAGTTATATGTGTCAAACTCCTTGTAGCAAACTTAAGGGGCAAAAGATTAGTGCTTGAAAAAAAACAAGAATGTTGATGTACATAATGGATATCATGATGTTAAAAAATGCTTGAGACAACAAAATAGAGATTTATCATAAATTTATTGTTTAGCATTATATTCGGTTGGAGATGATGAAGCTAGAAAAGGATGGAGAGCATGTACTACTAAATAAAGATAAAAAGGCTTTTTTTTTTTTTTTAAGATTGCATGTTTCTAAATTAAATTAGAGCCAAGGTGGTAATTCTCTAATTAATTGTCTGTTATAGCTGTTTTGTTTTATTTGCTTTTGATGCGGAAATTAAAATATTATATATATTGAGTTAAAGTAGTGAGGCATTTAGAAATAAGAGAGATATTATAGAGTAAAAATGGTGGTATCCTTTCCTAAAATAGAAATGTGATAAATTCATTTAGACAAATTAAATGAAAAATGACGGAAATGGAACGTGACAAATGAAATTTTTAACACAATATGAAAATAAAAGAGATAAATTAAAATGTAAGCCTAATATGATTTTGGAAAATTTCATATGGCGACCGTGTTTTTTGGCTTTTTCACAAATATTTTTTTAAATCCACGTAGTGATCGTAACTTTCATCTTTTAAATCGTGACTTTTTTTAAAAAAAGTGTCATTACATTGAGTAAAAATAGCGTAAAATAGCAAAAAAGAAATAAAAAATCTTCAATCGAAATTGAAAAGTCAAGATCACCATATAGATTAAAAAAAAATCTTCTATATGAAAAGGCCAAAATTCAGGATTACCAAGGAAAAATTGACTAAATCAGTCCATTCATCTGAACAGTTTGTCATTCCTATAGTTTGTTTGGTATTTAGTTGTGAAAAGATAAGACTATCTCACAATTAAACAATTTAAAATTGACCTTAAGACGGTCAGTTGGTCACATACAAGAGTTGCTCTTATTCATTTATGTCACCGACGTACAATACAAATCAATGGCGCTACAACTGTCGCCATCCTTCTCAAATCAGAGAGCACTGCCGATGGCAGATGACAATAGAACAGAAAAACTGCCGAGAGGTGCTGGAAACTGGGAGGCCAGCAGTATATGAAATATATGATATCTGAAGCAGATACAATTAATTTAATTTATTTAACCGAAAGATGCTGCAAATCATGTACTAAATCTAAGAATTGAATCCTCGTTTTATGGCAGTTTATCTAAACCTGCTGCACATACATATATAACCATAACCATAACCATAACCACACCACTGTATGCGAGTGCAGTAAATAATCAATCAACAGAACGTGCCTCTTATCGCTGCAAATAAAAGCTCGGGTTTCCTATCATTTAATGCCAAACCAAAAAACATACAAGTGAAAAATGTAAAAGCCGGACCTTAATATGTTTAAGCAGAATACATCAAACTAGCACTAACACTAGCACAAGCGAAGGGGGTTTTCTGAGGGATTTATCTGTTCTTACACCATGCTACCTGGAATATGGATGATACCGCCCATTTGCTGCTGCGCCGCCACCGCTAAAACCTCCTCTGCTGCTACTTCCACTGCCATACATGGAACCTCCACTGCCGCCTCCATAGCTACTTCCCATGGAAGAATCGTAACCTCCCCCATATCCGCTTCCCGACCCAGCCCCACCATAACCGCCATAACCATCGCCAGGCCCACCGTAACCACTGCCCATCTCATAACCTCCTCTGCTGAAGCCACCACTACCATAACGGCCAGAATATCCATACGAGAGATCTCCCCTGTAAGGACCACCCATGGCACCAGCACCATATCCACCATAACCGCCAAAATCAGGACCACCATATCCACCACCACCACCGTATCCACCACCATATCCACCCCCATATCCACCAGCTCTTGCCCCATATCCTGCACCAGCTCGATAGGAAGCAGGACCAAATCCACCACCTTCATACCCACCATATGCATCATCACCAAATGCCCCAACATGGGAAGACCTCGAATCATTATAACGTCTGGAGGGTGCAGGAAGATTTGGTTTTTTTGGCTCTGCCTTCTTAATTTCCACCTAAAGAGGAAAAGAAGTTCACATCAAAAACACAAGTTTGTAATTCGTAGATGAGTATTAAACAGCAAAGCCAACAACATTTTGATTAGTAAATGAGTCCAACGCAGTAGACTGATTTGAAACATGCGATCTAGAGAATCACTTCAAAAATCAGCATTTACATGGACTTCAAATCCTAGGAAAAACAATTAATTGCTTCAACAAAAATCAGGTTATGACAACAGAGCCGAAGTGGCACTTTCGCTAAAACAAAGGTCAACAGAACACCAAAATGGTTGAATAGATTTTCCACAGAATTGAATCTTCTAGGACTTCATCTCCGAAGCGACACCCCAAAATTCCTCGGTTGACTAGAAAAAATCTAGGAGGTTCGACTACTGATGGGGATGAGGACAGCATTGAAAATAATGTTAGAAGAGCTTTCTAAGATATTTTGCAGTGTTTGTCAACTGAACAATGTTAATATTATCTATCTCAAAAAAACAGTACCTACCATGCTTTTTATTATCAATCAAATGACTGCAATCTGCATCCTCAAAAAAACTCATGACCAATGCTCAGGCACAACACCAAAAACAAAAGCCCTAGACTATAGCTAACAAGGTAGTAAAAACACCAAAGAAGTTTGTCAAGAACACTGAATCCCATAAACAACATGCACATAAGCCAATCTGGTACCCAACAAAATAAACATAATAAATCCTTCTGCAACTACAGATAGTACCTGAGTTCCAGCAAACTCAATTCTGTTTCCCTTCGACAAAAGATCATCAACAGATTCTTCTGAATCGAATGTCACAAACCCAAAGCCACGAGAACGATTTGAAGAATGGTCACGCATTATTTGGTGCTCTGTTACATCACCAAATTTGGAAAAGAAGTCTTTGAACTCATCTATAGTTTGTTCACAAATAACACTTGATGTCAGATAACCCTTCAAGTCCAATCAAATAAAACAAATGTGAGGAAAAATGCACATAAAAAAGTAATCTGACCTTCATTAATGGATGTTGGAATTCCACCCACAAATATCTTTTTTGTTTTGAAATCCTTAGATCCGATTGCACCCTTTGGTATTGTTCGCTTGATTTCTACCTAATAACACCACAAACAAAATCATTCGCAAAAAACATTACTCGTAAGACACTCCTCGAATTATTCAAAACTTGGCATTCATTATGCTTCTTGAGCAAGCAACCTAATTACATTACTTTCAATATAAATAAGCAACTCATGTTCCTCCTATCTTAAATTCAACCTACTTGTTCAACAAGCAGTTCTAATCCACTGTACGGAGAAGTGCACATTGTTTTACAAAAGTGGTCAAGGGGAAATCACTTTGTCTCAAAAAGGGTCTGCAGTCACTTTGGAAACATTATTTTCAGTGTCGGGGAGGAGGGACGAGAGCCCTATTTCAGAAATTACAGGCTCATCGTCTATTTTCGAACTTCTAGAGTCAAGTTATTTATGCATCTTGCTCATACAATATTTCGATAAAAATTAAAGGATAATAAACTTCATGCATTGACATACTTGTTTCCCATTTATAACATGGGTATCCTGAATGACTTTATCCAACACAGAAGGATCTGCATAAGTGATGAAGCCAAATCCACGTGGTTGACCGGTCCTCCGATCCTTCATTATCACAGAATCTGTAATTTCACCATACTTGCCAAAATGCTTGACAAATTGGACTACAAGAACATTCAACAATTATCATTTGCGTTAGCAACCTTCTTAACATATAACCCCACCAAGAACAATACTACGTGTCTCAAGTCATGTTACTGTAGCATAAGAAACCAATGAAGATGATGTAAATGCATATGTAGAATAATGTGTAAGTAAGGGATGGGAAGAGAAGAGAGTGAAAGAATACTATATACAAATATTGGCAGGACCTAATGTCTGAAAAGTAGCAGTGTGTTAAAGATAAATGTACTCAAAGAGACGAAAAGCAAGAGATGGAAAAAACAACTAAAACGAAGAGATGAAAGAACACAGAAAGTAAATAACAATAACTAACCAGAAGTTGTCTCTCTAGCTAAACCTCCTATGAATATTTTTCTGCAAGGACATATGCTAACATCAAAAACTTGGCAAAAAATTAAAGGAAGTTGAAATACCCTTGAGAGAAGCGTGAATTAAAACAAAAATTTGATACCACAAACATGGTATCAAATGAATCTACAACATTGAAAGTGGATAGTCTCTTCACTTTGAAAAACCATGACAAGAAGCAAGTGCTTCTTAATATAACTTCACCCATTAACAAAAGGTAGAAACTCCTTAAAAAATTTCTCCTTTGGAAACCTATCCACTGTTTAGACAATTTGGTTTATTTGGATGCAAGATAACTTTAGGTAGCAAAAGCTACATTACTTTTGAAGAGTTTAGAATGCATTTTAAGATTGGCCTTCATAGAATATTTGATTATTCATAACCCAAATATAATTGTTTCTCGAGTCTCTAGAGATAATTATTGTTGCCTCCAAGGAGTCTTTGGTCCCTCATCCCCGAAAAAATGTTCCAACCTGAAATTCTACAGCTCTTTTCGTGTAAATGTGCCATTTGCTTTGTTTTGTAAACTTCAATCATCTAATCACTTCTCTTCATTTAGCAAGAGAAATGGTCAAACTCCAAGGAAAGCTAAGGCTCATCATAGATCATTGAGGCATTAAAGGACTTTCTATATAGATATCCAAAAATTTAGCTTGTGGCAGTTAACAATAATTCTGTAATCAATGCCGCCAACCATCAAAGGCTGCTTTTGTGAGTCACATTTAGGGATGGTCACGGTTTCAGGACCCTGTTGGATCCGCCTCGAACACGCCTTTTTTTAAGGGTCTAAGTCTTATTTTTGAGACCCATTGGATCCGGGTCGAATCTGGATCAAAAAATAATTGGCGGGACCGGGTCCGGGTCTAAGTTCCGAACCCTGCACCCGCTTCTCGGACCCTTATGAATATTGAATTGTTCATTTCTATTTGTTTTCTACGTATGAATTTTGCCCCCAACACTTGTTTTCTTTCATAATGTATATAAATAATATATGTTACTTGCTAAGTGCTAACCAAATTACCCTTATTTCATGGATTCGAACTAGTACTTATAATAGAATTTAAGTGTATATGAATAACGTTATGCGACTTTAGATGTTAAATTAGCATTAAATATTTGTAAAATACGATAATAAATCTCTTACAAATATACGAAAAATATAATGACTTACAAATTATTCAAATTTGACAAATCAAACTATCAAAGAGACTTTTTTAAGATCCATTAAGGACCCTAGACACATCAGATTCGAAGGTTCTGGGTCTAGGTTTGAAAAATTTAGACCCTTAGGGTCCGGATCCGCGTCTAGATCTCAAAAAATTTAAAGGGTGCGGGTCTGGGTGGACCTGCTCCAAACCCGCCCCATGACCATCCCTAGTCACAATATAGTAATGAATGCTTGGTTGGATTCGCGTTCACTAGATATAATCACTAATTTCGTAGAAAATATGCTCCGATGCAAAATGGTTATGTAGAGTGTGACTCAAAAACTCCATGGAATGTGGTATGTGAACTTATGTGACGTATGGAGTCAAAGAAGTGCTAAGTAACTTGGAGTATGCTTTGCTTGGGGCCTTGAGGGAAGGAAATGGGTTGTTGTACATGCTCGGGCAAGCACCTGCATTTGCCTAGCTACTAACTGATTAGCATTGAGTTCTTGAGTGAGCACTCGGCTCTTTCTCGCAGGCACTATCTAAATTTACAGGTTTTTTATACCCTATTTTATCCTCCCATATAAATATCATAAGTTCTTTCTAACACATTAAGAGGCATTAAAACACAAAAAGAAAAAAGGGTTTTAGGGTTTACAAAGAAGATATTTCTTGAGCGCTCAAATTTAAAGTTGGATTCAAGCATCATTAGCAACACATAACAAAGGTCTTTTGATTGTTTAAGTGGATTTTATAGTCCTAGAACACATTGTATTTTTTTTCAACTCCCAAAATCTTAACTTTCTTTCTCTTCTTATTGTTCTTATTAACCTAAATTCGGCCATTTGCTCTAACAGGTTACACGCAAGAAATACAAAAACAAATTACACAAAACAAAACCCTAATTGGAAAAAATACGATAGAAATTAAAAGAAAACAAACCCAGCACTAGCTCCATCGCCAGAACGAGGCTGAGACCTATCACCATCGTCATGATTATGATGTATATCGTCGTTAACATGAGGTTCAGCCTGAGCACCATAGTTGGCATCTGCTTCTCTGGACTCCATAACTGAAGAACTTCCGACGGAAAATGATTGGGAAATCGGGAGATAAACTAAAGAGAGAGAGCGGGGGAAGGAAAAATTGCGAAGCTAAAACCCTAGAATTGACGGTTCTGATGAACGTTAGGTTTTATAACTTAATCCTGTTGAGTATTCCCTAATGTTCAACACATGTTTTCCAACCCACTTGGTTTTGAAACCGTCTTACCGTGAAATAAAATCTTATCTATGCTATATACTAAATGCATTCTTCAGTATGACACGTGTCGTTTTCATATTTATTGTTTTCCCTCCAAAATTTTTCATTTAGCTAAATTAGGTAAGTAGAATAATTAAACTTGAATGCCCTATTATTTAAATCAATTAACATTTCAAATGGCAATAAAAAATTGGACAATATGAAATCAATATACGTATGGTCAAAATATCATTCTATTAAAAAAGCAATAAAATTTGGACAAAGTATGATCAAATTCTTTTTTATATCTTCTTTATTCTTTATTTATGTTATTTATGTTATACACATATATTGGTTTATATCATTCTATAAAAATGGCAATAACAAATTGGACAACTCAAAATTTATGTTATTGATCATTCTACAAGTTCATTTAAAATAATTCAAGCCCAAAGTTTAATTTTAGAGTTTTAAAATTTGAAAGAATTAATGTAATGCAAAGACTAATGTTTCTCACACATCAAATATTATTTTATCTATATTTATTATTTTTACCAAATATCAGAATAATTTAAAATAATTTTATTTATATTTAAGAGATCATCTAAATATTTTTTGATTATCCGTGCTTGGCACGGGATTCAAGCTAGTAATTAATTAATAACTTAAAATATAATTTAAAAACTCTTCTGTAGGATCGTCTTATCCGCGCAATCGGTTTAAGTCCAATAATTTTTTTAGAATATTCTGACATACTTATTTTAAGACTTAAAAGGACAAATTCAAGACTTAAAAGGACAATTTCAAGACTTAAAAATCCAATTTTAAGACTTGAAAGGTCAATTTCAAAGGACATACATCAAAGTTGAAATGAGAATTTTAAGTCTATCAATTGGTCTTTTAAGTCTTAAGATTGGTTTTTTAAGTATTGAAATTGAACTTTTAAGTCTTGAAATTGTCAAATTCCATGATTTAAAATGTCAATTTTGAATCTTTAAAATTGTTCTTTTAGGTCTTCTAATTGGTCTTTTAACTCTTAAAATTGACAAATTAATTTGTAAAATTGGTAAAAAAAATATATACAATTGGGCCGGCCCAGTAAGACGCGTCTCACAAATGAGACGATCTCACCCAAGTTTTTGTGAATATAATTATTCTAATAGAAATTGTAAGTTTTATTTATTCGGCTAGTCTCCTGAGAGACTATCTCTCATGCCCAATCCATCAAAGCTTATTTTGTACTCTTACTTCACATTTTTTTATGGGTCAACCCAATAAGAAATGATCTCTCAAAAAGACCGTCTCTCATAAGAATTTGTGTTTTTTATTTAAACGGTTATGTTAACGAGCTTAATTTCGCGTATAAATGCATCGAAATCATTGCTATTAGCTTATTTATTATAATCAAATTTACTAAATAAATGACATTTTAAACCAAAAAATAATTACGGACTTTTTTTAAAAAATCTTATTGAATACGTGTTTTTTTTAATTCATTTAAACATATTAAATTCTAAGTTAGATAAATAATAGGAAAAATTGTTCTGAATAATCTAACTTATAGCTCACCCTTTGCTAATAATCTCACCTTATGAAAAATTTAAGATGGTGTTTGGTAACATAAAATTCATTTGAAAATATGAAATTTAAATTTGATATTTAAATTCAGGAATTGTAAATAACACCTAAACACTTGTAATTTGCAAATTTTAATATTTGACCAATGTAGAATTGATTCAATTCCACCTTTCCAAATTCAAGATTTGCCAAACATAGTATTTGGGTCAATTCAATATTTGGAAATAATTCCAAGTTGCCAAATATACCATAAAATAATTCAACCATTGCATACCTTTTGTTGCAAAGAACCATTTACACGAATAAAAGTTCTCACCAACCTCGGAACTTTTCTTCGCCCTTTGCAACTTTGCATCGAAATCATGCTTACATTTCAATAATAGTTCTAAAAATTTAACGAATAGAGAATAAGCGGAATTATAGTTCATACCTTTTAAAATTATGAAGATTTTCACTGTATTAAAGACGTGAAAGCTTTATTTTTCTCTTTTTCTAAATTTTGGGATAGAATATGGTATTACTCAATGGAAACAAGCTTGTAAAGGAGGAGGATGTCCATTTGAATGTACCGACTAGTAGTAACCTGGAATAATCATTTTGTTTTTTCGAGGGTCTATTTGCAACAAAATAAAAGCAAAAGTTACACTATTTAAATGTTTCAAAAGTTGGAATTGTTCTCGGGTAATAGACAATAGATATAGCTAATATTTAATTTTATTTCACAAAAATAAATACAAAGGAGTCTATAAGTCGAATATGAGTCTCAAAAGTGTAAACCCTAACCTAAACCTGGATCCTTAGGTCATAAAGCTAATCCAACCAAGACCCCATAAAGTCCAAAAATAAGTAAAATTAAACTCTTAAATTAAGTTGTCGGAACTCTTTGATCGCACTCTTGACTCTCCTTTATGGGTATGAGTTGTCGTTGTTCTTCTCTCTCAAACCCTGATCATGGTTTTTATGAGCAAGATACACTGAATATGATGATAATGATGAAACTGCAACATTAAGTCTAAATCGTATTTAAACTCTGAAATTAAGATCGGATCGGAACGAATCGGAGACTTTTACCTAGACCCATCCCCATCATTAACCAACACAAATTCTTGTGAGAGACGGTCTATTTAAGAGTAAGAATTAAACTCTAATAGATTGGGCAGACGTATCTCAAAAAAAAACGGTCACTCGACTTGCCGTTAAACTTTTAATAAAGAGAAGTGGAAGAGATTTTTCCACATTTGTGGTTTTGGTGGACGCTGTACATTCCTCCTAACTTCTAAACACACATTTTCATTTGTAATTGTTACCTCCATTAAAATTGAATCCACAGAATCTAGGAGCTTCAAGGAAGGGCGAAAATGGCGTGGTCGAGCTTAGCTCCATTGCAGAAGGTACTAATTCAATAACTTTGAATCAGATCATCCTAACTTAAAAAACTTACAATTTCATAATTGTGAGACGATTTGTTGCAGATGCAGGTTCCTGCGATTGTTTGCAAGAAGAAAGATAGAGAAAGAGATCAAAATTACCCTTATAAAGTCATCGAAATCACTCCCCCTCCTAAACATCTTGGTGTTCGATGCCTTCCTCTTGTGAGTTTCTCCCTTTTTTTTATATTGCTTTTATTTTTTGCAGGTATGAGAAAAGTATCATTTTTATATCATCAATCTATTTGGAAATTACCCTTTAATTATATAATAATTGCATTGTTTTGATTGATGCTACTTCCATTTCAATCTCGACATTATGGATAGTGGCTTTATACAGCCATTGATTCATCATAATTCTTCATCATCATCATCGTCATCATCATATTTGGTATACGCACTTATAGGAGCTATAATTAGGGAATGGGGAGGGTTGGATAAGGGGAGACCATATCCTCCGGCCGAGTACACCACCATTGTTTGATGGCTGTCATTTTCCTCGAAAGTCATTATTAAAGTCATTTCTAGTAGTTATTTTAGAGCATTTTTTAGTTTTGTATCGCCATGAATATCATGCAATACTAAGTTGTTTAGTTCAAGAAGAAATGGGATGTTGTTAGTCTCTTGTTGTGGCTGATTTTGTATGTTTATTGGTTTTACTGATGGTCCTATATCAGGGTTCACAATAAATGCTAGAGGATACCTTGCACTAGAAGATGTATCCCTTTTGTAGTTTTGTTATATGTCAAAGCATCACATGCACCAGCACCCACTAGATGGATTTTGTACCCTCTTTGTTTGAATGAGCCAATGAAACATTATTTATCTGAAGCGAGCTTTTCAGCAAAAACGGCTCTCTAGGACTGTACGGATTGCTTGAAAGGACTAAAAGAAAATGTTATTTTAGGGGAAATGATACTTATTGGAACCGTATTTAAAGGAGTTGAACACAATTCAAATCAACATAAGGGTATTCCGTTGGATAAAATACTTATGGTTAGATACCTCCATCCATGGTCTCTTCCTACCACACTTTAAACTTTAAAGTTAGCTCTAGTTGGTTCTATCACAAGTTTAATCGAACTATCAATAGACATGTAAGATGAACCTAATTTTTTGAAATGAGACTTCAATTGAATTTTTAATTAATCTGATTCATCATTTGTTCCAAGCCTGTATAAAGGAGGAGACTTGTTGTCTTGTGCAAGATTAGTGACAACCGACATAAAAAATTGTTACATCTTTCAACACGAGCCAAACTCAAATTGACAGGGATGTCCTATACTTCTTTGATATGCAAGGGTTTCTTGGTTAAGACACACATTAACATGTTCTTGTCGAAGCTATAGAGATTAAGGATAGATGAAAATAGTACTTTGACGAGTTTGTCATTGGACGTAAAGGAGGCTGCCACTAGACGTTGTTGTAATGCATAGATGATAGCATGGAATATATGAGACAAAAAAACAAAGTTAATCTGGGACAGATGCTCGAGATAATAAAGCAAAAGAAAGCAATGGGTCTTTACGACGATATTCCTATTGAGGCTTGGTATCACTTAGGGAAGATGAGATCGAATGAGTTAACTAATGTTTTAAGTCACTTATGAAGAAAAAACAGAAGGCTAAATATTGGAAGATAAGCACTATAGTATGCATATGCAAAAACAAAGGTGATGTTAGGATTTTGAGCCAACACCATGAATAAAGGGTGATAGAACGTCATGAGAGAAAACAAAACTGATGCTCCAATAAATGGAGTTCTAATAAGGATTTGCACATTATTTGGAAAAGGCGTATCACAAAATACCAAGAGATGTTCTTTGACAGGTTATGAAAAAGAGATATGCCATGTAGGTAAATCTAAATAGTCATATGTTTGAGCAAGTAAAAATCCAATGTTAGATATGTGAAGGAGCGATTGAAGATTTCTCAATCACGATTAGTCTATGTCAAGCTTTATTTTACAGCCCTTTTAAGTTTTCGGCAGTCACAGACGAGATAACAAGATTCATTTAGATAATGATGTAAGATGTGAGATACCTTGGCATCAGTTCACTTTGAAGGTTGTTGTCACTGACAGAGTTACAAGAACAATTTATCATATATGTCAGGTAGAGGATTGTAGCATATTTTGGGGAAAGGAAGCTATGTGTTTGATGGACAGGAACTTTGTCTCAACTATTAACTTATGAGTTCTAGTTGCATTTTTGAAAGTTTCCACTAGTGGAATTAAAAGAAGGCATGTAATGGATGTGTTTGGAAGTCGAGTGTGCAAGACTGCTACCTCAGCTGGGATTTTTCGCAGACATGTTTTATGCTAAAAGAATGAAACTACTTAATACTAATAGTATCCTAAAAGGATGAAACAATTATATAGTAACGGCAAGCCCTGCTAAACTCTTACTCTAAGTGATACAATTGCATGTTAGATTATTTGTGTTAAGTGGTGATTGTGGTGTTACTCGGAAAGTGGAAGCTCTCTTAGCAGGTTGCTTTGATTTGGACTGGACTTTTTGAGACTGAGGGTGCTGTAGCTTTTTTGTATCCTTTCGTCAAATGTGCGTGTTAATTTTGTTCATTTTGGGTGAAGTGTAAATAAATTATCAACAAAAGGGCGGCATGTTATATCTGAAAGTGTGACTTTTTATCTTGATATCCTTGTTTGAAGATGTAACCTTCCGTTTGATCTTAAAGATTTGACATATTAGTGTGATATATACGTCAATCTTCATAAATGTTGTGCATTTTTCTTTCATTAGCTTCTGGAAGAACCCTGATCCTCCTCTTTTTAGCTTTTTAAAATGTAAATCCCTTAGTAATGTAATAAATTACTCTCCCCCTTAAAAAGGGACATTAGTTTTGCCAAGTTGACAATATGCAGTTTATGAAAGCTTGAATAGATATGAATCATCCTAATAAGGTTTGTTCAAGGCACAGTAGCTTGTCGCATATTAGGAATCCATACCAAACAGTAAGTAATGACCCTCACTCTCAAGTCATGTTGCTAATGTCTTTAAGTAAGAACATCACGTTTTAAATCATGATGAAAAAAGGTTATTGTTAGTGTAACACCCGAATCTCCTCCAGTCTTTTACGATTTTGGTTTCGTACAAGTGTGTTACAATTAGCTTAGTTCTTCCTTCAATGGAGGAGAGAGTTGTTAAAACTTGAATTCAAAACTAAGGTGGGGAGAGAAGGAGGGATAAAACTTGGAATTTAGGAGTTATTATTTGCTTATTTTGGAGCTAGATTGCATAGATCGGGTACATTCGATAGTTTTTCAACTTTTTGTGAGTGCGTGTTATCTATCCATTGATCCGGCCAATGCTATTTAGAATACAGACATTAGTGATGAATTGATATAATTGTAAGCATAATAGGAGTCAAATGTGCGTAATAATCATCAAGGGCGATGTGAAAGGTTTTTCTGCTAATATAGTCATCGACTTTGCACTGGTAGGTAGGCGAACTTGTTGATGCATTGCAACTTAGCGACATGCTTAGATTCCTCCTTTACAGCGTATTCAGTTTAGTGTCGGTAGTTTTTCTGGACATTGCTAAAAAGCCTTCCCCTTGCCTCTCCTTCCTTTCCCACCTGTCCATTCCATTTCCACCATCTCTATTTTTACACTTTAAAGGTTGCAATTTCAATGGATGACTCCTAAAATGATACTTCCTCCTATTTTTATTGCTTGCACCCAAACCCATTTCAATCCGATAAATGCATATTTGATATGGTGAAGGCATAGTTTTATTTTTTCTTTCAAATAAAAAACTCATTGGCGCCAAGCGTGAGGGAATGCTAAACGTTTAGTAATTTCTCCTCCGACCACTTGCATGAATCCAATTTTCATTTCATCCGGGAAAAGCCATCTTTTTCTCAACAATGTCTTTGTCATGTGTCGGTAAAAAAAACATGCTTTTTTGGAGAGAGATACTATTTCACCAATTGAATTTGGATTGCGTAAAAAGGTATCTGGGTGCAAGTAAAAAAAGTTATAGGAATTATATGGTTCTTTATGAGTTGATTTTGTTCCCGCCTAACCCGTGTTGTAAAACAAGCTTAACGAACACAAAATCCCAAAGTTAACTATATTATTTGACGCCTTTTTTAGAATAATTGAAAGTCGTTTTTTTGGAGGAGCCCGAAAGAAAAATGGACTGTCTGTGGTTACCTGTACATAGATATCTGTAGATAAGAAAACATCAGTGACATGTCTCCTCTATATATAGGTAAGATAGCACAAGTTAAAAAGCTTATCTGTCATGTTCCAATGCTTTGAACCACAAACTTTGCTGTTGGAGTGACATGAATGGAAATGTTGTGTTTGATGATTCTCTTGTTGTGGCATCTTATGATTGTCGTGTTTGTTTTTTGTCGCAGAACGTTCAGTGTGGGGAAAGTGTCACGATTGAAGGCCAAACATACACAATTTCGGCTGTTACCCATCGGTACCAGCTGCGTAAGGGAAAGTATGAACCAAGTGAGAAACGACTCGATGTTTTGTCCACCGGAAGATACATTTTGAACCTCTATCTTGAAAATTTGATGCAGAAATCTTAGATTTTTTTTTGTAGGATTGATGTAAACTAAAATTAGTTCATTGTAAACCAAAATTACCCATGAAAACTCGTGTACGGTGAAATCAAATATAACTATTGTTCATTGGTTGAACGTATTTTTCCTTTTATCCTTATGACAAGATTTAGATTCTTATCACTGACTGAAAGGGTTGATTTTCCTTTCCCTCTTGCAAGTCGGGAATTCTCCAGCCTAATCCGATCAAAACTATATATTTAACTATTGTTTATGAAAACTGAGTCTTATTTGTGCACATCTCAAAACTTTTGGTATATAATTACCAAAAAGTCTCCAAAATAATCAAATCTTATGATAAACCCAAGTGTAACTTAAAACTTATTTTATCTATTTGTTTTTTACTATTTTCCAACACAAATTATCGTGAGAGATTGTGTCTTTGAGAAACTATCTCTAATTGGATTGACCCATCATATATGTTTTAAAATATTGAAAATAAACATTAAGTATACGGTAAGCATTAAGGATAATGTAAGTAGACATTAAGAATACGGTAGGTAAACATTAATCTTTAATGGGTTAGACTTGAGATAAACTTATACTTTATTATAAATTTTTATTGTTTTTCCAGATATTTTTAGCTTGATCATGGTTTTCTTGTAAAAAAAATTGAAAATTAAAGCTTCAACACTTTTTTTTGCTCAGCCTTTAATTTCTTTTATCACTAACTTTTTGTTTTTCCCTTTCAATTTGGTTCGAAGTGGCAAATTTGCTTTATTTAGTAAAAATAAAGTTTTCAAAGTAGATAATGGTGATAGAAAAAAAAGCCTAGGTGGAGAAGTTAATTTGAAAAAAACAAAATACTATATACTTCCTCAGTATATTTTATTTTGCTGTAATAAAACAGTTGTTTTATTGATTTGTAGTTGGAAAATACGATGAAAAATAAGTTTATATATGTAGATGACAGTAGCAGATTTATATTGGGGCCTATGGAGTCACGTGTTTTTAGGCATTTTAAAAAAATAAAATAAAGTAGATTTTTCTTTTAGTAAGAGTAAAAGTGTAAAATTAATGCTGAAGTCTTTTGATGATAAATACTCTCTCACTTTAGTAATTTTGTCTTATTTATTTATTTTATCTCATTTTTTTAATTAGGTCAGTTGATTTAATTTGTTCAATTTGCTTTTATGGTATATCGTATTTAAAATTTTAGCAAGTAAGGGTAAAATAATTGTTAATTTTACAAATAAAACTCCATTGAAATTTCGTCTATTAGTTGGTGCCCCTGAGACTCCAAATCCTAGATCCATCACCGGTGGATGAGATAAAAATGCAAGGTGAATTTGTGGATAATATAGATGAAAACAAGTGATGATCCTATAATTCTACAATCTAGACAAATGATATGAATTTTAAGTAGGAATGTAGGATCATAATATTAATAGGATTTTACTATCTTAAATTTTAAATAAAATAAATTGATTGATAGGATCAAAATATAATTCGAAGGTCCTATAATCTAACAATATATCAAGCAATATTAGTCCATAATAATATTTTCTCCGTCCGATGGCTTTTATTAAAATTTTCATTATAGTTTGTCTTTTAGAGTTACCTATATTTATATTTTTGGCAATAACTCATGTGTTTATTTATTTCTCATCTGTACGTTTTAGTATCTTATCATTACACTTATTCCATTTACCCATACTTCGTACTTTTCCATCGATAAATTTTTACTTGATTTTAGTATTCCCTCGTCTTAGGAGTTTGACGCAGTAGAAATAGTTATTTTATAATTCTATTTTAAATGGTATTACCACCACATATTTTCTATTCTTATTCACACAACAATAATAAATACAGCACCTCTCCTAAGAGACCGTCTTTATAAGAAACCGTTCTATAAGCCCAGACCGAATAATAAGTAAAAAATATAAAAACTAACGTGTGCAGTTAAGCGTATTTAGAGTTGGTGTTATAACCTATTGAAGTTGGTGTTATAACCTATTAAAGTTGGTATTATAATCTATTAAAATTGGAATTTGAATTTGGTGTTATAACCGATTAAAGTTAGTATTATAACTTATTTGGAGATACCAACTTTAATAGGTTATAATATCAATGATAACGGGTTATAAAAATACCAACTTCAATAGGTTATAACACCAATTCCAAATACGATTACACAACGCAGATTTTTTTATAGTTTTTTTATAAGTAATAATGACCCGACCCATTTAACACGCGTTTTTTCTAAATACAGTCTCAAATAAGAATTTGTGTAATAAATATGTTTATTTTATTTGGATAATAAATTAAACGAAAATATAAGTAGGAAAAAAAATATGTAATAGGGTACTTTTTTATTTTATACTAGTTCAATTTGCTTAGCTGGTGTAAAATACTGGTTAGAAGTTCGAGTAGTATAATTTTTCACGCATGCACAAAGGCTTAAAGCCAAAACTTTCTCTTTCTCACGTTCTTCTTCAGTCTCCCTCTCTCTTCTTTCTCTCTCCTCGTTCTTGGCTACCAAGCGCAAGCTGCGGTACACTGGATTTCTCAATCTTCTTGACTTCCTCCCAAATCCCTACTTTTTTCAGGTAATTATTTGTTTAGATCTGAATTCACGCCACATGTTTGATTAAATGCCAATGAGAACCTATAATTTTTCATTTTTTCATTTATGTTCTTGAGACTTAGCCATTTGCTTATACTCAGTATTCTTTGTTTTGATTGGTTGCTTAATTGGAATCTTGGTATGGCTTCTTGAACTTCTTTTGTTTTGATTTCTCGCATAGTATTGTCAATTGATTGTAATTGATTGAATGATCGATGAGTTGAATGAATCCCATTTTTGTGGAGGTGGAATTAATGGGTATTTTCTGAAGTTTTAAGATAAGTATGATGTGTTTGTGAATATTCAAGAAATGAAAGATCTTTTAAGGAAAGTATGTAATATGTTAATATAAAGCAATGATTCTTGCTTAATATGTTTTTTTATTACCAATAATTTAGATTTTAAGATTGCTTTTGAATTAAATATGTTTCTTTCAATGATTAATTTTGACAAGAGTCAATTTTGTGAACTGGATTATGTTGTTACAGGGTGTTAGCATCTATCCTATTGAATGGATTATGTTGGTGGTGATACAGTTACACTTATCATGAATAGTCAGAATTCTAAGTTACTCAAACCTGAACATTCAGCTGCTGTTGACCATGGTGTAAAATCAGTTCATCATAAGAATGGGTTTTCAATGAGTGAGAAGCAGACCCAGAAAGGAAAAATGGAAGGTAAAGGTTTATGTGATTTAGGGGAAAGCTTGAGTTACAATCAGGTTTCTGGGTTTGAGTCCAAATGTTGCATTAATCATCCTGCTGATGATCCAAATAGCTTGGCTGGTCCGGCCGCTTCTAAGCAGGCTGGACAGCGAATTGACCAAGGAATCCCCGAATCAGTGAGTTCATATTGCCCTAGCCCTCAAAACAGTTTTCATTCTGCCACCCAATCTATAGAAGCCAAAGAAAGTTGCACCATTACTGAATCAAGTGAATGCCATAGTAGTATTGAGAAATTGAATGAAAGTGGTGATGTTAGTCAATCCTTTGACTTTGTTGAGAGTAGGAAAGTGAGTAATACTTACAGAGAAAGCACTGGTAGTGATGTTAGTGATGAAAGTAGCTCCAGTAGCATTAGTAGTGCCATGTACAAGCCTCACAAAGTAAATGATGCTCGATGGATTGCCATCCGCAATGCTCAATCTCACTACGGGGTATTACAGCTAAATCATTTCAGGCTTTTGAAACAGTTAGGATGTGGAGACATAGGCAAAGTATATCTATCTGAATTGGTTGGGACGAAAACGCATTTTGCAATGAAGGTAATGAACAAAGCAGCTTTAGAGAGTCGAAAGAAACTTGTAAGGGCTCAAACTGAGAGAGAGATTCTTCAGTCTCTGGATCATCCATTCCTGCCCACACTGTATACACATTTTGAAACCGAAAATCATTCTTGTTTGGTGATGGAGTTCTGCCCTGGAGGTGATCTGCACTCACTTAGGCAGAGACAACCTCATAAATGCTTTCCAGAGCATGCTGCTAGGTCAGTATTACATGGTCTTTAATTTGTGTGAATACTATTCTATCACATTTTAGTTCTTTTATGCAATAAATTCAGTAAGTTATTGTTCTTTCAGTTGCCTAAATATCATAAATAACTGTTCTGCAGTATGACATTAGTTTTAGATTGTTGACATCACTTGGGCGCTAATATGCTCCATATTTTTTGGCATGCATAACTTCATAGCATAGAAAGATGTTTACTTAAATATCTTTCTGCTGATTAAGTGGGATTGTGGTCATAATTAAGAAATTGCTTAGGTGATGGAAAAATCAAATTTGGATTCGTGGTTCAAACTCTACTTGATTTTTAACATGCTTAGCTACACTAGATTTGAGAAGGTTAAACATGCTAAGTATTGGTACGAGAAATGTGTTCCTTTGTTTACCCGCTGGTGTTGGTTCGAGGGGTGCGGGTTGCATCTTGCATAGAACATAATGTGAGATTAGAATGGTTGGTGTGAGAGTCTGAAGATTCGTGTGGAAGACATCTATTGGTGTTTTCTGCTTGCTTTTGGTAGCTGTGTTTTTGTACTGTGATGGGAGAAGGGAAAAAGGATTAGCCCTCTAAGCCATGCTCTTCGATTTCATTTGGTCATTCTACGAGAATCTTTAACACGGGCATTGGTTTCTCTTATAGTTATTCTATCCCATTGGTCTTACTTTCTCTACTTCTACAGGTTTTATGTTGCAGAGGTGCTCCTTGCATTGGAATATCTACATATGCTTGGTATCATTTACCGAGACCTAAAGCCAGAGAATGTTTTAGTTAGAGAAGACGGTCATATAATGCTGTCAGATTTTGACCTTTCTCTAAGATGTGCAGTCTGCCCAACACTTGTCAAATCGTCAAACTCAGGTCTTGAGTCCAAGAGCTCAGCATACTGTGCTCAACCTGCGTGTATAGAACCAGCTTGTATGATTCAGCCCGCTTGCTTCACGCCACGATTCTTATTGGGTAAGCCCAAGAAAGCAAAAAAACCCAAACCTAAAAATGAATCATATTCTCAAGGATGTCCTCTGCCAGAGCTGCTTGCCGAGCCAACAAGTGCTCGTTCAATGTCGTTTGTGGGCACCCACGAGTACTTGGCACCTGAAATCATTAAGGGTGAAGGGCATGGCAGTGCTGTAGATTGGTGGACATTCGGAATATTTCTTTATGAGCTACTGTTCGGAAGAACACCATTCAAAGGGCAAGGAAACCGTGCCACATTGTTTAATGTAGTGGGCCAGCCCCTAAGATTCCCCGACTCCCCTTCTGTAAGCTTCGCTGCAAGAGACTTGATTCGAGGTTTGCTTGTGAAGGAGCCTCAGCATCGCCTTGCCTTTAGACGTGGTGCCACCGAGATCAAGCAACATCCATTCTTTCAGAGCATTAATTGGGCCCTTATTCGCTGTGCTACTCCACCCGAAGTTCCCAGGCCTTTCATACCAACACTAAATGGTGATCCACCTGTTGCATCCGCCACAGGTGCTAAGGTACCCGGTCATGATGCGAAATCAACGGGTAACTATATCCAGATTGATTTTTTCTGATTCTTTGTGATCATTACGTGTCGACTTTTCCTCGTGCTGCTCCATTGACCTCATGGCATTGTGTAGCTCATACAATGACGGAGAATACATCATGCATATGCTCTGATACGAATCAATTTTAGAAAATGCAATTGTATTGAATAGGTAGCGTAATTCTTGTAAATTTGCATTCATTTCTTGAGATCGAAATTCAATATGATGTAATCTTCGATACCATCTGTATATGAGGTTACCCTTCATGCTTGTATTCTTCTGAATAATGATCAAAACCTTGCAGTTTGCTTCAAATTTCAAATGTATATTGGTTTCAAATTAATCAGGATCTTCACAAAGTTTTGAGATGTCAGATTCAAGGTTATATTTTCTAAATGGTTTCATATGCTAAGAGTATTTGAGGCTACTTTTGACTTTTTTTTTGATATAAACACGACATTTGTTATTTAGCGACTCTTATTTCCCTTGATAAAGCTATGTAATGGTATTATTGGTATTAAAGTTAACGTTTTGTCTAAATTGGAGCAAATATTAGTGTACTACTTTCCTCAGATAGGGTGATGAGTTCGTTTCTCATTTTACCCTCTCCTTCCCTCTTATAATCACCAAAAAATACTAGTTTTTCTAATTTCAAATGATATGTATTAGTGCTTGGAATGCACCTTTTGAGCTTATAAAATGCGTCTTTTCAGTTATTTATTAGTGTTTGTAATGCACTTTTTGAACTTTATAAAACCAATAATTTGAATGAAAATAAAATTGTTACAACTTTTAAGGGCGTTATATAAATTAATCGGTGAATTAAACATTTGAGAGCAAAAACCGGATACTACCATGTGGAAAAATCTTACAAAATGATAAATTTAATACAAATTAACAAGAATTTAACGGAAAATGCTACGACAGTTAGAAAGTGCATAAACTGGATGTTATCATGTGGAAAGATCTTACAAAAGTGCTACCACTGACGTTTCATGAAAACTGAATGCTACCATCAAGAACTTTTCTTATTTATATTATTTTTTTATGTGTTGAAATTTTCTATTATTGTTATTTAATTACTTATAATCTATATTGTTTTGTTTAGTGCATGATTTTATGATTATGTTTTATATTTTTACAACTTTTAAAACAAATTAATTTAGTATTTCAATATGGTTTGAGAGTCGTATAATAACTTAATTACTTATATAAAATTAATACTTTTTAATTTAAATAATTCATAAATCGTATTTGGCGGGGGAAATATCTATTTCTAACCTAATTACCTAGCCAAAACCAAAAATCGTTAAAAGAAAAAATAAAGAACTATGTTTCGGAAGCAAAATGCAAATGTGGTTGGTTCGTAGAAGTTGTGGACTTTGGATATTTTCAACAACCACGAAGCAACAACAAAAGCAGCAATTCCTCCATTATTCTCTCTCCTTTTACTTCTCCCGAACTCCCTCCATTTCTCCCTTCTTCTCAAACTCATCCAAAGCTCCATCAATGGCTTCCGATGACTCTTCCGACTATGGATTCAATCGACCTGAGATGTACTCTAGTTCTCTCGCTAATACGGTCAATTATTACGAACGCCATGTCTTCCTTTGCTACAAAAATCATGAATCATGGCCTTCTTCTGTTGAGAGTTCAGATGATGATCCGCTTCCTAAGATGCTTGCTTCTGCTCTTAAGGCTCGCAAGGATGATATTCCTGTTAAGGTTATTTCTTTGATTTTTTTAGGTTTTTTGTTTTTGAGTATTGGATCTAGTCTTGATTTATTTCAGCGTTTTGATTGAATTATTATGAATTTATACCATGGTAGCGACCTAAATAATTTGTGTTTCCATTTGAAATCGTTACTATTTGATTGATTTTGGTGTAAATCTTCTTATTTTAGCTGTTATGTTTCTTGTATTCTGGTTGGTGTGATGTTCTAGCATTCAGCGTGTGATCATGTCATGCGATAGTGAAACTAATTTTTTATCATCTGCTTAGCAAAATATAAGATGAATTAATTTTGTAGTCTGCTTAGCAACAAATTTGACGGCTAATTTTGTGGTCTGCTTAGCAAAAAATTAGATGGATTAATTTTGTAGCCTTAGCAAAAAATTAGATGAATTAATTTTGTAGTCTGCCAGCAAGAATTTGGATGAATATATCTGGATTTGATTACTAGTGTGATTTCATCAATAAGTTGGTACGACTATAAAGCAATACTTTCAATACTGTTCAAAAGTATAATAATGATTTCAATTAGGTTAATTATAAAGGTTCATGCCATTAAAAAGCAAAGCAATCAGCTATATTGACTTTCTGATCATTACTCCCTCTGCAGACTCGTCTGACATTATGTGGGGGATGCAATGATAATCACTGCTCAGATGGTGATGTTTACATTTTCCCAGAGATGGTCAGATATAGGTAATTCACTTCTTTGGAATATTTATTGTGTATGATGGTTGTTGATGAGCTCCCATTGACATTTTTTTTTATTTTGTACTTACTAATATAAGCATCTTATTAGATTTGATGGAGTATAGGCTTTGACATGTAGCCTGTTGAATTTTCTCTACAGGATGATTTTGTGTGCATATTAATTGCAAGATAGGTTTAGTGTTTGATTTATTTTAATCACTTTCTTTTCTTAGTGCTTTTTAGTCTTGACATTGTAAATGTTTTGCTGATTGAAGGGGCTTGAAGGAGTCAGATGTAGATGCATTTGTGGACGATGTTCTTGTGAGTGGTAAACCATGGGCTTCTGGGCCTCCAGAGACTTTGATTGGTGCATATGTCTTTGTTTGTGCCCATAGTAACAGAGATAAAAGGTGTGGTGTCTGTGGTCCTGTTCTCATTGAAAAATTTAAGGAGGAGATTAAGTCGAGGGGTTTGAATGATCAGGTGTTTGTGAACTCTTGTTCTCATATTGGGGGTCACAAATATGCTGGGAATGTAATCATATTTGGAACAAATGCTGATGGCAAGGTTATTGGTGATTGGTAAGATATATTCATCATCTGTTTCTCTTTTGTTTTATGTTATATATGTTTATAGAGATATGGTGTATTCGACATATAAGTTACTTCTTGATTTTACAGGTATGGTTACGTCACTCCAGCTGATGTAGCAGACTTGCTTGATGTCCACATTGGCAAAGGAGAAATTATCGAAAAGCTATGGAGGTATGTTATTGTATGGATTTGCGCGTCACTTATATATCTGTTATGCAAATTTACTTGTCTTAGGGTTAGAACTGTTACTTTTGTAGCAATTGTTGGATTCCTCCTCTTTAAATTGGACAGGTTGGCTTCCTTATTTTTAAGTACAACTGTACAAGAGCAATTGTTGGATTCCTCCTCTTTAAATTGGACAGGTTGGCTTCCTTATTTTTAAGTACAACTGTACAAGCTTACTGCTACTAGAGTTGAGTACGGTTGATCATTTTAGGCATCACTCACGCTTTTGTGAGTCACCATTGGGCGTTCACTTTAAAAATATTGATCTATTCCATCATCTCAATGTCATCAAGTGACTCTCGCGTCCTAGATAGGCTTTGGGAAGGTTGAATGTACACAACTTTCCTTGTATTAATAAAAAGGTTGTTTCCTATTGACACTTGAAAGCAAACATTATCAACAACTACACATTAATATATTGATCTATGTTTATGTACTTTTTTGTTTAATGCAAATAGCAAAGCATCATTCTGATAGCTTTAGCAATATTATCTGAGAGGTGTTCAGTTTTACTACATTATGCTCAACATTCAATGATCAATTTCAGGGGTATTTATGTTTTTTGACAATGAAATTTGATTGTTAACTTCTCTATTTAAATGTTGAAAGTATATTACAAATGTTTTAACAGATTAAGAATATGCTTTTGATTCCATTGGAACATTCACTATGATGTGCTTTTAGTTTTTTTCTGCATTATGTTTGATGTGCAAAACGCAATTATCAATTTCAGGGGCCAAATGGGCTTGAAAACTGAGTCCGAGAAAGAAGGAAGCAAACCCACAACCGAAAATGTCCAGGTGAACGCTGAAGAAAAATCACCAGCTGCAGATAATGAAGCCAAGGAAAGCACCACAAGCTGTTGCCAGGGTGCAAACAGTGTTTCTTGCTGCAGGGATAGCTCTGCTACTAATGGCGAAGTTGCGGAAGGCGATGTTAAGAAAACAACAGACGGTTCTTGCAAGAGTGGCATGGCGTGCTTGTCAAGTTGGGCTGGTAAATGGGAGCAAAGTGATCTTCTAATGGCTGCTGCTGTTGTCGGGGCTGTCGCAACTGTTGCTGTGGCTTATAGCATCTTCAAAAGGTCGCCATAAGCTATCTAAATGACTCGATGCAGTTTATTATTTGCAAGTGACTACCTTTTTTAGTGAGTATGCTTACAATAATTTTTAAAACCCCACATTTTCTTACTACTATTAGGTTGCTGCTAAATGCTAATATAGCCCTAAAAAAGTAGGGATGGGTCTTGGTGATTAGGTAGATTTTTTAAAGATGAATCGTATAAATGTCCCATTATTTTGTATCTTGCTCTTTTGCTCAGTGAGTACTTCATTAGCCATATTTGGGGATTAAAGAAATTTTGTACTAAATATAAAGCGCACTTGAATAAGTGTATTACCATGTTTATGTTTGGCAAATATTATCTTTGAAACATAATTGTATTTGTACGATTATTGCTTATTTGGTTGTTGGTACTAAATGGTGGTATTTATAAATACGGATTTATAGTGTAAATATTCATGAAATATATCATGTTATTCGTATGATAATGAAAATTTGATCATAAAAAAGTTTTTTTTGTTTATAATTTTACATTATCATTTAATCATCATCATCATCCTACCCAGTGTATCCCGCCCATAGAAATCTATGGACAGGGTCTGGGGAAGGAAGGACAGCGACAACTCATACCCATAAAGGAGAGTGCGACCATATGATAACGAGTCTCCCGGCTCGAGAAATGATGAAGCATTGTAATGAATTTTTTTATGAAAAAAAATGAGATGATTGAAGTAAAATAAACACGACCACTGCGCCTGTTAAAAGATTTTTCCACCAAAATCATTACCATTTTGGACATTAAATACCAACTATGATACAAGATGTTAAAGTACTGGTAAGATGGAATAACATGGCAAAGAATTTGTATTTTATTTTAAATTCATAAGTTAAAACATAATCTAGTTAAATATTATTTGAATCACTCAACCTAATGTATATTTAGTTGATAGTTCATTTACTTTTATAATTTTTAATTATGTCAAATTAATAATATTAACAATTTAAACAATACATTAACATGCATGATGTATCAAACAACAAATTGATCAAACCACTATCATCACCATGCACAAAACAACAATAACAACAGTATTTCATTACCTCAATGTTATTAGGTGACTTCAACTTTGGGCGAAGATCAAATGCATGCAACCTCACTCTTATTGTAAGAAATATACATATTTTAATGAATTATTTTATTATAATAATAATATTTTATAATAATTAAAAACTAAAATTTACAAGTATAAATTTTTAACCTAATCGAAATTTGAGATGGTATGACTCGAAGACAAAATCCAGCCCTGTAAACTATATTCCGTATTGTATTGCAATAATTCTTAATTAATAACGGTAATTTATAAATCACCATAAAAAGACAAAAAAATAATAATAAAATTAAAAAAAATAAATTAAAATTACAAAATTCTCATCCTATCAATCCAATTTGTAAACTTCTAACAAAAAAAGCCGTTATTTACTAAAAGCTATTCATTGTATTGTATTGTAGCCTAGTTGTTCCCAAAGGTTAAAACCCTTAGTCGGGCAAACGCACCCGAAAGCTCAAGGGATAGTCATGGCGGCCGATGCCGAGGTAACGGGAAATTGCAGAAAACGGAAGAGAAGAGGAGGAAAAGGAAGGAACCGCAACAAATCCTTGAAGAATTCAATTACCTCTTCTACTGCTACATTGAATGTTGCCTCTGATTCCTCTCAATCCAATTCTACTTCTACTAAATCATCGAATTTTCTCGAAAAGGTATATTCTCGTCTTCGCTTCTTCTGCTTAGTTCTACAGTTATCAATTGTAAATTTATTTAATTTTTTTGGTATTGTTGTTTTAGATGAAGGCTAGGTTATCGGGAGGCCATTTCAGAATGCTCAATGAAAAGCTATACACTTGCACGTAAGTTCCTTACTTTTCTTCCTTTTTTTTAATTAAGAATCAGATGTCTGCCGTTTAATTTTTATCTATGATGTTTTTACTTGTTTGTGATGATTTCTTGATTTCTCTCGGGGTTTCGAAATTATATTGGGTGCTGGAATTAACCTGTGTAGTCTAATGGAAGCTTTTGGAGACTTTAATACACTCTGTTTATTACAGATGTGGATAGATGTTGGATTATATGTGAGGAGATGAGGACGCCGAAAGTATTCAATATGTGTTGTTGTGAATATGACTTGAGTGCACATGTGTGTATTTGTGCATTCATGGGTAGGATGGAATCCTATGGTAGAGTTAATGGTTGTATTAAGATGAAGTCTTAACTCTTAATATGTGTGATTGAATGTAGAGATTAAGTGTAGTTTAATTGGTGATTTAATGGGACACTTAATTGTTGGTTTATGATGAGTGTTGATGAAAAGAAAAGATGCTCTTCTATGTGGGAAGTCGAGCAAACTGCCAGAAGCTGACCTGATGCCCGCTTGACCCCCGCTTGACCGAGTGAGCTTCTCTGCTTGGTCGAGCAACAAGACAGAATGGTTCCAATAGCTACTGATCTCTCGCTCGACCCCCTGGCTCGCTCGACCGGTCGAGCGGTTCTTCTGACAGCATTGGATGCTGTTTTTGACGGATCAAATGCTTGAGGGAGTTACAACTCATTCAACACAACTGATCAATGGTGTTTATTATGTTATTTACTCACAATAATAATCATTTGTAACTCCTAGAGTATCTAGCACTATAAATAGAAACCTTGTATGATCATCCAAACACATCAAACACAAACCCCTTAGCCTAAACACATAGCCTTTTGTTTATCTCTTACTCAATTGTAATACTTCATTGTAAGAGTGTTTTCTCATTGAAATAATACAAACAAGCAACTACACACCAGGGAGGATGTAGCCATCATTGGGTGAGCCTCCTTAAATCATTGTGTTAAGTTTTTGCAATTTTATTTTTCGTTCTTACATTTGTTAGTTCATTGCATTTGCTATCGTTCATCAAAGTTCTTAGCATCGTATCTATCCTAGCATTATTTCACGTGTTTAATTGCTTGGGAACTTATCAGTGATTGTATCTATAAGTCATTAGCTTAGCTTAGGAAACTGCTATAGATTGTCGCTTTAAGTGATAAGTTAGTTTAGGGAACTGCCGCCTATCACAGCTATTAGTTAAAAGCTTAGGAATATTAATTATTCTAATGGACATTTTAATAGCTATGAATTATGATGATGGGACAGTTTTGATTGTTTTTGTACTGTAATGTACTAATTTTAATATCGAGAAGGTGTGTCGAATAAAAGTTAGAGGGTTTTATCATGTTAGGGTAACTGATTATAGCTTTTTTTTGCTGTTGAAATTCTCCTGCTACATATTAATGTTTAAAACCTGCCTTGCCATTGGAGTGTGTTGTTTTCCTCCCAAAACAAACTTAATCTCTTGTTTCTATTTAAAGTTGTTTTTGTTACTGTTGCATGCTATACTTGGTGGCATGGGGTTTATGGAGTGTTGTTATTGTTGTTGTTGATATCATATCTTATGTTGGCATTCTTTTTGTTTTGCTAGTGGGAAGGATGCTTTGAAGTTTTTCAAGCAGGACTCTTCACTATTCAATATGGTAGGGTTCTGTTCCCATGTTATAATTCAGTTGTTCTTGGTACGCATAAGCTAATAGCTTAGCACCCATGCAATGCATGACTTTATATTGTCATTAAATTGCCTAGAAACCTCTTTGAAAGTAAAATTAGGTTCCCGTCACCAAGAGGCACCTCATTTCCTTTTCCTGTTTATTCTCCTTTGACTTAGTAGTTTACTCTTTTGGAAATAGTACAACTATTTGTACTCCAATTTCCTGGGAGTATGCTGCTTTCAATAGCTTATATTATTTTTTATTGAAAAAATAGAACCTTCATACTAATCCTAATAATATTTTAACACCTCTTAAACGATTCCCCCACATATTCCCATATTCAAGTCTCACACCTATGCTCTTTAAAAAAAAAAAAAAGTCTCACACCTATGATATATCTACGTCCAGGGCTATATTTGTGAAAACAAGAAAATTTTGTGCTGATATTTCATTCTCAATTGGTGTAATTTTACTTCACCTTCTGAATTGTGTACTTGTGTCATATTATTTCTGGTGTGCATGATACCTGCTGGCTGCTACAGCTTCTTTCCTCCACAATCTCCTTTGTTTTGTGTTCTCATTGTTTTACTTCTCATCTGTCCTATCTAAAGGTCACCATTTATTTTTGGTTTATTACCAAACACCCAATGGGAATGCTGAATTTGAGATGACATTTCTTTGACTTAAATGCCAGTATCATGCAGGGTATCAAGAACAAATGTCACATTGGCCTGAGCTACCAGTTAATGTAATCATCCAATGGCTGAAAGATCACAGATCATCTCTTGTTGTTGCTGATTTTGGTTGTGGTGAGTCTTTGTAAGCTTATTTAGACTGTTGGCTACTCTGATTGATGTTTGGTGCATCGAGAAGGCTCACCGCTCAATCGCTCACCAATTGCCTTGCATAAACATTTTTGACATAAATGCATTTTTTAATGTCGATTGCAGGGGATGCACGCTTAGCAAAGAATGTAAAGAATAAAGTCTATTCAATTGATCTCGTTTCTAGTGACCCTTCTGTTATTGCTTGTGATATGTCAAAGGTATGTAGGTTAGCCAAATCCAATTCTCCTTACATCCCTATAAAGTTGCATCCTTTTTTTAGTTGTAGTATTGATTTGTAGTTGGAGAATAAGACAAAACACAAGTGGATGGAAGAAATGAGTGGATGAGATGAATGGAGAGAATAATTTTGTAGATGAGACTAAAAGAAAGGGTATTGGACTATTTCCAAAAAGAATGGTGCGGAGTTAGTGGGAGAAACTTCAATAAAAATAGGTGTAATTTCATAGGACAACGAGTATTTTGTAATTTTATTTTATGTTCCTTCATCTTAACAAATGTTTAGTGTTCTATTCATTAGATAACTCAATATCTTATCATCCTTCTAGTAAATTATTGATTCTCTTGAAAAAGTTGGGTCAAGTTACAAAATTATTGCCACCTCTTGTCAATATGTTTGGGTGACAATGTGGGCGTTTTTTGTTTTGGGTTATATGACACGAGTAACTATCCTTAAAGAAAATATTTGAGAAAATGGAGGCTTCTCTTTCTTCCACTATATTACCACACTAATTTTTTTTAATCAAGCTTTGTTTAAATTTACGTTTTGCTTGTTTTAATGGAGTGTACTAATTCATTAGGTTTAAGTCATTCAAATCTTTAGTAAGTATTGGAAGATGTGTAAATTGAGCTCTTAATTTCTAGCATAATGCATTTGCCTACATAATCCGTTAAGTTGTTTCATATTATTTTTCTGGTTTTTATTTGGTATATTCATATGAATCAGCCTGTTCGGACTTCAATGGTCAGATTATGCTTATTTGTTACTCTTTTATGTTTGGTCGTTTAGTTGATGCAAGGCTCTTCAAAAGCATTGATATTTTGTTGCATTAATACGTCAGCATCACAAGGTCATAGGGTCTTTTCAGATGTGTTAAGGGAATTTTATCATAATGTTTACACTTATAGGATAATCATAGCACATGCTTTGCCTCCCTCCCCTCCCCTCCCCCCACCCCCCCTGTTACACTTGGTGCACTGTGCTATTGTAATGCAATGACCTGCACTCTGTGTAATCTACCTTTGTGACGTGTAATTTGTAAATGCTGAAGAAGTATTTTGCAGACTCCCCTGGAATCATCTTCAATAGATGTTGCTGTATTCTGCCTTTCACTCATGGGAACTAATTATCCTAGTTATCTTCAGGAAGCACACCGAGTTCTTAAGGCAAGGTAATATTTGAATATGATGTTTTTCGGAGTTTTTCTATTACTTGAAAACTTTTGCTGGGTTTTTGATGAGGTTACGGTGCCTGCAGTGGCTGGCTCTTGATAGCTGAAGTGAAGAGTAGGTTTGATCCAGACACTGGAGGAGCAGATCCCAACTTATTTTCCAAATCCATATGTCAACTAGGATTTACGGCGGTAACAAAGGTATGTGTCGTTTTGCTTTCTCCAACAAGAGGTATTCCATTATGCAACATTTCATCATCCAATGTTAAGTGAATCACACCGAGGTTTCCACCTAGTTTTGGTTTAGTAGGGGCGAAGATATGCAATTTTATCCTTGCTAAAACACATAGGTAATTTTGATTGTCCCTTGGTCGCAAACATTATTTGTAACTTCACATAAACAAGTACGCATGATTTAATGAGCCGTAGGTATTTTATTATACGTTATGTCTTCAGCAAAGACTCAAAGAGTATTGGACATGTACTTGTATATTTAGTTGTATTAATGCAAAAATTGCTAATTGTTGAGTTGTTTTCTCACAGGATTTTTCGAACAAGATGTTCATCCTGTTTTATTTCAAGAAAAAGGTGCGATTAGCTCTCCCTCTTTTCGTGTCACAATTCTGACTGAAAAAGGCATACATGTCAATTAACTATTTCTCCTCATTTCGGAATGTTCTTTTCGATTTCTCTTGATCAGGCAAAGGAACGTGGAGATTTGAATGAGATTGAATGGCCTGATCTAAAGCCTTGTCTCTACAAGCGTCGATGAACAATTGTGAAGTTGATGGTTTTCCTTATATAGTGGACCACCTTCTGTATATTTAAAGATAGCTTCGTTATGTTAGGAAGAATTCGATGCTCGAAAATGATTTTTCGAAAGCTTTGATTCTGGGAAAAGGTTGTCGGAGTACAGATGATGAATCAAATCTCGTCTTCTGACAAATAGATTATTTTCTTTTATTTTAGTTTCAAAAATTTGGTAATCATAGGAGATTTTAAGGTTTGTAACTGACCTTTTTTTTTTCTAAAATTGGGTTTTGCTTTTTTCCTGTTTCCTAGTTTTTTTTGTGCAATATTCTTTTGTATGGTAGTCTTGGGCAAGTTGTACACTTGGTAAGCCTTAATACAAGCAAGAATTGTGTGGTAATATTTATTATCTAAAACTAAGAAAATTAATTTCATTTATCATACATATATATTTCCTCTGCTCTAAATTACTTGCAATATTAGAAAAATGACACTATTTATTCATTACTCTTAGTTTGTGATTTATTTTTAACTTGTAAATTAAAATATAGTCAAATGAGATCTTGTTTATTTTGTCTTATAGAAAAGATTATTAATATCAAATTTTTATAATTTTATATTCTATATATATAATAAGAGATATTAAAAATTAAATTAGTGCATTGTATATGTGAAAAATCAAACGTTACAAGTAAATTAATTGGAAGGGAGAAATTACTTCTGATTATTTTATTGGCTTAAGTTTACGTAAATTACTTCTGATTAAAAATTAAATTAGTACATTGTATATGTGAAAAATCAAACGTTTCAATTTTTCAGTCTATTCGCACTTACTAAGTGCGAACAGTCCGAACCTATATATTTTTTTTATAAATAATCTTATTTATTTTAAATTTTCCAAGAATTACTTTGTATTTGCAATTTCCTCATCTCAAAAGGTCATACCTCCCTAGAACAAATAAATAAATAAATAAATAAATAAAAAGTAAAAGGTCAAACTTCACTATTGTTCACATAGAGTCATATACCATAGTTCTATCCATTAGATCCATTATTTTTGTTGTGTGCTTCTTTTAATTGGAAAAAATTAACATTAATAATCCAATTGTTTACTCATTTACCGTTAAATATTTCATATTTGGATTATTTTTTTATAATTCAACCTTTTACATATTACTAATAATATGTAATAACAGAGTATACCGCTAACAAGCTAAAATAAAGATCGAATTATTTACCGCAAACTAAAGACAAAATTAAATTATTAAAAATAATCAAAAAATTATATTATTTACGTCAAAAGAGTAAAAAATTAGATTATTAATGACAATTTTTCTTTTTTATTGTTTCATCTTTGATAAGCACGTCAAATCAACGCGTAAACTCTTAATAATTTTAATAATAAATAACACTTTCATACCCATCTTCCTTTCTTGCTTCCTTTTACTCTCCCATTTCTCTTCCTAATCCTATTTCTACTCCATTTTCTTCATTTTTTATTAACTTATAAATTATCCCTGTTTCTTCCCCAACCGATAACCTACCCATTATTGTATTTATCTTGGAAATCCCAATTTTATGAACCCTATATCTTGATGGGTGTTTTTTATGAGGTGGGTCGATCTTAAATTTAACATAATTTATGTGTAGTGTCAAATGTTTTGACTTTTTATTGATTAATTATAGTAATTTCAAGTGAAAAATGGGATCTGAAAATGGGTTTTATTCAATTCAAGAGTTTAATTTGGATGCCAAGTGGTTGATTGATGCTAAACATCTCTTTGTTGGCCCTAAAATTGGTGAAGGTGCTCATGCAAAGGTTTATGAGGGAAAGTAAGTGTTTTTTTTTCAAATTTTTTTATACTCTTTTTGTTTTTTCAATTTGAATGAATGTGATTTGTCTGTTTATTTTTGGGTATTTATCTATTTTTAGGAAATTTGAATGAAATTACTCTTCTACTAGGTATTTAACGGAACTATAAGTACTTTTTTCATAAAGATATGATTTTGATATAAAAACTAATTTTATAATTAAAAGGGAATAAATATAATAAATGTATTTTCTAGAAACAACGACAAATAAATATGAGCAATTGTAATTGCAAATAAAAGCATGTAGCTTAGTTGGATACAATTATAATATAAACCTTTGTTTTTAGATGAAACATGCTATCGTGGTTCATTATTTTAATATAAATATTTTACTATAATGTACTTCATGATGATTTGATAATAAAAATATTATTGAAATTTTATCAAAAAGAAATCTTAATACATTTATATGAATTACAGGTGAATTGTCGTTTGTTTTTAGAAATAATATGAAAAGATAAATAAATATAATATCATAAATATAAATATCTATATTAATACAAATATGTCGATAAAGAGACATGAAGAAATATTGTTTAATATTTAAACTAATGAAATTTATGCTTATTTTTTATTGGGTTAACCCGGTGGTTGAAAAACTTATCTTATATTGTTCCACAAATAGAGTAGTAGAACTCAAAGTTTGATCAAATTACCAATAAATTTTGGACAATCTATTATGGGTTATAGATCACTCAGGTATTGCTACCATAACAAAATTTTCTATTTACCCATAATTAGCAAAAATTGAACAATTTAAGTTTAAACTTTAATAAAATTTAAATTGAAAGTAGAATGATTTGCCTCTACAGCAGCATCATGACGTCCATCTTTTATATCTCCTTTTCAAATTGAAGACATAAAGCAGTGATTGAGTGGATTACTCCATACTATAAATAAAATAAAATACAAACACAATACCACGAACACAAATTTCAAATTCAACTAAACTAAAATAAAATAAAACAAATAAAACGCCAATTTTTAATCATATAAAAGTCACCTAAACTCTAGTATAAAAATAAAAATATCACAATTAATAAATTTTTCGAAACCTTATTAAACAATGAAATCAAGAAACGGTAAAATAAACACACAAAAATCCTATTTTCGAAATTCCCATAAATTTATAAAATTAAAAGTTCGAAATTCAAGAAAAATAACAAAAGCCTTTTTTTCTACAAAAATGACACATAATATTGTAAAATTTTAAGGGAAAAAAATCGAAGCAAAAAAATCGCAAACCTTTCAAAGTAAGATTTTTTTACGGTAAAAGGAAATTGAGAAAGAGGGATTAAAATTGGTAGTTTAGTAGTTTACCATATATGAATAGCTTCCAAAGGAAGTTTAGGGATTTACAATGTTGTGCAGTAAATATTTTTGAAGAGGTAAGATTGTAGAAATGGGCGGAAAAACAATGATTGTAGTAGAGACACGTGTCATAGAGTTTTATTGTTTTAGTAGATAGTATGATTGTGAGAAATTTGCTGGTGTGATTGATATAGTATTGTATTATGCAGGTATAAAAATCAGGATGTTGCTATAAAGATTGTAAATAAAGGGGAAACACCAGAGGAGAGAGCTAAAAGAGAAGGGCGTTTTGCTAGGGAAGTTGCAATGTTGTCCAAAGTTCAGCATAAAAATTTAGTCAAGGTTAGGCTAAAATATTTGAAATATATTTATTTTAATTTGTCTTTCAAATAAAGCTGTTAGCAATAAGCTCTTAAGTATAACGGTACCCGTCTTACTTAATTTGCTATATTTGCTGTAAATGTAGCAAATTCAATGGAACAAAAGTTAGCTTGCAATATGTACTATGTGATAGATTCTAGTACATGCAATATGTTTGTTGATTTTGCTATACATTTGATGGAAAATTGCTAGTTGTAAGTTCCAATTGATGCTAAAATGACCATTGTTCATATTGTAAAATGAGGTAAACGATTGCAATCACGGTAACGGAACGTTTATGCGGTAACGAGAGTCATGCAGTTATAATATCGCCTAAATATTGGTTGAAACTAGGGATGGTCATGGGGCGGGTCTGGAGCGGGTCCAACCAGACCCGGACCCGGACCCTTTTAATTTTTTGAGATCCAGACCCGGGTCCGGACCCTAAGGGTCCAAAATTTTCAGATCCGGACCCAGACCCTCCGAATCAAATGGGTCTAGGGTCCTTAATGGGTCCTTAGTGGGTCTAAGAAAAAGTCTCTTTGATTTGTCAAATTTAAAACTTTTGTAAGTCATTATATTTTTCGAATATTTGTAAGAGAGTTATTATTGTATTTTACAAATATTTAATATTAATTTAACATCTAAACTCGCATAGCGTCACCCATATACGCTTAAATTCTATTATAAACACTAGATAGTGCCCGTGCGATGCACGGTTTTATCAAATTTTTTAACATATTTGTATAAATACATAAATTAAAATTATAAGAAATAAATTTTACATCTCAAAATATCCAATACACTAAATGATACTCCTTTAATAAATAAAATTAAAAAGATTTTATAATAGTACTCCTTTAATAAATCAAATTAAAAAGATTTTATAATTGAAATAAATGAAATATAGTATATATATATTTTTTTAATACATTAATAATGTGAATTAAAAAGTAAAAAAATAATCAATATAAATTATTATACTCAAAATTTAAAAATAGTAAAGTCAAAGATAATCAAAATAACAATGATGTCATCTTTACATTTTAGAGGGAAAATTTTTAATGAGGAGGTGACATGTAAGTGATTTTAAAAGGTGATGATGTCAGCAGTGTTTTGTTTTTTTTTTTTTTTTTTGAAGATAGCAGTGTTTTGTTTTAGTAATAGTTATATAGACTAGTTCGAGTCCATGAATTAAGGGTAATTGGGTTAGCACTTAGCAAGTAGCATATATTTTATTTATATATATATATATATTATGATTATAATTTATATGAAAAGAAAATAAGTGTTGGAAGCAAAATTCATACGTAGAAGACAAATAAAAATCGACACTTTAATATTTATAAGGGTCCGAGGGGCGGGTCCAGGGTCCGAATATTGGATCCGGACCCGGACCCGCCAATTATTTATAAGATCCAGATCCGACCCGGATCCGATGGGTCTCAAAAAATAAGACCCATACCCTTAAAAAGGGGGCGGATCTGGAGCGGGTCCAATAGGGTCCTGGACCCGTGACCATCCCTAGTTGAAACCATAAGATATCTCTTGATGCAGCCCAAACGCGTTTTTTTTACACCTTTACAAAGCGGCAAAAATCGGTCTGTTATTTTGAAAACCTTTACAACACGGCGATGCGATACGATGCGGCCTTGTTTTTACTCTATGTTTGTTGTTTTGACTTTTGAGTGTAGATTTGTAGTATATTTGGTTGGCCAAGTGTTCACTATACTTACCTTTGAACCTTTCAAGGTTTGGAGTGTATGAACACATTTGAATTTTTTTGGAGATTAAACCTTAGATTATGTTTGGTTCTCCTTAAAATGGTTTAATTGAACTTCTTTTTTTAGAAATGTACGAAATTATGGACTTATTTTACTGACCAGTTGGTTTTTAGTGAGTGAAACTTATTTCTATTGAATCAACTTTGCTTAATCTTATTGATCACTAATCATAATTGAGTTTTTACACTCATTTTTTATTGAACTTGCACAAATTCTTGTATGAGACGGTCTCACAAGAGACGTGTCCCGCACTTGAATTAAATAGCCCAATAATACAAAATTTTAGCATAATGCACCTTTTGTATGGACTTGTCTCACGGTGAGATGGTCTCATACAAGAGGGGGCCTTGAACTTAATTGAATTGGATGGTTTAGACTCGTCAAACTGCCTTCATTTCCCCCTCCTCAGACCCTGCTTCTGAGCGACTCATTGGGATGACAATGATGATAATGATGATGAAATGATCAATTATGTCAAGTATTGCAAGCTACAAATTCAGTATTCTTTTATTGGTGGTGTATTTTAATTAGAATGGCTAATGTTTTATAACTCAATAATAGTAAGGTTTTACCTCATATCTCAACATATTTCTTGTATTGAATTTGTCAGTTTATTGGAGCTTGTAAGGAGCCTTTCATGGTAATTGTGACTGAGCTTCTATTGGGTGGAACTTTACGGAAGTACTTATTGAACTTGAGACCTAATCGCTTGGAAACAAAGATAGCAATCGGCTTTGCTCTTGATATTGCTCGTGCAATGGAATGTTTGCACTCCCATGGAATTATACATCGTGACTTAAAACCAGGTATATTCACTTTTACTTGTTCTTCTAGCTCTTTTTAAGTCGTTACCTATGTGTTCGGCTGCCTCCTTGTTTACGACATCAATTTAGCTAGCTAGTAATATTGAAGAAGATTGCACATATTCGAGCTTGTAATCACATTAAAATATCTAGTGTGAAGATCACCGAGTGAACAACACAAAAAGCTTATTTAGTACTCCATGGAGTATGAATCGCAATAGGTCAGAGACTTATAGTGCATTGATGCAGTAACGGACGCGATCGCTGTAATGACATGGCGATGCAGTAATAGGATTAATGTGTTTATCGACTTATTGAAATGCCAAATATCGACCTAAACACAAGATGTTCATATGCCTCAAAACAGCTCAAAGCGAGTGTTTTTTTACACATTTATTCGTGGGAAATATCGGTTCAGTTTTCTTGAAAACCTTTACCACGCGGCTGATGCGAAGCGATGCGACCTTGTTTTTGCACTGTGGTCATATTTGAGCTAGATTATACAGGATTTGAGTCAGACATGTTTCACATTTTCTCTGCTTCCAGAGATAAACCGTTTATAGTTCATGCATTCTGACTTGTGTTCGGCTTGTCTCCAGAAAACTTAATCTTGACATCAGATCAAAAAACAGTCAAACTTGTTGATTTTGGTCTAGCTAGGGAAGAGTCGGTAACTGAAATGATGACGGCAGAAACAGGAACCTACCGATGGATGGCCCCAGAGGTAACATAGATGACTTTGGCATACTCCTCTTCTTTTCCGTTTCAAAGAAATGTTCGTGTTCGATTAAAGTAATGGACACATATGAACAAAAATTGGAAAAACTGATATTAATAATCCAGCCTTTCGCCCATCCGAATAATTCAACTTTTCACCCATCCGTTGTAAATAGGATTATTTTTTAATAAACCAACCTTTATCCTTAGTTTGCTGTCAGTATACTAATAGGGTATGCTGATAGAGTGATAGGAAACCAAAGGCGATTATGAATATCAATTTTTCCTAAAAAATTGGAACATATCTTTGGGACGAAGGTAGTAATAAAATTAAGTAGAGGAAAAGCTTGTTATATACAAACCTAAGTAGTTCTAATTGCAGCTCTATAGCACCGTCACATTAAGGCGCGGGGACAAGAAGCATTACACTCACAAGGTTGATGCCTACAGTTTCGCGATTGTATTATGGGAACTCGTACATAATAAATTACCGTTTGAAGGCATGTCCAATTTGCAGGCAGCCTATGCGGCTGCTTTTAAAGTAAGCATTTCTCGTCTCTAATTGAATCCGTGAGCTGTTATCTCATCATGATTGTGTCCAAGATTCGTATTTCAACCGAAAAATGAAATAAATTATCGGCTTAAAATGCTCATAGAATAATAATTTTTCTTTCAAAACTTTTGTTACCTTTATTTATGGCTTTCATCGGTGTTGCATTATTCGCTGGCTAATTCGATTTCTTAAATTCGTGATTCACATAAATGGCCCAAAACCGACCATAATTTGCTTTTTCAGATTCACAAAGAAGTTAGTGAATCATGTGGCACTGGTTTCGACTTGTGCAAGTTTGAGTTGCTCGTTTCATTATTTAAGTTTATTAGTTTAGTAATGCTTTAAAACTTCGGTTCCTGATAATCGCAATGCTGTAATGCCAGAATGTTAGACCTAGTGCGGAAAATCTTCCCGAAGACTTGTCCAAAATCGTGACCTCTTGTTGGGCAGAGGACCCAAATGCTCGTCCGAATTTCAGCCAGATAATTCAAATGCTCTTGCATTATCTTTCGACTTCGTCTCCAAAACCTATGATCCCGCCTCAGATAGTCTTTCCTGAGAATGGTTCAGAGTCTCCCGCAACAAATACGTTGATGACTGTAAGACATCGGACAGGCGAATCATTTAGAGTAACCGACATGGAAAACAAGCAAAGAAGTTTTTTCTTCTGTTTCAAAGAGTGCTACTAAATCCGATAGTCTTTAGTTTCATTTGATTAGTTCAGGGTACAACGTACCATTGTAATCTATGTATGTTGCTAGAAAACGAATGTTGTAGCATAAACACAAAATCGAAATGTTTTCGAAACCCGGATAGAATGTAGAGTAGGTTGCGATATTGTCGATACGATTCGCATAAACTAGTCACTCATATTGTAATGTGGCTCTGCATTAGGACCCTTGAGATTAGGGGCCTTTGTGATGTAAATGTATAATTAATCAATGTCATAAATAGTAATTAAGTTGATATTTTCATATTTTGCAGCTCTTGACTTCTCAATTGCTATTCTATTTGATTTCTAGATTGGCAATACAATAGATTATAGTGGGCTATGAAAAACCCAAACTCGAACTTGTCTCGGTTGGAGCAATTATCACTTTTTGTAGGTAGAGTTATAGATTCGATTTTCACCTGTTTTCTCATTCTCTCGGCCTACTTAATAATAAAAGAATATATAATTATTCTACCAAATCTGCCACATTTTCTATTTTTGTCCATCCTAATATTTATTACATTACATTAAGTTTAATTTTTTTTAACAATAATCTTTCTAACAAGCTCTCATTAACTAGGGCAAAACTAAAAATAAAAGTTAGAGTCCAAAAAATATAAAGCTAACAATATATATAATATAATCAAAAAAATTATCGGCGCAAGAATAGACAACAAAAGTAGACAGCAAGGGCCGAGCCCCTACTAGCCTCTAAGCGACTTTGCCCACTTACTAACCCAACATAAATCTCTCCCTCCAAAATATTTATCGTTATTATCATCCCAATGAGTTCCATTCAAAGGCTGCGTCTGAGGAGAGTAAGAAAGAAGCACACTAATACCCTTTAAATCATACAATACTATAATTTTGCCGTTAAATGATAAATGGCAATTTAATAGCCATTTGCCAATTAATGCAGCAAAATTAATGGTCATTTAATTATAAATAGAAACATGCATAGAATCTCAATATATAAAATGCTTTTACAATTTGAAATTAATAAAATAATTGCAATAATAGTATCTTATTCTTTTGAAAATATTATGAGGTACTAAAAAAAATCTAAAATTTTCCTTTAATACAAAATCTAAAATATTATGAGGTACTAAAAAAAATCAAAATAATTAACTTCCAGTAATATTAGAAAATATTTTTGTAATGACATTATATTATTCCATCCAAAATGGATTGAGTTTTTATGTTGTTATATTAAGTCAAATATATATTATTATTATATTTTTTAATTATTATAATTTCATAATAATAATATGCAAATTTTTTGCTTACTTTATTAATCTTTTATTTAATTATTTAGTGAGTGAGCCAATATATTTTTATAAACAATTAATCAAAATAAATAATTTTCAATAATATCAGGAAATGTTTTTGGTAATGACATTATATTAATATTACTTTTTTAACTATTATAATTTCATAATAATGATCTGAAAATTTTTTTGATTATTTTTTATTTAATTATTTATTGAGCCATTATATTTTTAAAAACAATCTAAAACTTGAGTGTCTTTGTTTTCACTAACGGAGATAAAATTGTGTATATCCAAACCTTAAACCTTGTCTAGATAGTAATTTACTGGCATCGGCATAATGGAATGTTGTTCGAGATTGACATTATTAATTAATGGGTAATACTAAATCTTGGGTGTTTGATGCAGTAGTCAATTAAGAAAACCAAATGAGATGTTGAAGCTTATACTTACTACTTTTGTTGGGATTGTGTTTGGGTTTGGTTTAGGAGTATCATTTCCAAGACTCCCTAGGACAAAGGTACTATATGCTTTCCTTATTAAGGGTTGTTTTGGCTTCAATTTGTTAAGTTTGTTATGTTAATAAGTTTGATTTTTGACCAGATGAAATTGGAAGTATCTCTTATGCCTTCAATAGATTTGACTTATGTAGAAGACAAATATTCAGGGCTTTCAACACAAGCATGGTTGAATGTTTGGTCCACTTTGAAAGGAAGAAAGGTTGGCCCTTCAAAAGGTCACTCACTAAATGACACCAAGGTGAATATTCCTTCTTTAATTATGTCTCTAGAGTATGTTGTATGGTAACGGTCACGAAACAACTTTTACGGTTAATGCAAATGGTATTACGTTGTTTTAGTCTGTATTTCGATCACTTTAAGGTTGAAAATCTTAATATGGTCCCAATATGGTAACAGGGCGGTTTTTACACTATGGCCCTAACAACAAAATTATACTCTCTTTGTCCCGTAGCATTTGTCATTTGTGGAAACCAATAAAGGGAGAAAAGTGGGTTAAAAAGTGGGATTTATGGGAAGGTGAGAGAAATATGTAAATATGATGAAAAGATATGTTAGATGTGTTGATGTAATTAAAAAAAATGGGAGCCATGGCCAAAAATAGAAATTTAACAAATCCTCTGAGACGGACCAAAATAGAAAATGCATTAAAAGCCATGGAAAGGAGGTAGTAAATGTTTGTACTTATTGCTTAAGATATATTGGTCTTCAATCTCCACTCCACTGTGAAAGTATTTTTTGACCGGGATAAGATCGGAGAATCCTCTACACAAGGGGAAGTGGAAATTATCTTTCAGTAGTTAAAATCAAACCCTTGTCACAAGAGGGAAAAACTTTTAACCACTAGACTAATTCATAATTCTCGTACTCCACTACCTAAGTTGTTCTTGGGTTTGTCACTTCTTTTCTTCCAAACCACCTCAAATTAACTTCTCATCAAGAGAAAAAAAAAAGAATCTCCTATAGATCATCTATGAACTTAGTATTCCATGTTTGCTTAGGATTTGGCCATTTGGGCTACATATTAGTAGGTAGATTCATTATAATTTGAGATAGGTTCTCTACTAGGGAGTTTTATTGATTATAAGCAAGAACAGTTTAATCATATTTCAAAACATTTGAACATATTGCAGGTTTGGGTACCAACAAATCCGCGAGGAGCTGAAAGACTTCCCCCGGGTATTGTTGTATCTGAGACCGATTTTTATAAACGTAGACTCCATGGTATGCCCGAAGAGGTGTGTCTTCCGTCCTGATCCTGCTTATTTTCTGTCTACATTATCGTTCAAGGTTGTTCACTCGAAAGAAACTCTGTTATTTTTAACAAGAGTTGGGTTGCGTACTTGCGTACATCTGACTCCTCCAAACCCTGGCCAGGCGAGAGCCACTTAACGGCATGAGGCTAATCCGATGGCACAAGTGCCCGGTACTATATCTGGTTTTTGCCGCCTTTTTATGGTCGAATTCTGCAGGATCTGAGTAGAAAACCCAATTACCTATTTGCCTTCACAGTAGGCTATGAACAAAGGGATAATATCGATGCATGCATCAAGAAGGTTAGGAAGCTCTATCGATCTGACATTCCTCCCCTCACCCGGGTTTTCCAATCATATATTCATATACATGTTGAAGTATTTGCTGATGTTACAGTTTTCAGACAACTTTACGATAGTCCTGTTGCACTATGATGGTCGGGTTACAGAATGGAACGAATTCGTGTGGGCAAAGCAAGCTATCCATATTAGTGCATCAAAACAGACTAAATGGTGAGTGATAAGAGTCTATCTTTGTGTCTAAGAGAACTGTTTTTGGTGCTGCTACTTCACTTATGTGTGCTGATTTAGGTGGTACGCTAAACGGTTCTTGCACCCTAGCGTGGTGGCGGCCTACGATTACATATTTATTTGGGATGAAGATCTCGGAGTTGAAAACTTTGATGCTGAAGAGTAAGCTTAAAGACATAGACACACTCTTAAGACTTGTCATGCCATATTATAATTGTGCTATTCGGAGTAACTGCGTAGTCGACTGCAGATACCTTAAATTAGTAAAGAAGCACGGACTGGAGATTTCGCAGCCTGGCTTAGAACCGAATAGAGGTCTAACATGGCAAATGACCAAGAGAAGAGATCAGTGTGAAGTTCACAAGTATGAGGCTATTTGACAAATGGTTGTTGGTTTGAGCTGTTTCCTGAAACTGTTGGCTGGTTTGACCAGTTGGAAGTATAGACTTATTTGTTCATTGTTAAGTCAGCTGTTTAATCCAACTGTTATGGAAATGTTAACTAAAAATTAGTTGTTGATTGTTTAGCTGTTTATTAAGAAAAAAAGGTCAAATGCCAATCAAAAAACTATTGAAAATAACTTTTTGATTTTGGCTTAAAAGTCGATTATTCAGCTGACTTAATAGACATTTACCAAATAGAAGTATTTTTTTGTTTGTTTGATAAGTCATTTACCGAGCACACCCTTCACCAATCATCAAACTTAGCTCCTCGCTATTGATATCTTTGCAGAGTGACCGAAGAAAAGCCTGGATGGTGCCCTGATCCGTTCCTACCCCCATGTGCCGCGTATGTATAATAATTCTATGATACTACTACATGCTTATTTGCTAGTTGTTAATTTAGTTGTTTGAACTTACAGGTTCATCGAAATCATGGCGCCAGTATTCTCACGAAACGCATGGCGTTGCGTATGGCACATGATTCAGGTAGTCCATAATCTCATAATTCAACCAGTGATCAGTGGATCATTCTTTGTTCTAATGTTCTTGTTTAAACAATAATGGTGTGTTGCTTTATGACATTTTAGAATGACTTGGTTCATGGATGGGGGCTTGATTTTGCTCTAAGGATGTGTGTGGAGGTTGTTTAAGTTCCCTTCTTTTTTGGTGTTCCATTAGTTTCTGTCTTTGGTTCATAGAATGACATTTTGGTGTTCTTATAAATGTTGTGATTTCTATAATGATACAGCCAGCACATGAAAAAATTGGGGTTATAGATTGACAGTGGATTGTCCATCAAACGGTCCCGTCGCTTGGGAACCAAGTGCGGTTGTTTTAAGGGAACAATTTATTCAATCATATGTATATGTGGATATTCTAAATTACGTTTACATGGGAGCTGACTTAATGGAGTTGGGGTGACATGTTGTATTCGGTTAGAAGGTTAAAATTTTAATAGCTTTTCTCTTGATTATGTTTTATTGGACAGGGTGAAGCTACGAATGGGAAAGCGCCATGGAAAGGGGTATCTTGTCTTTATCTCTTACTTGCTTATACATTTTTGACCCGATTTGACCAGGCATAAAAAATGATTTGCAGTTAACTTATGTAAAAACAATATGGACCCAAAACCCGATTTCAAATCGATTTGAAACACCTAACTCGAAATCAACCCGATGACAGGTTAGGGAGAGGTGCAGAAGTGAATGGGAAATGTTTCAAGATCGCATAGCAGATGCAGAATCAGCATATTTCGAGTCACTAGGATTCACTATTAATAATACAGCTCGCTATCCCACACGAATGAAATGAAAATAAGACAATTTTCAAGGCAATTACGTCTAAATTTTTGACAAATCTTCACCATCTCCTTAAATTTATTGTATTGTAGTTAAAAACCATTCAATAGAATATAAAACATCATAATGAAGAAAATAAATCGAATACAGGAATATTTTGTTGAATATTGTGTTTTACAGGTCATTCTATTATTGTGACGAATTTGAGCAAATGAATTATAAAATGTGTTTTCTTTTCGAAAAAACAAAACTACATAGAAAACTAGAACTGGAAATCCTGCATTGACGAATGAGTGAAGAGATGTCCAGGATAAACCTTTTGACGTTAATCGTTTGAAGAACATGGTAGCCAAGTGCTAAGGACGGAATCAGATACACAACAAACAAGAGTTTAGACGACATTGAACACACTAATTTGAATTAGAAAATAAGAACACGCCCTCTAGGGCTAAAGTACTCGAGTCTAGTGTCCGATGGCTAAGCATCCATCCAGACCCCATGTACATATTTGATATTTGTCAAAATACTTGCCACCAATTTAACGACCCCAAAACGCCTCATACCACACAATTTAACGACCCCAAAACGCCTCATACCACACAATTTAACGACCCCAACTTTTTTTTCATAGAAAAAAACCCATATTGGCGAATGTGTGTCAAATGTCAATGGCTCAAATCTTCAATCCGTTAAGCTTGCAAATGAATCGGATTGATAATTAGGGCAGAAATATGGTGTGTTCCTCATACGAACAATTGCTCGAGATCATAGATGCAGTTCTAGCCCCATCACCGGAAATAAAACGCAGACTCATGTACTCCTATAGGTACCCTTTTGTAATTTGTTCCTCTAGTTCTTGAAATTCAAAGGCATCATCAGCAGTGTATTCCCCTGAAGCCGAAATAGGTCAGCTAACATTTGTAACACGATCAAAACAAACGAGGCATCCCTTAAAATACACCACTTTTAATTTTCAAATAAGGAATTTAATTCAACGGGAGTTGAAGGAGAGAGGCTTTACCGATTGAGTCTCTTCGCAAAGCCGTTAAATGAGCACAACTGCAATACAATGTCGTTAAATTTAAAATAAATAACGTGCATGATTGTTCAACTTATAAAGTTACGGCTCGTTTGGTAGGTGGTAATAAAAGGTGGTAACGGGAATGAAAATTAGTGTAATTTTAGTTGAAAAATCTCTTGGCTACCTTCATGGCTATGCTCGTCTAACTTCAATCATCTCATTTTCTTCATAAAATTCATTCCAATGCATCATCATGGAGAGGTGGTATTAGATGGTAATGGAAATTTTATAAACAAAAATATTTTTGATGTGATCAAAGGTTTATTACCATGGTAGTGACATGAAACTTTTGATAAAATTTTACGCTATAAATTATTCTCATTACCACCAGTTAGTACCACTAACCAAACGGGTCATTAAAGAGTACAACAATGGAAAAAACTTGTTATCGACTATCGACACATATGGTCGGTAACAATATCATTCATGAGTAGTTAATTTGCGCCATATTATTATGATATTTTAACTAAGAATGTTTCTTATGAACACATTAGATTATACAAAATCTCTCGACTCGAAAAATATAAAAAAAACTTCAATATTTTAACATAAGTTACCTTCCAAGAGCTTTCCCCAAGTCTGCACACAGGGACCGAATGTAAGTACCTTTCGAACACGTGACTCGAAATATTAGATTTTGCCTGTAATGAGAAAGAGACTCAACAAGTTGAGTAACACTAAGAAGATTTTCCCAAAAGCTAATGTCTATATATGCAGTAAGAAACTTATCAAGCTCAAAAGTCAAAACTCGTGCTTGGCTCGACCGCTCGAGCTCAAGAAACTACATAATCATAAGCATTATAAGTCAAGCTAACAAGATCTCAAGCCAAGTCCAAACTTAAGCAGGTCAATAACCAAGTTGAGATCATGTTGCCATATTTTTCAGAACATGAATTACAGGTACCCTTTCATGCAATACATGAAAAACTTTAAGCATGAAGCTTATCAAGAAAGACAATCAGAAGGTACCCTTTTAAAGAGCTAAGTTTTGACTAACCTGTCTTCCAAGCTGCGCTCTATGTCAAATTGAAAAATTGAAATTCGTCGAGGTGAAAGTTCAATGCTTTCTCCTCTCCTTGCTTTCTCATACATCTTTTCCCCACCAACCTGAAAAATGGAGGATCTTAAGTTAGAAAAGAAGTTTTTTAGCTACAATATTATATAACATATGCATTTGAGAGAACATCAATGAACCAGCATTTAGAATGAACAAAACCAACACTTCATTCAACAATAATCCTCTTTAGTAATGCCTAAGCCTTAAACCTAAATTATGGGGTTCCAAAACAAATCAATGTGAGAGCTTATCAGTGACAATGCATCTTTCCTTCTATCAAGAACTAATCTAATGATCATCAACAAATATTCTCCTCTTCCATTCACTCCTGTTGTTGTCATATGGGCTTGGAGTCCTGATTTTTCACATCATTATTTTTGCTCTAGTAATCCAAGTCATTTTTGGCCTACTTTATCCTCTTCTAAGATCCCCAAATTCCAACTTTCCACTTCTGGTGCACTTTTCAATCAACTTTGCACATTATCAAATGGTTTTCTTTCATCTTGTCAATATTTACAACTCCAAATCTCTTTATGTTTTCATTTTGTATTCTACCTTTAGGGTATGTCCAATCACCTCATCTTCCCTTTATGATACTTTCAAAAAGCATAGTAGTGCTAGTCTTATGACAATACAGTAAATTTTTCCTTGATTTTAGTAAAACATTTTTGTTGCATAATAATGTAGTCGCACATCTCCAATTAAACCAACCACATTTAATCCTATTATTTCCATCTTTAACGGTATCTCTATTCCTTTGGACCTTCGGAAAATTGAGCCCAAGTACTCACAAGACACTTAGGGGAGCTCCTTGGTATCCAACTTTATAAACCACTTCTAAGATCAAATTAAATGCATTTGTGTTATCCTGTTTTCAAGGAAATCCACCCATCACAAAGATCATAAAAGAACAAAAGGAACTCCATATATCTCATTTCTACACAATCCCAAAAGAAGGTCGGACATTAATTCCAATGTCACTTTTCCCAACCAAGATCCTAGATGGGGAGATCCCATGTCTAATTTCTTTTCTACATGGTGTAGAATACTAAGGAATTCAAGGTTCAGCTTAACCCTGACTTCAACTTAATCCTAGCCTTGGGAAGATGCACATCACTAATCAGGGTATTATTTAGAGAATACATTGAATATTCAAAAGGAAGAGACTCAATAAACTACTATGACATTTCAACCCAGTGTTACCTAATTTGCTAAATACTCTTTGAATATCGAATTAGGAAAAAGCAAACTGTGGTCGGTTTAGGTTTATTTCTGTCCAATTTTGGGAGAATTGCGAAATCAAAAGGGGGGCAGGTAAAACTGTTTTCTTTTTATAGAACACATCGTACATTCGTACTCATAATGCTCCTCAAGACCATCTATATCCTGTTTTATCAAAAATAATAACACAAAAATAAAATGAAATAAAAATAAAGAGCTTGTATATCATGCACTGAATTATTGGGTGTGAATGAAATCAAAACAGAGGTTAGTAAAAGACCTACTTTGATTGCAGAAAACATTGGGGGCACTTGCCATATTTCACCAGTAAACGATGCAGCAGCCTTTCTTATGTCCTCATCCTTGATATGTTCCCATGGTTCACGTTGTATAACCTAAAAGATAGAAACATTTGACTATGTATATAACCTTTCTCAAACAAATTCATTCTAGTAAAAAAATAGCAGTCCCAGAACAGCTACTATGCATGAAGGCTCGTCAATATTGCTGCTCCACAAACAATAACTTCGCAAAGCACAAGATTTATGAGAAAAGAAGACAATACTAGGTACTCTTAAAAACAATCTTCTTCTATAATGCAACAGAAAGTTCGCCAATCATCAATTCAAAAATCGTTAATAGTATAGGGGTGTGAGTAATTTGGTGAAAAATCGAACACGGAACCAAACCAGATCGAATAAGTAGTTTGGTTTGACTATATTTTAAATTTGGTTTGGTTTGGACTGTATTTTAATTATAATTCGGTGTTCGGTTTGGACTCAGTCTAGGGTCCAACAAAACCAAAAAACCGAAAAAACCAAGATGTTAAAGGCATGTTATATCTTCCATTTTATTTGTTTGAAATTTTGCCCTTATTTTTAGATTTTTGTTAAAAGTTTTTTACTTGTTCAAATTAAAGACCCTAAAATTATTAATATCTATTTAGGAGCTTTAGAAAGAATAAGTTTGAAACAATACACGCAAATTTTAAATCGGTGCAATTTGGTTCAATTTGGATTGGTATTTTAAAATTCGGTTCGGCTCGATTTAGATTATAAATATTATGATTTGGATTTGGAGTGAAAATATCAAAACCGAATTTTATTCGGTTTAATTAGGATTTGTATCAAGTCCAAACCAAAAACCAAACTTTCACCCCTAAATAGTAACACCAACATACAATAAATCCATCAACCCAATGCCATTGTAGTCCCAACCTAAGCTCCTACCAACATAAACATAGAAAATAGTATCTTGCACCCAGTGGCACGTAGTGGCAGGTGGACCCAAAGGCAGTTTTTTGCTTAAAAAAACCACCTTGGTGAAAAAACCCGGTCAGATGCCATTTTAAGCACAGAAATAACAGGTAAGATACAAGAAAGAAAGCCCCATCTACAAGTTCACAACATGTAAAACATTAATATGTGATCAAGATAAATTTGCAAGAGTCAAGAAGCTTCACTATGTGGAATTCCTATTGGATGATACATATGACAAAAGGTGATAGACAAGGTCAGGAGAACAGTCTCTTGACTAGTTCATGCAGGTTACAAGACTGCACACGCCTGACGTTTATCAAAGCTCGACATTGTACTTTATATTGGTGTTATTGCAGTGATAGTAAAAAAAAAAAAAACCTATCCCCTCATCCTAACAAGAATGTCTCTTTGACGCAAAAAAAAAGCGAAGCAAATGTATAACAGTATGCCAAGATAGCATAGTGAATTGAGTGACAGTTCAGGTTTGTTAAGTTGCAAGTATTACTAATAAGCCTTTCAGGATGAAGTCAAAATTTATTATCAGCTTAGGTTTTAGTTAAAGTAAGCGACACTCAGTTTGTTATCTGAAATATGAAATAAGAGCGGCACTCTCGTTTCCCCCTTTTGGGTGGTTTTGGGAGAAATGAACAACAGGTTGATGTTTCAACTTAAATAACCTACTACAGAAAGGATTCAAGAAACATAGTCGGTACCAAGGAACATCAGACAGACCGGTGAATCTGCATCCCATGTGGAAGTTGCCTCGCCCAAACGGAAAACTCCGCTGTAACCCTTGATCATGCCTTGATATCTGCAAATACATTAATTCAATTCAGAAACAAGCAACGCGTAAAAAAATTACATTGATGTAAGATCAGATGACCAAACATGGACCAGATAAAATAAGGAACCAAATTCGAAACTTCAGTATTAAAAAGTCATCCTTTTCAAAACTAACCTGTCAACCAACTTAGTTGACTTCCCAACACAAACAATCAGCAAGCCAGTAGCCATAGGATCCAGAGTCCCTGCATGTCCTACCTGTAAAATGCTTATTAGAGGAACATGAGCATACGATGTACAAAATAAAAAGGCCTACCTTTTTAATTTTAGTCAAACGACGCAATTTGCCACAGACTGTAAATGAAGTCCAACCTGTACAGCACAAGTGTCTTTTTAGTATCTATTTCAATTGACGGGCTTGATAATAGACTTAGGGGGTGTTTGGCAAATTAGCTTATTGGACAATTTTAGCTTATTTTGATACAAATAGAGGGTTAGTTGGTCAAACAAGCCAATGCTAATATTTGGTAAACTAGCTGGTTGAAACACCTTATTGCTTATTGTTATGAATAAGCTGCTTTTGAACAAGTTACTCATAGCAGCGAGTTCAAAATCAGCTGGTCAAACTTGCTAATTAAATCAGCTTGTCAACTCAACCACTGTAATCGGCTATCAGCCATTCGTCAAACACCCTTTCAATTGAAGTCATACAACTAAAGACATAAGGTACAGGGGTTTATTTTGAGGTAGTTATCTTTTTGGAGTCTTGTAATTGGAATCATAATTTGAAGTCCCGTTAGCATCACAATTAAGGATTTTATATCAATTAAATGGGCACTATGAACAAGCAAGACCACTCACCAAAATTAAGCAAAAAATACAACTACATGTCAACATTCAACAACACAACGAAGAGGAAGCAAAATACACATAAAATCACAATCTCTACTTTACCCTAATTCACTTGTTGCATAATGTTAAAGAACTTCAATTCTACAAGTAAAGGGGAATCAAAAAGAAAACAACCAACACAAGACACATAAAATCACAATTTCAATTTACATAGATAATACTACAAACATCAAGCCATTGAATTTGTTATATGTGCATCTTCAACGTGAGAGTTTTTCATAGCAAATGTAGCAAATCCAACAGGACGAAAGTAATAAATGAATAATCATGATAGAAAAGAAACTCTCACCCTTAGGCTTGTTCACCAAAACAACAGTTCCAGCAGGACTATCCCATTTAGGAGGCAATCCAGAGGTCCTAGAAGCCAAAAATGGCTCAGCTACACCACAAACTTGAGAATTCTTACTGGGAACTTTCTTCAAACACTTGAAGAACTCTTCTACCTTCTTCTCAGATATGTCCTTACCACCATATTTTCCTACCTCATTTTTTTCTTGATTACTCATCCCATCTTTTCCTTCCTCAAAGAAAACCATTCCTTTATCTTCCTCACCCTTATCTTCCCTCTTCTTCCTCGACTGACGGGCACTCAAATTCGACTGCCCAGGTTCTAAAAAAGCCTTATCTAAACACTGATCAGGAAAATACTTCTTCTCCAATTGATACACCATTTTATAATGCTTATCCTTCTCCCATGGAAAAGCTAAAGTATCATAGAAATACAATTCTTCTTCCCTTTTATGAAGTGTTCTTAACTCAACTACTTCAGGTTTCAACTCAACAAATTCCCCTTTTTCTCTTATCTTCCTTCGTTCCTCCTCAGAATCAGAACCATACATTCTCTTCTTCCTCTTGCTGTAATACTTTCTTTTAGATTTATCCATTTCTTCCAACCCATTAGTATTGTTTTCATTCTGGGTTAATTTTTTGTCAACCCAGTCCTCAAAACTTGATGGGTCCGAGTCAGAATCGGATGACTCAATGGGTGGTTTAGAGTGAGGAGAATGAGGAAGCTTTTGATGGGGATGTCGAGGAGCAGGGCGAGAGATAATCATATCGTACTGAAGAGGGTATGGAGAGGATGAAGAAGAGAAGAACCTTGTTGTTAATGGAGGAAGCAGAGAAAGGAAGCATTTCGTGGGTCGGCATGGAAGACGTTTAGAGGAATGGATAAGGACTGAAAAAGGCAGTACTTTTGTAGCTGCGGCTGCCGCCATTGATGCTCCTTAAGTTTTGTATCTGTATCACTATAAGGAAATAAGGAATGGAGATTGGAGAATTAAGAAGTAATTAGGTTGTTTGTTTGGAACAACCATAGAGATCATGTCATGCCAAGTGTCATGTCAATTCATTTCGTATCAAATTGTATGTGTCGTGTTTGGTCATTTAAAAATTAGGTCTAACTATGAAAATTGTGTCATGTTGGGCTATCGATGTGACATATCTTGTTCAGATCATATTGTATCAAGTCATGTCGTGAACAGTATTGTATTGTGTCGTATTATACCTCGAAAGAACCGTGCCCAGGCAACCCGCTTGTCATCCTTACTTGGAAGGACTTTGGGGGAGGGATAGGAGTTTTGGGTTGAGAACTACCAAAAAATGCTTATTTGAGAGGTGGAGAAGTAGGATGTGGAATTTCAATTTGATAGTAAAAGTTGCACAAAAAAGTGTGTACTGAAGATGTCAATTGGAAGTGAGATTTGAGAACTTAACTAAAATGACATATTGTGAATTGTCGTTTATAAATGTCTAAGAGAATATAGGCTTGAAATTTTAAGTCATTACTAACTAAAGCCTTAACAATTTTTATCACTTATTTATACTAAGTCCAGTTCAGGTCATCGGGACGGGCAAAATGAGCACATCCGACCGCCAATCACATTGTGCCAAGAGCACCATGCAACAAGTGGTTGCAGGTTCGACCTAAAAAGCCCGCATTTTATAATAGCTATGACTTTACATCAAAAAAAAGTCTTAAGCTCATATTGATAGATCCTTAATTTGTGTCACAAAATAGCAAATATATTGAATTACTAAGAATAGATGGTTAATGAATTACTATTTCTAATGTGGTTAGTAAATAAGTTATCCAAATTTAACTTGACTTGGAGTTGCTTAATGATCAAATTTGATTAACTTGTGCTTGTGTAACTTGTGCTTCCTCACTTTATATCAACAGCAAAAACAAATACAGAATTTGAATATTCAAGGATTCTTGGTACCCAACGGAATCAAAATAGCAATCTTCCGATAGTACATGTTCTAATTATAATGAGACAAATCACTGTAATATTCACGCTTTATCTTCGTAAACCTATAAAAACAACTCAAAGTATAAGATGATGGAATGTATCCTCGGATCTCGGTAAGACCTTCAAGATGGAAGGATATGATAAAGCTGGAGATAATCTTTATCATGTCGAAGAAGAGCTCTTATGATCTAGGTCATTTGAAACTGACGAAGCGATTTGAACTCGTTGGATGACAAACCCAGCTTTCTTACAGGTCTCTACTAGTAGCTCAACTTGCGATTCTCCATCTGGGCAAAATGCAACAACAGCCCCTCCACTGCCCGTAAATTTTGATGCACCACCTACCTCCCGTGCTACTTCCACCATCTTTAGATTTATATCACCAAGAACATCATCTCCAAACATTCGTCTGCAAAATCGCAACATATGAAAACTATATTATAAAGCTAAACTCTTTCTCCAAGGCATATAACCTGCCTTTTTCTAAGATTCGATTAGTTATTCTCTAGCTCAAACACGGCAGCCAAATTGATGTTTAGGTTGTCCAAGTCATACAATTTCCATGTAAGTATGAGTTTTTTCTCCAATTAGTTACAAGAACATGGGAATACAATAGTACATTAGTATACTCGATGCTTCATAAATATATGCCCAAAGCCCCAAACATAGAGCAAAGTCACTGTTTTACATGTGTTTTTCCCTTGCAAAATATTTATATATTTGTACTACTATATTACAACTATCTCAACTGCTAATGACCTAATCAAGATATAACAAGTTGATGCCCAAATGCTAAACTTAATGTCTTGATCTTGGTATTTTTTAAAAAAAATATCCAACTTATACATGTGGTATCAATTATCATATAGTTTGTGTCCTCCGATAATTGTGAGAATACCGACATCAGTTGGTAGTTGGCACTCTTAAATATTCTTTTCAAATTTCTCACTATGTATGACAAAATGAGGCCCTGTTCTATATGCCTTATGAATTGTTTCAAAACGAGGAAGTTCAGATAAGGCTCAACAGGAGTCAGTTAAATTAGATAAGTTCATATAAAAGGGCGACTAAGGGCCAATAAATTTAAATAAGTTTTGTTAAGTTTTTATTAGTCACCCTCACCCAAGTTCAATTCTCATCTCCAATAAGCTCTATTAAGTTTCAGTAAGGGCCATTAAGTTAAGATATGGGCTAAAGTTCATAAATAAGAGTTTCTAAAGTTTAATTAACAGCTATGTAGCAAGTCTGATAAAGGCCAGTAAGTTAATATATGGGCTAAGCTAACAAAGGACAATAATTTCATATATGGGATAATGAAAGCCTCTAAGTTCAAACAAATTCAAATACGCTCAGATAAGCCATAAAAAGCAAAAGCCTTAGCCAAAGTATTTAGCACATAAGCAACACATGTGAAATCCATGAATAACATACAATATGAACAATGCATACCCTTACCTGCGAAGATCAAAATTGTGATTCATCAGGGATGCCAGTTTGGTGTAGTCCTTTTCGAGTAAGGCTTGTCTTCCCTCCACAGCCAAATTAGCAACTTCATTCATTGTAGATCGTATGAACTCATCACCATCTAGCCATCTTTGCCTCACAGTACTATGCACCTGTCCGATGTAATCATATAAGCAAAGCATGAAATAGGCATATCCTACTTAGTGCTTTATTCACTTGGTATAAAAAAACTACACAATATTGCTCCAATATTGTTTGAGGGAATCTGAAACTAGGCAACGAAACTACTTGAGGACTCTCTTTAAAAAATCCTACACAGCAATTAATAGATGTTACTAAAGCTATGGTTAACAAAATCGTAATACGTGGAGTGCAAAAACAAAATTCGAAATCAAAATTTGTACTTAAGGAATAGTTCAGTAGGATTATGGAATTTCGCGATGGTGAATTCGATACAATAAGCAGATAACTTAATTTATATTCCTCATCCTCTAAAAATGAGAGGAGATAATACTAATTATATGGCACAAGGCAAAATCACTAGGGTTTCTATGCACAGGCTGAGTTTTATTTTCAGAGGCGTGAAGCCAAACATGACTAGAAGCCTCAACAATTTACCACAGGACGTTGGACCTCGCTCTTCAATTCAGAGCCTTGCTATTTCTCTTTTCTTCGCCTCATAGAAAGAGTTTGATATCGAACAAAACAAAAATGATCTCTGATTGAGATCGACCATTCCAGGTCGAAATGGATCTGGAAATCCTAGCCACCCAACACCATAAATTCTGAAAAAGCATGTTTTCCCTAAGAATATGAGCGCATTCTGCACACGTCCTCATACAATCAATAGAAGCGGAGAGAGAGGAATGGACATTGTACAAACTTAATGTTCATATAACAGTCACCTAATACATCCACTAATATAGTACAAAACTAAAAATAACCTACTATTCTCAATATCACAGACTCAGCATTAGGGGAATGATATATAAAGTATATAACAGCAAACAATAGCTTGTTTGCATATAAATGCATACATGAGACGAGACCCTTAGAGGTTCGGATGTCATCGTTTTAGTTTGCACATAGACTTACAAAATATGAAAAGACAGGAGAATGGACATTGTACAGACTTAATATTCATATAACAGTCACCTAATACATCCACTAAAATAGTACAAAACTACATATAACCTACTATTCTCAATATCAGACTCAGCATTAGGGGAATGATATATGAAGTATAATAACAGCAAACGATAGTCAATAGCTTGTTTGCGTATAAATGCATACATGAGACGAGACCCTTAGAGGTTCGGGTGTCATCGTTTTAGTTTGCACATAGACTTAAAAAATATGAAAAGACAGGAAACTAGGAAGTTTGGAACAAAGATGATTCAAGCCTAGTGCAAAAATGCAGTTTCTAGCGGTGATGAGGTAGCATTAAACAAGGGTGATGGGATTGTCGTACCGCCAAAGATTGTTCAAAAGTCAAAACCATGGGATCTCCCCTTGAACTATCCTACAAAATGGTTTTCAAACACATTTACGGTACGACTAGTATGGTTCGATTAATTTGAAAATCTTTACTAACTGGCCAACAAGATACAATGCGGCCTTGTTTTGGCACCATGGCACAAGACCTGGATATCACTATCAACATTAGACAAAGATAAATAAGTCCTGCTTACCTTTCCAGAATCACTAGGATTTTCAGCATATATGAGGTATAGAGGAGGAAGTAGACTAGTATCCATTGGTGTGTAAATACCATGTCCCAATTCATCCATGTGAGTTTTGCTGAAGTCCTAGGGAAAAGAAATTCAAGTCAAAAAAATAAAAAGATATATGATAGGTTGCAGTGAGAGATCAGATAAATGTTTAATACCATGAAAACGAGCCCACCATAAACTTGTGCCACCCGGTCTTGGAGACCAGCAACAATTCCAAGCTCTTTCTCCGCATCCAAAATAAGATTAGGCCTCTCTTCCATTTTCACCAGATGCCCAACTTTATAAAAGTCAAGCATACAGTTCAGGGCCGCACATACAATAGCACTAGAACCGGAAAGTCCTGTCTGAAAGTCAAAATTAAGCTTCAGATGCATAATGCGGGAAAATAAACATAACTTCATACATACACAACGACACATAGAATGAACAAATTAAAACAACCATGTCAAGAGATTTAATTCACCTGTCGAGGAATATTGGTTTCATATGAAAGAGTGAAACTCCTATCGTGAAGATCAATTTCTTTTCTTTTACAGTACTTGTAGAAGACCTTACAGATGGCCATAAGCAAACGTGCACCGCCATAGAATCCGTCAGACTCTAAACGGTGAACCTGCCAGTGCCACCAAACTTTATAAGCTCCTTTTCCAGTTTTAACAGAAAATGGCAAGTTATACTAGTATGAGTTGCAAACATATCTCTTTGAAGTTGTAGAAATAAATTTTGGTTGTTTGAAAGAAGGAAAATTTGAGCTACTAACATATCATGAGTCTATTGACCAATGTGCAACTTGTAGGGCTGCTAAAAGGTCACTGCAACAAAGTCAATCAAAAATATCAACTAAAACCTAACTAGAATACCAATATAAACTTCAGTTTTAATTTATTTTATCAAGTTGTTATGCTGAATGAGTTAGCAGAAACCACAATATAAAGAGCACATGTAAAAGGTTGGAACATAAAGAAAATAAATGCAATTATACAGATAGAGAAAAATATGAAGGAACAAGTATAAAGACAATTCACTAACTCATTGGAAGAACAAACAAAATTAAGTCTTCTTTTTGGCAATTAAATGTCTAATTAATTAAGCTTTATCCAGTGACGAAATCTCACTAATTCAATTTTATATCATCAATTACTGCATCTCTTTCTTGTAACAGTTATTCCAGCCTTCCAGGATATCCGCCACTGTAGTACATCAACCATATTGCATTAAGGGAGGAAGTAATGGACTCCCATACAAGGCCTGATAAGGGGTCTCATCTTAATGGAAGTATGGTGAGCATTGTGATGACAGAATTTAGCTCAAAGAAACCAATTTGCCAGTTTTCTGAATGACCATTAATAACATCTCTATAAAGTCTAAAGCACCTAATTAACATTTTCCCATTCATTTGAGGATGATGGGACGCGCATCTCAACAAATGAACAAATGTGTCAGTTGCAGCCTAAAAGCCTCTATCCAAAATCCACTCCTTAAGATATGGAGCATATCTGATACCATTAGAGGACAGAAAACCATGGAGCAAAAAAATTGCAGTCGTACTCCAGCAATATAAGGATTTTTGAAACCGATAAAATGACAGAATTTCATGAGATAGTCCACCACTCTACCGCAGACTTGGGCTATAGCCTATACGTTAGAGGAGGTCAAATTTATCTAAAAAAAAAATGTAAAGGGCCAAAATTTCAACTCCCTACTTTTAGTTTAAAAACTACACTTTTGAATGTAAGACAATATTTTGATTTTATATAGTAACGAAAAAAATTCAAGGGGTGAGAGCCCTTCCACAAAGGTTATGGTGATCTCATCCCAGACTTAAAAAGGGTATGGGTAATGGTTGTAGTAATTCTGCACAAATTTGGTGGGATGCTTTTTCTTATTGACAAATGTGGTACCCCTTAACATATCAACATATTTATTTCCTCATGCCCACCCAAAACCAATCTAGGGCAACCTTCAAGCATGTTTGTAGGTCACCATCTTGCCCATCTACAAGATAATTATGATATTCTCGCAAGATTACAGGTATGGTGGAAGAGTCTTTGGACAACACTATCTTGCTCGATACTAAGTTTTACCATCCTCTAGGGTTGTGGTCTTCCAATCCTCTACGTTGCACAAATATGATGAGTACTACTATTTCCTTCACAGTTGCTAACTGCTCTATCAAGTCTGTGATGTGTCTTGAGGATAGAAAGCTTGGGTTGGTTCATGGCATTCTATAACGATTTCGGGACTTTGCGTTACATAAGCCCAATCCGAGAGAATGAAGAAATAACATGACATCCATTAACATTGTTTTACTATATAGTTGCTAATTGCTATAACCTGTTATAAAAACCACTAAGCAATCAAGTTAAATGGAACTTGCTTCCAAGGTCAGCATAATAAGACTATTAGTACTAAAAGTGCTCAAAACTCCTGATTCTAAAAAAAGAACTAAATTTTGGTTCTTATACATGGTTTGAATTATAATCAACAAAAAAACTTGAATGAATTATAGACTGATTCAGTTTTTCAATTTGTCGAGTGACACCTCCTTTAACCACAAATAGTGTCATGACAAATGTGAGATGCCACTGTTCTGACACTACAAATATGCTATGTTAAATCAGAATATTAGTATAGGTAGGTCTAACACTCATCTATGCATGTACGTTATACCGCCATTCTTATGTGTTACTCCCTCCAATAACCTGATTTTGCTCCATAAACTCTTCTGGTCCGTTCCACATGGTTTGCCCCCCTAATCCCTATTATTCTTTTTGAACATGATCCGAACTACAACACCACATTGAAACCCACAATTTTTACCTCACCTATATTTACTCCGCTAAAAGACATGATCCCATGTATACCCCACCAAAATACACACTTTCTCTTTTTCCTTGTCTTGTGTGCAAACCTCTCTTTAGCAACCTCTAGGGGACAAAGGAGTACTATTTTGAAGAAATGCACTGAGAGAAAATGTCACTTTCACGATCAAATGCAATTAAAGGGGAAGGGGAGAATCAAGAATGTGTTAAGATATTTAATATTGATATAGGGGTTTTAATCAAATTACCCAGGCCATAAGCTATGTAGGTGGTAGGCCTACGCCAAAATTCCCGCGTAAAAATTGATCTAAAAATTACATGATCCAATAAACCGCATGGACCACAATAATATTTAAAACCCAATTTCACACAATTTTGAAAAACACGATCAAAATCAAAAGGATACATACAAATGAGTGCTTAAAAACAATGGTGCATAGCGATCAAAGCCAAAAAAACAAGCATTAAAACCTAAACAGATACAAATAAATGTTACATGCAACAAAACAAAGAGAGAGACCAAATGATTCAGAGAATCAAACTCGACGAGATCGTGAACAGGATGAGGCATAATGACGAGACGATCAGACGGAACCAACCGAACAGAAGCCCAGAAATTGGAGATGCTAATGGAGATGGTTTTGCCATTGTAGACATCACTAGGGTTTCCCAGAAATCCGATCCTGGCGTAAGCCTTATGCTCCACAAATTCTCCTTCCTTCGCATCCATCTTCTCCGATTGTTAATCTTGAGAATTCCAGATAATTCGAATCCGTATCCAAATCTCTTCGTCTTTGTCTGGATCTGCATATGCACCAACTTTTTTCCCCAAAATAATCGCCCATCAAATCCGATATTTTTTTCAATAATAATTAACCCAATTTTTATTTATGCACTAATTTTTTAATTTTTTTTTTTTTTTTTTTTTTTTATGATTTTCTTTTTTTTTTTTTTATTTATTATAAATGTTATATGCCCAATTTTGACAATCGAGCGAGATATGACGATCATTTGAAGTTTATTTGTGCTGAAATTTGATACATGTTCATTCTTTTGATCATAACTTTTTGTAGAAAAATCATATTAATGCAATGTTTGCCGCATTAGAAACTAGACTTCAAGAGCTTTCCAACGACATATTATATGCCCAATTTGAACAATTGAACGAGAAATGACAACCGTTTAAAGTTTGCAGTAATTTCTAACGACCCAATCGCACAAAATGTGCGATTCCACCATGGTACAATCGCACAAAATGTGCGATTCCACCATGGTCCAATCGGCATTTTGTCTAAGTCATGGTGGAATCGCACATTTGTGCTGTACATCGTGATTCGACATTTTGTGCGATTGGGTGTTAGAAATTCGCAAACTTGAACGTCGTCATTCTGCCGATGTCAAAATTGGTCATATAATATGTCGTTGGAAAGCTCTTGAAGTCTAGTTTCTAATTCCGCAAACCTTTCACTAATACAATTTTTCTATAAAAAGTTATGATCAATAGAATGAACATGTATCAATTCAAGACAATAAACTTCAAACAATCGATTCGCTCGATTGTCAAAATTGGGCATATAATATGTCGTTGGACAGTCTTGAAGTCAGTTTCTAATGCCGCAAACCTTGCACTAATAAGATTTTTCTTTAAACAGTTATGATCAAAAGAATGAACATGTATCAAATTTCAGCACAAATAAACTTTAAACAATCGTCATTTCTCGCTCGGTTATCGACATTGGACATATAATATATCATTGGAAAGATCTTGAAGTCTAGGTTATAATGCCTCAAATATTATAATTATACAATTGTTTTGTGATTAATTAATTATTATAACAATAATAAAAATTATAACAATATTATATTAAATTAATTAAAATTATTATAAACAAAAAAATTATTATAACATTATTAAATTATAAACAATAATATATTTCAAAACAAATAACAATAATAACAAATAAAAATAAACAAAAAAAAATAACAAAAAATAAAAATAAACCATAATAAAATACTCCTTTTGACCGTTGCCAGCTTTCAACTGCACCTCAAATGTTTTTGTACTTGTTTTTAGTGGTCCCACTCATCCCAGTCACACTATCCATTTGTTAATCACAAATTCTTACTTGATCTTTTGTAAAGACGGCTTTTACAAGTCTAGTCCAATTCTAAATATGTATTGTTACAATTTTAAGTATAGATTTGGACTAGACTTTTGAAAATCGTCTTTACAAAAAACGGTTTCTCAAGAGAGCACTTGGTTGTTAATTAAAAGTCCAAATTAAATACTTAAAATAACAATTCTAAGGATTTCAAATTGACATTTTAAATCATAGAATTTGACAATTTCAAGACTTAAAAGTTCAATTTCAATACTTAAAAAATCAATTTTAACCCTTAAAAGACAAATTACAAGACTTAAGTTCTCATTTCAACTTAAAAGTAAAATTACTCAAACATTAACGTTGATATTAAAAACTGTGAAATTGACTTTATAAGTCTTAAGATTTAAAAAGTCAATTTCACAGTTTTTAATACCAACATTAATTGGATTTTTAAGTCTTGAAATTGCTTTTAACTCTTAGAATTATTATGTCAGACTATTCCAAAAAAAATTTATTGGGCTTGGACTGGTTGCATGGAAAAGGCGGTCTCACACGAGAGTTTCAGTTGATTTTTAATCCTGCTAGTCTCTTAAGAGACCGTATCTTTTAGACACGTATCTCAAGTCCGGCCCATTAAAGATTAATGTCTACTTACTATATTCTTAGTACATACTTACATTATTCTTAATGTTTACTTACTGTATTTATAATACCTACTTTTCAATATTTTAAATGTCTATTTACATTATTCTTAATGTCTGCTTACAATATTAGAAAAACATATAATGGACCGGCCCAATTAAAAATTGTCTCTCAAAAATACCATCTTTCACAAGGATTTGTGTTTTTAATTGTCCAAAACTTATTATTTATCTTTTAATAATTTATTTCTAATTTTTAATCATCCACGTGTTTTTAAACCCGATTTCATCCTCGCTAAATTTCACCTTAAAAGCATGTAATGCTAAATTGCTAATTAAAAGAGGCAGAGACTAATTGTGTCATCCCATAATGAGGTTACTCTTCAAAAAAAAAATCTAAGGTAGTACCACCCGAAAAGCAAGTAAACCGAAAAGGCCCTAATCACAAAAATGTTACCGTCACATTTAATTACTAGATAATGCCCGTACGATGCACGATTTTATATTAAATTTTTCGATATATTAGTATCATTTAAGAAATTAAAATTTTAAGAAAATTTTTTTACATTATACCTACATCTCATTTCACTCTGAATAGTTGTATACATTACATACATTGTATGATGATTTATATCATACTTTGCATTGTGGGCGTTGATGATTGCGAAAATTTAGTTAATGACAAATAAATCACAACAAAAGACAAAAAATTTGATTATATTTTTAATATAATTATATCTATGCTTCTATTTGTTTATTTTAAATAGAAAGCAAATAGATCGTACATGAAGTGTACAATACAAAATTATGAATATTTTTAATAAAAAAACAACATACCAATTTATGCTAACAAAAATAATTACATTAATTTGTATAAAGTAATACAACTATTAAAAACATACTTCAAAATCAAATTTAACATACTTCAAAATCAAGTTTAACATAAATATGTAAAATTATTTTATAAAAGTTTGATAAAATATAAGCAACTTGCATAAAGAAAGTCACATCTTAAATCATATTAGAATCATGCATTGCATTTAAGCAACCAATCGTATAAATAAAAAAAATCCTTATAAAAGTATATTATCTTTGAATCATCTCAAAATATTCAATACACTTAGATAATACTCATTTAATAAATAACATTAATAAGATTTTTTAAATAATAAATAATTAAAAAATGTAATAAAATATATAATTTTCTAATAAAAGACAATGACATCATCATTGAGTTTTAGAGGGAAAAGTTTTAATGAGGTTGTGACACGTAAGCAATAATAAATAGTGATGATGTCAGCATGTTTTGTATTAGTAATAGTTATAGATAGATTAAAAAAAATCATTTACCAACTACGGCCTTGAAGTTTAGCCATTTTAGAATAAACAACCTTGCAGTTTTTTTTTAACAAACAACCTTCAAATAACCAAACACGACATCGATACAAGCACTTTACCGGATGACCGGCTAAATGACCTTTGACCAAGGTGATTCACCTTTGACTTTCAATTAATTTATTATTCTAACCTAATTTAGCAATTAACCTCAATTAAACCATTCTTCCTCAACTTCTTTCTAACCCTCTCCAATTAAACACCACATCGATACACGAAATAGGGGTAATAAAATGAAGTAAAATGAAATGTTAGTCCACACTAATACTAGTCTGAAAGTCCTTCTCAATTAAAGGAGGCTTATCTTTAAAAATAGATTTTTTAATTTTCTAATAATATTTTCTCCCTATTTTTCGTTGTCCGGCTGGATGACGTAAATCAGCCTAGTTGTGAACCAACAAGCGATAAGTGTGATTAGCAGTCAAAACAGTGAGCGAGGAAATTGGACTTCATTTGAATGCTCTTCCTCTTGCATAGAGGCTTGAGTTTTCCTTCTTATCCTCCTATTCTTCGTCAAATCATTGAATTTTGATGCCAAAAACAGTACAGGAAGATCTCTAATTACAGTTTTCCAAATGAAGCAACAAAGGACTGATGGGTATTCTATTTGCCAAAGTTCATCCCTCCTCAAGCATGTTTTACTGGGTCTTATCGTCTTCCTTGGTCTTTCTTGTCTCTATTTTGGCTCTTTTTTAGCTCCTCGTGATGCTGATGATGCTATCGATCCTGTGTTTAGTAGCTTTGTTCACAACCCAGATGCCATTGAACAAGATAATTCTCATATTCAAAACCTTGATTCTCTGCTTCCTAAGACTATTCCTGTATGTTTCTGTCCTTACTTTCTGGTTTTTTTATGTGTTTATTGAATTGGGGTTTTAATGCTGTTGCTCATGCTTGATTTCTTACATATTTGTGCAGATCTGTAGCATGTGCTTCTTAGATTTGTCGTTTTCTTCGTTTTTTGATTTGGGTTCAATTTTTTTTTGTAGAATTTCCTCCTGGGTTGTGTTTGTTTTGATTTAGGTTTCAATATTTGTAGAATTTACTTCTGGGTTGTGTTTGTTTTGATTTGGGTTTCAATATTTTGTAGAATTTACTTCTGGGTTGTGTATTTTCGATTTGTGGTTTCTATTGCCCGAATTCATTCAGTTGGAGGATTGAAGTGATGTAGTTTTGGGGTTATATCTTTCTTTTTACAGATATGTGACATGAAATATTCAGAGTTAATACCATGCTTGGATAGAAATCTTATATATCAACTAAGGTTAAAGGTTAATCTAACATTAATGGAGCATTATGAACGCCATTGCCCACCTCCGGAGCGACGTTTCAATTGTCTTATTCCGCCACCAATCGGTTATAAGGTTGGTGAATTGTTTTTTTTTATGGAGAAACGTAGAGATTGTTCTGGTTTTACCTTTTCTATTATTTCAACTAGATTGTTGTTAGAATATCAGATACCTATCAGATGGCCTGCAAGCAGGGATGAAGTGTGGAAAGCAAATATACCTCATACACATCTTGCACAAGAGAAATCTGACCAACATTGGATGGTTGTTAATGGTGAAAAGATTAATTTTCCGGGTGGCGGAACTCATTTTCATGATGGTGCTGATAAGTATATTGTTGCTCTCGCAAGGGTATGTAGTGTTTGATTTATTTTCCTCTATGTTAATTGTTACAATGATAATTATTTTCATATATGCTTTGTTTGTATAAATGGAACTAGAGGGAAAGGAAGGGGAGTAGAGGGATAAGGGATTACATTTCTTTCATTTGGATAGCAGAAGAGGAGGTGGGAAAATGGAGGGAAGAGAGTCGAAGGAGGGAACTCCTTCACATTTTGTACAAAACTAATCCTCCCTCCTCTTTTCATTTCCTGTCTTTCTTTCCCTCCGAAAATGGTTTCCAATGTCCAAACGTAGTGGTGTTGTTTACGGTTCAAGTTTTTTAATCAGTCAAGCTTTGCAAGTAAAAAAATATGAAGGAAGTATGTTATATTGTTATATCTGATTAAACATGGTAATGAGTCATGTTGCATGGATTCATGCAGATGCTAAAGTTTCCAAGTGATAAACTTAGCAATGGTGGAAATATAAGGACTGTTCTTGATGTGGGATGCGGAGTGGCAAGTTTTGGTGCCTATCTTCTTTCGCATGATATTATAGCCATGTCATTGGCACCTAATGACGTACACGAAAATCAAATTCAATTTGCATTGGAGAGAGGAATTCCATCTACTCTTGGTGTTTTGGGAACTAAAAGACTTCCGTATCCTAGTAGGTCATTTGAATTGGCACATTGCTCTAGATGTAGGATTGATTGGCTTCAGAGAGATGGGATTCTTTTGTTAGAACTTGATAGAGTACTGAGGCCAGGTGGGTATTTTGTGTATTCTTCTCCTGAAGCATATGCACAAGATCCAGAAAATAGAAGAATCTGGAATTCAATGTATAGCCTTCTAAGGAGAATTTGTTGGAGAGTTGTTTCAAAGAAAGACCAAACCGTTATATGGGCAAAACCACTGAGCAACAACTGTTATTTGAAAAGAGAACCTGGAACCAGACCTCCATTATGCAATTCGGATGATAGCCCAGATGAATCTTGGAACGTGTCGATGAAAACTTGCATCACTCCGTATTCAGCTAGTAAGTATCACTCTATTAGCAGATACAACATTTGCTTATTTCTTGTGCAAATGTTTTACTTTGATATGCTTGATCTATCGCCTTGGAGGCGTCAACTTGTCTGGCAATAACCGATTTCTTTTATTTGATAAATGCCTTTTGTCTGGCATGTAGATTGATCGCTTTGGATTGTGAGGCCAGGTTAAGATTTTACTACTATTTGTTCATTGATGATAATCATCTTATGGATACTCGCACTTTATTTATGAGAAAACAGTTAAACTATATTTATTTTCATAAAAAACTCGTTGAAGCTTCATTTATCATTTTTCCTTTCCTTGTTTGATCATAATGTTTGATATTATGTATATAAAATTTTGTCCTATCTTAGTACTAATGACATCATAGTTAAGACGGAAAAACAAAGCTCGTTGGGTTCTATACCAATACCACTAGGAATCACTATTCACTGTCACTAGTGACATACTGGTGTTGGGTTCTTTACCCATTTCCATCTTCTTCCTCTCATCATCCTCGATATATATGGTGTGGTTGTTGTTTTACGCCAATGTTGTTCTTGATGCATTCACAGTGACTGTAGTGTTCTGCCCTCAATCACTTATATATTTCTACTTAAACCTTGGCTTTTTTTTGACATGACTTTGCTCAAGTCTTAAACTATCCAAGTTCATTTAAAATGATGAACATTAAGGTCTGATGTTGTGTTGATTTATTACGAAGTTTAATCAATTCGATACACAAAAGAACAACAATCCAAAGCGATAATTTCAACAATATAAGGTTTGCTATATAACCAAAACGAATCAACGTGGGAGATAGTTGCTAGAAAAAATTATACTTTATTCAGGGTATCTTTTCACTAATATACAACCAAGAAAATCAGTTCTAATGATTATCCACATATGTTCTTCTCCTTCATTCTTTCATGAATATAGTCATATGCCCTTGCAAATTCCCATTTTCACTCATGCTATCTAATTATTTCCAATCTGATTTTTTCTTCTTTTAAATTCCTCAAAGTTCCACCCTTCATTTTCTAGCGGATGCATTTTTTTTCTTTGTCATATTGACCAAACCGATGTAAATGATTTTCCCTCATTTTTTCTCAATATCTACACGTCCAAGATCTTGTCTTATGTCTTCTTTTTGAATTCTATTATTTAAAGCATGTCTGCTTGTCTATCATAACAAATACTTCATCTCATTGCTCTCATCGTTCTACAATAGTCTCTGTTATAAAACCACCATTCACACCTAAACATTTCGGTAGAAATTTCCTTCTAACCTTATTGGTACACTAGACTCTTGTCACTTCTTGTTTTCACATATTTCAATTAGGCCTTACAATTTGAGAAGGCAAACAACCATTTTACTTTCACTCTCAAACTTATCGGCCACATTAGATTTTTTTAATTGGTCCTAGAAGTTTTTTGTTATCGTATAAATGCTCATGTGGAGGCAATTATTCTACTATTCTATAGCTATTATTGAAAATGTGTGAGCAAATCACATTTTAAGTCGACAATGCTAATCTTTTTGTCATAATTTGTAATCTGAAAAATAAAACCGACTTTAAACATTTTATGTGAGCGGGTAGGTTTTTAGAGGTAAGCCCGGCTCGCTACCTGCCCATGAACACCTCTAATTTATAATCATAGAAGCTCTCCCTCGTCTTTAATTTGTATCATTATTTTTTCGCTAATATGTTTGTGTTTCATATGCTTTATAGAAATGCACAAGGGAAAGGGAAGTGGCTTAGTTCCTTGGCCTCAAAGACTTACTATACCTCCACCTCGCTTGGATGATATTGGCATTAGTGCTGAGGAGTTTCAAGCTGACACTGTAAGCTATCGAGATTATCCTAATTGTCTAAACCATGTTGTGTTGTCTTTTACAATAATTAAATTTCATTTTGACTGACTTCGAGGATCCATAAATGACAGAGCACATGGCGTTTAAGAGTGAATGAGTATTGGAACCTAATGAAACGTGTTCTACAAAAGAACACCCTGCGTAATGTCATGGACATGAACTCCAATCTTGGTGGATTTGCTGCCGCTTTGAATGATAGAGATGTTTGGGTGATGAGTGTTTCCCCTGTTGGTTTTTCTGCAAAGCTCAAGATTATCTACGATCGAGGTCTCATTGGCACTGTACATGACTGGTAAGAAGCATTTGCGTGTTGATTCTTAATCCTCATCGGGCCAGTATCTCCACATGATATTCAGTTATGTTAAATTTTTTTCCTTACATGGTTGGAAATCATAAATTGTTTCATGGGATATATAACTCTCAAACATCCATTGGTATATAATAAATTGATAACTTCGTAGTTGTAGCACAAGTGGAACCCCAGTTGGCAAAGCTATTATGCAAGCCGAAACCCTCAATTGTATTTTTTCAATGTTAATAATGGTATATAGGATTTGTGCAGATTTCTTTCAAAAGACTTCAACACATTGCGCAAAATACCGTCCAGATCACCGTATTGTAAAGGGTTTTGAGCTAACACGACATAATATAATCCGCAACAACCGTAAAATCGTCCACATTGACAGCACAATCCGTTTTGGGACCGTTAATTCACGTTTTTGCCCGATGCTTTAAATTCTTTTGGATATGGTGAATTCTTTTTTTTGCGCTGGGGGATCTGAGGTACCTTTTTCTGGGCATGAAGTTTTGGTTTATCTTAGTGTTTATTGAGTGTCATTTACAGTTTTGAATGCAATTTTATGTTTGTGTGGCAAAAGAGTTAAAATGAAAACTCTAACTTCGGATCTGAAATGCATCAGAGTTTAAAACTAACTTATTGTTCATGTACATGTCTAATATATCAACCGAAAGCATTTTGAGATTGAAGCAAATCTTTCTGTGTAGGTGCGAAGCATTTTCAACATATCCACGCACGTACGATCTACTACACGCTTGGATGGTATTTTCCGAGGTTTTAGAGAGGGGTTGCAGCCTAGAAGATCTTTTGATTGAAATGGATAGAATTTTGAGACCAGAGGGATTTGTCATTATCAGAGACAACCCTTCCGTCATACGTTACGTACAGAAATACCTAATTGCCTTACGTTGGGATGAATGGAATTTGGAGGTGGAACCAAGAGTCGATGTTTTGTCAAGAAGCGAAGAAAAAGTCTTGATCGTGCGTAAGAAGCTGTGGCGCTATGATGTTACAGCCAGATGAGAAAATCTATAAGGTACGTACAGCTTAAAGTTTAAATGCTTGTATATCAAATTGCTCTGAAGACAAGGTACCACATTTTTTGAGCGTAGTACTTTCATTTTGAACCAACTCGAAAGATCTGACCTGAAATCAGCTCGAGAGATATAAGCAATTGAAAATGTGCATTAGCATGCGCGTTTTGAGAAGTGCGTGAGTAAAAAGAAACGGAGATAGTATGTATTGCATAAATATCTATAAAAATTCTCGTTATGACGTCACTTTTACTAGTCTTAACTAAAATATAGACTTCCCGTGCTTAAGTCAATAACCGAGAGTAGAAATTGGTTTATAAGAGCAAGTATCAAATGATTTCTTCCTTAAACACTCGATTCATACCCAAAAAGGATGCTTCTAAGTTCTATTCATGTCGTCAAAACTGGTTTATGCGCATTTTGAGGCTCACCATACCTAAACACTCGATTCATACCGAAAAATATAGCCTTCCTGTGCTGAAGTCAAATAACTGAGAATAGAAATTGGTTTATGCGTGTTTTGAGGCTCACCATAGCTCGAGTCTTGAGGCTTACCATAGCTCCATCCTCAGCCTTTTATTTTACTTCGTAGGAGCATTCTGCGATGTCGTCAAAAATCGCCCATGTTTTAAGCAATGAACCCTTTTGATCGGCGTTTTCACTTTACCTACACTCTAATTGAATGCAAATGCAATTGTACATTATATATAGTTGTATTTATTTTTTTGGATATTGAATATCATTTGATGGTTGAATTTTCCCTCTCTTGAAGGCGGTCTTATTGTTGTAAACAAGATTCAAATCGTCGTCTACAAGCTGCAACAGCGGCAGGAAAACTATTTTGGGAAGACGCAACAAAAAGCAAACCGAAGGTTTGTATTCATCATTCGGAAAACTCATACTTTTTAAGGTACACGACAAGTAGACGAACCTTTTTTCGAGGGTGAAAAAACTTAGAGAAGTACATGTGTTCGGCTAAAAATGTACACGAAGGCCCTTGTTTTAGTTGGCGATGTTTGTGTCCATTAAATCGCTTTGGGTTAATGAAATTGTCTTTGATTACATTTTTACAATTTTCAGTTCTTTCAACTGTTTATATCCTGATTCCTTAGTAATTTTGGTCGACAGAGAATCGGGTCTTCTTTTAGTGAAAGAGCAAATGCCAAAAATTATGGGACCACAACTCTTAAAACAATGTTTTTACAAAGTTAACAATTAGCAATATGAAAATTTTAAAATTAAGTTAGTAGAATATAAGTGTGGATTTTAAGTATTATTAAAATATTAAAATGAGGATGGACAAGATTAATTTTGTCCAAATTTTTTCCACTAACTTTTTTTTAATATTTTTTAATATTTGTGATCTCCATTTATCTTCCATGAAATTATTATTCAATAAAATAATATTCTTACTATCTAAAACATTCTGATTTCTTAATACCCATAAACATTCCTTATGAGAACTTGATTAGGAGACAGAAGGAGTAGTAATTAGTAAACATTAGTTTGAAACATTTTATAGAAAGTTGAAATATGGATTTAAAACTCAAAGTTTCGCTTATTTTTTGGAACAATCAATCGAATAATCCGAATTTGAATCAAATTAAAGTTGGATTAATATTTGACACGTCAGCACATCATATATGATTGCAACCCAAAAAGTAGTTTTCCACCAACAAAATAATCATAACAAGAAGAATTAAGAAAATGGTAGTGGGTATATTATACTTCCTTCTTTCCATGATACTGGCTACATTTCACTTTTTTACGCAATTCAATGCACAATTTTGATTATTAATATCTTAGACTACACTTATTTAAAAATTATAAAAATTTAATATTATGAAAGTATGCGATTAGACGATTCAAACAAGATCTCACTTGACTATATTTTTACTTACACATTAGTCACAATATGTAAAATAAGCTTGAACGATGAACAGTGCACAAAATCGAAATGTAGCGAGTATTTCAGAACGGACACGGTCTATACTGTAAGCCATACGGTAACGGCAACTTAGAAGTTAGATTAATTAAGCACAAAAGCGTAAACACTTTCCCGCATTATTTTAACATTTTTATTACCTTTTTATTTCCTATAATAATTATAATAATAATAGCACCAAGGATTGCTTTTTTTCTTTGAGCAACTCTAGTAGCACCAAATTTATGGTTTATGTTTTCCACAAACTAGTATTTTGTATCCAATAGAGTGTGGGTGTTCAACTTGTTGCTCAACTCTCCACCAACTTTTTGTAAAGTCTCTATAAAATAACGGTGATTCAAAAAAATTCAATAAGTTTTCTAAGTAAACCTCTTATTATGAAAAAAAGTCCATATAACAAATCTATTATTCTAATATTATAATTGATGACTTTATAGTTATATATAGTAATTTTAAGACTATAAAAAAATCACTTTTGAGATTATAACTATTAATAATCACTTTAAATTAATATGACGATTTCAAAATTTGTATAAAGAGTTATCTTCTATGAGTAGTTTTCTTCCTTTTGTTTTCACAAATTCCTGCGACATCTTAGTGGTAATTCAAATAATATGACGATTTGATATTTATACAACCTTGTATCTAAACTCCACTTTGATTTGACTTAAAAATGAGTTAAGAAATGTCAGATCCAAAATTAATCCTATGACCCAAACAAACATCTCACGTATTTAAAAGTCCTAAATTGATTTAATACAGTCTTATTCTAAGTAATTTTTCCAAATTAATAATCAAGAATACAATTTATTTTCTTTATTTTTTAAAATAATAAAAACAAGGAAAAATTACCTAAAATAATCCAAACTATTCATGATAAAAAATTACTGTAGGAAAATTAGAAAATACCCCTAGAATATAAATTTAAAATTAGAAAATATTTTTGAAAATTTACATAAAAAATTCTAAATAATAAAAAAAAGCATAAATTTAATATGAACATTGTTTAACATTTTTTTCGATATTTTATTTTTATTTATCTTTTTTTAAAAAAATAAAACTTGCTATAGCAAGTCATCCGGTCATCGGGTTTACTCTAGGGAAATACCTCTCAAAATTGAGATTATTCATGGTTAATCAATAGGTGAAATTATTGTAGGAAAATCGTGAATAGTTTGGATTGATGTAGGTAATTTTTCCAAAAAAACAATAAAATGAAAAAAATTCGTGTTTATACATCTATTATCCAGTTATTTTTATATGAAAACACTTTGTTTTTTTTTAAAAAAAAAACTCCAAAAAAAAAAACACTTTGTTTTTAATAATCATCCACTTTTATTTGACTTTACTCTGCTCCAAGCCATAAACAAATTTTGGATTCTTCCTGAATCTTGTGACTCAGTCTGGTTGAAGCTCTCCATTTCCTCCACCGCTTAAATTTGTTAAGGTTTTTCTCTTTAATCCTTCTACAATTTCCCTTTTTAATTCTTGTTCTTCTTCTGATTGATAACTATTAAATGAAATCTTACCCATAATCGTACCTAATTTCAAATCTTCCCACAAGGTCACAACCAAGATCTTTATAATGGTGGCTAGTTTTTAAGTTTTATTGCATTTTATCCGTAATAACATTCTGGGTTTGGGTTTTTTTGGTTAATTGTTTCTTCATTTCAATGGTTTTGACTTTAATTTCTTGACCTGGGTAAGATCTTTACTCCTCCTCTGTCCCGTTGAACTTTTCCTACATTGCGGAAGTTGAGGTATTATTGCTTTTTTGCCTATTGTGTAGTTTATTGGATTACATATTTTTTGCGTGTAAAAGTGTTCTACTAGCCGCTTTTTCTGTTTCTCCATTTTGGGTCATTCTTTTGTAATTTCTTGGATCTTGCATTAGAGTATTATTCAATTAAGGCACGTCAAGATATTTATTGAAAAGTATATTTTTTGATTAATTTGGTTGATTTATCTTTTCAAACTTGTGTATAGTATTGGTTGGCTTGTTAAAGTTTGTGGGTTTTTCCTTTTTCCAAGTGAATATTCTTCAATCATTAATCATAAATTATATTTAAATTTCTGGGTTTTAAATTTTGTGAGTGAATATTCATCAATCATCTATCTATTTTGTGAAGGGAACTGATACATTCTGTATTTTGGTGATCAAACTTTTTGGATTTTTGATTTTGTGAGTGAATATTTATCAATCATCAATCTTTTTGTTGATTCTGTATCTGGGTGATCAAACTTTTTGGGTTTTTGATTTTGTGAGTCAATCTTTTTGTAAGGAAACTAATAATTTGCATCTGGGTGATCTAATTTTTTGATAAAATAATAGCTGTTGATAATAAATTGAATGGGAGGAAACAATTCAAGGCCAAGTACACCAAGGGAATACCATGGGAATCATCACTATGGAAATCATCAAGCACCATCTTCTCAACCATATTATGTGCCTGATCCTCAATACAATCATGCATTCCAACAGCCGTATCCACCACCTGCAGCCGCGGCAGCACCTGTATCTACATCAACCTATGGTGGTCCCACTCATGAGCACAAGAAGCGGTTTGACAGGATGTATTCAAGGATTTCGGATCAGTATACATCTTTAGACCAGGTATGCCTGTCCTGTGATTACTTTTTCTCCTCAGGAATCAGTCTTTGTAAATTATATAGTATATTTCATTACTTGCTTTTTGAATCCTTTGCTTTTCAAGTTACTCATGTATGGTTCAATGGTTGCTTTACACTTGCGGCGCGTTTGGTAATTGGTACTAAAAGGTGGGAATAGTAATGGAAATTTAGTGTAATTTTAGTAGTTTTATCTCTTGACAAGTTTAATGGCCATGGTGATACTCCTTCAATAATCTTATTTTCTTCACTAAATTCATTTCAATGTATTATCATTTAAACATGTGGTATTAGTGGTAATGGAAAATATGAAGAAAAAACTTTTCTTATGATCAAACTTTCATTACCGTGAGAATGACATAATAAAAATCATGAATATTTACACTGCAAATCGTTCCTATTCTCATCATTTAATATCGTTTACCAAACGGGCCATTGGTGTTTGTTCATTGATGTTTGTATTAGATTTACAAAAGGTGTAAAAGGAAAGATCTTGATCAATCAGACAGGATACTTGTTTGTTGTTTAGAGTTGGGCAATCTTTCTATTATGTTACAGTAAAAGTGTGGTGAATATCTTTGATATTATCCTTTTATCTAGTTTATACTTTTTGGTTAATGCGATAAGGCGGCTTGTTCGGAGTTGGGAGTATTGGCTTCACATCACATATATGATATATGACAATGTCTCGTTTGTTTTCGTGGCGTTTCCTTTATTAGTTTCTATAACAAGTTAGTACTTATTTTTTGAGATTTTCATCCTCTTGTACCTTGTGGTTTTCCTCATAATGGTTGATATATGACACATGGTTGTGCTAGGATACTAAGATTGTTTTGCCTACACCTGTATTCCAGACTCCAGTATACAAGGAGTGAGTAGAATAGCATTATTGATCATCTTTGTTCCATGTGCTAAGTACTAACAAATCAAATGGTTTTCTCACTTTTTGATAGCATGTGGCATGTGCTAAGATAGGTACTGACAAATCAAATGTTTCTGAAAAATCTAAAATGGGCTCTTCCATCTTTTTTGTTTCATATCCAAAACCCCTGTGGACGCTTGCTTACTTTTTTAATACCGCATTCATGTAATGTGGGTGCTCTTGCTTACTTATCCCTACACCCAGGGTTTGGGAAAGTGCAAGTAGGAGATGCACTCGTGATGTGATAGTATTTAACGCTGATTGTTATTAGCTTACCACAATCCTCTGTTACCCGGGCTAAGTTTTAAAATTGTAGTTTTTGGTAGTTAAATAAAATTTTTTGCTTTTACCGGACACATTTCAAGCAGACATTTATCTATCTTTATAAAACAAACAGTTGTTGTAAAGGTAATTTTAGCACATAAAGCCAATTCAGATAACTGTAAGTCTAACCAAATCCTTTTTTTTGTTGAACCAAAAAATTGATATATTTGGTTATTTCAGTCATGTGCATGTTATTCATCGACATATTAGTGATATATTTATGTTGGATAATATCATTGGTATACATTTATCGTCATTTTTCTTGAACATCATTTGTAGGTGACTCAAGCTTTGGCTCGTGCTGGCCTTGAATCCTCTAATCTTATTGTTGGTATTGATTTTACAAAAAGCAATGAGTGGACAGGTAATATATGATTACATCATTATATTGAATTTTTATCTTGAATTCAAATTTTAACTTCTGATGCACAAACAGGTGCCAAGTCATTTAATAGAAAAAGTTTGCATCATATTGGTGGTGGCCTAAATCCATACGAACAAGCAATATCTATAATAGGAACGACATTGGCTGCTTTTGACGAGGATAATTTAATTCCATGTTATGGATTTGGAGATGGTATTTTATGTACTTCATTTTGTTTGTTCTTGTTTCTTTTGCATTCTTAAATGGTCTTAATTTCTTTAATTCGGAAATCAATAATGCTATTTTGCTTTTACAGCATCGACACATGATCAAGATGTCTTCAGTTTTTATCCAGATGAAAGATTTTGTAATGGTTTTGAGGAAGTTTTGTCCCGGTATAGAGAGATTGTTCCGAATTTGCGACTTGCAGGTGCTTTATCTTTCTAATGTTTCTACCATCTGTTATTTTCTCGCGATAAGTAATTGATGTTTATATTGGCTGTTTGTTTGTTTGAATTTCATTTCAGGGCCTACATCATTTGCCCCGGTAATTGAGATGGCCATGACAATTGTTGAGCGGAGTGGGGGACAATACCATGTTCTATTGATTATTGCAGATGGGCAGGTATACATTCCCAATAATTGAGAATATGATGTTTATTTTCTTGCAGCTTAAACATACGGAAATGTTACGCTCATGATTGAAATAGCGTTTAGCTACTCTAATATCCTGGCTCCTATGCCAAGGTTTGTGTTGATTCTTTATCCAACTTGATTTAATATAGATCCAGGATCTCAAATCAGACACCCGAGACTGCTTTTGAATACCAACCTCTGCTTTTGGGATGATTTGAAGTTTTTTTTGGGTCGGTCCTAGACTAGAAGCCGACACCTCTAAAGTTAGACACTAATTGATAAGAAATGGTGCAGATTCACTTTAAAGAAACAGAACTATATGACCCTTTGAGAAGCTAAAACGGTTATATGTTGGTAGCCCCATGGTCAAATTTATTGTCCAATGCTCATCCCCAGGTCTAAAATACATAGCTTTTGCGGGATTTATCATTTATATGATCTACCTCCACCTCTGAAAAGAATGCTTCTTTTGCAAAGAAATAATTACGCTATGATATTCTCGCCGTGAAGTTTCATTCATAGTTAATTGTTGATCCTCTCTTACTTTTCTACTTGTTTATAATCTCAATAACGAAACTGAGAGTGATGAGTTCTACACTAATCTCAAAACATACGGGTCATTTTCTCATGATAGATTGTTTAGTCCACAGTGGACAGTGGTCTTTGATAACAGCTTGCAGAAAAATTAAGTTGGTAATTCGGATATTATGAAAAATCATTTGAGCTTCCAAGGGATATTCTACACATTTATGGCTTATCGGTATTAATTATAAAGGAGAAATTCCTGGAAGGACCGAGTTGTCCACTGGCGTACGCATAACTCTTAAAGTGTTGTTTCTGTAGGTTACCAGGAGTGTTGATACAGAACATGGCAGACTTAGTCCTCAGGAGCAGAAGACGGTTAATGCTATTGTTGAAGCAAGGTTCAATTCAAATTTCTTCCGTTTCTTGTCTCATATTGAAGTCAAGTTTTGAAATTTTGTGTTCCTAATGTTTTGTTATGGTGATTATCGCAGCAAATATCCTCTTTCGATTGTTGTTGTTGGGGTCGGGGATGGACCATGGGACATGATGAAGGAATTTGACGATAATATACCCGCGAGAGATTTCGATAACTTCCAGGTGAACACCTATTATTCATGATTCTTTTGGAGTTGCCGTGTTCTTTTATGGTGTACTGAATCAATTTTTATTTGTGATTTCAGTTTGTGAATTTCACTGAAATTATGTCGAAAAATTATCACCAAACTCGGAAGGAGACAGAATTTGCTCTATCAGCATTAATGGAGATTCCTTCTCAATATAAAGCAACAATAGAGCTTAACATACTAGGGTAACATTTAACGGCTTTTCCTTATGTTTGCTTGTGGATGCTAATTTTGATCGACCTTTTTCTAAGAGTGTTCTGCTAATGCATCTTTTTTGTTCGACCTGTTTTTCAACGAGAGCAGTAGGCGTAGGGGAGTTTCTCCGGAGAGGGTCCCACTTCCTCCTCCATTATATAATTCACGGCCATTAAACAACGCATCGTCTTTCAACTATCCGAAGCCTTCACACTCTTCAAGTTTTCAGTCAAATTCACCTTCCTATTATCAAGATCATAGTCGTGTTAATACACCTCCATCTGCGCCTAGTTCATCCTACGAGACTAGTCCAACCGCTCCTAGCTCTGAATACGATAATCTGGTATTCACTCAAACATGCCTTTTCATTCTCGTATTCTTTTTTAGAATAATTTGCGAATTAAAGCCTTAAAGTTCAATACTTTTGCAAATTACAACATTAATGTTTATTTTGGTGGTCGGAATTTCAAGTTACATGGTCGGAATTCCGTGATTTAGCCTGAACTTTATAGACCTAAATACTTTGTTGGGGTAATTCGCTCAAAATAAACATTATGGCTATAATTCGCAAAAATCCACAACTTTTAAGACTGCAATTCGCAAATTATTATTTATTCTTTTATAATATGATCTGTCTATATGTATGTGGATTACTTATGTTGTTTCTGTGATGCTCTTCAACAGTTGTGCCCTATATGCCTAACTAATAACAAGGACATGGCTTTTGGCTGCGGACACCAGGTATAGTCAACAAATTTTCAGAGTGGTTGTGCAATTAGTGTCACATGATTCGTAAATTTTCTCGTGAATCAAAAAGGCGAACTATGGTCTCAAATTCAAAGGGAAAATAAGCCCACGATTTATGTTACAATGATTGTGTTTTTAGTTTTGTGGTTTTTCGTTTTTTTGTTACATCGACGTGATTGTAATGTAGATTCCTTTTCATTGGCAGACTTGCGTTGAATGCGGGCAAGACCTCTCTACTTGTCCGATCTGTCGAAGCACAATACAAACGAGGATAAAACTCTACTAAACTCTACCTTGATTCAGTGTGGATATTATAGTTTTTGATTAGCTGAAATTCTTTCATTTGTTTTTTTCTTGGTTTGCTGAACTTATGTATGTTTTTCAATGTTGAAAACATGGTTGTATTTGTACATTCTCCTTGCAAATTAATCCATCTTTGTAAATACAAGATTGGTTTCACTTTACAAAGTCAAAATAGTATCCTTTATTTGAAGTTTTGCTTATTCAAAGTTTGATTTTGACTCACTTTACTAACTTGTGTAGAACAATCTTAGGATGGGCGACTTTTTAGAAGTTTTCATAGGTGCGCATGAGTGAGGCCAAAGTGCGCTGAAAAGACTTGTGTTGGTCTGTGGTGTCAGTCTACAGTCTCTATGAGTAGTCACTTGCGGTCCGAGGAACTGGGGTGCTACAACACCTCTATTGGTATGACAAAATGAGGTTATTTTTCGGTAACTCTTGACAGTAAACATCATCGACAAGAATGCAACTTTATGCATACTGGAAGGGCACGAGATTTAATTATTATTTTTTAATTCATTTTAATCAAAAACAAAAAATAAGCTCGAATTTCATTGTGATCAATGCTCAAATTTAAAACAACAAGTCTCCTCAGAGACCGTCATTTTGAGAAACGCCTTTCAGGCCCAGTCCATTTGAATTTAATTCGTACTTTTATTTTATATTTTTCTTTATAGGCCATCCAATTAGAGTTGGTTTGGAAGTTATAGCCATTGAAATTGATCCCGAGTTTCATGAAATAGATGTGAGTTTCAAATTATTTTTTCTTTTTTGTTTTTTCTTGTTAGTTTTCTTTTTAAAACCTAATCCACTTTAAGAAAAAAAAAAACTTGATCCACTATCAATTGAGTTCATGTGCCTCAAATTTACATCAAAATACAACAAATAAAAAATATTATGAATGTGATTTTTCCTTATTATGTATTACGAGTTTAAATGCCAAAATAAATAGTACATTGGGATTATAGGAAAATTAATATAATACACATAATACATTTAAATTTTATGACATTCATAAAGTATTTTTTCAAAAGGTTATTATAGATATATGATCAAATAAGAAGCTAAACCTACTTTAAATAACAAATATAAAATGAAATTTTCTGATTATGTATTAAAAAGTTACTATGTTATAAAACAAGAATATTTATTACAAAAATTATTTTTTATAACATGGTAACTCAACAATTTAAGATTTTTCTTGATTTATATTGGCATTAGATTTTCTTGATCACACCATAGATATTAGAAATTCAAATTTAAACGTAAAATATAAAATTAAATCAAATTTTATCATTTTATTATATATAAATAAAAATTAAAAAACAAAATTACTTTTATTAGGTTGATTTAATTTCCACAATAAAAAACAAAATAAAAATAGAAATTCAACGCCAAACACGTTCCACCATAAACTATTTTTAGTAAGTCCACAATAAATTAATTCCTCAATATATACTTATGGCCAAGCGATTTCCATGTAAAAAATTATTTGAACAACCATAAAAATATAACTATATAAAACATCCATTAATCTCTATTACAACCCTTATTCTTTGTTCTTGCAATTGTTTTAAATCATCATAAAACACCACAAAAATTGCATTTTCAAAAGAATCATAAATCTAATAGATTTCTGTTTATTAAGTATGGCTCGCCAATATTTACTTTTTTTTACCATAATGTTTTTTATTGCCTTAATAAGTTCTGTGTTGGCTAGCGGACCAGCACCATCGCCGACCCAGAAAGCTGAGTCGCCAGATAGTGCTGATTCAAAAGCCCCGAAATCATCAACATCACAAGTATCACCATCGCCTAAGGTAGGTTCGGAGTCTCCTTCAAGCGAGGAGACTCCATCTGCTTCGCCTACACGTAGTGCTAGCCCTGCATCTAGCTCGTCGGTTGAAGCCCCGACAAGCGAGGAGTCATTGGGATCCCCGGTCGAAGGACCAGCTGCTAGCCCTGACGTTGGCGCTGATGCTCCTGGGTCTACTGAGTCCACTGCTGCTGATGCACAAGCACCTCCTAAGAGTGGTGCAACAACTATTAAGTTGTCATCTGCAATTTTAGGTCTTGTTGCTGTTATGACCGTTTCTTTTTATTGAATAATTTGATAAAAATAATAATCATTTATTCGTTCTGTTACTTTGAATTTGCTGGACAATATCTAAAAGGATTATACTTTGATTTGCGTTATGTAGCAAATTGAAAAGAACGGAAGTATCTGATTTAAGTTATTTTATACTGTTAGGATGCTTGATTGCTTCATTATATTTTATTTTAATTGTATAATTTGGTATTTTGTATTGATTAATATTAGAAAAATTATATATTTTATTATTGGGAGGAATGACTTTAGTTTACATTATATTTCATTCCGTGTTTTACATGGGTATATCTTTGTAAGTGAATTTTTTTGGTCTTTAAAGAAGTGTTCTTGATGAAATGTGTATGATGTTGAAATAATTATATTTTTATGTTGATGTAATATACTAATTGTATGTTCATATGGTTTTTTACATTGTTAGGCATAATGATCAAATAAAATTTCAATTTACTATACTTTAAGCTAAAAATTAAGAGTCGTATTGAGGTAGGAGATAGTTATCAGCAGGTCTTGGATGAAACGACCTCATAATGAGATCGTCAGTTTGGGCCAGCCCAATTCGGACGTGCAACAATCTGGGCATTTTTTTCATTTTCTGGGCATTTCTCAATTTTGATCTTAAAGGTAAAAGTGATACCTTTAAAGTCAAACTTGATAAGATGCCTAGAAAATTGAGTTGTTGTTACACGCGTGAATTGGGCCAGCCCAATTTGACAGTCTCATAATGAGACCGTCTTGTCCAAGTTTTTGTGGATAGTTATTGTTGATGTTGGTGATGGTGTTGGTGTTGGTGTTGGTGTTGGTGTTGATGTTGCTCGGATTATGCATGCTCCGACTTTGATACGAATAAAAGTCCTTCGCAAGGCTTTGAAAGGGTTGCTCCTAAGGATGGCAATGGCCGGATTCAGATTGGATTATGCATATTCCGACTTTCATGATTATAAGTTGGGCTTTGTTCGCATCCACCGTATCTCCGAATCGTTCAGATTTATCCTCTGACTATGCTCGGGATCTGATTCTTTGACCCCCGACAAAGTTGAATTACGACATTTTTAGAATAATTATTTTTTTAAGTATGTAAATTCATAACAACTTTCAATTAATAGCTATTTACTAAAACAAAACACTGATGATGTCATCACTTTTTAAAATTGCTTACGTGTCACTTTCTCAATGAAAATTTTCCCTCTAAAACTCAATGATGATGTCATTGCATTTATTACTAATGTTCATATCTTTTGACTTTTTTATTTTCTAATTATGACTATGATATTATCAATATTTATTGATTTTTTGCTTTTTAGATCATACTATTATTTAATATATTAGAAAATTATATATTTTATTTTATTTTCTTTTAATTATTTATAAAATCTTTAAAATGTTATTCATTAAATGAGTATAAGATATTTTGAGATGGTTAACACATAAAGCCATCAATTTTTAATTTTTTTGTTTACAAAAAATATATTAAAAATTTAATAAAACTGTGCATCGCACGGGCATTATCTAGTTCTAATCAAAACAAAAATTTGTATTGAGTTTTTGTAAATGATTATATTTAACTCATTATACATGAATTTATGCATTTGAGATTTAGATGTTAGAATGAGTTTTGAGTACGATATTTTGAGTTAGGTTAATTGCGAGTCTGTACTTAATTGTATATCTCATCAATCTGATTGTACATTAAGTATAGCTTAACTCATCAAAACTTTATTTATGAGTTTAAATAGGTTCAAACTAAGTTGTCATCCTAAGATGATTCAGATAAGTTCTATGTACATTATAAATAATGTAATAGTGTTGCTCATAGACTTACTAGATGGGACTTAATTGTGGTCCTATTTAACTTAATAATGTAGTTATTGTTAATTTTAATTATACAAATTCTTACTTGAGACCGTCTATTGTAATCTAATCTTATATTTGTACCTTTCATTTTACTTGATGATGATGACATCTAATCTTATATTTTATAAATTTATGATTATACATAAGGTATAAATAATTAAAGTATTATATTAAATTGCGTGAAAAAATAAAATATTACAAATATAATGAACATAATTACTTTTATATGACTCCTGAAAAGTCAAGCACCAAATTAGTACTCTCTGTTACCTTTTGTTTGTCCACTTTAAATTTGTCTATTTTAAGAGAGAGAAATTTAAATTAAAATTTTAAAGTATTTATTGAAAATAAAATATATTCATGTGGGATCTGGTTAGATCTTGATGTAGAGTTGTTTATTATTTAATTTTTATACTTTTTTTAATGCGTACTTAGAGATATAAATGCTTAAAATTTGCTAAAAAATATGTGTAAACGGTAAAGTGGACAAACAAAAAAAACGAACGAGTAGTACTTTCCGATTAGCACTATTGAAGAAAGTTTGTACAGTACTTTTATGTTCCTAGTAGATTAAGCTCAAAGTGAAGTACTTCTATATAACATATCTAAAAATAAAAAGTTCATATGTTAATAATTATGTTAGTTGGGCTATTTAGTCCATGGGCAAAAAGTGTCTCATTCACTCATTGTGAGGCCTTCTCGGCTCTCGCACAACAATTTGTGTAGAATATATTTAATGCACTAAGTTTTCTTTTTCTTTTTTCAATGCACTAATCTAATTATTGATATTTCTAATTATACAAAATTAAAAATTATAAAAAGTTAATAATAATAATAATAATAAAATTTACATTGAAACAAATGAAAAATAATCTCACTTAACTATGTTAAAATTGATCTATGAATAACACTTAATTAAAATTAAGGAAGCCAAATTCTATGATTTCAGTCCAAGTATAATTTCTTCACAATTCTTTATTTCAGACATAGGTGTGAAATAAAGATCATCATCATCCAGTATATTCTGCTCATAAAAAACTATGGTCAAAGTCTGGTAAGGAAAGAAAGACAACAAGCTCATACCCGCTCATACCCATAGAAGAGAGTGCGGTCAAAGAATTCCTCGGCTCGAGAGAGGTCTTCAAAAAAGAGAAACCTACGACTTACAAAAAAGTAAATAGAAAACGAGCAAAGATAAAAACACAAAATACATTTAAATAAACAGTTTGTATTTTGTAGGGCAGTATAAAATGAGACTATAATGAAACCTAACAAAGCACTACTTTTAAATTCGCACCGCATGATTTAAAAATCTATCATATATATGATATATATGATACAATTTCAAACGGGCAAAAGAAGCAACTCAAGTACAGCTATTAGTCTATGAGCTACTCTTGTGAGAAACTGTCTCTCGGTGGGATAACCTCAAACAAAAAGCCTATATTCTCATAAGATCTATAAGATGAACTATTTTAATTCATATACGAGTCTCAATAAAACTATCTTGCACAACAATTTGTATAAGTCTATAAGGCATATACTACAAAAATTTAGGGTACATAGGTTTACTCATACGCCCTGAGATGAGGATATAAACCCAATATGTGCTCTGGTGTGAAATCATGTCTTGTCATAATTCCTATAACGGGTGGCATCTGCACAAAATGGAGAAATCGTGTAAATATTTTATCAGAACGTTAAAAGACATGCAAAACGGCTGATAGCTGATTATAGTGGCTGAATTGACAACTGATTTTATTAACTAGTTTAACTAACTGAGTTTAAATCCGCTGCTATGAACAACTTGTTAAAAACAACTTATTCATAACAAGTTATTTCAACCAGCTGATTGTAAACCCATTGCTATGAACAGTTTGTTAAAAACAGCTTATTCATAACAATAAATTATTTCAACCAGCTAATTTACCAAACATTAGCATCGACTGGTTTGACCACTCAATACTCTAATTGTGTCAAAATAAGCTAAAATTGTGTAATAAACGACTATTTTGTAAAACACCCCCGAGAATCGAAGAAAAGGTACGTACCCCCGGTGTTTTGGGAACAACACACAAGTGCCTGAGGCCTAAATCGCGAAACAAAACAGCAGCCTTAGCAAGAGACATAGTTTCCACAATTGTATAAGGAGATGTATTTGTTATAGGATGAAGATCAATATACATTTCCAATTCCTCCTCATTAATCATCAAATCTTGAATCTTAATCCCTTTTCCAGACCCAGGTTTAGCAAAATCAAAAGCATCAAAACTCTTCTTAATGCTTCCTTTCATCAATTCTCTTTGCTTAGTAAACTTCTTAGCTTTAAGAAACACTAACAGGTGAGATCTAAGAACAATCCCACATAATTCTGGTGTATCACTAAATGGTGGCTCAATAATAACCGGAAACCCATTATGACCCGTTTCAGTTAGAGCATGTACGATAGTCCCAACTTTCTCGACACTCGAGAAAGTAACCAAATGACCCGTAACAACATCGCTTGCGACTAACTGTCTCATGTATGGTTCGGCATGGATTTCCATGTACGGTAGCCCTTTGAACTTAACGATTTGATCGTAGACTCCTTTGTTGAAGTTATCGGCTACAGATTTGGATATAAGAAGAACCAACATGACTAACGGTAGCATAGGAAGATCGTTCGTTAGCTCGAGTAATATGACACATAAAGAAACAGTCATTCTCATGGTTCCACCAAGGAAAGAAGCAGCTCCTAAGATTGCAAATAAACCTGAATCCAAATCAGAGAAAGATCCTAGAAGCGTACCTATTAAACGCCCATACGAAGATCCAGCTAGCATTACGGGGATGAATAGTCCAGAAGGAATTGCAATCCCATAAGTTATTATTCCTAGGAAGTACATTACACCAAAGAATATATATAAGGAAGATATTCGAAAATCGTTTTTAGTAATGCTTGCACTGAAAAGGTTACGAATTGCATCGTCGTTTGTTGTGAATATAAGAGAGGCAAGATCATTGTAGTGATTTGCAGGACAATTGAAGCTTTTATAGTTTCCAGAGCGACTAATACTCGGGCATTCATCGATCAATTCGGGAGGGCAAGGTGTACATGGAGCAAGCCATGGAAGTCCAAAGTAGCAACAAGATGTTAAAAGAGATATGGCCATAACTAGTAAGACTTTGTACATACGACCTTTTCTGCAATGAAAGTTACAATGATGTTAGATTATAGAATGATCAACCATAAAGAAAATTTGGGTCTTGTTTGGTAATTGGATTTTCGGCTAGCTGATTGGTTGACTTTATAGCTTTTATCGACTTTTGGGTTGTTGGACTAGTTTCAACAATCAATTAGTTTTACCAAACATTTCAAAAAACAATTGATTTATGTAACTAGCATAACAACCAACAAGATAGTCAATTCTATCGGCCGATTATTAAACAAGTCGATTAAACCAACCAACAACCAACAACTAACAACCAAAAGCCAATTGTCAAACACCGCTAGAAAATAAAGTCAAGACTCATACTCGTTGATAACACGGTAGGTTCGAAGGACCTTGTCCACAAAGTAGTTGTATAAACTTCCCAAAATACCTCCAACAATGGCAAGAATTAAAATAACTACCAAATCTTGAGGACTCATTTTGATTGAGGCATGATTCACATCAAACATAATAAGACCTCCTTCACCAAAAAGCCCACAATTACTATTTCGACAAAACCCAATCAGAGCTCTCAAGACAACAGCTACAACTGCTGTGGTGAAAAATGTTCTCCAAAGAAGAGCGCTTCTCCACCTGTAACCATAAAAGATAAGTAGGTGTCTTGTATTGTATCTAACTCATGAGCATTTTAGTGATCCATATTGATATTTGAGCACTAGTTAGTTCTCATTCATTTCATCAATATCAAAATCTCATAATAGTTTCAAATAACTCGGATTATAGCCTAGGCAGACTTGAACCTAAATCTCCTATGCGTATAGAGATAAAGAAAAGAATACAAACCAGGAAGCTACTTCCTCAAGTGCAAAAAGAACTCCACCAACAGGTGCACGAAAAGCTGCAGCAACACCAGCAGCGGAACCACAAGTGATTAAATCTCGTCTATCTCTATCATTTTTAAAATATCTAAGCCACTTCCAAGTCAAATGGTATTTGCGTGATCCTCCTTGACCCAATAAGGATGCTATGCAAGCCCCAGTGTGAACCATTGGCCCTTCTTTACCGACAACAAATCCTGCTGAAACACCTAAGATTGAACCGATGATCTGAAAGTTTCAAATTTATATTTAGAATTTACTTTCACCATCAAGAAAACTGTTGGAAATATTTCCCGTGTGAGATAAGATCCCACATCAATAGTGGGTTGTGGATTTGCATATATATTGAGTGAGCTAATCTTCCTACTAACAGTCAACGCTCTTAACCCATGAGTTTGTGAGCCCGAGCCGACAAGTGTCTCGTGTCCACACGAGTAGGCGACGGTGAAATTATGTGACGAATTGTCACGGCCTAATAAAAACTAAGGCAGGAAACACAAACAAGAGAAATTATTAAGTTGTCATACTCATGGATTTGTTGAAGTTGGACTATGTTTTGTTGTCTATTTTCATATGTACTTCTATAAAACTGAATCATGTGGGTAAATTTCATAATATGTTCACAAAAAAGTATAAAAATTTATGATTTTAAGACTCATGATCATTATAAAAGAGATCATTCTCATTTTTAGTTCGGAAAAATAGTGATCATACCTTTTTTATTCGAAAAAGAAGAGATCATACTTGTTAATGCCCATACATGAGATTAAAAAAGGGCAGAGCAAACAACATTTTACAACCCAATGTTATTAAGTGGCTTCCACTTATGGTTGGGTTTGAGAGGTCAGATTTATGCAACCTTACCTCTGTTATACTCTATTAGTGATAACAAAAAGAATATTTCTGATTGAACCTTGAAAGCAAACATCATCAACAATTTTACAATTTTACGTAAATAGCAATTTTATGTAACTAAGTAAATAAGTACACATGATTTAGTCATTCTATTATATAGTTTATTATAATTCGAAATCAAAAAACTATACATCTTAGACCCCATCGAAATAAGAGACACAAAAGGGTGGAGAAAAATTACAAAATAATTACTTCGCACTCGAGACTTATATTTTGAAGCCATTTAAGATAAGGAAAGCCTTATACCATGCCGATCACTCTTCATGAGAAAATAACAAAAGTTCATAACAAGTTACCTTCACAAAAAGGGTGCTTGGAGCTAATATAGAATGTGCATCTACGCCATTTAGATAAGCTTTGACCTCGGGAATTCCAGACCCTGCTGCTGCTGGTGCTATGAGTGCGCATACACTTGCAGCACCGATTGCCAATACTAGGTTGCATCCAGCAAAGAAGATAAATCCCTTAAAATACCTGCACTGATATTAGCATTCTACTAATTTTATTTTATAACACGAAATATATATTATAAAATAGACAATGATTATGGTTTTGAAGACCCTTCTTGAGCCGGGGACACTTTGACCGCACTCTCCTATATGGGTATGAGCTGCCGTCAATCTTCCCTCTCCAGACCCTGACCATAGTTTGTCTATATACTGGTATGATGATGATGATTATGGTTTTGAAATATAAATGATTCTAATGAAAAATACACCCACTCAGTACTCACATTGTTCAAATCATTCTGCATCATATTTATTTTTGTATAATGGTCCATCATTTTCTTTTAATTTTATTTATACATTTTAATCCTTTTTAATTTTAACCACTCAATAAATTTTCTATCTTCATATATTACCAATTTGTTAATAATAATCACAATTTCTTTTTACTTCAAAAATATTGAGACAATGACTTAACAAAGCTAACCTGAAAAAATTAAATGCTTTGTGCAAAATTTTTATTTTGCGCTTTATCTATAGTAAATATATTTATTTTATTAATAAATTTTAACATATTTCTTTTTTTATTAATCTTTTCATATACAGGAAAAAGAGAACGCCATGTGCACCTCGCACACCCTCAAAGACCCATAACAATGGAAGTATTTTCACGAAAAAACAATAATTCTCACAATAATGCAACCACAAAATTAAACTTTTTATACTAGTTTATTATATTTTTTACTTTTTGGATAAAGATAATTCCCTATCGTCAATAGGAAGAGGGAAATTAATCATCCTGTAGATAAGCTTCCAACCACTCGGTCACCCATGATTCTCACTTTATATAAATAGTATTCCCGATGGCGGACTCAGGACCCAAACTTAGTGAGAGCACAATTAATAAATAATAATTTATTAAAAAGATTATTTGCTCCTACTTCTTGGTGTTGGGAAGGAGATGGTTCATGTGAATTTGTCTTTTTTTTGAAGTATTTTTTCATGACCAACACTCTTATCTCTACATATTAAACAATTATATATCACTGATCAATAATATTAATAGAAATTTCTATCAATAAATCATTCACTTTTTTTAAATTTTCAATTTAAATAAAAATTTACAAGAATAAATTAATCAACAACGTATAAATAGATAAACAACCAATGATAATTATTTAAAAAAAATAAACAAGCAATTAATCAAGAACATATGAACAACTTATTTAAAAAATTGATAATTTATTGAAATTAATCAAGAACATAATCAAGATATATGAATATAATAAATTTGATACTACTTGCAATCAATCAAAAATAAATTATCATAGATTCATACTTGACTATAATTTGTAAAGTTAAATAGATTTGTCAAATTGAATTAAAATAAAAAAAAATCATACCTTTGATTAAATTTGAATGTAAATTGCAAAATTGGTTTTAATGGTGGTGGGTAAGAAATTAAGCTAGTGGCAATCGAGTAGACGGCGGTAGCGGCGACAGACCCACGGCTGACGGTACAGTGGTGGACAGGTGGTGCCGTGGTGGTGCAGTAGGCACTCGTAGATGCCCTTAGGGACAGTTGTTGTGCGTGTGCAATTGAATAATTGTGTCTTTGTAAATAATGCTAGTTATAGTTTTTGATTAGAACAATTCTTTATATTTAGAAGATGTTGAAATGTATCACAAGTTAGACGTGTCTCAGATGGCAGTGAGGGCATCAATATGTGAGATGGCGCGTAGGTACCTGGTTTGAATCCTCTTGGCGGTAGGGTTTTTGCAAATCTATAATTTTTTTTTAAAAAGTCAGTGAGGTCACTTGCGGGCGCCGGAGCCAGCTAGGTCCGCCCCCTCATATTCAAGCTAGTAGTCTTATTTGGTTTTTCACATTTATCGAGATAATATTTTAATTCTTAATATATCTAATTATTTTTAGTTAAAAATTATAAAAAATTGATATTAATAACCTTTGCATCGAGATCAGTTAAACAAGATCTCACATGACTATGTTTTAACTTATAGAATAATAATAAAATATAATTTTAAGATCGATAGATGAATAATATCCCAAAAATAAATGAGACATTTTAGGTGGATAGGAGGGAGTATAAATTAAAAAAAAAAAGGAAAGAAATAGTTTTTGAGAGAGGCTTACTTCTCTTGGTACACATAATTGATAGTTTGGAGAAATTTAAATCCAGCAATATTCTCAACACTGATATTATTGCAGAAACCAACAAATCCTGTGCATAACCCAATAAGAAGTGCAAGTGTCCATTTGAAAAATATGTATTGAAATCTCTGAAACTTATTCCTTGATCGCCAATCCTCTTTAAAAAGCTCATTTTCAATAATCCTACAAAAATACAATGTAAAACTTTAATAATATGTTTGGGAATGATGATTTCATTTGCAAATATGGATTTGACTTAAAGTTAGTGTTTGGCAATAACAAGAATTTAAATTTGGATTTGAGCCAAATCCACCAATGTTATAAAAGTAGTTAATTAAAATGAGGATTTGAGAATGACACCCCAATCCATGTCATTTCAAATTCTTCATTATGATTTCATAATTGAAATCCACAATTTGAAATGAAATGTGTGTTTCCAAATGCATCCTAAGCTTATTTCTAATCTAATCTAAGATTAAAAAAAGAACAATCAATTTTAACCCGGTAATTACTTCTACAACAATAAAATTATACTATCCCTATTTTTTATTAATGTAACGATGATTTTATTTGAAAATTATAAATTGATTCAAATTTATTATTTGACAAATTAAAAATTTTTAAATTTGAATTTGGATCAAATTTCACCATTGTTTTTAAAGTAGTTAAAGTTGAGATTTTGAGAATGAATACCAAACCTTGACATTCTCTGATTCTTTATTTATGATTTTATAGTTAAAATTCATAATCTGAAATTAAATACTTGTTCCGAAACCCTACATAATTAAATTTTGTCTAGACTCTAAATGAAACTTAGAAAATTCGACATATTTTATAGTTTTCTTGTGATAACAAAGAGGTTAATTTAGCGGGTATTATTTTAACCGAAGTATATATCAATTTCTCCATGGAAAAATTTAAATTCAATTCTCAATCTGTTTAGTCCTTTCAAAATTGTACAAGACTCATACTACTCTCCAACTCAGGGTAGGTGAAGTAGCAATGGGTGTGCCTTGCGAGTCAGGTCAATTTAGGGCAAGTTCAATTTTAGGTTTGGGTTGGATTTGAATCTATCCAACGGTCAAGGATTTCAAATATATATATTATCATTATTTTTTCACAAAAATAAATATAAATTTTTTTATTTTTGAAGAAAATATTTTTATTACAAAAAGGATCAATGTATGAGTTATGTCCGACTAAAAATGTTGAGGTGAAACTGAAAATGATGATATGTAATTGAAACTGATGAAATAAAACTTAAAACAGGTCAAAATGATTAAAATCGGTGAAATTTCACCTAATATTTTTGATATTTTCGAGTCGGGTTACCGTTTTTGACCCACTAAATTCCAATCACATTTCAAGTCTATTTCGGGTCAAATCAAATTAAACACAACTACACAAGCAAACATTTTTTTTTACAAAAAAAAAACACAAACATTTTTAAAACAAAAAATCCAATCGAATAACAAAAAAAGAAATTCAAATAAAAGAAAGAGAAAGAGAGTACTCATAATCGAGGCTTTCAATGGCGGATACTTTAGCACCAACAATGGCAAGCTGAGATGTATAATTAGTCCTTTTCATCAACAAAGATTGACTCAATCTGCTATCTCCATTTTCTTGTTCCGATTCAAAATTCGAAAACGAACAAGGAGATCCAAACATCTCCTCTTTAATCTCATACGCCATTCCATCCTCAACCTCAATCTCCAATTCCTCTTTTCGCATCTTTTCCTTTCTCCTCCGATTTCGATCAATTCCACAATTTCATCAATTGAATGATCGAAAAATTGTTTGATGCAACAAAATAAATCAAAAGAGGGTTTATTAGATGAATGTATGTAAAAAATGGAAAAAAATTGGAATTGATTTGAGATTATCATAATCATAATAGATTGTATATATATGGATATCATTAATTTACTTTTTAAGGTAATAAAAGGAAAATTTGATTGAGGTTTCCATGAAAAGCGTGAGAATGCAGGGGATTTCATCCCTAAAAAAATTAGTGGATGCATGAACATGATTGGAAAACATGCATACTAATATGATTTCCATTTCTTTTTTATCCTTTTTCCTTTTCCTTTTTTGTTCTCTTATCAACTTTTACAATAACACGGATTCATATAATTAGTTATTTTTTTTAATTAAAAACCTTTAAAATTATAAATAATCACTTTAAGTCAATTCAATAGTCGTAGTTTCGTCAAAAAAATCGTCTCATTCAATAGAGATAGTTTCGTCATAAAACCGTCTCAATAGAGATAGTATAAGTTTCCCTCCGTTTCTTTTTGTTCTTCTCATTTACTATTTGCACAATTTTCAATGTAACTTTTAAGCTTTAATATCTCTAAATATATATATAATAAAATTATAAAAATACATAAGGAAAAAGTATATATTAAGACGAATCTAATAAAACCTTAAATGAATATATTTTATATCCTAAATATGTGTTAAAAACATTAATTAATTTTCTCTCTCCTCATGATTAAATATTTTGATTATGCTTGTAACACGTAAGGTTTTGATTATAGTTTCGTCATACTTAAATAAATTAATATTTTACATTATTATTATATCTCATTTAATTCTGAATAGTTGTAAACTTGTATACATTAATTACATACATTGTTTGATTTATATCATTTAATAAATTAAATTGATAAAGATTTTATAAATAATTGAAAAATAGAAATAAAATATATGATTTTTTAATACATTAAATGATGTGATCTAAAAAGTATCAAATCAATCAATATGAATTATATTATAGTCATATTTAAAAAGTAATAAAATCAAAGATATAACTATCAGTAATAAAAACAATGACCTTATCATTGAGTTTTGGAGAAAAAATTTTGATTATGCTTGTAACACGTAAGCAATATTAAATAGTGATATGTCAGCGTGTTTTGCTTTAGTACTAGTCACAAGATAGATTATAGATTAGTTAAATTCATAATACTATTTATTTCCTCTAATTTGGACAACTTATATTTAAATAATAAATAAACATTGTAACAATATAAATAAATGGTTGAATTGTCAAAGAATTTGAGGTCAATGTTTATCTAGTTAGATGGTTGAAACAATTTATTGTTATAAATCAGTTAATTTACAAAATATTATACCAACGTATTTAATATCAATTAGACAAATAAGTTAATTAATTAAACAATCAAATCAATTACTTTAATCAGCTGATTGTTAGTCAAACACTCGTAATATATCGCATATGTGCTCTTCACTCTACTATGGTTTTTAATTTGACATGTATCAATTATATCGATACATTTTCTTTGGGATAAACTTTATTATTATTATTTTTTTTTTAAGATTTATTATCTTCTTAATTTCCATCCAGGTATTTTCTACTTTGTCATAATAGCATTTTCACAAATCACAAGTAGGGAGTGTTCAATGGGCCGAATAAGGGTTGGGTCGGGCTTAAGTAAATATGAGCCGGATCGGATAAGGGCCCTTTAAAATTAATATGGGCTTTAAATGGGGTGGGCTTTCTAAGCCCGGTCTTGCCCGCACATTTTTAAGGAAAATGTGAATTTTTAGTAATAAATAAAGAAAAAAAAATTATAGGATAAAAATTAAAAAATCAAAATATATAAATGAAATTAAAAAAATATTCCATTATCATCCAAAAATAAAAACAATAATATAAAATATAAAAGACGACCAAAAAAATATATATATTGCGATAACTTTTCTATATTACTATAAAATGAGGCTTCTTTAGAGCATGACTCTTAATCTTTCCTTGATATGACTTAATGTATGCTTATTTGGCCTAATGTAATTAATAGGTTGTACCAAATAAAAAGGATGAGATGGTACCACAACTGTACCAAACAATTTCTGTAATAACCTCATTTAAAAAAAAAATTATAATAACCGTTTGAAACAAAGAAAATTGGCTGCTTTGTGGGATCACGTTTAATTTAATTGTTTAATTTTGAGGATGGCATGTAGATGATCAAGAGAAATGGCCATGTTTCACTATTTGTATTGTACCCATGAACAATCAACAACAATTAACAATAACAACCTCAATCAAAATTAAGGTGTCAATCAACTACATTTTTTAAATTTTCAATCCCTTTGTCCTACAATTTACAACCCTAACCCTTGTAGGGGACCTAAAAAGATAACTTGATGAAAAACTACCTTTCATCAACCCTAACAAATATGATCAGCATTTGGAATGATCACTAATCACTATTCGATTAAGAGAAGAGTGTGATAACATACATAAATACACAGCATTAGTTAAAGATTTGTTCCATTTTTGCTGCAAACTGCTTACTATATATAGCCTTGTGACCAAGTAGTACTAGAACTACGACTTACTTGTGGAGACTACGACAAGCATCGGGCAAAAGTACCCCATCCTTTTCGCTTTGGTCTATCTTCCATACTTTGAACTTCCAAGCATGAATGGTACTAATTTCATTCCACTCTTGGAGAATCGACATTTTAAACGGTCCATTAATGTCACCACATGGACCCATGCAGTACCATTCTTCAAGCTCTTGTACTGATCGTGGGCGCTTTTTCACCTTTATCGTCTCTATCTCATCATCACTGCTAATAACAATCATCGGCACCTCCCCAGTTTTCATCTCAGCTACTTTCTCACTGTCACAGTCTGATCCTTGTGTATCATGATTACATTCAGTTTCTGCGTCAATCATCCGCACCACCCCAGTTTTTGTTTCAGAAGCATGTTTTCTGTCGCAGTCTGATCCTTGTGTACCAGGAATACATTCAATTTCTTTGTCTGTCGTTGCCACCGACCCAGTTTTCGTCTTAGCTACTTTCTCACTGTCACAGTCTGATCCTTGTGTATCATGATTACATTCAGTTTCTATGTCAATCATCCACACCCCTCCAGTTTTTGTTTTGGAAACATTTTTACTGCCACAGTTTGATCCTTGTGTATCAGGATTGCATTCAGTTTCTGAGTCAATCGTCGCCACCAACCCAGTTTTCGTTTGAGCAACTTTCATACTGTCACAATCTGATCCTTTCATATTAGGATTACGTTCGTTTTCTGTGTCAATCTTCTGCAACACCCAAGTTTTTCTTCCCACAACTTCTGGGTCAACCAGAGTTGCAGCAGAATCGAGCTGCTCTTCATCAAAGGATGACACACAGTGAATCTGCTGTTTGAATGCTGCATTACACACAAGAGGAAAGACTAATTGAGTGGATAATGGTTCTCATAATCCATAATATTTTAACTTAAAAGGCCAATGATTTATGATTTTTTTAACTGTTGTATGTTTTTTAAAAATGATGTTTGGTGAGTGTCTCCGGTGCAAAACACGCTGTCCCCTCTCATATGAAGTATGCAATTGCAGAAAAGAGGATTGAAGCTCTCACCACTGTTAGCTAAGTTTAGTAGAAGAGGAAAAGACCAAGGAAGCAAGATAATGAGAAGATTAATTAAGCATAATCAAAGGAATAATGTATATGCTCAATATATAGAGAAAAATCCAACAATTAGAATATCAAGAGTTGTAACCCTTGAAACAACAAAAAATAATGGAGATTTAAATAAGAAATAATTGGGGAAATAAATATGAAATTAATCAACCATTTGATTAACAATATAACAAAAGAAAAGATGTTATGGTGATTAAGACTCGTGAGATAGTTGTTGGATAACTAATAATAATCAATATCAAGCAATAAAAGCAAACGGCTAGAAATCAGAGAGGCCGCTAACCAGGGTGGTGCGCACTCCACCAAGAGGAGCGTGCACTCCAAGTTATCGGACACTCCTCTCTAGCTAAGAGGTAAAGAGGGACACTCCAAGAAAAAGAGAGTGATTGCTCCTCCTATAAAACACCTAAACAAACCTTTTTTTTGAAGTTAAACACCTAAACAAACTAAAATCCAACATTAACTAGCAAGGATTCTCAGATATAAATTATCAATTAATGATGAATAGGAGTATTACTACTTGACTTGCCTTGTGTATAAAAAGAACATACTATTGCTTAAATGAGTGAATAACATGAAAAAAAAAGAGGAACGATTTGCATAATTGTATGCTCCAACGTCATGAAAAGGCGTTATTTCTCTATGATATGCATGTTGTTGACTTTTAAAGACATTTTACTTGAGTTTGAGAGTACAGATTGAGGTCTTGTAACCGAAACTTCTCATTCTTGCTAAAAGTTGTCGCCAATCAAATAAATGAAAGACCGGACCTTTAAAAGATAATCACCTAAAGGTGGGATCTTCAGAATTAAAATTTTCTAATATATAGTAAACTAAAATAATTCTAGTTTGATATAAATACTTGGATACTCTAAATTACACCAAATAGTCAGAAGGAAACTACAGCTCTGAAAAAATTCTTTCTTGTTTAACAAAGAGATGAAAGAAAAAAGAGATATGCACTAACCTGCAGCTTCTACTCCATTTTTATTTTCAGCAAAAGTTTGTTTTCTGCTTTCATAAGAGCTTGCTGAACTGGTATTGTGCTCAACATCATCAGCTATTACTTCTGGAATCTGCTGTATCAGACGCATCAGCTCAGATGGACTTTCAAGTTGTTTTTTTCTTTCAGTGTAATCGAAAAGTCTAATAAGCTGTAAGGTAACAATGAAAAAGAGGAAAAGAAGACAGAAACCCTCAGATCTTACATAACGTTAGAAATCTAACATTACCTAGTGCTGACTTTCCAATACTATGTCTGCCAACTTCAATTTCTTCACATTTAAAACTACTATTTAGCCACCTTTCCACTTTTGGCCTTTCAAATACCTAATGTACCTGCTTAGTACTACCTAATATATAGTTCACTCATGTTTTAAAAATAATAGAATATTTGTCCACAAAACGCCAAAGACAAAAAAGTGCGAATCTTGATTATTTCAAGGGCTCATCACGCATGGAATTTTACCAGTCACTACTACTTCATTCATCTGAATGATTCTGCCATCCATCCCACTCCAAGTGAGTAATATTTATTCAGAAGTTTGCTAGTTATATTAACATTTCTTACCTTAACAAATAGTAAGTGATTCGATGAGTTTCAAGCGACCAGTCTATAAGAAGACACTTATCGGCCATTAGTTAGGCTAGACCAGGCACTTGACTGATCCTGCTTCAGCCAGAAGCACCTGAGAGGCAATACGCAAAAGGTGTGGCATACATGATACAACCAGTGAAGGATCAGAACTACATTTTCTTGAGCTATTTTGGCAAAACACAAAAGATTGCAGTGCAAATTTTTTAAACATGTTTATCCAATTCAGTGCATGTAAAGGAGAAAATCTCATAATAGCAACAAACAACAGCTGTTTATGCCTCACAGAATTCTGACTTACCTTATCTAGCACAATTCACTTAAAAATCACCAATGTCTACAAACCTTGACTTTTCTGTTTGGAATACAAGAAAAGTTTAAGGCAATTCAGAGACTTTTTTGCTTCAAATATTATTATTTGCAGCCACCAAATAACCTTTTACTTACGAATGAGCTTATTGAAATAACCTGAAAAAAATGTAGAAGGCCACAAAGGATACTGTCTTCTCCATCCTTTCTCATTAGCTTGGTCAATAAGATTCTTCAATACTGTAGATTCCTTCTCAATACTCTAAAAAACCAATAATTTTGGAATAGCAGGGTAAGCACAAAAGACCGCAAAAAGAAGAATGTCTAGATTAAACCATCAAGTATTTCACCTTTTTCATTATTGATTGATTATTATAAAAGATAGAGTACACAAACAGACAAACACTTTAATCCAATAAACAAGGAAATAACTCATACATACTTTAATCCGAAAAACACAGAAATTGTAGATTTCAATCATGAAATCATTAATGAAGAATTTGAGTATGGCAAGGTTTGAGAAGTCATTCTCAAATCCTCATTTTTAACCACTTATATAAAAATGGTGGATTTGACTCAAATCCAAATTTTAAATTTTCTTGTTTGCCAAACACTAATCAAATAGTACATTTCTCACTTGTTCATTGATCACTTTTGACGTGGTAAAATAATGATTTTGGTCAAAATTTGTATAGTTTTACATTACGTTAATTCCAGTGTTTTTGTATAATAGGCTTATTAATACTCTATTTTGTTTAGTACATAATGTGGATCTTTGATGGTCTTGTTTACTAATGTTGCAGCCTGCAGGTGTCTATCAAGCTAGGGCCATGTTCTCTTGCATTTACAAGTTGGTCTGAGCTAAGCGAAGTGAGAAATGAAGAGTTGTGTCGCATGAGCAAGAGAATGCAAGTCCAAGCATGATAACTCTTTTTAGTTTATGCAAAGAGTCCAGGCGTCACACATTGTCTTTCTCTTCCAGAGCTTAAAATAGCAGAGTTCCTATCACAAGTTGGTTCAGCAAACATAACAATAGTTCCAATCCAATTGGACTCAAATTCTAGGACAATAGCAAGTGGTTACCAGACTATGAGCCTATGAGGGAATAAATTCTTCTATCTAGAATATGCAAAGATTTTGAGTCCCATTAGAACAGGCTAAGAGGTTCATTTTCTTCCTGTCTACACCTATTCACATTTTTTATTCAGGGCAATGGTCCGAATTGAATTGAAGATGAAGCAACCTTGAAAGTGGGGCTGGTTCCACAAATGAAGAGGGAGGAGGTCTAATGGCTGGACTTAGGAGGAGTCAAAACCAGTATCCACGTCGAGTGTCTCGGGCAAATTTCATAAGTCCCTATTCTTTTCAATACGTTAACTATCTAAAAGAAAAAATTATAACAAGACACCATTCTTTCAACATTTTTATAACACGCATATAGGATCACACAATCCCACAATCCGACACCATCAATTCAAATCTACTCCTCATCGATCCTAAGTAGGATCCCGATAGCTTTGATATGGACTACAGTATAAGAAACTCATCACACCTAGTAATTGTTCATAGACAAAAATTAAAATGGACACGGAGCAATAGAAATTTTTAAGCTATTTTTCGAGTATGTTATTCTTCACCATATACAACAAATAAGAGCTTGAGATTCTCGTTCTAGCTACAAACAGAAGAAACAGAAAACATACATGCTTGATGATATCTTCACGCAATATTCTGGCCTTGTGCTCAAGCTCCACCTTAAAGAGAGGAAAGGGATATCAAAACTTAAAATACTTCAAGTATCATGCATATTCCAAAGCAAGCGTGCAAGATACTAACGCAACATATACAGGAAGCTAAATACAAATCATAAGGGAAAGATGATATGATATAACATAATACTAGGAAGCGATTAATGTTTGGCACAGGTATTATAGATTTATCTGGATCTCAATATCACATCGGTACAAAGATTGGTGTATTAGTTTGGGGGTGAAGATTTTGGTATCGATTCAACTGATAGGGGAGAAAATGTAGTTGAATGTAGTGTTCCCTTAGAACCTAGATGCATCAAATACCAACTGCTAGATAGATGTCAAACCAAGCAGGAGATCAATTCATAAGTTTGCAAATTCATCAAGAACATTCAACTGAAACGACATTCTATACCTTCGATTGTGTTAGTAGATGTTTTAGATTGATTTTTAGTTGAAAATATTTGTCTTAAAAATATGATGTTTTTGATTATTTCTACTTGTTTCTATGCAAAAATAGGGTTGAATTTTAGAGGATGAATGGAATTTAACTTCTTAAACTTTTCACGTCGTTTTGACACCAAATTCAATTCTCTTTAAGTCAATCATTCAATGGGTTAGTCATGCTTCAGGTCAATCAACAGTTGGGCCACTTATCATTTGCTTAGGGTTACAACTGTTTTTAGTCGTTTCAACTCGGGTTTCTTAAGATTAACCTCAAATATAATTTGGGTTCAAGATATTACAGTTTGAGACCATGTCATTTTCTCATTTTCAGTTATCTAAACATGGGTTATCTTTATTCACAAGTTATGACCAATTCAAATATATAGTATGGTAATCATTTCTTCTCTCAGCAAGTAATCACTGACATGGTCTGGCAGAACATGTGCCTACTCCACTTGTCTCTGCTATTTGCAAACAAAAACTATGTTGTTTTGCTCAGAAACCCATCAAAAGTCACAGATTTGGGGAGCAGGTAGGCAGAACATTTATAAAAAACCACCCATAAGCCATAACCAGATTGCTTGATTGGGTCATGAAAAACCCTGATGTTACAAAACTTTCTAACTTTCCTCTTTCTAGTTAGAGGTTTAGAGCATACACAACAATGTTCAAGCCATAAACTTCTCCAAAACGTCAAAAATAGGATGCTCTAAGGTTCTAGAAATGTCAAGGGCACTGTTCTGTTAAAACGTTTTGATTTCTCAATCTACAAGTAACACTATATACAATAAACAATTAAAGCATCTCTAGTGCCGGAGAAACACTATTTAGGAATACCTCTAGAAATATTCCTCCAAAAAGGAAACTGGTATTGCAAAAAAATTATCAGATCTTAATCTGAAGCACCAGTACGTTCCTTTTTTGTTTAGTGGAATAAGCCAAAAGACCAGTAAACTAATGCAGTGTTATCCAATAGAAATATATTATCCTATAGTTCACAATCAAGTAAAATCAAAGGGCAAAACGCACTCTAAATATTGAGTACTTACAACAGTAAGCATCTTATGTAGCTTGTCCTTCATTTTTTGATGCAAATGATCACACTCTTCCTGCATATAAATCAAATAAAACCCAATAATCCTAGAAGATCAGCCAGTAACAGTAATCAGCACATTTTCTAGCATCAGATTTCTCATTTATAATGCTTATAGAATTCATCGATTGCTAAGTCCACATATTGTATACAATCCAGAACAAAAAAGAAACTTTATGCTGATTTTATATTATATGAAAATGATAGTTCATTATAAGGAAAGACAACTGTTTTGACAACTTTCATTGTGCAAAATTAGGCCTAGTGAGAATGTCAACAGCTAAAAGCCTTGACAGAATACAAAATATCGCCAGCATCCATCAGTGGATCGTGAGTCCATGACCTTATTGCAAAGGTTTTTAAGCTAATCTCGAGTGAAATATAGGTCTGCTAAACTATGCACACTATAAGTTTGACGCAAGCATAGTTACAAGAAACTGGAAACTTCCCACCAAATCCCGTTCAAAACCTTCGTTTCCATAACTCTAGGTTAACGTTTCTGAAACTACATTCCTCAAAAAAAATTTTAAGCCTAGAACCATGTATAATACCATAACCCCTTCTTTTCTTTTCTTTTTTTTCTTTTACTCATTTTCTTTTCATATCTTTTTTTGACTCATTATTGTTTGTTGTAATTTATAAGTGTACCTATGTAATCTAGGTTTCCAAAACTCTAAAATTAACATTTCTCAAATTTGTTTCTGTTTCTCGTATCAGATCGATTCAGGTAACATTGGACGCAACTATCCAGTTTTCTATTTGAAAAAGGCACTTAATCTCGTTTTCATCAATCTGATTACTAATTATTGTTTCAGATCCTATAAAGGGCCGCAAAGAGAACAGAAAGAACACAAAGTTCATACTATGCAACCTAGACTCCTCATTTTACCTAAATTACTCGTGTCAAATTATCGATTATTGATACTCGAACAAGGGTAGGACACTGGGACACTTCTTTTTGGACCAAAAAACTGTATGTTTCCGTTTAAACATACACGTGTTATGATAAGTTCCAAAGTTCAGTTAACATAAGTTCATATATATATATATATATATATAGTTATATAGTTATGCAAGTACAATTATACATATATACATATATATATAGGAGTATATTATATGTAAATATGTATGTCTATATATATAGAAGGAAGTTCAGGTGAGAACCAAGTTTGCATGAGAACTATAAGAACCATATTATTTTTTGGCAAAAAATTGTCTTTCAAGAAAACATTCTAAAAAAACAAAAAACTTGACAAAAAATGTAACTTTTTACCTTAAAAACGTGTTACCTTTTGGCAAAAAAGTGTTACTTTTCTGATAAAACAAAAATTCCCCAATAGAATATCAAAAAAAATAAAAAACTGATGAACGTGTCAAAAATGTTACTTTTTTTTACACACAAAGGTGTTTTTTAACAAAGAAAGTATTGCTTTTTACATAAAAATGTGTTACTTTTTGACAAAAAATATTACTTTTAAGAGATTAAAGTTCTCAAGGTTCTCATATAAGCTTGGTGCTAACCTGCACTTGACCATATATATATATATATATATATATATATATATATATATATATATATATATATAGGAAGAAGTTCCAGTGAGAACAATCCTTATGTGAGAACCGTGAGAACAAATCTATCTGACCAAAAAGTGTTACTTTTCTATTACAAAGGTGTTACTTTTAGGCAAAAAAAGTTACTTTTTTTGTCAAAAAAATGATACTTTTGACAAAAAAGTTACTTTTAAAAAAAAATTTGAACAAAACTTACAAAAAGGTGTTACTTTTAATATAAAAGAGTGTTACTTTTGGGAAAAAAACATGTTACTTTGTATAATTATAATTTTTGAAAATTTCTCTGACTGTAAAACTTTTTTGCTAAAAAGTAACAACTTTTGTTTTTAAAAAAAGTAACATTTTTTGCCAAAAGTAACACATTTTTTGTAAAAAAGTAACAGCTTTTTATCAAGTAGATTGGTTCTTACGGTTCTCTTATAAGCTTGGTTCTCACTGGAACTTGACCCTATATATATAGACACACACACATACACATATACATATATTTATACAAGTATGCATATGTATATATACATACATAATTGTGTGTGTGTGTGTATATACAATAAAACAATCAGGATAAACTCTCATCAAGTGAGTTGTTCCCGCCTTGCATTGGTATACACACTTGTATTGGCACACTGAAAAAAATGAGAAACCATAATCACAGGACAACCATGGATGATATAATTTTGTATATAAGCCAAATATATACACAAGAAATTTACAATTAACATAACCTAGCAATATTGAATGAAAGAATTATCATCCAAACGATTCATCATTATAATTTTTAACTAATGTTTCTTATACATTCAAATACAAATAGTCAAGTAAATAGTGAAAACGTGTTCAATAAGGTAACCAAACTATATCATTCTCAAGGAAGTAAGATCTATCCATAATCCATAGTATGTAGGTTGTTAATAAATCTGTAATGACTCAACATGCCAACTCAGTAGGAGAACTAATGGTTTGCCATGAATTGATGATGTGGAAGGAGTTTGTTAGGAGGTCATTCTAGAAGAGAAGTCTTGTAACAGATATATCATCAAGTTGTTAGACTTGGTGGCTATGTATAGATATGATGTAGTAATGAATGACCATGCTTATGAATGAAATGAATTAACTTCTTCTTTAGGAGCCTTACAATTGCTTAATATGCTCTCTCTCCTTCTTAGCTTCCGTTTTTTCTTTCCCTTTCTCATTCTCTTTACTGACTTTCTGCAGTAATCTACTAATTTACTTACGTTTTGTATTGTTGCACAACTGATCTATTACAAAATCCTACTGTTCTTTTAGTAGCTACGGTTACTATTCAATCGCAAAAAAAGAAAGTATTGGACAACACATGTCCTTAAGATTAGGTAGAAAAAAAATGAAGATGAAAGTGGACCATACAAAAGATGGGCAAATTAGGGTAGCAACCAAAAAAAGATAACAAATGTGAAAAGTGTAGAACAAAAATAACGAAGATAGCATCGTAGTTCATACCACATACTAAAATTGTCCATGTCCAGGGTAAATTTAAGTTTATACACCTTACGACATGTAGACATTCCCATAACAGCAGCACAATTCGTATAAGATACGATTCATCATGTGTCAGTAGATTTCTTTTGAGAGATAAGATCAAAATACAATCACTTCGTGTACAATCAAAAACATGAAAGTTAAAAATCAAAATCATCAAGACCCAAATTGTAGATTCACATATGCTAATATCAACCAACAAATACTGTTTTTTGGTAAAGTACAAATTCTTACAGTTTGAACCCCATTACTTCTTCCCATACCCCAGTGCCCCACTACACTTGTTTCAGTCACCTCAACCACCTCCATGACACTGTGATCCTTTGTCATTTTACCACCAAGAAAGGTACAGCCGTATGGGTAATAAAGATTTTGGAGCAATATGTGTATAAGGAGTTATGTAAAGAAGAAAAAACACAACAAATCTTTATACCTTGCTGAAGTCACTCTCCGACAACATATGTACACTAATATCTATTGGCATACTCGAGACTTCAAGAAGAATTCCCACATTCTCTCCTCCAATGCATTGCTGTTTTATGCCTGGAAGAGAAGACAACAGATTTACATAATCTAATTATATGTGAACTAAGGAACTAATGGCAGAGGAGCAAAGGCATGTAATCTTAATGCATGCCTCAGTCTTTAGCTACTTTAATGCAAACCTTGATCGAATGAAAGACTGAAGATAGACCACAGCCAAAAGAAATAATAGTTTGCAACTTGTAACACGTACATATACTTTAGAGTGCAAGAGAAAAGCTACAAAAAATAGCATACTGCAACAATTACCCCTGACAAAAACAGTGTGTGGAAAAAACACCAATCATTATTTTCCTCAACATAAGTCATTCTGAATCATCCTCTGGACAATCAGCGAAAAGAGGACACATCAGTCATTTAAGTAAAGATAAACTATACTTTTTGTGAAGTTAATTTGGTACCAAAAAAAAGAGGATCGTTGGTTGATACACTTCAGAGCTAGTTACCAAACTTTATACAAAAAAATATATGTTCTATTTCAAATAGCCAAACAATTCTTTGCCAATACCTTCACTTAAATCTACTACCCTCGCATTAATAAAACTAAAACAGAAGAAAAAGAAATGAGATGTATACTACGCACAACTTCTAGCGAAAAAAGGATACCGAAATTTTGTTGGTCGCTAACTTGCTATCGTTTTAACAAGAGGTCACCATAGACAACCTTTTGTAACGAATCGAAGGTGGGTGTTAACTTTTGTAGCAATTTAAGCAATTGGCCATGAAAGTTGCACCCCTAAGTATATTGGATAATTACAAACAAAGTGTTATCTATGTCTAGTACCTTAGATGAAAGAAACAATCACAATGTGTAGTCTGTAGGGAAATAATTATTATATAAGTAGAAGGTAGGAGCACAATCAAGACAGATATTCATCAAAACATGATAATCACCAAGATAATGTAGTGTTAAAGCTCATCACAAACTTCTGACAATTATTAAGAGGATTTCTTTTCACGTCAATCAAGAGTTTAGCAAGGTATATCTGTTTGACATTGCAATCGATTATTCGAAGCAAGGGCCCCATTGCCAAAGACAAGTAGATACCAGAACCTCTATATTAGAATATCATAGGACACACTATGATGATGTGAATTAAATATGAGGAAGGACCTTAAGAAAGCAGCTAAAAAAAGGTAAGACATAAAAAGCCAGCACATCAAGATTGCCATAAATCTCGTTTCCATCAGCATTCATTTCTCAGGTTTTAGATTAATAGCACTGGATCTCACTCTCTGCCATCCCACGAGTTTGCTAGCCATAACCAACACCCACCTCTCACCCACCAAAAGAGCATTCCCCTCATCCCAAAAAATACTTGAACGGGACATCTCAAAGTAACTTCCTCTCTCTTGATAAAGTAAAAGTCAAATATCATTTTCTCTTTCAATGTGACACATAAACCTTGTCCTCTTTATCATAACATATTTTTTTCTTGCTTTTCCCTCTAACTTTTGGCTGTCTAACAAGCAAGATTATGTATTTCCTCAAGATCCAGTTAGCTAGAGTCCCTATGAAAAGATATTGGGACTTCTCACCCTTGTTCACAGTTGACGAGATGGAAGTTTGATCCAAGACTCTCTAGTCCACAGGTCGGGAGTTTAGATTGTCTATATCAGCAGAGCCTGAGTATAATTAGTTTTATCACACCTCATATGCAAGTCACAGGAAACGACAGTTGTGACTTGTAAGCCATAAGAGTGTACAACTACCCCATGCCAAGTGGCCCCCGCCTAGACGAGGTTGGGTGTGTCCGATGTACGCAACCTTACCCATGTAGTAACAAAGTTGTTTTCAATTGATCATTAACCGCAAATACATCAACAACTTCACATAAGCACAACTAAAAAATAATTTTAAAAAGCAGATGTGGTACATGGCTATGACAATGACCAGCCTGGGATATATCAGTTCTTAATGGCTTACCATTTGCCAGCAAAAAATAATAAAAAAATGCCTATATTATCAAAAATAATTCACAAGCCACTACACATTTATTCTCCTCTAGAACATACCTGCAAATGTAAAAGTAAAAGTTGGAAAAATGAAAGTCATAAGATGTGTACCAGTAACTTGAACAAGCTGATGAGAATGTACTTGCATGTAGTCATCTGGATCAGATTTGACCCTTACAAAGCTACCAATAACTTTGGTCTCGATTTCAGTTTTTTTCAGTAGCTCTTCCACCAGGCTTCTTTTCAAGTACACCAGTTTAATATTTTCTGGAACTATTGATGCCATGATACCGCCTGAAATTACTTTCTCCTTGTGTTGAAGTACATCTAGATTTTTCTTGTTCGTCCTATTACAAGACGTCAAGGTTTTCTTATCTTTTTCTGGGCTAAACACATCACCATCATCATCATCATCATCATCATCATCATCATCAAATGATTCTTCCTGATTTTCAGCAAGATGGCCCTCCAAAAGTTCACGTAGTCTATGTTTGTTCACTCTTTGTCGCCCAAACAAAGATTTTAATCTTTGGTCACAGAGAATCATTTTCTTTTTTGGGGGGGCAAATAGCTTTTTCTCGTTTGCATACCTATCAACTATGTCTATTAGATCATTTATAGGGATTTCTATGCTTGTATCTTTGTCTAGGGATTCAAGAAAACATACGAGTGGCTTAGAGGCCCAGCCTAGAAACTCCATTCTATTGGACTTCACCTTCTCTGTAGATAACTTCCTCCTTTTGAATTGTTTTGCATTACCTTTTTTCGTTCTGTTTGAAGGACTATAATCCTCTATAACTTTGAATTCCCAATCTTCAAAATTATTCAAATTCTGAATATCTAGGTCGTTATTACCAAACTCTTCCGTATCATCCAGGCATTTAAATTTACCCTTCTTCAATAAATTGTATGCCTTTTGGAGATTTTTTAATTTCAAACCTTCATTTTTCTTGACAATTTCCCAATAATCCATAAAGAGGAATTCAAAAGTTCCTCTCTCTGTAAAGTCTACCGTCTCCTGCAAACACACAGCAAAACTTCAACTAAGATAATAGCAACACCAAGCATTAGATGACAACAACAAAGAAATATTTTGACATGATTAGATCCCACTAAATTATTGAGCATGGCCATCTCCCTCTCTATAGCACTAACCAATGCCTAAGCAAGTATTTACAACTTACAAGGTAAAATTTACCACTCCCCACACAAGCAAAAGAGTCATTCCCTACCCTTTTTCTCACTCCAGCACACAGTGTCTCAGCATATAACCTTCCAAAAAGGATGGACTTTGTTAACATAGGCAATGTCATACGGTCACCATATTACTGACATCACATAGAGTTACCCACGTACCAAAACAGTCAATGTGATCTTAACTCTAAAATCGTAAGTGGCAATCCCCTCACCTCACCCTTCAATTTCCTACAAGGTCGGCATCAGCACATCCATAATTGAAGATTTTTTGAAGATGAAGTTAGTCTTATGAAGTTACAATAAATAATGAGGAAAAAATTGTGAAGAATTTTAAAATTATACGGCAACATCTATTATTATTACAACATATAAAAAGCACATAGTGAATGGTAACTTAATAGCCTTTAGTCACTTTTCATCAGCAATCACTTGTGATTCTCTTTCTGTAGAGATGTGACTATAACATTATGTAGTCATATGAGAGTGAGATAAAAGAAATCAATTAGCATAAGTAATGGGATAAAAGACTAGCTCCAAACACTTGAAATTGTGTATTACCTGAAAAGTAAAAATTTAAAAGTTAGATTCAGAACAAGACTACGTAACAGCTAAAAAGGCAAGCATCTGCATACCCCATCTGAGTCAACTTCCTTCTTTTCCTCCCACAGCAAGACGAGCTTTAGACAATTCATGCAGAATCCTTTGATGCCTTGGACTACAACAATGTTTGCAACATCTATACACAGTCCACAAACAGCATATGGACAGCAAAAGCAATGGAATTTCGCAGCTCTCTTGCAATTGAAGCACATATGCCAATCTGAAAAGCGGGATATCATCACGCTATTTCTTAATCAACACTTGAAAAGATGCACGTGCAAAAGCACGTATATGAAGAGCATCCCTTGACGGACGTAGGAAAATTGTGTAATCAAAATGAAAGTAGATTTGAGATATAACTATGAAGCTCACTGCCATCTGTTCCATTGCTTAATATTCATCTTCAACTCTTCAATTTATTCACAAAACTCATTTCATCCTAATTTATGAATTGTAATTCTCAAATGTTCTATTATATCTTCAATAAAACAACAACATTCCACTACCCCAATGCCATCCCACCTAAGATGAGGTTTGGGGTTCTAATGTAAGCAACCTTACCCCTGTTACTTGTTACTTGTTACTTGTTACTTGTTAGTGATAACAAAGAGGTTATTTTTGATTGAAATTTGGTAGCAAATATCATCTACAACTTCATGTAAATAAGATGTGCACATGACTTAAAGAGTCGTTTTAATGTAGTCCATTATACTCCAAAGCCAAAGGATTACGAATCTTTAGGCCCATTGAAATAAAAGACACTATATCTTCAATAAAGCAAGAAAGAAAACACTTGAGCAACACGATCTCTTAAGGCATAAAAAGCATAAAGACCAAGAACAATGGTGCCTTTCTGTCTAAGGGTAAGGTTCCCAACCTAAAAATCAATTCAATAAGTCAAAATGATGTGTCAAGCTTTAACTAATTGGATTTGGAAGAAGGAAGCTAAAAGATGATATACATATATAGAAACAATTATCTATGGAAAACCAAAAGTAAGCTCAAAAACGCAAAAACCATTTCATGGGGACATATATAAGTACAAACGAGTACTTTTAGAATTAAGTGACAAAAGAAATTAATACGGATGTGTACCCTTTTACTCCTTCCTATACGTAGTTGATATGAATGTGTTGTACAACAATTTTCTCTGAATATAGATGTATGAACTATGAATTTAGAGCCAATTCTCAAGCTACTAGTGTCTTAGCTCAATTTGTGACGGAGGCCGTTTGGGAGAAATTCTGGTTAGCTTAGCTAAGTACACATCATTCTTGAAATAGAAACCTCAAAGTTAGTTGGCTGGTTCAAAGTGATGATAACACAAGGGTATTCCACCTGATGTGTACCATTTTACTGCTCAAATGTACCATTTTTCACTCATATGTATCTCTATCAAATGATTTTCGCAGGTATTCAATTCAATTTTGGTTTCCAGTGGATCCTATAAATAACCCTTCAAAAAAAAAACTTGACTCCTTGAGATCACATTGAGAAGGCATATCTTGTAATGGGATTATTCTAGAATTAAGCTTATTGTCTATCGACTATAATTGTGAGAAGATCATTCGTATTTAGGATTATTCTTGTTAATTTTTGCTTGGATATATCAAAGCATCCTTTCAAAAACTCATTGTGACTCCTTGAACCATAAAATTCTCTTGGGAATATGTTGGTAAAATCACAACATTACATTCATACCATAAGTTTGACCTTACATATGAAATAGAGAGTATTGTTTTGACATTTTATGTAAAATTCAAAGATATGACGAGGAAGTAGCAAACATAACAACGACAGTAAATGAATGAAAGTTAGCTAAAAAGTGTACTTCAAGGCAATAAAGCTTATTCTACAACTAAAAGAAGCAAAAAACTTTTCCCTTAATGTTTGGAAAGAAGTAAAGGTTGACTGTTTTATGAAATTAAGAAAGAAATATTCATTACCACATCTGAAATGCACGTCACTCTTCAGAGCAAAATCATCTTTATCAACACACCGAGGGTGATATGATTTAAAACAATCCCTAGAAGCAAAATAATTCAAAATTATAACAGTGCAGTATGATCAAGAACAATCCATAACTAAGTGCATGGAAATAAAACATACATAATTGCATCATTTATGATACACAACAATAGTAATCATATCATAATATGATGTCTCAAATGCAACTAAACGGCTTCCACATATGTGAGGGGTAAGAAGGTCAGCTGTAGGCATTCTTACTCTTGTAATAACAAAGATTTCTCATTGACTATTGATAATTAAATCATATGCAACTTAACATATACTTTATAAAAGTGCATCATTTATTACAACATTTTATTATACCAATGTCAAGTTGTCACTAAGTGACTCCCACCCATAGAAAAACACTTTGGGGTGCAACAAGTTTTGTGGACAATGAACATTGTAATCATGAGCACATATTGACATCACTAAAATCCAAAATAAAATCTAGTCGTAGATGTAAATATACCCTGATGAATTATTTAGTGTGGTGTCTTCCACACATGTGAGCTAGGTTCGAATCCAAGCAAAGGTAAAGTCCTGCCTCCCAATATCGAAAAGCCAGAACACTACAACAGAACCTTAACCCTTCAAGCTCATATCCGCCCACTATCAATGAGTCACTCACGTGCCAGACGTCACGCCCACATCTCCACCAGCCGACCACCGTCCACTAACGGCACCCTTCTCCATCATTAATTAGACCATTCCTCATTTCCTGTTCTTTTTAGGGTATTGTATTCATACTTTTGAACCTCTCTTGAGTTTTTAGGTTATTTTTCCTTTTATATTTGAAATTAATTATTTTAATATGAAGTAAGTAATTTCTAAGGTGAGAATTGTGTATCTAAGGTGTTATTGAATTATTTTTTTTAGATTTTTAAATTTTGATTAATCTACCAATTAATCAATTAGAGTTGTTAATTTGGGGCCTTTTAATTAGGTGAATTTGTTGACATGAAGAGTATACTGGATTAGATGAATTAGTTATTGGAATCAGGGTCGTTGAATTGGGTAAATTAATTGTCATTTGATACTGAAATTAGGGTTGTTAGCATAGTGATTTGTTGATAATGGTGACTCGAACGAGTCTTTATCATGGGGAAGATGAATCATGAGGTCACGGATCGCGAATGGACTCGCGGGGCGCGAGTACGTGAAGCAAAGTTTCTGTTTTGGAGAAGCTGAAGCTCGCGGCACGCGACCTGAGGCGCGGCTCGCGAGTGCATGGACAAAAAGCTACTGCCTTGGTTTTAACAGCAGGTCGCGAGGAAGGAAGAAACCGTACGGCTCGCGAGTTCACGGTGCAAGTTTGCTGTTTTGGTTTTCACGTGATTCTTGTGACGGTTACTTTGTATTATTAAGTGATAACTTCTTTTCTTGGGTAATTACTATAAATACTTTTTTAGGGTTAGGGCATAATTAATCACAAAATTGAGAGAGATCACAAGAGAGCCATTATTCTTTGTGATTGAGAGGTTGATTCATCTTGTAAATCTTTGCGGTTCATAGTGAAATTGTTTGATCTCTGTGCCGGTGGACGTAGCTATCACATTGATAGTGAACCACGTTAAATTTCTTGTGTCTTTTCTTATTGTTTGTTTTGAATCTTTATTGTTTCATTGTTGTTTTACGATCTTGGCTTCCGCTGTCGCACAACAATTGGCATCAAGAGCTCAGGTTTAATCCTTGGAGAGTTTTTGGGTGAAACAATGGCTGGAGATTCTACAATTAGAATTGAGAAATTTACCGGGAAAAATAGCTTCGGGCTATGGCAAATTAAGATGAAGGCTCTGTTGAAACAGCAGCAAATCTGGCGTCCGTTGGCTCCAAAGAGTACTACTGCGGGGTCGGAAGACGGACTAACTGACGGGCAATTAGCAGTAATGGAGGAAAAGGCTCATTCTACCATTTTGCTAAGTTTGGATGATCATATCATCACGGAGGTCGCTGATCAGGCTACGGCGGCGGAATTATGGTTAAAATTGGAGTCGTTGTATATGACTAAGTCGCTGACCAACAAATTATTACTGAAGCAGCGGTTGTTCAGCCTCCGAATGCAGTCAGGTACACCCTTACGGGAACATCTTGAAAAACTTAACTCTATTTTGCTTGATTTACGTAATTTAGATGTTAAGATAGATGATGAGGATGCTGCGTTGATTTTACTTGTGTCTCTACCGTCTAGCTTTTCGAATTTTGTTGAGTCTTTTGTTGTTGGTAAGGACTCATTGACCTTAGAAGAAGTGAAGGCAGCACTTCATACTAGGGAACTTCGTCAGAAAGCTATAGGTGATAACGGGGAGAATGGCAGTGGGTTGTTTGTTAAGTCCGGGAAATCTAAAAAGAAAAAGGGGTTTAACAAGGGCAACAATACTGGGTCGAGTGCTGGAAACGGCAATGATGGATCTAGTAAGACTGCGGGAAAGACCTGTTATTACTGTAAAGAACCGGGTCACTTTAGGGCTAATTGTCCAGTGAGGAAGGGCAAATCCCAAGCTGTTGTAGTTGAGGAGAAACCGAAGGAGAGCTATAATTCGGAGGAAGACTTAGCACTCGTGAGTTCAGCTAAGTCTGGTGATCTTTCGGATGGTTGGGTTCTAGATTCGGGGTGTTCGTTCCATATGAGTCCACGTCGAGACTGGTTTGATACATATGAGTCTTGCAATGGGTGTACGGTTATTGTAGGTAACAATGCACCATGTAAGGTTAAGGGTATTGGGTCCATGAGATTGAGGACTATTGATGGGCGAAAGTTAACTTTGACTAATGTGCGGCATGTTCCTGCTTTGGGGAAAAATCTGATTTCATTGGGTACCTTGGATGATTTGGGGTACAATGGGGTGTTTTCGGATGGGAGGTTATCTATTTATCGAGGTTCTGAGTTGGTACTCAAGGGTATCAAGAGGAACACCCTCTATGTCTTTGAGGGTGTTATACTGTCTAGTTCTGCGGTTTGCGCATCGGTGTCTCACCAAGAGATGACCAAGATTTGGCACATGAGGCTTGGTCATATGGGGGAGAAGGGGATGCAGCTATTGTCTAAGAGGGGTCTACTATCCGGGGTCAAGGTTGCCAACCTTGAATTTTGTGAGCATTGTGTGTTTGGGAAGAAACACAGGTCTAAGTTCAGCAGGGGTGTTCACATTACTGATGATGTGCTCGATTATATCCATTCAGATTGCTGGGGTCCATCTAGGGTTGAAGGTATGGGAGGTTTCCGCTATTTTGTGTCATTTGTTGATGATAAGTCCCGATACACTTGGCTTAGGTTGCTTAAGTCAAAGGATGAGGCCTTCAAAGCTTTTAAGCAATGGAAAGCTTTGGTGGAAAATCGACAGGGTAGGAAGATCAAGAAGCTACGAACAGACAATGGGCTAGAGTTTTGCAAAGAGGAGTTTAATCAGTTCTGTGCAGATGAGGGTATTGGTCGACATCATACCGTCAGGATGACACCACAGCAGAACGGTGTTGCAGAGCGGGTTAATCAGACACTGCTTGAGAGAGTTCGATGCATGCTTTCTACTGCAGGGTTGGGGAGGAGGTATTGGAGTGAAGCTGTGATGACAGCTTGTTATATCATCAATAGGGGTCCTCTTCGGGAATTGACTTCAAAATCCTGTTTGAAATCTGGAGTGGTAGGTTGCCTAGTTTCTTGAATTTGAAGATTTTTGGCTGTGTTGCTTATTATCATGTGAGTGAGGGTAAGCTGGATCCACGGGCCAAGGTGGGGTGTTTTGTTGGGTACGATGATGGTGTAAAGGGGTTTAGGATCTATTCACCTTCGGAGCGTCGGGTCATTCTTAGTAGGGATGTTACATTCGATGAAAGCACCATGTATTCCAAGAAGAGCTCGGAGTCTTCTGATTTGGGGAAGGAAGGGGAGAACGTGCTACAGACAGATGGGGTACTTGAGGTACATCAGTCATCCATTGCTGATTTACAACGAGTGCAATTTATTGATGATGAAGCTGAGGTTGTGCCGAGTACTCCTGAGCCTGAGGTTGTTCCACCTTCACCTAACTCTGGGGTGGAGGTGGAGCAGTCTGATCAGGGGTCATCTAGTCAATCTGACACCATTCTTGAGCGGCCTAAACGTACTATCAAGAAGCCTGTGAGGTTGATTGAAGAGATGGAAGGAAGGAATTGTTGTGTTGATAGTTTGACAGGTTATGCATTGAGTGTAGCTAATGATGTTGAGTCTTTTGAACCTGCCACATATAAACAAGCAATTAATTGTAATGAGTCGGCGCAATGGCTTGCTGCAATGGGTGAAGAGATGCAGTCTCTTTACAAGAACAGAGTGTGGGAACTTGTGAAGGTACCTGAGGGGAGAAAACTTGTGGGGTGCAAATGGATCTTTAAGAAGAAAGAAGGGTCATCTGAGTCTGAGAAAGTTCGCTTTAAGGCAAGGCTAGTTGCTAAGGGGTTCAGTCGGTTAGAAGGGGTTGATTTTGTGGAGATATTCTCACCAGTGGTTCGACATACTTCTATTCGTGTGCTATTGTCAATTGTAGCACATTATGACCTTGAGCTGGAGCAGTTGGATGTTAAGACGGCTTTCCTTCATGGTGATTTGGAGGAGGAGATTTTGATGAAGCAGCCCGAGGGATTCGAGATTCCAGGAAAGGAGCACTATGCATGTAGATTGCTAAAGTCATTGTATGGATTTAAGCAATCCCCTCGCCAGTGGTACAAGAGGTTTGATTCTTTTATGGTTTCGCATAGCTTTGATAGGAATTCATATGATTGCTGTGTGTATCATAGTAAGCTGGATGATGGTTCCATGATTTATTTACTGTTATATGTTGATGACATGCTTGTTGCCACAAAGAATAAAACTAATGTTGCTAGACTTAAAGAGTTGCTTAGCTCGGAATTTGACATGAAAGATTTGGGTCCAGCTAGGAAGATTTTGGGTATGGAGATCTATAGGGATCGGGCTAGGGGTAAGCTTTTCTTGACTCAGAAAAGTTACATTGAAAAGATTTTGTCTCGTTTTGGGATGGAGAAATCGAAGCCAATAAGTACACCAACTTCTGTGAGCTGCATATTGTCTTTGTCTATGTCACCTCAAACTGAGGAAGAGTTGGCTTATATGTCTAGGGTCCCTTATGCCAACGCGGTTGGTTGTTTGATGTATGCTATGGTCTGTACTAGACCGGATATTGCGCACGCTGTTAGTGTTGTGAGTAGGTTCATGGCTCGACCTGGGAGAGAGCACTGGCAGGGGGTGAAGAGGATTCTTCGCTATTTGAGAGGGACAGCTGATATTGGTCTTGTGTATGGGAATGATAAAGATTGTTTGGTAACTGGGTATAGTGATTCTGATTATGCAGCTGATGTGGATACTAGGAGGTCTGTGACCGGTTATGTGTTTACCTTGGGTGGTTCTGTGGTTAGTTGGAAGTCTACATTGCAGTCTTCAGTTACGTTGTCTATTACTGAAGCTGAGTACATGGCTTTAACTTCTGCAGCTAAGGAGTCTATTTGGCTCAAAGGCCTTGTGGGTGAACTTGGTATTGCACAGGATTTTGCTACGGTGTATTGTGATAGTCTAAGTGCCATTTGCTTAGCTAAAGATCAAGTGCACCATGATCGGACCAAGCACATTGATGTCAGGTATCATTTCTTGCGTACTAACAAGAGGGTAAAGGTAAAGAAGATCGGGACCGCTGACAACCCAGCTGATTTCTTTACTAAGTCTGTTCCATTTAGTAAGTTTAAACATTGCTTAGATTTGCTAAATATTGATTACTATGTGATGTGATCTGGCCCTAAGGGGCGGTGTTGGGGAGTTCCTGTTGTAGGTGTGTTGGCCTCAAGGTGGAGCTTGCCCGGGGCTTGTGATGTAGGTGGAACATTATGAGTCGTTTATACTTGACTGTATGTTTTGATGAGTCTTGGTTGAAGATTTGTCGGATGGGTCTTGGTTGGAGACTTATCGGGATGTATGGCTTATGCATGAGCTTTGCATCGGGTTTTGGCTTGAGATATGTTCGCTATGTATTGATGAGATCGTTTGCTGACTACGAGTTCTCGTCAAGGTGGAGATTGTTGATAATGGTGACTCGAACGAGTCTTTATCATGGGGAAGATGAATCATGAGGTCACGGATCGCGAATGGACTCGCGGGGCGCGAGTACGTGAAGCAAAGTTTCTGTTTTGGAGAAGCTGAAGCTCGCGAGTGCATGGACAAAAAGCTACTGCCTTGGTTTTAACAGCAGGTCGCGAGGAAGGAAGAAACCGTACGGCTCGCGAGTTCACGGTGCAAGTTTGCTGTTTTGGTTTTCACGTGATTCTTGTGACGGTTACTTTGTATTATTATGTGATAACTTCTTTTCTTGGGTAATTACTATAAATACTTTTTTAGGGTTAGGGCATAATTAATCACAAAATTGAGAGAGATCACAAGAGAGCCATTATTCTTTGTGATTGAGAGGTTGATTCATCTTGTAAATCTTTGCGGTTCATAGTGAAATTGTTTGATCTCTGTGCCGGTGGACGTAGCTATCACATTGATAGTGAACCACGTTAAATTTCTTGTGTCTTTTCTTATTGTTTGTTTTGAATCTTTATTGTTTCATTGTTGTTTTACGATCTTGGCTTCCGCTGTCGCACAACATGATTAATATATAGTAATGATTATGTTGTAGAATTGAAAACGAATAGATATTTCAAAAGACTTGCTTCATTCAACGGTGATTGTAACTTTTTTATTTTAAATCATTGACATCTCACTTGTTTTTTCTGAATCCGCCACTGATTGTAATGCGGATGGTTAACTTTAAATATATTCATTTTATCATATTAATTTAGTTTTCTAGAATATACTCATTTGACACTTTGAATTTGCCATACAACTTCCAAAACGGCCTTACTTCATTTACAAATAATTGATATAAAAAATTCAAATTCAAAGAGAAAAAGGATCATATATTTAATTTAATAAAAGCTTAAAATGGATCATTTGAAACACTCTCACTCACTCTCACTCTCACTCTCGCTCTCTATATATATATATATATATATATTTCAATTTAAAAAAGAAAAACTTAATATATAGTGTTTTTCAAAAAAATTTGATGGTTAATATATTAGAATGACAACTTATAATGGTTTTTAACCGTGATTTTAAATGAGATTTCGCGAATAGTAAGCTTAAAATTCATTATGATGGGTAGTTGGCTTTTTTGGCTTTATTTCTGTCAAAAAGAAAAAAATATTGGTAAATGGCTTTTCAACTTTTATGTCCAAATGATTTTTTTGGTTTTTTGGTTGTTGACCTCTTTTTTAAAATGCTTAATAGCTTATTTTACCAAATAATTTTTAAAATAGTTGTTTAACCAGCTAGAACAAAATCAATAAAAACAAATAATAATTCCTGCTGGTCAAACAATATTGATAAATGATTTTTCATCTTTTAAGTCAAATGGAATTTAGAAATTATAATTTCATTTGAAATATACATCTGACTCAAATTTTATGTTTCGCAAATAAAAAAATTCAAATTTAAATTTGAGTCAAATCCACCATTTTTATAAAAAGCGGCAAGATATAGGATTTGAAAATGACTTTCCAACCCTGGTCATCGTCAAATTCCTTATTAATAATTTCATAATTGAAATCTACAAATGTTTTCAAACTCAATCTTATTGATTTTTAGCTTGTTGATATACACAATAACCTATTTTACCTAACATCTTTTTGAGAAATTGCATATCCAACTAGCACAGCAACCAACAAAAACAATTAATCAAACAAGCCAACACCATTATTATTAATAGAACCGCCTCGTTTTATTACATGCAGATCCGCTAAACAGAAAGATACAGAAAACAACTTTATACAAACGGGTTTTTCATCACGAATGCGGTCCTTTCCTTTACGCTAAAAACAATGAAATTCAGCAAACAAATGACATGCACATTAATCAACAGAATCGAAAACAACAATCAATTTAGAATAAAAGAAAAGGCAGCATAATACACCTGTGTTCACAAAGAAGAAGATCTCCGCCATCTTTACAGACGAAACACCAGTCCTCCGAAACGTCCTCTTTCTGAATCATTTTCTTATTGTTCTTCCTCTTGCCCATTTTCACTTGTGATTCCTGAAATTCAGAGAGGGAGAGAGAGAGAGACAAGAATCAAGAATGAAGAAGCTTGGTTAATTAGGTTAAAATTGCAGTATATGATCGAGTAATTTTGGTTTTATTTTGAATGAGAATGAAAATAATCTGTGATTACAAGGGAAAATTGCTCATATTATGATGAACAAGAGGGAGTACTATACAAATGGCTTCTTGCTGTTCCTGATTTATGATTTAGTACTAGTACTAGTAATAATAACTAGTAATTACCAGCTAATATACGTATAACTGGCCTGTATTTGTACTTGGTATCTTAAACCCACTCGTATACGTAAACGTATTAATATACTCCTACTATTGGAAATGAATATTATTTGAAAAAAAAACCATCATCATACCTGATGTTTTCCGCTCATAGACAAACTATGGTCAGGGTTTGGGGAAAGAAGATAGACGACAACTCATACCCATATAAGAGAGTTCGGTCAGAGAGTCCCTCGGCTCTAAAGGCTCTTCAAAGAGAGGATCCTGCAATTATCCGAAAGTCTGCAACTTACACCCACGTTAGCCATGCATAGTAATCAAATAACTAAAGATACACAACAAAAAAATACGTATAAATACATTTGGAAAAAAATGTATTGAATAATCTCAGATACTGTTGATCCTGTAAATAATTTCTACTATTTATGATTTCTAAATGAATTAACTTTTGTATTTTTTGTTGATAATATTTTTTTTATATTTTAATCAGCTACTGTAGATACCCATTAGTCGTTACACTCACTTTTTTTTCCCTTCTTATGCTTCTTCCTTAAATCGTTGGTCTAACCGTACTCCTCTTTGGTGTTTGAATTTAGAAAACGACAATAGCCGGTTAAATGTGACAAAAAGGCATAGAAAAAAAATACAATTGTTAGATTTATTTATAAATAATCAATATTGGAAATTTTATATAGTGGGTGGACAATGAGTGAGATTATTCAAGATCATTTTTCTAAATATATTTTGTAAATATATATGAAAGTAGGTATCACTTTATTTTAATTAGTATAAAAACTCGTGCTATGCACGAAGTTCGTTAGTATAAAAATATATAGATATAGATACAATTACATGTTATTAGTATAAAATTATAATAATATTTTTTATAAAATAGATAAAGGATTTTAGAATTCATATGTTGCTTTTTAATGGAAAAAATTAGGTTGTTATTGTTGATATAAGTATTGATTATATTTTTTATACTTTTTAAGGCAATCTAGGTAGTCTTCCAACAATATTATCATATTGATTGTTTTTTTTGGCACATTATCATATTGATTATTGGTTATTCTTAAAGTAATTTTTTATTATTATGTATCTTATGTTTGTTGATGATATATTTTAGAAATTAAAATTCTAATAAAGTAATTTTATTAATTAGCAAATACTTCAACATAAAAAAACAAATATATATTTTAAGAAACTTTAATTGGAAATCTTATGTAACTTTTAAATTTAAAAATATAATATTTCAAGAAATAAAATAAAAATAACTTATTGCGATATACTACTCATATTTAAAGAAATAAGTTGATATTAACTTTGATAAAAGTTATTCCACATGGCGAATCTCTATGAGAATATCATGTAGAATTTTACAATCTTTTTATGTATAATTGTATGATTGTATGATATGATATGATTAAAAGTGGTTAATAAAAAATGTAAAATAATGAAAGAATAGGTCAAGACGAATTCATATTATTCAAGGTTAATAAAAAGAAAATTATTTAAGAAAATTTGGAAAAGGTTTGATTAGTAAGAAACATAGGGTAACAATTAACAAAATGAGTATAATGTTAAAGTATAGTGTAAAATGTTGAAATATAGTGTGAAAGGTAATTAATGGATTTACCCTAATGTGAATGCATTTAATGTAATTAGGGTTGAACTTGCCTATAAATATGGAAGTTCACCAAATGTAAAAATCACACCAATGAGTAAAAACATTACCATCTTCTAACTTTACTCATTCTACTTCCTCTTTATCTCTCTAAGTTTTAACACGTTATCAGCACCAGCTCTACCCTTAATAATCAAGAAGGTAATATTCTTAAAACCTAATTAAGTATTATTTTCATCGGTACCCACAAATGGACCAGCAATCAAATGGTATCAACATCGTCATCCAAAGTGTTTCTAACACATTTTTATATTTTATAATTGAGCATAATTTCATACCCTTCCCTACAAACCCAACAAGGACTGATTTAAATCAGCTCCGACATAATAATCCCAATAATACTAATGGTCCACCAGTACCACCAACTCCTAATTCACATATACGACCAACTAATAATCCACTAGTTCCACCGACTAATATTCCACCAGTACAACCAACAAATAACTCATCAACACAACCAACTAACAGATGACAAGGACACTTTATTGCTTTTGTTATTATTTTATTTCATACCGCCTATATGGCTGGTAAACTATTTTTTTACCGCCTATATGGACGGTTAGTATTATTTATTTCTTTTGTTATCTTTTGTTATTATCCTATAAACCGCCTATATGGCTGGCTAATTGCTTTTCTTTTACCGCCTAAATGGACGGTTAGAATTATTTTTTTTCTCCTATATTTTTGTGCATTTTTATTTCATTTGCATTTATATCTATGTGCATTTTTTTTATTTACATTTTACCTTACGTATTTTTTTAAAAAGTATACATAAACAATACGGAATACGGTATATTGTACAATTTGGGATAACCCTCTATAAAACCGGATTACCCATTTTTTTACCACATACTCCTTATCCTTTCAACTTTACTCTTTACATCAAAAACCTTCCTTCTCCTTCCTCCTTCCACCGACAATGTACTCCCATAACAAAAATAACCCTTCTTCTTCTTCTTCCCATACTTTTAGATTTGAAGAAAATTTTGCCAAACTCAAATTATATATCTCCTTAATTATGGGGTTGGTGGCCCTTGTTGTAGCATTAGGAATTATAATAATTATGAAGAAATAATTTATTTTGAAGAAGAAAAAACAAAATGCACATGATTTTATTTTGTCATATTTTTGTTTATTAGTGCATTTTGTATAATAAATCGTACTAACATATTGTGTATATGCTATTTTTTTTTTACCTTATTTAGCATTTATTGTTTTTATTTTATCTATTTTTCATTCTTCTTATTATTACTATTATTATTTCTCTTGTTCTTGATTTATTCCTAACTTTACTATTTACAACAAATTCATAATAATAAACCAAGGGGGAGAATATCATGGAATTAAAACATCATAATTTTTCTTATGGTTTATTATTATGAAAATAGAAGAATTATTGCATTGTTTTATATACTTACAAAATAATTATATATTATGTAGCAAGTATGGCAGGGATTACCAAAAGATTATTCAACATATTAGACTTAACTGGACAAAAATTCTTAGAATGAAAAGAAGATGTCATTATGAACTTAGAAGCTCAAGGACTTAAACACACTGTAATAGAAGTAAAAGAAAAGAATCAAACAGAGGGAACTCAAGCTACCAAAATAAAGGTAGCTGCAAATCAAGAAAAGGCCAAAGCCTTAGTCCTCTTGAGGCATTATATTCATGATAGCCTTAAATCTGAATATTTATTTATAAAAGATCCCAAAATATTGTGGGACTCCCTTGTTGGAAGATTTGATCACCACAAAAGGGTGCTTCTTCCACAAGCTAGCCATGAGTGGAAGTACTTAAGATTTTCTGATTTTAAGACTCTCAGTGAGTATAATTCAACATTATACCGAATTGCATCAATGTTGAAATACTGTAAGCACCCGGTGACTGATGCAGAAATGATTGAACTCACATTATCTACTTTTCATCCATCAAATATTATTCTGCAACAACAATATAGAGAAAGAAATTTCAAAAGATATTCAGATCTGAGTGTAGTACTCTCACTGGCTGAACAACATAATGATCTTGTCTGGAAAAATCACAATATGAGACCTATTGGATCTCAAGCTATCCGTGAGACACACTCTATTAAAACACATGTGCCTGAAGCACATGCTGTTGAAAATAAAGGCCGTGGAAATTATAATAACCGTGGTAGAGGACGCGGAAATTTCCGAGGAAAAGGACGAGGACGAGAACAAGGTCGTGGAAATTTTAATGGTCATGGTAGAAAGTTCCACGAATCCGGTAGAGGCCATTTTCCCCAAAATTATCAATATGGTTATTACAAAAATAATTTTCGAAGGGGAAAACAAGTTGGATATCAGAATAGCCATCAAGAAGGAAAAGAAAGTATTTGTCACAGATGTGGCATGACAGGGCATTGGGCACGTACATGTTGTACTGCCAAACATTTAGTGGATCTATAACTAGCTTCCCAAAAGAAAAAGGGAAAAGGTGTAGAAGCAAACTTTAATGAAGCAAGTACCTCAATGGCTAATGTTGATCCTTATAATAAAGCAAGCACGTCAATGCCTAATCTAGATCTTTCTGACTTCTATTTAGATGGCAATGAAAATGAAAAAGAATATGATGACGATATTTAAATTTTTCTTGATAATGTTGTTATGCTTACTCAGTCGTATTTCCTTTTTATATGCAATCTCTTGTTATGTATTGTCGTATTGATATCATCCAATATTAATGAAATTTCATTTTAACTAATTATCTACTTATTTAATATGAAGATATGGATCAGTTTGAAAATAAGTTGAAATATCAATGCCTCCTAGATAGTGGGACAACTCACACCATCCTAAAGCACAAAGAATCACTAGTGGAAAAAAACGTATTGGCTGCTGCTCATTAGTTGCGGTTTATAGGTATACGCAGCTAATATAAGCAATAAAAATTAGGAAAAAAAAATTTGAACAAAGGCTGCGGTTTTCTTGGTTGACCGTAGCCAATAAGTGTAAGATAAGTCAAAGGCTGCGGTTTTATTGATGACCGCAGCCAATAATGCATCTTATAATATTAGGGTTTTCAACATTATTCCTAAACCCTCTCTTTTATTTCTCTCTCCCTTCGCACGTCGTTTCCAACCTAAACCCTCTCTTTTCTCTCTCCATTTTCTGTGCTTCCAACTCTCCCTCCAGCCAATAATGCATCTGACTTTCAACGATCCTCCATCAGTATTACCTTGAGAAGACGATCTTCCATGAGTGCAAGCCTATCAAGAAAACGAGAGGTCATAAATGGAGTTTTTTAATTTTTCTGTTAATTTTTCATGAGAAGACGATTTTCTGTTAATTTTTCTGTTAATTTTTCATGAGAAGACGATCTTCCATGAGAAGACGATTTTCTTTAATTTTTCTGGGTATAAGTGGGATTTTTGAATCATTGAGTTTTTTAATGTAATTTCTGGGTTATTTTTGTTGTAATTTTTCTGGGTTATTTTTCTGAGTTATTTTTAATGTAATTTCGACCATTGTGTTGATTACTTTCATATACAATTCCTCTTTTAATCATAAATGGAATTTAGGAAGTGGGTTTTTCAATTACATGAAAATTTTCTACTGTAATTGCAAGAATTTCCCCTTTTTTGGGTATTTAATTCTAGGTTTTTGGCTTGCAATTCTTCTCTATTTATTGGGAAATGTCTCCTATTGTCTCATACTGTTTCTGTTTAATTGCAAGACTATTTCTGTTATTCATTAGAAAAGTTAGCTGAACTTCTGAAAATGTCTCCTACTGTTGCTGGTGTTACTCTGCTTCCATTTGGTAATGGAGCTACTGATGTATTTGCTAGTATTTGCTAGTTTTGGGTGGTGCTTGTTTTATCACTTGGGTGGAGCTACTGAAAATGTCATTCGGTTACTTTCAATATCTAGATGAATCTTTGTCTTGAGAACAGATGAATCTTGATGAATTTTTGAAGTTTCAGATTTGAATTTTGTTAAATTTAAATGTTAAACGAAATGAAAAAAAAAAAGAATAACCTCAAAGGTTGAGGTTTTGGTAATGACCGCAGCCAATAATCACGTTTTTTTTTTGTAAAAATGGTCTATAGACTGCGGTTTTTAGGACCGCAGCCAATAATATTTGTCATTTGCTGCTATTACTAATGCTGCGAGTCAAAACCGCAACCTATACCCCCAAAAAAACCGCAGCCTATCTACTTTTTCCACTAGTGAATATTTTTCTGAGTTGAAGATGGTGAAAGCAGATGTCACTACAATCTCTGGAACTACCAAACTAATAGAAGGATATGGAAAAGCTCAAATAATACTTCCAAACGGGACAAAATTAGTAATTAATGATGCTTTATATTCGAGTAAATCTCGACGAAATCTCATAAGTTTCAAAGATGTACGCCAAAATGGCTATCATTTAGAAACAATGACCGAAAATCATACTGAATATTTATGCATCACATCTGAAAAATGCGGTAAGAAAAGCATTCATGAAAAATTACCAGCATACTCATCAGGATTATATCGTATTGATATAAAACCAGTTGAGATAAACATGGTGTCTAACCAGTAGTTAGATAATACAGAAATGATAAATTTATGGCATGACCGATTGGGTCATCCTGGTGTGGGAACGATGCGAAAAATTATTGAAAATTCAATTGGGCATCCAATGAAGAAAATGAGAATTCCCCAACCAAATGAATTATCATGTTCTGCATGCTCACAAGGCAAATTGATAATTAGACCATCTTTAAATAAAATTGTTACTGAAACTCCTAAATTTCTAGAAAGAATTCATGGAGATATATGTGGGCCAATTAATCTTGCTTCTGGGCCATTTAGATATTTTATGGTATTAATTGATGCCTCAACACGATGGTCACATGTAAGTCTCCTACCAACTAGAAATGTGGCATTTGCAAAATTACTTGCTCAAATCATTCTATTGAGAAATCAATTTCCAGATCATACAATTAAACGAATAAGGCTTGACAATGCCGGAGAATTTACATTTCAAACTTTTAATGATTATTGTACGTCAATTGGAATTGACGTAGAACATCCAGTAGCTCATGTTCATACTCAAAATGGTCTGGCCGAATCATTGATTAAAAGACTCCAATTAATAGCAAGACCATTATTAATGAGGTCAAAATTGCCATCATCTGCGTGGGGTCATGCAATAATACATGCATCATCATTGATAAGATTGAGACCAAGTGCTTATCATAAATATTCACCACAACAATTGGTGAATGGTCAAGAACCAAATATATCACACTTGAAAATATTTGGATGCTCAGTATACGTCCCTATTGCACCACCCCAACGTACAAAAATGGGTCCACAAAGAAGGATGAGAGTTTATGTTGGATTTGAATGCCCATCAATTATCAAATATTTAGAACCAATGACTCGTGATTTATTTAATGCTAGATTTGCATATTGTCATTTTGATGAGACAATATTCCCATCCTTAGGGGGAGAGAAAGTGGACCCAAATAAAAAGGAAATAGATCTCACATGGAATGCAATGCATTTGAAAATATATGATCCAAAACAAATGGAAGTTAGAAAAATTGTCCATAACCAATATATTGCAAACAGATTACCTGATGCATTTGTAGAAACAAAGCAAGTGACAAAATCATATATTCCTGCGGCAAATGTTTCGGCACGAATTGAAATTCCCATTGATAACAAAGCCACTGAAAATGAATCTATTGCACGCCGGAAGCGTGGAAGGCCACTTGGTTCAAAGGATTTGAAACAAAGAAAATCCAAAAGGTTGAATGAAATGGCAAATGTTATCAATATTACATCTTCAATGAATTCTAAAGAAGCAAGTTTTGGAGATGAGGATGAAAATCTCAGAGAAGAAGAAAATTATATAAAAGATAACAATGAAATTTCGATTAATTACATTTCAACTAAAATGCAACTTAATCGAAAGGATGTTATTATCAATGATGCATTTGCTTATTCAATGGCCAATGAAATAACACTTGATGAAAATGACATAGAGCCAAGAACGCTACAAGAGTGTCGGCGTAGGAATGATTGGCCAAAATGGAAAGATGCAATTCAAGCAGAATTAAAATCACTTGAAAAACGAGAAGTTTTTGGACAAATTACCCAAACCCCAAAGGGTATAAAACCAGTCGGTTACAAATGGGTGTTCGTGAGAAAAAAGAATGAGAAAAATGAAGTTGTTAGATATAAGGCACGACTTGTAGCCCAAGGTTTTTCCCAAAGATCAGGAATTGATTATGAGGAAACGTATTCTCCAGTAGTAGATGCAACTACACTAAGATTTTTGATAAGCCTAACTGTCTCAAACAAGTTACAAATGCGACTTATGGATGTTGTGACCGCATATTTATATGGATCACTTGATACAGAAATTTATATGAAAGTTCTTGAAGGACTTCAATTACCAGAAAACCACAAACCACGAGAAATGTTTTCCATAAAGCTAAAAAGGTCACTTTATGGCCTAAAACAATCTGGAAGAATGTGGTACAACTGTCTTAGTGAATATCTCCTAAAAGAAGGATTTAAAAATGATCAAATTAGTCCTTATGTATTCATTAAACGGACTCAATCAGGATTTTCTATAATCGCAGTTTATGTTGATGATTTAAACATCATTGGAACCCCCAAAGAGCTTGAAGAAACTGCAAAATACCTGATGAAAGAATTTGAAATGAAAGATCTTGGGAAAACGAAATTTTGCCTTGGATTACAAATAGAGCACTTAAGGGGTGGAATCTTTGTACACCAATCCAACTATACTAAAAAGATTCTAAAAAGATTTCATATGGACAAAGCTCATCCGTTGAGCTCCCCAATGATAGTGCGATCATTAAAAACAAAAGATGATCCATTCCGACCTTGTGAAGAAGACGAGGAAATTCTTGCCCCTGAAGTGCCATATTTAAGCGCAATTGGAGCTTTGATGTATCTAGCTAATAATACAAGACCTGATATTGCTTTTGCTGTTAATTTATTAGCTAGGTATAGCAATTCACCAACAAAGAGACATTGGGACGGGATAAAACATTTGTTGCGCTATCTTCGAGGAACTAAAGATCTCGGATTATTTTATGGATCAAAGCAAGATGCTACACTTGTTGGATATGCAGATTCTGGATACTTATCAGATCCTCATAAGGCTAAATCACAAAATGGATATGTATTCACATATGGAGGTACCGCCATACCTTGGAGATCCACAAAACAGACACTGACAGCTACATCATCAAACCATGCAGAATTGATCGCTCTTTATGAAACAAGTAGAGAATGCGTTTGGTTAAGGTCAGTAATTGGTCATATTCAAGAAGAATGTGGGATAAACTCGATAATAAATTCTCCAACTATAATTTTTTAAGACAATACCGGTTGTATTGAACAAGTTAGTGAAGACTTCATAAAAGGGGATAGAACCAAGCACATAGCACCAAAACTTTTCTTCTCACATGACCTCCAGAAGTATAAAATAGTAAAAGTCAAACAAATTCAATCAAGCGAAACTCTTGCAGATTTGTTCACAAAGTCTCTTCCATCAAAGAAGTTCGAACAACTTGTACGTAAAATTGGAATGTGTCATCTGCGAGATATTTGTTGAACTCAGGGGGAGAATCATACTCACTGCACTCTTTTTTCCTTCGTTCAGGTTTTTATTCCATTGGGTTTTTCCTGACGAGGTTTTTAATGAGGCAGTATTCAATAGAAATATTTTAATAATATTTTACTCTTTTTGATAATTAGAATGCATTCAAGGGGGAGTGTTAAAGTATAGTGTAAAATGTTGAAATATAGTGTGAAAGGTAATTAATGGATTTACCCTAATGTGAATGCATTCAATGTAATTAGGGTTGAACTTGCCTATAAATATGGAAGTTCACCAAATGTAAAAATCACACCAATGAGTAAAAACATCACCATCTTCTAACTTTACTCATTCTACTTCTTCTTTATCTCTCTAAGTTTCAACATATAATTGATTTTTTTTCTCTGAGTTTTTTTTCTCCCTAGATGATGCTAAGTGGTACAGAATAAAATGCCATTTTATATTCTACTTGGTTCTTATTTGTTGTTACATTTTTTAAATGGAAATTTTACAAAGAATTTTTACTATAAATAATTTATTTTGGTAATGTTTTTTTACCATAATAATCTCATTTGCTTAATACATTTTACTAAAAAGAAATCATATCATTACAATTTTATCCACAAGTAACATGATTTCATCTTTTATATGTACCTAACCATCTTAATATGTTAAAAATATGTTTTATTTTTTTCTGTGTGCTATAATTATAATAATTATAATTTATGATTTTCAAAAAACATATGTATCACTCTCAATGAACAATAATTCTTCATCATCATCATACCAATTGTATTCTGCTCATATAAAACTATACTTAGAGGAAAGTACGATCAAAGAATTTATCAACTCGAGAAAAGTCTTCAAAGAGAGAAAAATCTGAACTTACAAATAATTACACAACAATAAAATCTCAATACTTTACTACGCTCTTTTTTCTTCCGCATTTCAAATTAAAAAAAAGATGAAATAAGATCTAAAGGAGTAGTTGATAAGTTGATATCATTGACTATGAATAAATAAATAAATCATTAAACAATAGAAAGAATAATCACTACTAACATATTTTTAATTGATGTATAATAATATATATATGATTCTATGTAATTTAATACTCCCTTCAACACAATTGTGTTGTCCCATTTTCTTATTGGGACAATTCACTTCAATTGTCCCATTTCCTTTTTTGTCTATCTTTTTTTACCCAAATACGAAAATACCCCCACTTTTCCAATTTCCAATACCCCACTATCACCTTTACAATTAATTTAATCAAATTAAAACCCCATTTTTCCAATTCCCAATACCCAACTACCACCTTTACAATTAATTTAATCAATTAAAATATCCAACTACCACCCACTCTTAATATTTGTGCCAAACCCAAATGGGACAACACAATTGTGTTGGAGGGAGTATTTGGTATTATTATACTTGTAGTCTTCTATTTATCTCTTTGTTTTTGTTTATTTAACACTTATAATGTTTAATCATTTGTTATCTAATATTCGGTATTATTATTACAACTTGTTTGGTAGGTGATAATAAACAGTGATAATGATAATGAGAACAAGCATTACCTTGATAGTCATGCTTATACAGCTTCAATCATACCATATTATTCGTAAAATTCATTCAGATACATTATCATTGAGAGAGATGATGTTAACGACTCGTTTGGTTCGTGTAACTAAATGGTGGTAATGAGAATGATTTATAGTATAAAATTTCATCAAAAGTTTCATATCATTCCCATGGTAATGACACTTTGATCGCAAAATAGTTTTTTTGTTTACAAATTTTCATTACCACCTAATACCACATCTCACAATGGTAATGCATTGAAATGAATGTTATGAAGAAAATCAGATGACTGAAGTTGAACAATCATGTCCAATAAGGTAGCCAAAGAATTTTTTAACCAAAATTACACTAATTTTTCATTCTCATGACCACCCGTTATTACTACCTACCAAAGGGGCCGTAGGTGGTAATGGAAATTTGTAAACCAAAAACTTTTTTGTGATCAAAGTTTCATCACCATGAGAATGATACAAACTTTTGTTAAATCATACACTATAAATCATTCTCATTAATACTTCTTCCGTTCCATTATACTTGCTACATTTGACTTTTTACGCAATCCAATGCGTTATTTTGTTCATTTATATATAAAGTTATATACTTCTAAAAATTATAAAAAATTAATATTATGAAAGCATGCGATTAGACGATTCAAACAAGATCCCACTTGACTATGTTTTTGCTTACACATTAACCACAATAAACAAGCTTGAATGAAGAATAGTGCTCATATGCGAAATGTAGCAAACATTTTAGAACGGAGAAAGTACAATTTAATATACCACTTACCAAACGATCGTTGTATATTACTCTATGAAATTAGTTCCATTAGAATTAATCAAGAGGCGGTAAGAATAATAAAGAAATCCCGGCGATTAGTCGTAAACTCTATAATTAAGATTCTCCGGCAATGGCATCGGCATTTTCCTGAAAACTTTTACTTTTCATCTTCCATTAATCAACGCTTCATCTCTCAATCCATCCGACGACTCCATTGAAACTTAGGTTTTTTCTTTCATTCATCAATCAATATTCTCAAATAACCAAAAAAATAACCAGTAAAAATTGGAATGTAAAATTTCAACAAGTAGAACTAACAGATAAAAATTATTACTTCCGTTGGAAGTTTTGATTTAGATTTTTTTGATGAAATACCCTAATAGTTTAATTATTATTCTAGAAAAGGAAGGAAGTTGCTTAATGGGTTGCAGTTTCTGTTTTTGTATCTATTGATACCCTTTTTTGTGTGTAGATAATGGTTGATCCAGGGAATCCTGTCAAACCAAGCTGGCAGCGGAAGCTTGATGATGAAAACAAAGTTCCTTCACAGTTTGGTGTCAGTGTTCGAGAATTCGTTCAATTGGTGTGTTTTTCTGTCTTTTGTTATTAATTGTGATGTGGGCGTTTTCTATTTTGGTTGAAATTTCTCTATACATCCTGATTTTCATGTAAATTTTTGATTGATAATGCTTAACATAACTAGTGAACTACTATTATCTGACCTCAAATACTTGGTGGTCGAATTTTGGTTGGTGGGTTCTTGCTTTAGTTTTTGATCGTAGGCTTTATAAGTAGTTTCCTATATATGGTGAGTTATGATTTGATCACTACAAGTATTATATTCTAATATGGGATGTTGTTTTATGTTTGGAGTCCATAGTACGGAAATATGGTTTCGGTCACGTTTTGTCTTGCAAAACGGATATTCGGTCAATGCGGCCTATTTTTTGGTTGTGGTAAACTTTAAAACTTTATAATACGGCCATGATTTGGTGACGCTGCTATGGTTTGAAGTGTACTAGTATCAGATTGTCATTTGAATTAAATTGTTTATTCTGATTAGATTAGATATTCATGCTCTTTACATTCGTTCAACAAGCAAAGTTTGGGCAGAAAAAACTTGAGACTGTGGCAAGAATGCCTTCTTTGAAATTTTAGCCTAGTGTTAGAGCAATGCTTTCAATGTTACTATGCATTGGATTGATTTTTCTTCGGCTAGTTTGTTCGGCTGCTCCTATATTACTTAGGGCAAGAATAAAGCTAGTCTTGGAGATAGTCTTGTAATAGAGTCTTTATCCAAGACTAGGAATAATAAATTAAAAAATGTCGAGTCTTGAATTGATGTGGGATGATGTCATATTTATATTTTGCTTCCAACAACTATTTTTTGGATCAAGTCTAAAACTAAGGATAGTCTTGGGATAAAGTGTAAAACTAGAGAGAGTCTTGTATGAGTCTAAATAATATAAAAGTGGATAAAAGTTAGTGGAAATATTCATAAGATTGGAGTTTGATTCTGGGGATCTTCACACCCTATAGTTGCAATTTTTGAACTTTACAAATTGTACTAGTGTGGACTTTGTACTAAAATAGGACAGTGTAGGTCACAACATATGTTACAAAATTTCATTTCCAAAAGATTTTTACTTGTAACTCAAAATATTTAAATTTCAAGCCATTTTGCTAGAATGTATATCCTCTTTTCTTTCTTTTAACATTTATCTCTACAAATTTTTGGTTCAGCATAATGTGGTAAAAGTAAAGGTGACTATTAGATTAGGATGAGGTAAGTAGAGATGTCATGAGTGATGATTGGAATGAAAATTTGGAATTTGTATGAGCATATGGCAATAGATAAGAATGTATGGAGGAGTAGAATATATGTTGATGATTAAAATTGATTTTCTTAGTTGTAGATTAGTAGAAGTATTAAGTAAGGTCAGATATAGTATAATTTTTGTAAGTGATAATTTCCCTCGTTGATCTATTTTGATTCATGTAGTTGATCTTATATATTTGGGATAAATACTTTTTACATTGTTGTTGTTTACTCATGGGATATGATTACTGTACGAAATAAGTGCTTTGATTTGCTAATTTCATCATCATGTCTTTGCTTATGACAGGCCCCTGTAGGTTATCGCCTGTGGCGCCATGTCCGAGAAGAAACTAGCAAAGGAAGGGTAATGTTGTTTACAATGAAAATATCGAGTATAGATTGGTAATTTTGTGTTGTTATGACCAGTTTGTCAATCCTCAGGGGGCAACTATTGATCCTTTCTTCAAGCGTTTTGTCACATCTGACCATGGAGTTCCTCTTGGAGGAATTGGGTATCTTTATTACTTTTTCTTTTAATTAAATGCTAACAAAGTTATAACATTAGTTTACCTTTTATATATGGTGTTGCCTTTTCTTGAGGCTTATGTATCGGTTTAGCTATGAAGTTTCAATTTTCTGATACTTGACAAAATTATTTATTATGTTTTTTTTTTCCCTGGGGAGGGGGATTTTTAATGTGTTTTCTCTATTCTATAGTTCCAGAATGTGACATAATTATTCATTATGTTTTTTTCCCTGGGGAGGGGGATTTTTAACGTGTTTTCTCTATTCTGAAGTTCCAATTTTCTGATGTGACATTATTATTTATTATGTTTAGCTATGATGTTCCAATGTTCTGATATGTGACATAATTATTTATTATGCTTTTTTCCCTGGGGAGGAGGGATTTTTAATGGCTAACCTCTTTTCTATGTTGATATTGGAATGCCAATTTACCAATCTGATTTTACAGTCATCCACCTTAGCTATTTTTTTCCCTTTCTTTGAATCAATACTTAGAGCAGGAAGCATAGGGAGAAGTTACAAAGGCGAGTTTCAACGCTGGCAAGTTTTTCCTGGATCATGTGAAGATAAACCTGTTTTGGCAAACCAATTTTCAGTAAGTATCACATTAATTTGCCTAGTTCCTGTGAAATGCACAGATTTGTGCTTTTGCTTTGTCGAGAAATCTTCATCATTCTTATGTTTATGGTCAACTACAAATTTGGAAATTTGTTTAGCTGTGAGCTGCCTATTTGGATTAGGATTTTCTTATATATGTATATGGTATGAGATATGTCGTTCAAATTTGCATTGAGAAAGAGAAAATAAAGCGTTAGAGCTACTGAATTGTGATACTGATTTAATATTGAACAGCGAAATTCCCACACTATTTTTATTTCTTTTCTTTGAAAGAATAATAGGATATACTGTCATGTCCCGGTAAACAGGTGACCTGCTAAGCTTTGTTGCTATGAGTGCTCAAGTTCCCTTTGTCCCCTCATGGACTTAACTAATTACTTTGTCATTCACAGACTCATCGAGTTATCGTCTAGCCAGTAGCTGCTTACCCTGACTTCACATTTCTTGTTTTATGTATATAAGTTGTGCTGTTTGACAAAAGTTAGATATGCTTGAGGACTTCGTTAAGCAATAGCTTTTCTTGGTTGGTTGGACTGTTATAAAATAACTTACTCTTCTGCTAGGTTTTTATCTCACGTCCAAATGGTGAAAAGTATTCTTCTGTACTGTGTCCACAAAATCCTGAGATGCTCAAGTACGGTTATTTTCCTGATCTGTACTATTTTCATTGAGATGCCGAAGAATGCTATCGAATTTTCTGGGCATGAAGTGCATAATATTGATGCTGTTGATGGGATTAAGTTCACTCATCTTCTGGGTTGAGACAGGGAAACTACTGCAAAAGGCATTGGAACTTGGGATTGGAATTTAAAAGGAAGCAACTCTTCTTATTATGCCCTCTACCCTAGGTCGTGGACTGTATATGATGGTAATAGCAGCTGCTGGATTCTCAAATTTGTAGCTTGACAGGAATCTTGCAATTGCATTGGTTTTATCTATGGTCTTCAATTGCAGGTGAACCTGATCCAGCTCTTAGTATTGTTTGTCGTCAGCTTTCACCGATTATTCCCCACAATTACAAGGAGAGCAGCTATCCTGTTGCAGTATTTACTTTCACGGTAAAACTAAGAGTTCCTACAATTTTTTTAAGTACAGCTTCACAATACTTTGATTGAGCAGCTTTTTCATCTAGTAACTTGTTATTTTCTTCAGTTATCAAACTTTGGAAATACAGCTGCAGATGTGAGCTTGCTTTTCACATGGGCGGTGCGTTAGGCAGTTACTTTTCGTTTTCATATTATAGTCGTATGAAGTTGTTTTTGATTTCTCTACGGAATGCTAAAATGACAGTCTTGAGATACTTTCAGAATTCTGTGGGTGGAAATTCTGGATCTACTGGTAATCACTACAACTCAAAGATCACGTAAGGGCATATCAAGTGGTTTCAACATATACTCCTGTATCATAAGTTCATTTTTCATATCCTTTCATTTCTATGTTAACATTGCTATTATTTTATTCTGACATACAAGGCCATATATAATATCAGGATGAAGGATGGCATTCGTGGTGTAGTTTTACATCATAGGTAAGTGGATCTTCTTTAAATACAAGTGTAATTGGAACAAAAAGAAGCTTTTAACAATTACTTGAAGTTAGCTACCTTTTGTAAAATGGTTAATTATATCTCAACTTGCGAGTTTAAAATGTTTGACCATGACCCTCAATTTTACCATACGATCCTAAATTAACTACTGTAGGTACCAAAAATGTAAAGGCAATTTCTTTTTTTTGCTCGATTCTTGAAATAATAATTCTGGGCATTATATATGTCGCCACCTTTTTCATTGCATCACCACTTTCTTTTTATCTTTTTGGCCGTTGAACTTTATCTATCTAATTTCTCTCCATACCAAGCTTTCTCAATTCAATCTCAACTAATTATTTGTGTATCAACGCAATATGAAAGATGAATTCAACATCGAAAATGTCGACTGTCAAGATAACTAATTTTATGTAAAATTTAGAAAGTTTTCTTAAATTTAATGATAACTAATTTTATCTCCGAAGGCGTTCGCACATTGAAAATAAAAAATATTTAACAATATCAATAATATGAATAAATTAATATGCCACTGAAAATAAAAAGAAGTTTAAAAATTCCAAAATAATTTTTTTTGAAGAAGGCTGTGACTTTACATTTTTAGTTTTTTTTTTTTACAAAATTTACGACAAAAAATCCAAAAATTCATATGAGTTGTGTTTACCTTGAAAAAGCTTTGCATTTGATGAATTGAAATATTATAGGTTTTTTGGAGGGAGGGGCAAATTTGGAAATTTTATGATAAAAGGCAGCGACACAATAAAAAGGTGGCGACAAATAAGAAATGAGATAATTTTAAATGAATGTGAAATCAGAATCTTCAATTTAATTCTCTGATTGTTCCATTTTATCTTAATTCTTAGAATATCAGTTTATCATCACTTGTTCGTTCAAATTACTGAAGTAATTTTATGTCACTTCTCAACATCCATGTAACAAGGTCGTATCTATTGAGTCCTTAGTTTGTGCACTGAATTTAAGGCTCTCAAATGGGAAAGGATGTAGTGGGCATATTATCAGTTTTCCTTTAATATGGCATATGTTTTTTCTTGTTTGCTGTAAAACTTCTATAAATTTTTTTTAAATGTTTGTGTGACACACAGAACAGCAGATGGACGTCCCCCTGTTTCCTTTGCTATTGCAGCAGAAAACAAAGATGGGGTTCACATCTCAGAGTGTCCGTGCTTTGTTATTTCTGGAGATTCTGAAGGTATTACTGCAGAGGACATGTGGCAAGAGGTGAAACAGGTTAGTGTCTTGAACCTTCTCTTATTTTAAAATATGTTCTTTTTGGCGTACAAAAACACTTCATTGTTGTGGAAATGTATAGCATAGCCCACTATGATAAGTTGCTTCAATACCTGAAAATCTAAATTTATTGGATCTCACCCTTATCATAATATATCTGCTTTATTTTTTTATTTATTTTATTTTTTTTTCTGTCTCTGCTTCTCATACATCCTATATTTTTATGTGGAAATGGAGTGTTAGTTTCTAGTTGCTACTTCCATGAAATCATTGATTCTTCTTTAATGAGTGTGAAGTATTTTGAAAGAAGTTATCTCATAGGAGTACTTTATGATTTTCGCCATTTTATTAGTTTATGTATCAACATCATCTTTGGAATTGAATTAGCTTAAAAGCTTGGTATTTTATCGCTTATGTGTTTTGCTAATTTAGTTGTAATTTTAAGGTTTTTAGCATAAGTTTGGGCTTGACAAAAATTACAACAATGCCAGAGCCTTAATCCCAAAATATTGGGGCTGACTGCATGAACTAATATATTTGTTCCAATGGTCATTCACATGTATTTTTCTTCATTCATTTCGATTTTCCACCATCGCAATTGTAAGTCTAGAATCTAGATCCTTCATATCATTAACTTCTGTCCTCCAAGTTTGGTGTTCCTTACCCTTTTTAAGTCTTCCAAGCTCCCACATTCTTCCTTACCTGTTCGCTAATATCCTGATTTTGCACTTGCCCAAACCATTTTAAACAATTCTCTTTCACTTTTTCCTCAATATTGGCAAATTGCAACTCCTAAACCCTTTTTTATATCTTCGTTTCAAATTTTATCCCTCAAGGTATGCCCACTTATCCACCAAACCATTTGCAATATAGTAGCATTGGTCTATTGGTCGTTCGATAAAACTTGCCCTTCAACCTTAATGTCATACTTCGATCACATAATACTCTATTACGCTCCATTTTTGCCGCACACACTTAATTTATAGGTCAAATCTTCTTGGATGTCCCCACAACTTTGAATTATGAATCCAAGGTCTTTGAAACATCCATGCGGAGCGATGTCCTTTTTTTTAACTTTATAGTGGCTCGTGTTACCTTGTGACTCCAATTCTTTTCTCCATCATTTTAATTTAGCATTATCCCCTACTTGATGTCATTTACCAAAACGATGTCATTAGTAAACAACATGCACCAACACATGTCTCCTTGTATCGATCAAGTTATTTCATTTGGGACCGCTGCAAAAAGAAATAGGCTTAGGGCTGAGACTTGATGAAGGCTAACTGTATTTGGAAAATCATTTGTACCCCTTCACATGTACACTAGTTACTTTGTTCACTGATATGACTAATGAGTTTTATCACTCGATAGTTGGAGCAATCTTGGACATCTCCTTTGTTCTGGTATATGGGCACTAGAGTACTTCTCCAATGATGGTCCTCTTGTTTGTCCTTCAATTCTTATTGAATAAATCAGTTAGCCAAGTTACTTTGTTCGTCCATAGGCATCTCCATACTTCAATAAGTATACACCATCTAGGCTCTAGCCCAACCGCTTTCTTTAGCCTCATTTTCTTCAAAGCACTTCCACCTATAATTTTTGTATTTTTCACATAATATCTCGTACAACATTTTCTTGTTTTCCATTAAATAACTCACAAAATACATTCTCTTTCGATCCTTGATGTTTTAGTTCTGAATTAGAATGGTTTTATCCTTATCCTTATGACCTTAATACACTTAACTACACCTTTGTCATTAGTTTTTGTTTCCCTATATATAGGGTCAAGTTCCAGTGAGAACCGAACTTATATGAGAACCGTGAGAACCAAACTCGCTAATCAAAATATGTTATTATTTTTACAGAAAATGTGTTACTTTCGGACAAAATAATGTTATTTATGTTTTAAAACAAAGCTGGTACTTTTTTAGCAAAAAAGGTGTTACTTTCAAAAAAAAAAAATAAAAAAGTAACACGTTTTTCCCGAAAAGTAACACATTTTTACGTAAAAAGTAACACCTTTTTATGAGTTTTTTTTTTCAGAATTTTTTTTCTAAAAGTAACACTTTTTTGTCTAATAGTATCATAAAAAACAGTAACACCTTTTTTACCTAAAAGTAACACATTTTTAGTAAAAAGTAACAATTTTTTGTAAGGCAGTTTGGTTCTCACAGTTCTCATACAAGGATGGTTCTCACTGGAACTTCTTCCTGTAGGGTCAAGTTCCAGTGAGAACCAAGCTTATATGAGAACCGTGAGAACCAATCTACTTGATAAAAAATTGTTACTTTTTTACAGAAAATGTGTTACTTTTGGACAAAAAAATGTTACTTTTTTAAAAATCAAAAGTTGTTACTTTTTAGCAAAAGTGTTACTGTCAGATCAATTTTCAAAAATTAAAATTATACAAAGTAACACGTTTTTTTTCCAAAAGTAACACTTTTTTTATATTAAAAGTAACGCTTTTTTGTAAGTTTTGTTCAAATTTTTTTTTTGAAAGTAACACTTTTTGTCAAAAAGTATCATCCTTTTTTTAACAAAAAAAGTAATACTTTTTTGTCTTAAAGTAACACCTTTGTAATAGAAAAGTAACACTTTTTGGTTAAATAGATTGGTTGTCACAGTTCTCACTGGAACTTCTTCCTCTCTGTTTCTCTCTCTATATATATATATACAGGAAGAAGTTCCAATGAGAACCATCCTTATATGAAAACTGTGAGAACCAATTTGTCTTACAAAAAAGTGTTACTTTTAGACAAAAAGGTGTTACTGTTTTTTATGATACTATTAGGCAAAAAAGTGTTACTTTAAGAAAAAAATTTTGAAAAAAACTCATCAAAAGGTGTTACTTTTCAGAAAATACCTGTTACTTTGTAATATGTTTGTTCTTTTGAAATTTTTTTTTTTCTAAAAATAACAAATTTTTTGCTAAGTACCAACTTTTTTTTAAAACAAAAGTAACATTTTTTTGTCCAAAAGTAACACATTTTCTATAAAAAAGTAACACATTTTTATCAAAGAGATTGGTTCTCACGGTTCTCATATAAGCTTGGTTCTCACTGGAACTTGACCCTATATATATATATATATATATATATATATATATATATTTCGTCTCGCGAACTATTACTTTTGTCTTGGTTTCCTTATACTTAGCTATATTTTCCTTATTCCTGTAATTTTCTTGACGCAAGATGACTTTTTTTTTCTTTACCTTGATAATTTTCTTGACCTCCTCATTCCACGACGTTGTATTATTATTTACTAACCTCTTATTCTCCTTAAATATCCTTGGTTATTTGAATGATGCAAATTTTCATCTTTGTCTAAGTATCCTCTACATTCAAAGTCATCTCACAATTAGCTTCTTCTACAATTTTCTCGGCAAAAACTTAAGCATAATCCCCTTCTACTTTCCACCATTTAATCTTAGCTTGAAGGCAAACATCTATGATAAGGATTTTATTTTGAGTGGCTATACATTCCATTGGGAATTTGGGATAACCTTACAGTTAGGAAACCTCCTCTATATATCACTTTTGTCAAAAAGTCGTCAATTTGGATTGCGTTTACTCTTGTTCTAAAAGTCACCAAGTGACTATCTCTCTTCTTACAATGTATTTTCAATCAACTAATCGTATGCTAGTGCAAAATCCAAAATAGACTGCGCTTTTGTATTCCTAGTTCTATGGGCCAAAACCTCCATGGACATTTTCTTAGCCACTGCGACATTACCCTTACATGCCCATTCACATCACTTCCTATACATTCATTGGTATGTTTTGCACCATGTCATGGAGATCCTCTCAAAATTTCCTTCTTACAATAATACTATTAAAATTATCAAACATGATACACTTACCCTGATAGACAACAAAGAAGTTGTTATGTGAACTGAATATTTTGTGGTCAAAGGCACTCAAAGCTTCTGCATTAACCATTAAGATTATCCTGTGATATGATGCTGGTGAAACTGTGCTTACATTCACTTGCTTAACACTTCCTCTTAAGTTAGATAAAAAAAAAAATCCCTTGCTGCCCTCAACTTTAGTTTAGCCTTTAGCATGTCATGATTTCATCATTTACAATTGCACTCCTACCTCTGAAGTGCTTCAATTCAACTATGGTATTCCTTGCATGTTGCATCCTTTGTTGACTCCTATCATTTCCTTTGATAAGTAAAACTGCTTATGGATGGAGACTATAACTTATGTTGGCTCCTTTTTTTTCCTTCTTAATATCCTGTTATTGGTTGAGCTCTGTGTTCTGATTGCATGAGCATTTTTTCTATTCTCTTGTTTCCTTGATTTAGCATGGATCCTTTGATAACCTTGACTGTCCTGAGACTTCATCTCCATCAAAGCCTTCATCTTGCATAGGAGCTGCAGTTGCGGCTTCAGTTCAGGTGCCATCAGGGTCAACCCGTGTTGTTACATTTTCATTATCATGGGATTGCCCTAAAGCTAAATTCTTTAGAGGAAGGACATATCACCGGTTAGTGTGGAACCCTTACAATGTCTTTGACAATGATCATGTTTAGCTTTTATTTTAAACCCAAGTCTCTTTATGATGTTTTTAGGCGCTATACAAAGTTCTATGGCACTTCTGGCAATGCAGCGGCAGATATTGCACATGATGCTATAAGAGGTAAAATTACCGAAGTTACTAAAATCGTAATGGATCAGGATTTCTAGACTAGATGATTAGTAATAAAATTGAATGTCATGCTTTGTTCTCGGTTTCTCACATCCCTCTCCACTTGATGATTTGTTTTGACGCAGACCAAAAGCACTGGGAGTCCCAGATTGAAGCATGGCAGAAACCTATACTTGAAGACAAGCGATTTCCAGAATGGTAAGTCTGCTTGTCTGTATTTGTGTTGGCTCCAGTAATAATTAGCAAGAATAATTAATAAGCATTTATTGAACTCGAACTTAATTTTCAGGTATCCAGTTACTCTTTTCAATGAACTCTATTATCTTAATGCTGGGGGCACTGTGTGGACAGGTTTGATCTGGCTCTTCAGTCTTATTGAAATAATTTTGTTACCTTGGCAGACTTTACTCAGGCTTCTATATTTGTGTGTGTGTGTATATATATATATTCATATATATTTTATATATAATGTGCAGACGGATCTCCTCCACTCAAGAGTACAAGGACTATCGGAGAACTGGGAGTTGAGCAGTTAAATACAATAAGCACTACCAATGTCTCTACACAAAATGGTACTGCTGTGGAAATCCTTCAGAAATTGACTTCAATACTGGAGCAAGTGCACAAAACAGCTAAATCCAATTCTGCTTTTGGTCCAAATTTACTTTTAGAAGGGGAAGAAAACATTGGTCAATTTCTTTACTATGAAGGGATTGAGTATCATATGTGGAATACCTATGATGTTCATTTCTATGCGTCTTTTGCTTTGGTAATGCTATTCCCCAAGCTTGAACTTAGCATTCAAAGAGACTTTGCTGCAGCAGTTCTAATGCATGATCCTAGTAAAAGGAAACTTTTGATGGATGGGAAATGGGCATCGAGAAAATTTCTTGGTGCTGTTCCTCATGATATTGGGCTTAGTGATCCATGGTTCGAAGTAAATGCTTACAGCCTCCACAACACAGACCGATGGAAAGATTTAAACCCAAAATTTGTTCTCCAGGTATACAGAGATGTTGTAGCCACAGGTGACAAGAAATTTGCACAGGCTGTTTGGCCTTCTGTTTATGTGGCAATGGCCTACATGGATCAATTTGACAAGGATGGAGATGGCATGATTGAGAATGACGGCTTTCCTGATCAGACATATGACACATGGTCGGTCTCCGGTGTGAGCGCATATTGTGGGGGGCTCTGGGTTGCAGCACTTGAAGCTGCTTCAGCCCTAGCTGGAGAAGTTGGCGATAAGGGTTCACAGGACTACTTTTGGTTCAAATTTCAAAAAGCTAAGGCTGTTTATCAGAAGTCATTGTGGAATGGCACATATTTTAATTATGACAACAGTGGTGGTAGTAACAGTGCGTCGATTCAAGCTGATCAATTGGCTGGTCAATGGTATGCCGTGAATTGTGATTGATTTGCAATTTTAAAATATGGATTTTAACTTTTTGCATTATTAGGTCCTATCTCTCTAAGGTTTTCATTGAAATAGTTGCAATGCAATTGCATTTACATGAATTATGGCTTTCTTTGATCTTCAAAGTAAGTATGAAGCATCAAGTGTTTACTAATGAAAAGTTTTCACGACCTCCACTTTGCGAGGGCAGTTTTCTTTCAACCAAACATTAATGTTTGAAGCAATCTGTGTTAATTTTTTTAGTACATGGAATTTGAATAACCTTTGCATAATGCTGTCTCTATTGTTGAAAAGTTTCCAAATTGACCTCTCCCTTACGGCTGGTTGTAGGTATGCACGAGCATGTGGTCTAGCGCCAATTGTTGATGAGGAAAAGGCAAAATGTGCCCTTGCCAATGTTTTTGAGTTCAATGTGATGAAGTTGAAGGACGGACGGCAAGGGGCTGTTAATGGAATGCTTCCTGATGGAAATGTAGACATCTCGTCAATGCAGTCGAGAGAGATATGGTCTGGTGTCACTTACGCCGTTGCTGCCACCATGATTCAAGAAGGATTACTGGACATGGGTCTTCAGACTGCATATGGAGTTTTTGAAGCTGTCTGGTCACAAAAAGGACTTGGGTTAGTTTTTTTTCCTTATTATTTCCTCCATTTGCTTATAATTTAATGCATTTATCTTATAATAATACCATATTCTAGATCCACCACCAAATTGAAAAGCTGTAGTTTAACTAGCGAGCTTTGCAATTTTATCAAGCTACCAAAACCATTAATTTTCATATTTTGACGTTAAGTGGGGCACACTCCTTTCCTTCAAACGTTTCCCCTCAATTTATTAGAGCCTACAAAAATTTTCACTACACCAAATTTCAAAATTTAAAGCAATAATTATCCCAGACATTTTTTGAAGAGTTTGTTCTTATCTTATCCAACATGTTTCTATGATATTTATCTGTCATTTTATTTCAATACAAAAATTTATCATCTCCAACCTGTTTATTTGCAATTAAGGTTCATCAAATTTGGGGCCTTTTGAAAATTACTGTAAATTTATGCAATAGGGGTTAGTGAGGGAATGGTCTAAAACATGCAAGTAATTTCGAAAAATTAATAATGATTGATATTTGACCTAGGATCAAAAGGCTGAATTTAAAGAAACCCTAAATAACCGTTTGATTGCTAATTTGATAGTTTCAGTTTGTTACAAGCATCCTTTGGTGATGCCCGAGGCTTTTCTCTTTTGGATCTTCTTGATTTTTCTATCTCTCTTTATTGTCTTGTAATGCTTAAATTTGATCGAGATATTTTGAAAAATATATTATTCCATGGGAAGATAAGATTGTAAGATAATTGGTCTTTTGAAGGGGTAATTTTGTAACTTCACCATGATTTTCGATGGAAATGAAAATGGGCGGATCCTACATGACGGAAAAATGCAAAAAGTAACGGTTTTGGTAGTAGTTATTGATAAAATTGCCGAACCTAACAATCCATCCTTATTTTTCATTGGGAGAATTCACCATTGAGTTAGCCACTGATGCTTTACATGATATATCCATACAAGCTTAGTTCTAAAAGGCGTAAAAGGGTCCTGCAAGCTAAGCGCAAGATGCTAGCATGGTATTAATATTAAGTTTTAGGATTAAAGTTCTGGCATTGATGACAATACAAAGGGATACCGGACACCATGAACCTTTTGTGCAAATCTTTAGAACTTTGAGTAGTTTTATATGTTTAGTCATTTCATTGAGTACAACATGCAAAGCAATGTTTAGTGATGTATTACCCCACTATTTTTATCTTGTCACTTTCCATAAACGTGCGTTCTTTTTGTTCTTGGCACTTTCTATATGCAATAATCCCTTTTCAACTATTCTCAATTACTTGTTATACTCTCGTATAATTCCTATCAGTCTCTATAACCTATCATGAACATGGGGTGTACTCTTTTCCCTGCCCTTTTGGTTGTATTGGTCCCTCCCCCCAATGTCTGAGAACATGTGCTCTTCAAAACCCCGATAACGAAAAAGAACACAGGTTATATGAAACTATTGAGTTGATTGGTTGGTCAAGATGGACTTCTAAGGTCAACTTCCCTCAAAGTACAAGAAATCATTTTGTAACGAAAAAATGTTGGCCTTTCCCAGAAAATGCTTTTCTAGGAATTAGGAACTAGGAAGTGCAACTTGGTGGAAGGTGTGAAAATTTCTTCATCTCCCGGTTTATGATCACTTAGAGACCCTCTTGATCTCCAAATTCACAAGAATAAGGAACCCTTTAACTATGTAAACACCAATGGCAGGTAAGTAGAACTGTAGAAGGCAATGGATCTCATGCCATTCAGACAACCTAAAAACTTGAAGGGTTTCAGTTTGTGTGAATTGATTTTGCTCTGTAAATGGAATTACCAAGAACCAATTATAACATCATCCTACTATATACAATTTTACTCCTACTCCCTCCGAAAGCACCAAATGAAAATGTTGTATTTTTAGTGGAAATGAGAATTGGGTTGGAGAATAAGATAAAATACAAGTGGATGGTAGAAATGAGTAGTTAAGACATAGAGAATAAGTTTGTGGATGTGATTAAAAGAAAGAGATTGGGATTATTCCAAAAAAAAAGAAAGGATGCAAATTAAGTAGACAAACTAAAGTGGAAAACGGTGTTAATTCTTAGGAACATGGAGTATTACGCAATGAATGGGAAACAGATTCCAACACACTAATGTGCATGCTTTGAAGTTTTGATGTGGTCCTCTAGACGTGGGGGTTATCATAGGGAGTGGACTTCATTTCTCAAGTAAATTAATCTGAACTTGTATAATTTCCGAGTTTCTTTGAAGATCCCATCTTAGACTACAAAGTTCCTGGGTACTTGTTATAGACATTTTGCTTTTGCATAGTTCCCATGGTTCTTCACTCATCCTTGGCATCTTCCTTAATTTCTTTTCTTGCATCATTTTCACTTTTTAATTACATTTAAAACAATCGCTTCTTGGATCTAGAGTTTTAACATGCGACATTATGCCAAATTTTTTACCGGATGTAACTCAGATTAATGCAAGTTATAATCTCACTTCGAAAGAAATCAACAACACACTGTTGCCAAAGCCTTAATCCCAAAAGATTAGGGTCGACCTATTTAAAGAGCGACCACAAGTTTTGCTCGAGGAAATCAAAAAACCAAGCCATGGGCTTGACTTCCAATCTTGCCCCAGGTCTTTCTCTACCTCTTGCAGACAGTTTCGGCTATTGACTGACTAGATTAAATAAAGGTCGGTCATTTTGCATAATCTAGATACAATCTTAGCAATTTGCTACGGATCAAGCCATGTGCTTGAGTGGAAACAGATCCGAAGATGTTTGATACGTCCATGCCTCGGAAATTGTAGAACAAACCTGAAGTAGAGGCTCATTTTTGTTGTACTTGTTGTAAGTCGTGACTAAAATGTGTTCGATATTGCTGTGAGCCTGTGACTATGAACCATTGCTTTTATCCTCAGTTTCTTACCGAAATGTCTACAGGTACTCATTTCAAACCCCTGAAGCTTGGAATACCTCTGGTCAGTACAGGTCACTGTGCTATATGCGACCGTTAGCCATATGGGCAATGCAATGGGCGCTGTCCAAGCCAAAACCCGCAGAGCTGGAGATAAGGCCTGAAGTGAAAGAAGAGTCTTTGGCTAAGTATCACTTGGGATTCTCGAAAGTTGCTAGTCTTTTGAAGCTACCAAAGGAAGAAGATTCTCCAGGTCTTGTGAATGTTATTTATGACAAAACTTGCAGAAGGATGTGGAATTGACTACATAGTATTGTTTCATTATGCTATAGAGCATTGCCAGAGCCCAGAAAGGGTCTCTTTAGATTAGTCGATTTTTAAATCGAGTTCCCATTTATACAAAGTGTGATTTTCTGGTTGGTGATTGGAGTTTTAATTTACAAATTGATACAAGACATAGCATTGGTATCATTCCCATCCGATTGTGCAAAGCTATGTGATTGCAGTTATTATTTACAGATTGATACTAGACATAGCATCGGTATGAATCCCATCCGATTGTGGAAAGCTATGTCAATCGACTTGTATTATTTATAATATTTCGGAATAATACGATATTTTCATTTGTTGTAAAAAGAGATTTGATGAAAAAATATGTTCACTACAAAGCAAAGTTTGCATCATTTTCTATTTAAGATTAAAGTATGTGATTAAGATGTTTTTTAGTTTATTTTTACTGAATGAAGTAATTTTGTTCAACTAAAGTTTGCAGCATTTCGATTCCAAACTGTTGAAATTAAGACTTTAATATTATTGTTGCTGCTTTAAAGCGACATCACCGCCACTCATATGCATCATGGTTTTCATTTATCACCCTCTTAAATGTAATGTTCCAAGGTAAGAGTGGCATTACGATGTTTTAACCTAAAGCTGGTTTCATCGTATGTTTAATTTGACACATGTTACCTTTACCCCTTAAAGCCGATTTAAAGCTCGTATTAAATTCAGTAAACACTAATTTTTTTCAACAATGGAAGCAATTCATATTATGAGACGAATGAACTATCAGGTAAGAAAAAGAAAATTTCACATGATTTTTATCGACTTGGAAAAGATGCGATAAAGTACCAAGGAAAGTACTTTGGTGGATAATGACAAAGATAAACTTCTCATGAAACACCGTAATATAGTACTTCATAAGATATGTATAAGTTAAGAAAAATATAAGGATATGCGGAGGAACACAATATAGGATTTTTCAATCACAATTAACCTTTATTAAGGTTCAACCCTAATCTTTTTTTTTCAGAATGGTCTTAGATGAGATAACTCGATCAATTAAAGGAGATGTGTCTTGGTGTATATTATTTGCTGATGATATTGTTTTGGTAGATAAGATAGTACTTTGTATTTGATTAGAATACGAGGAGTATAAAATTAAATTAAATTAAATTTTTTATTAAAAAAAATAAAAAAATAAAAAATAATAAAAAAATAATAAAAAAAAAACTTATGAGTATTAGTAGTAAGAACGTGGTGAAGATGAATGAGCCTTGCACGATGAGATCTTGTTTAGTCTTTAGTAGGCTTTGAGTCCAACACACTCATTCCCCAAACCCATTTTTACCTTTCCCTTTCTCCGACGAGTAGGATTCCCCAAATTCTGCAATCATTATCAACTTCCTCCCGTACAATCGCAGCCATGAGTAACGAATAGTATTTCCCTTCCCCAACTTCTGCTAATTTCTCATTATTTTTCCATTTTTTACATCATTTTGAATTTTGATTGTGGGTTGTTTTTTTTATTTGTGCAGCGATTATTTGTTCAAGCTTTTGCTAATTGGAGATTCTTCTGTTGGAAAATCATGTCTATTACTCCGATTTGCGGTATATTTGACTTTTATCTGACTTGCCCATTTCTTCGGATTTTTACTCTTTCTGGGTGTGATAGTGATACCATTTTTTGTTGATTTTTTCAGGATGATTCGTATGTGGACAGCTACATTAGTACAATTGGAGTTGATTTTGTTAGTCTTTTTCTCTCTTTTTGTATTTATTGTCATTATTTTATTTGGGTTGTAAATGTTATGGTTTTTAATGGGGTTTATGTTGCAGAAAATCCGGACTGTTGAGCTGGAGGAAAAGACCATCAAACTACAGATTGTGAGTCAAATTTCCTATTTTCAACCATCAAATTTCTTTGCATTTATGGACAGTCATGTTCATATTGCTAAGTACCCCCTACCTAAGGGAAATGTAGGCCCGAGTCTACCTAGGTTATGGCCAAGTTTTTGATTAAAAACCCTGTCAATATTGAATTGTGTAACTTATAATAGCAGAAAATGACAACCTAGTTCTTCTGTAAAAAATTAGATATGAGTGTTTGACAGACCGCCATATACTAGTATTTTGTATTTACCAACATTAGTATTGAATTTATAGGGAAAATATACAGTTAATATGATTAGTTTTGTTCTATAATTATGATATTGTTGTGTTAACTAAAGATTATAAAAGGGGAATCTTATAGTTTTCATGGAAATTTACCAGATTATGCTTTTAACACTATTTTTTATTTGCAATTCATCGAATTGCAGTAAGTAATAGTCACTTGGTTACAAGATATCTTTTCCATTGAGGGTGTCAGCAATGCTAGTTTTATAATGAGTCTTGTAGTGAGTTTTGTTCATGAGACTGACATTGGTTATGGAGTCTTGATAAATTAAAAACATTACAAAACTCTTGAAGTGGGGTCAATTGTCAAATTGATTTCAAGATTTTTGATAAATAGAGTTGAATCTGAAGTCAGTATAAGAAAAAAGTGTAAAACTAAAGCTTCTTGTATGAGTTTGAATAATAAAAGTAGATAAAAGTTAGTGGAAATTTGATGTGGCATAGTGTATTCATCTCGTCATACAGATTGACGCGTCATACTTACTTTTGCTTAACTGATTTGGCTACTTCTTTAATAAATAGTTGCTATTGTATTACACATATTTGATGTATCTCATGTTGATTGCTGTACCATATATTCCTCTCTATATGGTATGATAGATCACATCTAAGATTATGTTATGAAACTGCCATTGGCTACTTTCATGCTCATGCTTATTCTATAGTTACTTTGAAATATGATCTGAGTATTTTCCCTGATGTTGCATAAACTGAGAAATTAATGGCCTGTTATTCCTTTGTGAGTAGCCTGAATGCTAAGGTCGTTTATCTTATTGTCTGTATTGTCAGTGGGATACTGCTGGACAGGAGCGGTTCCGAACTATAACAAGCAGTTATTACCGAGGAGCACATGGAATTATTGTAAGGAATTCTTTTACAACTAGTGGCATTATTAATTTTGAACTGCTCCCTCCTGGACGAAAAATTGTGAGGGTGATGTATGAATTATGCTTGGAGTTATATTGAGGATTACAAACTTAGTACATTGTCTGAAATTTCTTAGAATTTTTCTTTTAAATCTGCTCTAGGTGTTTTTATGAATTGCAAATATACAAACTCTTTCGCATCGTATTTTTTCCTGGTCAGTTTCATGTTCTTGTCAAAGCAACTGTGTTTCGCAACTTCTAGTTCAAGTGTTTGATAACCTATTTAATTTGTTTTGAATTTGTCTATTGTGTATTTATAGCTGAGAAAATTGCTCCTCAGTGTTGCCTCAACTAAATCTATTTTATATGCATGTTATATCCTCTTAATGTTCTTTGTAAAGCATCCAACTCTGTTCCGCCTATCACAGTCCAAGTTTAAGTGTTTAACCTATTGTTATGTTGAAAGTTGAAACTTGATCCATATAAATCTTGGGCAAGAATTTCACTGAAAACGTCTTCTGAATACATGTTTAAAGAAAACTCAGCCATCTATGTTTTATTGCTTTTAATCATTTTGTGTTCTTTTTTAATGCTCTATGTATTTTAATAGTTAAACAAAACACTTGGATTTGATGGGTGCCTTTTGTTTTCTGATCATAAGATGTGGCAAAAACATTTTCTATAATGTTAAGGTACTCATGCTTATTTCAATATTGAACCTTACTTGGAGCTAGAGCGATTGGCTTGAGCACCAACAAACAAGTCGAGCTTCTCTCTCCTTACGCTCCAGACCATAGTGCAAAATATCGACCACATAACTGTGCTGCGACCAAATTGTAAATTTTTTTGAGGTTATCGTGACTGCTTTATATGTCGTAAAAACGACAAAATTGTCTTGGCGATTGTTATTACAACGAAAACACGATTTTGCACTATGCTTGGATTCACATGGCTGCATGGAGTGCAGGTTTTCCCATGTAGCCCAAGGTTTACTGCTTACATTGTGAGTGTGTTAGTTGTAAATCTAAAAAGTTTGTTTTTAAGATGGAGATAACATGTGTTTATTAGTTATTGCTACAACCCTGAGATGTAAGTATTGATGTGAGGAATGCCAGAAATCAATATTTTTATTGTTGTCTCTATACCATAGGATATGTGCTTTCTTGCATTTTTAGACTTGAATTTTGCACCATATATTCATATTTTAGTACAGTTTGAATCTATATTTTGCCTGAAACGCATCCTGTTTACCAGGATAGCTTATACGTCAACTCATTGTCTAAGTTTCAATTTTCTGACGGTTGCTGCCCTCTTCATTTCCTAGTGCTTCTAATTGTTTGGCTTTTTTTAGCCTTGTCATGAATATTTAAGGGTTTTTGAAAGCTTAAATTTGCTTCTTGGGCATAATGTGCTAGCTCCTAAAGCGTTTTCACTCTAATTCTCTCTTTTGCAGATTGTCTATGATGTTACTGAGATGGAAAGTTTCAACAATGTTAAGCAGTGGTTAAATGAGATCGATAGATATGCAAATGAATCAGTATGCAAGCTTCTAGTGGGTAATAAATGTGATTTGGTGGAAAACAAGGTAGTGGACACTCAAATGGGACAGGTAACATTACCTTCTGCTAACTTAACATTGATATTTCAATTCCAGAAACTGGTTCCATCTCAGATCTTGGATTTTGGTGTGATGGAACCATTAGTATCTGAAGGTCTATATTATAATCACTAGTCGGTCTGTGCTAATTGGAAAGTTGATTGACTCCTCTTATATTGTTAATTATCAGGCTTTGGCTGATGAACTTGGAATTCCTTTCCTTGAAACAAGTGCCAAGGATGCGATAAACGTTGAGCAGGCTTTCTTGACCATGGCTGGAGAAATCAAGAAAAAGTGAGTTGGCGATTCTTCTTGCTTTGTTTTTCTGCACTATAATGTTAGGCTCATGTTTTGTAGACTACTATGCTTGTGATTTTGAGTTTCCCTATATTGTCTCTTGGTATCTCTACTTGATTTTTCCGCTTGTGGATTCTTCACTCGATAGTTTGATAGGCCTCCTCTTTTCGTTTTCAATGGGTTTATGTCTTTATGAGTTATTTGGAAGTTAATTAGGGTCATTTGGGAATCACCTCTTTTTTGTTGGATGACTTGTAAGGCTGCATACATCTGTCATCCCTCTCCCAACCCTGCCTAGGTGGGAGACACTCGACATTGGGGTATCTAATGTTGTTGAAAAGTATGCCAGGGTATCTTGTAAGAATTATGCATCAAAAGTCTTCGAGAGCAATGGTTCTGGAATAACTTAAAACTTTTGGGGGTTTCAGTAGTTCATGTCATATTTCTTTTCAGAATTTTTGTTATTTTCCCGTACTCCAATTATCCGTATTCATATGTCCTCTTACTTCAATACTAGTTTCCTTTCGTGTCATTAAGGCCCTTTTTCCTAGATATATATCGAACTTTCGATGCAAGGCACATCTTTATATCAACCCATGTTTCGGAGTCAGGTCCGATTCCCATATAATATGGGGTGAAAGATCATTCTCACATTTATAAAATAAGCAAAGCCGAATCGTTTCTACGTAGGCCAAGATTCACCCGAAAGCGTAGTACCTCTATAGCGTTTACAATAGCCGTAGAGATCCTCCAAGTCCTAGTATGATAGTCCGAGTCGAGCTTTCTTCCCCTTTGAATTCTGAATGCAAGCATATGCTTTCATTATGTGTTGATAAACATTAGTACCGATCATAACGATGAATCTATAATATACAGAGTCGGGAACCAGCCAACTGCAAAGAAATCAACGGGCAGTGTTCCGATCAGGGGACAGCCGATCCAGCAGAAGAGCAGTTGTTGCAGTTGAAAGGGTCGTTTTTCCCAGTCGTTCACTATGTTAATGTCCCGTGTTTTATGGACTACAAACCTGTTAATTAAGGTTATATTACCAACTGTATGCTTTCTCCATTATGTATCTACATAACTGAGACTCGTCCCTAGTTTGGCAGGTGTGTCGCTTGAAATTTAATGCAATCTAACTCTTGAAATTTCTTGTTCACCGACTACATTTATTTCGCGAATGCACGCTCGTCTTTGCTTGTTCTCTTCCAATCATCTCCTACGCTTTACCGTAGTATGCCCTACGGCCGCTTTGATTTTGGTTCGTCTCTTTGTTATTGCTTATTTCCGATAAATTTGTTATTGAGTTTGTAAAAAAGACCTACATAAGAGAAGAATTGATTGCATACAAATTTGATGAGGTTTTATTCTAAAACCGATTGGTAACAGGAGGATTAGCCCATCAAGATTATATGTTCGTAAATTTCTCTTTAATTCTTCGATTTGGAATCACATGTGAGTTATTTTTAAAGCATTTTGCTACATTTTTAAATTAGATAACGATTCAACAATGTTTCAATTTTATTTTTTTTCAACAAATTTATTTTCTATCTCAACCAATCCATTTATTTCTTTTCCTCTAGTTTTTGTTTTATTCTCCTAATATAAATTAATAAAGTAACTTTATTCCTTTTATAACAAAATTAAAGGACCTAGAATTAACATCATGGCATGTGTTAGATGTGATTCGTAAGATTTTAGTCATATTTTTTTGAAATTTCATGTGGGATTATGAGATTTTAGCTTTTTCACTTGGTGGACAAATGCTTTTATTTGTCGGTGACTTTAAGCTTCTAATATTTTCACTTGGTAGGCAAAAAGTTAAGCTTTTTGTTTAATTTACGTTATTATTATCCATTATAAAGACTTTTTTCACAAGAATAAACACCTTAATCACCCTTTAGTAACACTTGTTTGAAAATTTGATCGAAATGAGTACTTAATTTAACAAAGAATTTAACATTTTGTCTACTACATAAAAAAGTTAAAAACTCGGGGTCACTGTATGGATTAAAAAATAGTTGTCAGCCACATGGATAAGTCAAAAACTTTACAACACGAAATTTCCTATTTTTTATTTAACTCAAATAATTTAAAAGTGATTGATGTTTATGTAATTTGTAACTTAAACTCAAACATATTGTTTAATTTTTGTTAGATAATATGAAATTTGTGTCAATATAGTTGAGTTTATGTCTTAGATTACAAAGAGATCAAAATTTTTGGATACATCCATCTCATCTTAGTTCATCACATTGGTTCTAATCATTGCTTGTCTAACATTGATCATCAACTCTAGCTTGTCAATGAGTCTCTCCCACTCCACTTCATACTTTCACTCTATCCCACTTCACTTTTATACTCTTATACTACTTTACTTTACTCCACTCTGCTATACTCTTATACTCTTATATTCCACTCCACTTTTAAAAAAAATTTAAAATTAAAATATAATTAAAAAATTAAAGATTAAATCTTAAAAATTAAAAATTAAAAATTAAAAAATTTTAAAAAATAAAAAAAATTTAAAAATTTTAAAAATTAAAATTAAAAAATATAAAAAATTCAAATTATTTTTTTCAAAAGTTTTTTTAGTTATTTTGAATTGTGTAATAAAAAGTGAAGAGAGTAGATTTAAAAATGTTAAAACTTAGTCCATCCTATTTTGGTGTGCACCGAGTCTAAACAACAGTTTCTCTCAAACCATTTGAAATTGATCTTTAAAATCACCTAGATTACAAAGGTAACAACATGAGTTGTCTATAGTTTTTGATCTTATAATTACCAAAAGTACTAGTTATTAGGGTGAAATTGGAGGAGATTAAACCCTATATTTCATGGATATATTTACTTAGACTATGGATGAGCATGATCTAGGATGCAAATCTGTTTGCATGAGTATAAAAATCTGCTTTAAATATTGTTATAAACAGAGTTTATTTTTAACAAATATATTTCATAGGTAAATTTATTCAAAAATAAATAGCAAATAAATTTATTTTTAACGAATCAAAATATTAGTTTATCATTAACAATTTACTTTTTAAAATATAATATACACCTTTACACCTTTCAAGTGTTTAAGCATTATCGATATAATTTAATGCTCCCATGCTATCGTAATAAATTTTATACAATACTCATCTATTCCATTACATTTGCATCTTATAGAAGGAAGTAATTTTTAAAAAAGTAGTAATATATGAAGAGACAGAATGAGATGTATGATAAATTTAGAAGAGAAATAAAATGTATGGATAAAATTAGAAAAAACATAGACCATTATCCAAAAATAAAAATAATATAAATAAAAAATTACCCAGAATAATCCAACTTATTCGTGATTTTCCTATAATAATCCCACCTATTGATTAACCATGAATGATCCAAACTTTAAGGAGTACTTTCCTATTGTAAACCCGGTGACCGGAATATTTGTTATAGCAATTTTTTTTTTAAAAAAAGATAAATTAAAATAAAATATCGAAAATAATGTTAAAAAATTGTTCAAAAATATTCGTGATTTTTTTTATTATTTAAAATTTTTTAATGTAAATTTTCTAAATTTTTTTAATGTTAAATTCATTTTCAATTTTTTTTGTTGAATTACCTACTATAGCAGGTCATCGAGTTACCCAAGTTTATTCTAGAAAAATACCTCTTTTAATCAATATGTAAGATTATTGTAGGAAAATCACAAAAAAATTAAATTATTCTACAAATTTTTCTAATGTAAATTATTTGAGACAGACTAAAATGAAAAATGAGTATACAAATGTGATGAGTTTTTACTTTCACAAATTCTTATAAGAGACGGTCTCCTTGAAAGATCAACTTTAATTGACTGGAACTAAGAGACAATCTCTCAAAAAGACGGTGTCCGAACACAAGTGTTGTTTTACTTTTTAAACACAAAGAGGGAGTAGCACTGGTAACCGACAAATGAGCTTTTAAAAGCAATACACATTCTCCATCTTTTCTCCATTCTCCCTCCCCAATTTCTATCAATTGGGAAGCCATAACCAAAATTGGGAGGCAGGACACCATTTTTACACAAAAATGGAAGAAAATAACAGAAAAACAATGGCGATAATGCCGCAACGCCATCTGCATTGTCTCCTCCTCATCTTACTCTGTGTTCTCACTACAATCACATCCTCAGTAGCTTCCATATTCGACTATGGCGATGCTCTGTCTAAGAGTCTTCTTTACTTCGAAGCCCAGCGTTCTGGACGTCTTCCTTATAATCAACGCGTCTCTTGGCGTCATCATTCTGCCCTCACCGACGGTCTTCAACAAGGGGTATGCTCGACCAACGAATCGCAAATTAAATCTGTACTCTACATTTTTGTTTTTCGAATTTTAAAACCTAAATTCAAGTAATAATTTATCAAATGCAAAGCAATTCGTCTTTATTTAATGTTTATAGACCATTTATGATCGGATAATTTCCATTTTCACACCTGTTTTGGAGTATTTTACTAGAATTCAAACAGAGTAACCGGTTGAGGGAAGGGAAGGGGGAATATAGTATTGTTCTACTGAGATAATAACCGATTCCGGTATCCAGTTTTTTCATTTTAGGTATTACAGTGAAATTGTCATTATCATCATTACTTTCAACAAATTCAAATTTTATTTCTCTCTAATTAGTTTTCCTTTCCGTTTCTAATGATTATATTTTATAACGTCTAATTAATTGTTAGACGACACAATTTGAATAAAAAATATTAATTCTTTTTAAATATAATATTTGAATTTTAGAGTTAAATACTAACCACAAAATGAATTTTTTTCACTAAGGATCTAGTTTCATCTCATCATATATATTTTTTTAAAATCAATGTTATTTAATTTTAATTTTTCTATTAGGACGTGAAAGAAAAGAAAAATAAGGATAAATCAAATGAAAAGGACAAAAATAAAAAATTATAGGAAATTAGTAGATTGAGTGAGTATAAATTTTGGTTGTTTTGTGATTAATTAGGAGTGTTCAAATCAACCTGAAATGGGAACAAGTTAGCTTTTCATTTAACCCATTTTTTCCGTAAATTGATTTTTTTTCTCATAATTTAATCCCATGCACTATAGAATTTGATGAAAAGTTATTTGTCTCATGTACAATATTATAAGAAAAAAGCCTGGATTCTAGAATCCATTACTTTGGTAGTGGATTTATACTTTTTTAGCATGTAGAAACAAATGGAAAATAAATACACTTACTAATTATACGCCAAAAAAACCGTGATTGTGGAGATGAATTAACTGCGGCCATGAAAACAATGTGCAGGTAGACTTAGTGGGCGGGTACTATGACGCAGGAGACCACGTCAAATTCGGATTACCCATGGCGTTTACTGTTACAATGTTATCGTGGGGAGTAATTCAATACGGATCCGAAATCGAAGAGTCGGGTCAATTGGAGCATGCTTATGAAGCAATCAAATGGGCTACTGATTATTTCATTAAAGCGCATACGAACCCTAATGTTCTATGGGTTGAAGTTGGGGATGGAGATACTGATCATTATTGCTGGCAAAGGCCGGAAGATATGACGACGTCGCGGCAAGCCTATAAGATTGATGAGGAGAATCCTGGGTCTGATGTTGCTGGAGAAACTGCTGCTGCCATGGCTGCTGCTTCCATTGTTTTTAGGAAGATTAATCCTAATTATTCTTATTTACTTTTGCGTCATGCTAAACAGGTATGTAATTTTATTCGTTTTGTTGATTATTGATTGATTTGAATGCTTATATGCTTTGATTAGTTGACTCTATGAATAGTTAATGCTCTAGCATATTAGGAATTAGTCTCATCATCGTATCTGGTGTATGAGAGAGAAGAACAACGACTACTCATACTCACAGATGATTCGTATTATGTATAAATTAGTTGTGCTTTTGCATTGGTTGTTGTGTATGATTCAACAAAGAAGGAATTTTAGATTAAGAAGAATTTAGGTTGAGTTCTACTTAGTCCATAGTCCACGTCATGCGATCAAAAAATGTGTGATGTGTAACACATAGAATAATGGTCGGTTAGTTTTGTATATGTAAATAAAGTATTAGTTTTGCATTGGTGAGAATTGGGTCTTGTTTTCATCGAAGAGCAAGGATCACTTTTTAAAAAATGTCTTGAACTCAATTCTCACATGCCCCCGCCACTCCGTTCCACCAGTCTACACTGTAATAACAAAATAATGGTGATTTAATAATAAGATATTAGAATTGCATAAAATGAAGAAAAAAGAGGTGATTAAGTAATAAGTGTGATTGATGATGGATGTAGCTATTTGAATTTGGAGACAAGTACAGAGGAAAATATGATGAAAGTTTGGAGGTGGTAAGAAACTACTATGCATCAGTAAGTGGGTACAAAGATGAGTTGTTGTGGGCAGCTTTGTGGCTCTACAAAGCCACCGACAATCAACACTATTTGCAATACACTCTTCAAAATGCTCATTCTTTTGGTGGGATCGGATGGTCTATTTCTGAATTTAGCTGGGACGTTAAATTTGCTGGCCTCCAAATCTTTGTTGCTACTCAGGTAATTCTCCTTTCTCCTTCCACTTTTTCTTTTCTTTTCCCATTTAATTCTATTTACGTTGTCGCTACTATTTTTTTAATGAAATTACAAAACGTCTTTGAATTTGTTTTCCTTATAGAATAAAAAATTATTATTATTTAACTGAAAATTACTTTCTCCGTTTTTAAAAGATTATCTAATATGGTTTTACATGAATTAAGAAAACTAGAATCTTTGTTGTTAGTGGGTATTATTTTAATTAAATAGTTGTGAAGTAATGATTGTATTTGTATTATGAGAGGGAAAAAACATTTAAATTAAAGATAAATAAAAAAAAGAAAATTATCATTGTTATTAATATAGAGAGTATATTTGGGGAAAATGGGAGAGATTATGAGAGTACATTCGAGAAAAAAGATTTTCAAAAATGAAAAGTATTCTAAAGTGGACAAACATTTGAAATTACTCGTTATAGTAAGATAGATAAATATAAAAGAACGGAGGGATTATAAATAATAATAACACTAACAAAGTATATATATTAACTAAATAAAAATAGGAAAAAAACATGCGACTGAGTCTATTTTCAATTTTTTAATTATATTATTTTGGTAGTTGATATTTATTTTGTTAGTTTTATTATTATTAATTATTTTTTGTTTAATAGTAATGATTTTTATTTACTTGCTATTTGAACAAATTAATCAAAATAAAATAAACCATAGAAAAGGAGTAATATCTTTCTCTAATTAGCGGTTAAGTTTTTTAAGCTAATGTGCAAAGTTGTTAAAATCGCAATTTTACTTAAAATCGTTTAAAGAGGTAGAATCGAATCGTAGAATCGTATGATTCTACAAATAAACTTAAATATATTAAAAAAAATCTAGTTTCTTATCATTATAATCCAATTCAAAAGTTTAAATTTATGAATTAAGTTTCTTTGACTTTATTTTTAAGAATATAACAAAAACTTTTTAATAATTAGTTTAAATCTTCATACCGATTAAGAAATTTGTTTTTTTCAAACTTTTCAGGATGGAAAAATTGAAATTTATGTGTATATGTGAGAGAAATTTGTAAAAGATAATACATAAGAAAAATTACAAATAATTCATACTAAATTAATAGAATAATCGTGTTATGATCTACCTCTAAATAAACTAGAATCGTAAGATTTTACAACTTTAAGATTCTACCTGCGATTTAAATCGCTCGCTTGTTTTTGGATCGTAAAATCGTAGATCAGAATGACGATTTTAACAACCATGCAAACGTGTCATAACTCATAAGGGTGGGTTGCAAGATAAAAAAAACAAGAACATAGACATCAACTTTTTTTTTTTGAATATTGAACATAGACATCAACTTCATAGTCATAAAATTGTTATTTTTTGAAATGTATAAAATTATTACTTAAAATCATAAAATTGTTATTTTTTGAAATGTATAAAATAATTATTTAAAAAGGAAATAAGTATAAAAACATAATAAAAAAAACTCAAAATTCACGTGTTTAGCGGACTAAGCAATTAAGCTCTCAGTAATCTAGACTTTTTTATTCAATGTCTAAATTTATGTTTTTCGAAAAAATAAAAGCACTATATAGCACCCTCCATCATCTTTTTTTTTTTCCGGCCTATTCTGTGCTAAAAACATTTATAGTATTAAAAAAATTTCAAAATTATTTTGGACCGTAAACTATAAAAAGTGAATCATCGCTTATGCATAAGACTAGAATTTAAAGAGTTTAGTGGCCCTTTGGCTACTGATTATGACGTTTAGTTTCACACATTTTAAGTATTGCATCATTTATTGACAACAACATAAGTTTCTAAGATTTTTTACTCACTAACCTGCGTGGCTCTCTCACATATTTTGTCCGTTCTATTATACTTGTTATATTTGACTTTTTATATAATTTAATGTGTTATTTTTTCAATTATATTTTAAATTATAGACATTGAAAAATTATAAAAAGTTAATATTATCAAAATATGTGATTAGACGATTCAAACAAGATCCACTTGACTATATTTTCACTTAAACATTAGCCATAATATATAAAAATAAGCTTGAACTATGAATAATACCTACAACCGAAATGTAGCAAGTATTTCAAAACTTAGGATGTATAATGTGTGACTTTTAAAAGTTAAAGAGAATACTATTTAAATACTTCCTACATTTTGATTTTTAACACTATTAATCGTTCAAGCTTAATTTACATATTGCGGCTAATATGTAAGAAAATATATCATCAATTGAGATCTTGTTTAAATCGACTAATAACATACTTTAATAATATTAACTTTTTATAAATTTTAGATGCATATAGTTCAATATATAATTGATCAAAATAACACATTTATATGGTATTACTTGCCAGATGTATAAATTTAGAAATATAAAAATATAATATTTCTACCAAAGAAAATTAGTATTACATAGTTGTATTATATTTCCTTCTATTTATTATTATTGTCCCATTTAATTTTGAACACTATTTATTAGTCTTAGTATGTGCTTTGTTTTTAATTTATAAGTCAAGTGTGATCTTGTTTGATTTATCTTAATATTAATTTTATTAATATTAACTTTTTATAATTTTAACTTGAACAAAATTAGAGATATTTAAAATTAAAATATTACATTGACAAATGTAAAAAACCAAATGTGACAATGATATAGGAGTAGTGAATTTTGAGATTTTTACAAAAGAAAATATTAAATGAGATGATTTTGAGATTTCTATAAAAGAAATATACTCTCCGTTTTTTTTTGTTCTTCTTATCTGCCTTTTGCACAGTTTTCAATGTAAATTTTAAACTTCAATATCTCTAAATACACATAATAAAAAATTATAAAAAATACTCAACAAAAAAATGTATATTAAGACGAATCTATTGAGATTTCACATGAATATATTTTATCTTTTAAATATGCGTTAAAAACATTAATTAAATTTCTCTTTTCTTAATATGAAATATTTCAAATGGAAAGAATATTAGAGAACGAAAGAAGTACTATATTAAATAAGATGGAGGGATTATTTTATTAGGCTATAGGTGTTCTCTTGAGAGACCTTTTTTGTAAAGACGACTCTCAAAAGTCCAGTCTACATCTATATTTAGAGTTGCAACAATATATATTTAGAATTGGATTGGGCTTTTGAAACCGTCTTTACAAAAGACGGTTTCAAGTAAAAATTTATGATATCGATTTTATTAAAATGACGTAGAATTCCCAGCTCTAGTTTCTATTACCGACAGTTGGATAATAATCCATTAAAATTATGACTACTCTTATTAATTAAACAAGTTTAGAGACACATTAAAAATGTTTGCAGCCTTGTTCTTACTACCCATACTCACATAGTCACATCTCACATGTGAGATTACAATCTGCGTTCATGTATCTACGCCTAAATTATGAACAGGGTATTTGTTGAGAGATCATATGTATTATAGACACCTCTCTAAAGCCCAGTTTATATTTCTCTTTTAACTTATAAAACCATCGATTAGTTTTTTTTTTTAAATATATAAATTGGGTCAGTTCAAAATTTGAGACGTCTATTGTATAGACGGTCTCAAGTAAGAATTTGTAAATTATGAAATACTCAGCCAAAATAATATTATATCTATATAAATTTTAGATTTTATTGTAACTATTTAATTTTTTTAATTACATGGTAGGTTGAAGGAATTTAAAGTTTAGGTGAGAATCGTACCTAGGATATTACGGATAAATATTTACTTTAGTTAAGACAAAACTCGATTTTTTTATTATTCCCTCCGTTCTTAAATGTTTTTTTCATTTAGAATATTCCATTTTAATGAGAGAGAAATTCAATTAATGTTTTTGATACATATTTAGAATATAAAATATATCTATGTGAAATCTCGTTAGATTCGTTTTAATGTATATTTTTTATTATGTATTTTTTATAATTTTTTATTATGTATATTTAGAGATATTAACGTTTAAAATTTGTGCAAAAAGTAAATAGAAAAAAAAAAAAAAGGAGAGAGTATCACTTAAATCATCTATACTTTTCAAAATTGAAATCAATAAGGATGCTAGGTATCGTTTTCTATGTTTTGTCACTACCTTTAAATACTCCTATAATTGTGTAATGGGTTTGAATGAGAAAAACACTAGAATCAAATTGAAAAGAAATTTCAAAGGAAAATATTGCGTGGGGACAATTTTCTTAAATTTAAATTTAAATGTGGGAAAGTTTACTCCACTATATACTTGAGTTGCTTAGAGCATTGCTAATAGTGAGTGAAATACCCGTTAAAATTCTATATCACAATATTGCAATAAAATTTTGGTACGACTCCCTCCATATTTATGACAACGCACCAATATTATTTTGAATGAAATTTTAGTGGAAAGTAAAATTCGATTCAAAAATAAGAGAACAAGTGGATGATAGAAATAAATGATTAAATAGAGAGAGATAATAAATTTGTGGATGGGATTAAAAAAAACAGTGAGGTTATTGTCAAAAAGAAAAACATGCAAAATAGGTAAAACAAACTAAAATAAAAATAGGTGCAAATTATACGCAAGTTTTGTTTTTCACGCAGTCCGATGCACTAATTCAATTCTTAATATCTCTAATTATGTATAATAAAAAAGTATTAAAATTTAATATTACTTATCTTTGCAATGAGACAAATCAAACAAGATCCCACTTGACTATGTTTTAACTTATGGATTAAAAACTAATTACAAATTAAAAGTGATTAATAAATAATGTTATTTTGCCTAATATTACGAGTTTACGACTAATATGGAACGGAGGAAATAAGAGATACAAAGAGTAGTATTTTAGTATGGAACAAGTTTGTATATGATACTCCTCAAACTTCTTCCTAGCATTAGAATCACGTGCATCTCATGTGATGGTGATGAATAAAGAGGCTTAAAATTGGAAAAGCCGAGTTGAAGGCAGGTGGGAAATTTGCTTTTACTTTGTGTGGAATTTTAATGTGCTATTCTTAAAGGGTGTGTTTAGCCCTTAAACTTTCTTACAAAATAAATTAAATTATTTTCAAAGTATAAAAAAAAAAAATTTAATTTTAAACTTAGATAATAGTTTGTGAGATGGATGAATGAATACTTATTTTATTTTAAGATATGGAGTAATGTGAACATTAAAAGATTCAAACTAACGTTAATTTAAGTTGATATGAAATTAATTTGAACTCTAAATGTATCAAGTTATACCCAACCTAAATAATCCGAACTCAATTGCAATTTGCACATTTAAGGTCTCTCAAATTGCTTCATTTACTAAAACGTAGATAGATGCAAAATGAATAAATATGATGAAATTAACTGATTTTGTGAATTAAATTAAAAAAAGATCGTGAGAAATTAGATTGCAATGTTTCATTATATTTGTTAGAATCTTTTGTGAATTACAGCCTTAAAGTTTAGTCGTTTTGTGAATTATAGCCGCAAAGTTTTTTTTTAATGAATTACAGCCACCAAGTTTTGAAAGTGACTACCATTACGGCCAGATGACCGGTTATAACCGTTGACCAGCCATTTTACCTTTGACTTTTCTTTTTTTTATTTTAACTTTTCTTTTTTTAGTTTTTTTTTTTAATTTTTTTTAATTTAATTCCTCCATCTTCTTCATCATCTTCATTCTCTTCCTCCTTCTTCTCCATCAGTAGTAAATATTTCAGAGAAGGAGTAACCAGAAACATGGGAAATAAGAAAAGTGAAAAATAGAGATTTAGTAGTAGTAAATATTTCAGAGAAGGAGTAACCAGAAACATGGGAAATAAAAAAAGTGAAAAATAGAGATTTAGTAGTAAAAAGGATGTTAGGTCCTATCTCCTATCTCCTATCTCCTATGAAAGGAGGGGCAGACACGTAAAGGATAAAAGCATGTGATAGTTACAGTGATCCTTCTACTTTTCATCCTCAATTTACGCATTACTTTGTGTTGTTGCTCAACTACAAGTCTACAACTACTTCTATTTCTATAAGCCTATTCCATTCCCATCTTTTGTGCTTTTTTGTTGATTGACTACCTTTCAGTTAAATCTAGGACACTAATACAAAATAGACTTTTTTTATGTTACTCAATTATTATTAATTAAATAATACTCTTTCTAATTCGTTATAAATGTCTATTTGTTCTGGCCATTTTGAAATTGCGGTAGGGATCACCTAAAAGTGGGTAGTATTTTAAGTAATACTAATTGTAAAAGTGGTAGTTATAATAATTGTAAAGGAGGTAGTTGACGTATTTTAAGTAATATAAGTGGGGTATTATGGTCTTTACTTGTGTGAACATAATGTATTTAAGTAAAAATTTCATGCCAAAAAAAGAAAGTAGATTACCTAAAAAAAAAAAAGAACTGAACATGTATAGTGAGTTGGAGGGAATACATTATACATGTCATAGCTTAGGCAAGTGTATCTGAATTATCAGACTTTTGGATTATCAAGCTTGACCAGTTGATAATTGCAATTCCCAACTAACTAATTCAAGGAAATCAAACAATAAACATTATGATATGGGGACTAGAGTAGGACGAGTATACTGTCCCTGTGAATTAGCACCGTTTAACTCAAAAAAGCTCTTATATTTTTTGGTCACAGGGTGCTATTTTAGAGGGAAAGAGGGAGTATTATAATGGGGAAACGATAAACAAAAGCTTCAAAGAAACATACAAAAATACACTTTTTTATAGTCGTGCTCTACTATACCAATACCAGTATACTAGTAGTAGTCTTTCTAGTACATTAACATAGAAGTATTTAAGAAATAGAAATGGTGCATTATTATTGAGCAAGTGCTACTGCTAACTGCCCTCATAAAATTTGTAGCACATGCTTTTGTCTGAATTGAATTGATACTTGCAATTGCAATTGGTGTGGAGTGTGGAGCCTGGCCCCATTTGCTTGAACTATAACGTATACAGTCAAAAAATAAAAATGTCAGGCTTCCTTTCATTTGAATTTTAGTACTCCTATAGGATACCCAAAGTATCACCAACAAATTATCTATATTAAAGAAATACTTTCTTGGTTTCAAAGAAATAGTTTGAAATATAAATAGAATAATAAACTGAATAAAAATGATGATAAAGTATATATTTAATAGTAAAAGTGAGAGAAATATGTGAATGCTATGAATAGATAAGCAAAATGTGCAGATGAAAATTAATGAAAAAATGTGAATTACCAATAACGATTATAAATAGAAATGTGACAACTAGAAAGAAAAAATAAAGCTAATTCTTTGAAAAAGAGAAAATATGTTATTTTGATGTAGAGTGAAGATGATTTTTTGAAGAAATTATGAGAAGTAATGTGAAACGACTACCATAATATTAAATATAACAAATTTTTAGAAGCGGGCAAAAAAATATAGCTAGGTAACTCTAAAGACAAAGAGAGTAATGAGTATTTACGATTTAGTGAATCATATTTAAATCTATAATATTTTATTTAGCTGATTTTTAATATTATGATAAAATCAACTAAACTAAAAATTTAAACTAGTAATACGTATGGGTGTGGGAGAGAAGGAAAAAGTAAGAAAATTTGAAACATATAAGCAAAATTATATAAAAAAAATCACATTATAGCTAACTTTTGAAACTATTTTTCAAAATAAGCACTTTTCTTAGTAACAACGGCCCATTACTTAATCTGAGTCAACAAAAGTCAGCTCAATAATCGGCAACTCTTAGTAACAGCGGCCGATTGTTGACCTAACTATTGGACCGCTCTTAATAATAACATCAGCCCATAATTAAATTTAGTCAACAATAGTCGGGTCAGCAGTCGGTCGCTGTTACTAAGAGTGGCCGATTATTGAGCTGACTTCTGTTGACTCAGATTAAGTAATGAGTTGTTGTTACTAAGAGCGAACATACTCCAAATCATAGCATCGGGAAAAAGTACTCTCATCTTGAGAAATAGTTTCAAAAATTGACTATGCGGCACATAATTAAATTGAGTCAACAATAGTCAGGTCAACAATCGGCCGCTGTTACTAAAAGTGGCCGATTATTGAGCTAACTTTTGTTGACTTAGATTAAGTAATGAGTTGTTGTTACTAAGAGCAAACATACTCCAAGCCATAGCATTGGCAAAAAACTCATCTTGAGAAATAGTTTTAAAAATTGACTATAATATGATTTTTTTTATACTCCCTCCGATCTTTTTAGTTGTCTCATTTTCTTATTTGACAAATTCATATCAATTGTCCAATTTTCTTTTTTCTCTATCTTTTTTTTACCTAAATATCCATACTTTTACTACTCTCAATACTCAACTACCACCTTTACAATTAATTTAATCAATTAAAATACCCAACTACCAATTTTTAATGGACATCACACCACCCTTAATAATCGTGAAAATTCAAACGAAACATCTAAAATAATTGAGAGGGAGTATAATTTTTGAAAAAGTAAAGAAAAATGACTGACCCAACACTAAAATCTAAAAAGCTCCGCCATTCTTGGACCCAATTTACTTGTGCTCATTATGCTTTTTTCAATCTTCAGATACAACCGACCGACAGATTAAAATTCGTCTACACCACTAATTTTGTTCCATAAATTATTGCATAATCAGTTCCACTCATTCTTTTTTCTTATATATACAAAGTATGTACTGCCCTCTTTCTTGACAAATATGCTACTTTCTGATTACTTACTGTTAAAAGCCATTATACAAATTTTACAAGAGTCTGTTAATTTAATTGATAGAATTTTAATTCGGTATGCACCAACTTACAAACTCTTGATCTGATATTAAGATTAATTCCAAAATTTGCAAGGAGAGATAAAATTACTGTTGATAAATAATCTAATATTTTGCACATCGGGAATGAATAAGACTATATATTGAATGTTTTTCAAGAATTTAATCTTTAATATGTATTTACTCCTGGCATACTCAATGTGGATAGTGAGGGGTGAGCTGTAGTGATTCAGATAGTTGTGCATAGCAAATGTTAAAATGTTGAATTATTAGCTAAAATTTAAAAGAAGTATTAATAGTTGAGGATTGTTGACATTATAAAATTTTAAGTATGACTTTTGCATATCCAGAGAAGCACATAAAACCTCAATTGATGCTTAGCTTGGTATTGTTGCCTAATTTATGTGATCTTACTTTGTTACCTCCCATGCAAATTCCTTTTGAGGAAATTTAAACAAGAGGCTTGATTACTCGGAATATAAAAGTTTTATCTTTCAAATGCTTCAAGTATCAATATCATGTTGTAAATCCATTGCTAAAAGACTATGATACGTACACATACTTTTCATACGTAAATATATTTTTCTAGAATCGTAGCACATGTGATTGTACCTTCGCTTATTTGTTACAGTTGTTAGCTGACAAAAAGCACGAGCAACATAGGACGATACTCGAACAATATCACTCGAAAGGTAAATATTACCTATGCTCATGTCTTAACAAGAACAAGAACGGAAGTAATGTCGAGAGAACACCCGGAGGCCTCTTATTCGTAAGGCAATGGAACAACATGCAATATGTCTCATCGGCTGTCTTCTTACTCACCATATACTCCGATTACCTTCAAATCACAAACCAAGTGCTCAAGTGCCCCGATGGTCAAGTAACTCATGTAGAGATGCTTAATTTTGCCAAGTCTCAAGTCGACTATATCCTAGGCTCAAATCCGATGAATATTAGCTACTTAGTAGGCTACGGAGAAAACTACCCTAAAAGGGTGCACCATAGAGGGGCTTCAATTGTATCATATAGAGAAAATAATGCCTTCATAGGATGCACCCAAGGCTATGATAATTGGTATGCCAGGTTAGACGGGAACCCTAATGTTGTGGTTGGTGCGCTTGTTGGAGGACCCGATTTTCAAGATAATTTTACGGATGATAGGGGGAATTACATGCAAACCGAGGCTTGCACATACAATACAGCCCCCCTTGTAGGAGTTTTTGCAAAGTTTAATCAATTAGATGGTCTTGAAGATACTTCTTCCCAAGAATTATCTTCCTCTTTTGCTTCCTTAAAGTAAGTGTATACCAAATTTATGATCTTTGTGTAGTGTTTGAGTAAAAATTTTCATATTAGTGTTTTTCAAATTGTAAAGGTTATCTATATATAGAGGGATGGGTCATGGGTGTATGTACCACCTCAAATAGTATACAAGTCTTGAAAGAAATGGGGAAATATTGTACCTCAAATTTTCAAATTTGTTTATAAACTTATAATGGTTTCCTTGTTTATGAATAAGTATTCCATGGCACCTAAAATTGATCCAAAACATAAACTTTAATTGTTTTCTTAATCACAATTTTTGTGAGAGAGGTTTTTTTGAGATTTTTTGAGAGACTATTTTCAATTATACCAGTCCATTATATATTTTTTAAAATATTGTAACAGGTGCTCTCTTAAGAGACCGTCTTTTGTAAAGACGGTTCTCAAAAGCCCAGCCCAAACCTAATTTATATTTTTTAAAAAAAACTGCTGCTGAAATCAAAGCGCGTGTGTCAAGTGGAATGTCAAAATTCACATAATATATTGAGTTATAACATTCTACCTCCTATTCAACCCATTAGTCCCATTTGGTTTTTTCACACTTGCCGAGACAACATTTTAACCCTTAATATCTCTAATTGTTTTTAATTAAAAATTATAAAAAGTAGATATTAATAATCTTTATATTAAGACGAATCAAACAAGATCCAACATGACTATATTTTAACATATAGATTAAGAATAAAATACAAATTAAAAGTGATAAGTGAAAAAAAAATCAATGGGACTAATGGGTAGAATAGGAGGGAGTATTACATTTGGTGTTATACTAGCATATATTTGGAGGTTATAACATAATTTAATTGGGGTTATAACATAATATATTTAAAGTTATAACCCCCAAATATATGTTGGTATTACACCAAATATATTATGTTGTAACCCCAAACAAATGTTATAACCCTAAGTATATTGTATGACTTTTCACATTCCACTTAACACGCACTTTGAAATCAAAGCAGTTTTCTTTTAATTTAACATAAATTAGATTTGGTTTTGGCTTTTGAGAGTCGTCTTTACAAAAGACGGCGGTCTCACAAGTAAGAATTTGTGTTTAGAACATCCCATTTATGAGTCTTTCACCAGACTTGTTGGCATATTTGCATTGTCTAGCAACTAGCAAGCATCTATACGTAAACTATCACTAGACTACCTTAAATAGGGGTGAATTTAAAATACTAGAACCAATCAAGCTCTTATTTTTTGTTATATTTTACACAATGTAACAATATGATTTTCAATCAAATGACTCGGATTACGAATTAGGCAAGCTCGATTATAGATTCACCTATGACCTTGAAAACTCTAGTGGCCCATTTCTAGCTCCTTTCCTAACGGCAAGCACAAATGAAAGAACGAAGGGAGTATTAAGCAGATTATTTCTGGGCCCACATGGGCTATAGATTCAACCATTGCAAATACTTGTTCTCGATCATCAACCACAAGGATCTCTAAAGGAATCATGGAAAAAAAATTGCAAACGAGTATACATGCAACCTTGTACATGGTGTCGCCACATCAATACGAAAAATGCGACTTTGTTTGCATAAATCTTTCTTCTTACTCACTCTTCAGCATATCACAAGATCTTTACAAGACTTTGAATCAATAGGATTTACATCTGACATTTCTATAAGTAAACAAATTACTCATGACTTACTTGCAATTACAGCAATCTACAAGGAACTCAGCTGTCAGCACCAATGGTCATCAAAATCGTAACTTGATCGTCGAAGGAACCATTGGTTAGACGTAAAAGTGAATTGCTGCAATTACATCACCAATCACCACCAGTAAAAAAATTGTTCATTCAAAGCATATTACAAATATTTTTGTCTAATAATCAAATGAAGAATACGGAGTGAATGAAAATTGGGTTACTGGTTCCTACATAGTACATGAATGTCTAAACCAATTTGCGCAACAATAAAAAAAAAACTCAAAAAGAATGAATCAGGGAGCTTCTAAGGTTAATTTTTCTTACTGCTAGAATCATCAAAACACCACCGAAATAACTCATCGACCATTTATTGGCCCTTTGTAATAAACCCCACAAAAACAATTACCCTGATCAGTAGAATCATCAAACTAAATCACACAAAAAATATCATGCTGCTTTATTGAATGCATACGTGCAATCTAGATAAAGTAAGTAACTTTCACTTCTTAATCTAACAAATAAGTTTTTTGATTTTCAAATCACTAAATGCATCAAAAACATAATGGTGTTACAACTAATTGTAATTAACATTCCATTACAAAGATGTATAATACACAGTTTTTAATGGAATATCAAGCCTTTTTTTAGCATCTCATTTTCATTCTTCATAAGAGACTAAAATTAATATCATAGCTTGAACTCAAACACCAAAAATTGATATTATAACATTTTCAATCCCAATTTATTTTCATTTTGAAAGAGAGTGGTGGTAGGCTGGTAAATAGGTCACTAAGAGGACGGAACCAAGTCATAATGGAGAAGACGACTTCTGATAATAAATATAAATAAAGAGGAAAAATAGAGAGAAATGGTGGTAGGCTGGTAAATAGGTCAAAATTTAAAGAAAATTCTAGATAAATATAGATCGTGTGTAATAGGTTTTAAGTCAACTCGGTTCATTTCGGAAAGAAACCCATCATAGTTTGGATTGATTGAATATAACTCATAGTTGCCATTATATTGAGCGGACTGCTTATAATTAGGATTATTCTCGTCAATGCTATATTAGACCATCTCTAATTAGGCTGACCCATTGTAAGTAGCATTAAGAATGATGTAAGTAGATATTTAAAATATTAAAGTAGGCATTAAGGATACGGTAAGTAAGCATTAAGGATACGGTAAGTAAGCATTAAGGATACGGTAAGTGGGTATTAATCTTAAATGGGTTGGCTTGAGATACGTCTCTCAAGACATTAGCTGATACTTAATTCTTCTTATTAAAAAAAATTAGATGGATGGTTTTAAATAATAAACAACCCTAAATGTTCCATCCATGGACAAAAGAATCACTATGGAGGTAAAAATAGAGGAACATAAAGTTTGGTCAATGAAAGGGACGTTACGTCTTTATAGTTTGTACATAGCACTTTCATTTTACAAAAGACATCCGAAAATTGAATAAATTTGTTAGACCATAATTACTTGCAAAAATTAATCAAATGAAGGACAGCATCAGCACACAATAACAAAAAAACTCAATGTGCCATTCCCAGAAGTTCTGAAAACCCACATACCGCAACTAAGTGACTAAACCCAGAAAATTTGAACACAGATTTCATCTTTACAATTCATAATCAAGCAAAGAATTCAAATAGATACAATGTGTTCAGCATTTAAGAAGATACCACTCAGATATTATCCTACAAGGCTACGACTTTCAGCATATTGCATTTATTTCGGTAAACAAGGAAAGCCTCAATACATTACCTCTTAAACAAATCTGGCAAGTTTAATAAAATTACATACATAGAACAGGATGAGAAAGTTCTCCAAGAGAACTCAGCTATGGTTAATCAGTAAATAGAAGAGAATAGATGCACACCTGGGACTCCGTAGGTGAAGGAATGCACACTTAGTCTCTGAGACCCAGTTCCACCTCAAGCTCATCATCCTCTTCGAACAACTTCAGAAGACGGGCATATTGTTCTTCTCGTTTCTTTTTTTGCCAGAGTTTGAAGAGGAAGAACGAAAAAAGCACTACTGCTGCAACAGCAATGCATACAATAGTCACCTTGGTTCCAGTACCACCACTACTCGTTTTTGATGAACCATCCCCACCATCATTTTTGGAACTTGGTGCGTCATTAGATAAACCTAACAAGAGAGAGACAGAGAGAGGCTTAAAACACAAATAAAAGGAACTTGTTTGACTACCCACCAAAAATACTTAGAGGCAAAGCAAAAAAGAGAGGTGGGGTGACATGGTGATACAGGCATACAGCCCTATTGGATACAGGGAAGAAAAGAAATGACCGAAGGATCCAACTAAAAGCAGTCACATCACCGATAGTTTCGTAACTAAATGGTACATACTATCCAGTTTAAAAACTCTCACTCTTTTCATACTCCACTAAAGGAAAGAAATGGACTCAAAAACCATGACAGTTTTGAATCTTGCATGCATCAAAAAAACAAATTTAAAAATAACCATTCCACAAAAATATAAAAGCAATCATTTGTCAATGCGCCACAAAAATTGTAATTCATACCAAGGAATTTTCATGACGAACTAACACATGTCTGGCTACTAAAGTTAAAAAAACAAATTGCTGGCAATGCACCACAGAAATTATAATCCTACCATATCAAATTGCTTTTGTGAGTTATTAACACTACTTTAGTAACTAAATATTATATGTAAGCCATAATAACAATAGATAGGAATGAATGAGAGAAGAATATGCGTAGGTAATCAATGCAATTGATTCTCCTAATTGTGGATTAATATTTGAAATGATTATTAGTATAATCTTTGTTAAAATCAATTTTTCATGCTAATTTGTTTTGGTTCACTGGATTAAATATCTAGATTCAAAGTTCAAAGCATCAATTAAGGAGGAAAAAGCTTGTCCCACAATTAATTGATCGAAGAAAGACAAAAAGTATATGATGAAGCACAAAGCCAAGTGCATAAGGCTCATATAAAAAAATGAGCCAATAGTGGGATGAGAAAACAAGTACACATATAAGGCTCCAATTGCAACTTACAAACCGTTTTTTACTCCTTCCTTCTGAATTTCACAAGTTAATATAAGCTAAAATAGTCATCTCAACTCCACGCTAAATACATATTTTAGCAATTTAACCGGTCTAAATTTACCTTTAAAGTAGAACCCACACTTAGCTACTCACTTATTCGACAAATTTTCTCTCTCCTAAACTAGAAGACCAAAAGCGATACGAAAGTACAACTCAAGTATTTAATTCTGGGCCCTTTTCATTATTTCTTACTAGAGTTTCACATTTCAAACACTTCAGAGTTTCACCGTGAAAATAACCTCCGGCTTTAAAGCAACATCTCAATAGTGCAATAATCTTTTCATGCCACTAACTCTTACATATGAGAATGATTTCGGAATAGAAGTGAAGCCCAATTCCTCTAGTGCTATGATATGGACTTAAAACTTAAATCTAGAACCTCACTAGAGAGCAATATACTGCGCCGCACCACACCAGTTTCCCTAGTAGAGAACACGACTAACAGAGGATGACATAGTAATTTGGTTACCACGGATCTCCATACCACATCTAGACAGTAATACCAAAATCTGCATTTTAACATAACCAAATGAAGTAGTGTTCGTGCTATTATGCATTCCACTACTTCTATGAGTGATTGCACCAATGTCATGGTAAGCCTAAAATTAATGTCCAATAGGCACACTATTTGTTTTCATTTTCTAGCCCTTCCCACCCTAATAAAGCTTTGATATCACGGCCTCCCTGGATAAGGTTTTCAAGCTACAAGACCAACTTCCAATCAGTAATCAGTCACAATGATAATTAGTTTAAAAGTTACTATAAATGGGTACACTTGATATTCCTTTGAATATATAGGGAACAAGCCCAACAAAGGAGCTAAATACAGAATAAGGGAACAAATTAATGATGAGTGTCGTCAATACCCATCAGAGTGGAGCAAGTGGTCGAACTTGTTGGTATAACATCAATAAAACATAATTCCTTAAGTAGATCCCCACAATTTTTCAGCAAAGAATGTGGTACCAACAAATTAATGATGAGTGTCGGCAATTCCCATCAGACTTCATTCTAGGTCCCCAGCATATCTATCGTAGGCTGAATTCGGCAATCTGACGATTGGCTATTTCCAAAATTGCAGTCTTATATGCAAACTTACGTATTCATAAGGCCCGATGAGTACTTAAGTCCAGATATGAATGCTAACAGGGTAATATATAATGTCAAATACCTATATCAGCTGGAAATACCAACGAGAGAAATGAATTGTCCAAGATTCCATTCGAAACACATTCATGATAGTACTGTTCACTCGACGGAGTGATTTTCAGGGGCAACCCTCAGAATGCATTATAGAGTAATAGATAATAAGCCGCACTATTAAGGCACAAAAGGAATCAAAGCTTGAGAAGAACACACAAAAAAACAAGCGGCACATTCTAACTGACAGATCAAGATCTGATTTAAGCAGAAACCATAAAAAAATTCCAAGAAATGTTCAAATAAAAAAATATAACGCCAATCATGACCATCTTATCAAGATGCCCAAACTCATAACACCTAATACATTCCAAATCAAAATCAAGAAAATCAGCAAAATTAGGTTACAAACAGTGAAATCAATCGAGAAATAAAAAATGTTAAAATCAAGTAATGAAATCAAACAAAATGTAAAAAGAGAAAGATCTGTAGCAGAAACCTGTAATAGAGTGAAGAAAGAATGAAGAGAAGAAAAGGAGAAGTCGAAGAGAGGTGGAAGTAGAGATCTGAAGCATGGCGTGGTCGTAGCTTGGGATTGAAGACAGGGAAATTGTGGGTCAATAATCAATATTGCGTTACGATTATTCATTCCAACTGCTTTTATTTTCTCCCTTCCTTCGTATTCTTGTTTGCTCACTCTTCGTTACTTGTATTTATTTACTAGTATATATACTAGTATTTGATATTGAATTATTATAATTATTATTATAATAATAATTATAATTATAATTTATAAGTATAAGGGAGAAGTTTGAATGAGAACCATCTTTATATGAGAACCATCTTTATATGAGAACAACTAATCTGCCTGGTAAAAAATGTTATTTTTTACTTAAAAAAAGTGTTATTTTTAGACAAAAATGTGTTACTTTTTTAAAACAAAAGATGATACTTTTAGGCGTTATTGAAAAAAACTTCACGTCTCTAAGGATCTGACTAGGGATAAGGCCAATTGGCGGCGCCTTATCCACGTCCTAGATTACTAGACTTGTTTGTTACTGTTCTTTGCCTTTCGTCATCGCTCTTTACCGCCTCTCTTACCATTACCGTTTTTTTAGTTATCTATACGTATTCTATTTGTTGTGTAAGTCACTTACTTTGCTTTCGGTTAGTTGATTTCTATGCTTGGCTAACGTGGGTGTAAAATGTAAGATGCAGAATTTCGATTTTTTTGCAGGTTCCTCTCTTTGAAGACCTTTCTTAAGCCGGGGGACTTTTTTGACCACCTTCTCCTTATGAGTATGAGACACCGTCTATCTTCCCTCCCCAGACCCTGAACATAGATTTGTCTATGAGCAGGATACGTATGATGATGATGATTTTGTATTTATATTTTTTTTCTGAAAATAACACTTTTTTGCTGAAAATAACAAATTTTTTTAAAAACAAAAGTAACATTTTCTTGTTCAAAAGTAACATATTTTTATCGGAGAGATTAATTTTCACAGTTCTCATATAAGTTTAGTTCTCATGAAAATTGACCCATAATTATAATTATAATTATAAGAATTATGTTAATTTTTTATAAATAGAAATATAATAAAAAATTTAAGACGTTGGATTGCCACACATCTTCGTTTACCAAGTCTACATAAAAACTAAAGTATAAGGAATATACAGAAGAGATGTATTATTTAATTATATGGAATTTTATTAAATGGGTATATCGAATATGATAATGAAATTCTATAATTTTTATTTGTAGGAAAAACACAATTGTGTATCAATTTGAACACTTTTATTTTGTCTGGGGTAAAAATAACGATGATTCGAATATCTAAAATTGTATAAGTTATGAAAACTTATAATAAATAACGGTAAATTCTTTTTGCTCTAAAATTATATTTCATTTTCATTTTACACGTTTTTTACACAATTTGAATTTGATTCATGTGGGAGCCTTATAGTTTTAAAACAATATTAACAAAAACACACAACATTAAAGAATGTTTATTTATTTGGATTCTTGTATTGCTAATAAAAATACCAAAATGTTATTATCTTTATTTATTTGGGTTCTTGTATTGCTAATAAAAATACCAAAATGTTATTATGTTTATTAAATTTGATTAGAGTAAAGTTGTCTATAAGTTTTCTTATGAATGGTGTGGATGAAATTAAAAGAGAGTTAAAATGTATAAATGAGATTAAAACAAAGTGGTAAGTCATTCTCCAAAAATTAAAATAATGCAAATTAAGTGGAACAGACCAAAATAAAAATGCTGCAAATTCAAAAGAACAAAGAGAATTCATATCAAGCTTTCTTATAAATTACGTGAATAAAATTAAAAGAGAGTTAAAATGTATAAATGAGATTAAAACAAAGTGGTAAGTCATTATTCAAAATTTAAAATGATGCAAATTAAGTGAGACAGACCAAAATGAAAAATACTGCAAATTCAAAATTTAAAAGAACAAAGAGAGTTCATATCAAGCTCAAATAAAAATATAAAGGTAAAAACTATTGAGAAAACCAAAAAATGAACAACCTCTAAAAGAATAACTTAAGGAAAAGGAATGTCACTAGTGAGAAAACAAGGATAATTTTAATAATCTCTTAATGATTTCCCATAATATGTATTCGTTGGACTATTTTACTCAGATATGAACCGCATCATACGATGAAACCAGCTCATAAAACGATTTGTGTTTGTCATTACTTATTTTATCATTCACTTGATTTGTTCAATGATCATGAAGATGTGGCAATATAGACAACACTAATTTCCAAATTACTTGGCAATTCCCATGGGACATAGAGTATATAGGAGTAATAAGGAACAACAATTTCTATTAAAAGTAAGTACATTATAAAATAGGGCAGAACATGGCTCTTAAAAACCAAAGTCCATCCAATATTGGAAGGGTAGAAAACCGCATCTAGAGATCACCGGAAGATCGAGCTAGAATTTCCTCGGTCTCTTGTACGAAAATTTACACGATATAAGAAAACCACTCTTTGAAACTTAACATCAATCGCCATTCGCCATACCATAATACAATCTCTCACAAACGTACAACCTATTTGCAACTAGTGAACAACAGACACACCAGGACTAAAAAATGAAGCCCAAAACTCTCGAGTCGAACAAAAACAAGATTAGGATACATATGTCATGTGCTTTGTCAACTAAGCTACTAGTACACTGTGCAAGTATCTCAACACGGTTATGTATAAATACACGTATGCCATATTTTCATAATTATATCTCAAAACCACCTCTCACTGTCCTTCGATTTCTTCACATCCTATGCAAGAGTTCCAGCGGCCAACGACATTCTGTACTCTGCTCACTATCATCAACACAAGCTAGTACTCGGCATGAAATTTAAGAGAAATGCCTAAATAAACTGCGAGAAAGGTGGCTTAAGAGTTCAAAGCCATGAATGAGTTCTGTCGCCGAGCATGCTCTGGGATGAGGCGGTTTACCATATCAGGCGGGATGCTTGCGAGCTCTGTGGATTAGACCAGAAGTTAAAATAAATGCAGTGAAACAATTTTCAACTTCAAAGGTAGCAAAACTTATTCAAGGGGATTTTTGTGCACAAGTAGTTGTGTATATAGATACACAGATGTGAAGATGTTCTTCCATCTGAAATCAATCGTAAAGGAGATTTTTACATTTTCTGATTCAAGATCAGAAAAAGGGTCTTTTACAATATCTACTTGGTCCTTATATACTAAAATCATTTTATGCACAACTTGAATCTTCATAACTTGAGTTGTGTATAACTAAACATTATTGTGAAAATATGAGATTAGAGAGAATGACAATAGTAAAGAAATATGAAGGCCAATTTCTCTCCTTTCTTCTATCCTCCTTTGCAGTATTCGAAGAGGAAAAGTAAGTTTACAACAACTTGGAACGAGTACCTTCTGTCATTCGATATGCCCAAACTAGGTCACCAATCAAGGGTCTGGTCCATAATCCAGGTAACATTGGTTCTCAGCGCGTTTGGTAAAGAAAACCATTTCAACTATTTCTCAAAAGAAGTATTTGGTCTATGACAGTTTTAAAAGTTTAATTAGGCTTGCAGTTGCATTTACATAAAATAGTACCTTGTGGCTTGAAATTGAATAGAGGAGGAAGAGGGCGGCCATTAGGTAGTCTTGTATTTGGATCCCTCAATTCATCAAAGAAGGAGTGAACACAAGCTTCCAACTGCAGTACAACAGTAATGGACATATACAAAGTGTTTAGTAATTCAATTATAAGTAGCAAGTAGTATTAACAGGAAGACCTAATGAGAATTAAGTGACAGAAAAAAAAAAGAACAGCTTACAGCAGTGCATCTCAAATTTGGAGAATACTGAAAAAATCTGCAGATTAGATCAACTGCTTCAGGTGGCAAACGTTTCTGAAAGACCTGACATTCACACAAGCAATCATGCAAGAATTCGTGAGACTCAAATAGCATAACTTTTACTTATTAACTGCTATTTTGTCAATTCAAGACAATTTAGTCCAAACTTAGTTAAAAAAAATAGTCCCATATCAATCTAAATCCAATAAATGACATCTTGACTGATTACAAAAATCAAATTTTCTATTTAAAATGTTATAATCTAAATACAAATCTACCCAATCAACCGTGACCATCCAACCTCTTTCTTTCTTATGTTTCGGGCCTATATCTCTTTCAACTGAAGGTTAAATGGAGTCCTAAACTAAATGCAAAAGGTTTTATGAAAACCAAGTATCTGAAAAGGAAAATCTAGAAATTTCAGGTAAAAGCATTCAAGGGCACCATCCTAATTTGAAAACAAGACACAGCTTCTCCAAATATGGGAATTTTAATTCTGCCACATGCTTAGGTAAAATATATACGTATACATAAGCAAACCCTTGTCAACGTCCGTACAGCGCTTGGCAGAGCATATCAAGAAAGCATTAAGCATTGCTTGGTTAGAGGTGATTAACATGTAATAATTAAACTTTCTAGAGTTTTTTGTCCCAAAAAAATTGATTTGAAAGGAATAAAATGCATGATCATCACTACAAAGAACACTACTGTATTTCTCCTTTCAGCCTTGAAATAACCTAGACACTTCAAGCGCATGTGAGTTTTAAGGCAAGTAATGGAAAGGTCCAAGAGTTTTAAAACTTCATACGGAACTTCAATAGCTAATATAAGATCCAACCCAAGCCCCATCCAACAATCACCAACAACACTCCTAGCCAAACTTACAATGTTTTCATAAAGTAAATCACTATAACCCTCTAAATTATTTGCCATTTATTTTGAGTTTTTATATTTCATCATCTAAATGTCAAGTTGGCATTTAAAAAACTCCCTTCCAAAGTGAGGGCTAAATCAAACAAAATGTAAGATATTAGGTTCATTAGAAGCCACAGTTGTACTTGTACCTAACAGAAATAATTGGAGCATTCCTATGGAAGATTATGAACTACAAAATTTCAAATGAATTTTACACCAACCGAAGACTAATAATTGTAAGATTTTATACAAGTGAAATTACACAAAGATATTTCGCTAGAGAAGGGGTCACCAATAGAGCACTCAAGTCATCAATTCTAAAGCTAAAGCATAATATCTTGAGTTTCATTTTACAAGGTTTGAGTAGTTCATCTTTACACCATTCGCTTTTTCTATCATGTAAATCACATTCATTTTGTTATTAGCACAACGTTTTATCAAGCACTTGTCATTTGTGAATACAAATGTATTAATTTGAAAAGTAGAGCATAATAACCCGAAAGAGAGACTGTAGTAGCCACTTGGCAACAAGTAACTCCCATTTTTTCATAACAGTTGTGATATGGTGGTATCAATGTTAAGGGGAAAGAGCCAGAAACAGAAGACATCGTTCGGCCATACCTTGTGCCATGGATGAGGTTTTATCTGTGGAAACTTAAATTCAGTATAGTTCGGATTCATGCACTTTATCTCCTCCCTTGTTGGTGTTCCAAGAACCTGCAGCAAAATCATAGCATGCATCGTTAGTTGGAACTACGCAACTAATTCCTTAAGTTGAAAAGCTAGATTTAATTGGTCGGCAAAAAATTATTTTTCCAAGGTTTCCATGGTTTTTGTCCCTATTTCTCGAGATTTGGAGAAGGATGATGTACGCAACAATCCCCGTGAAATTTAAAGCTTGCTTTTAAAACCTAATATCTTGTTCCGAAGTAATTTTCTTTCAAAACATCGCCCTAAATTTCTTGCCCAAAATACATTTGTGCTACTACTAAATTTAAGTGTAAGTTGGAAAGTACCTTCAAGAGATTAGTTTGGGTCATTCTTGCCTTAAATTTGTGTTACGTCACCTTTTTAAATAGGTTAATTTCTTCGTTGATAAGTAAAGTTGAGGTATAAGTTAGAGTTAGGTTGCCTAATCTTGAATATATTACATTCGTATATTGATGTTTATTATATGAATTATGAAACAAAATGATGTTGGTTTCAGTTTCAACTTTATTATAGTTTCATACTTAGATTATTTATTAATTTAATGACAAAAACGGAGTATTTACTTATGCAAGTTCAATTTCGAATTCCTAAGTAAAAACAATCTAAATAATACTTTAAGTTTGGTGATAGCATTCCAATAGGATGCTAAGTAATTAGATTCTTATTACAAAAAGAGGTTAGCAATCACCTATTAATGGTCAATCAAAAACCTAATTTTTATTACAACGGAAAGGTTGCGCACATCAAACTTATCAAATTCTGCCGAAACCAATCAAGGAAATGTTGTATTATCTCATAAAACATATCTGGTATCACCCTTTTCCCCACTTATCTCCTTTGAAAAATCTGAAAAGCTTCACTGGAAAGAAAACCCTAATTCTCAACTTTACATCTAAGCCAGATCAAACTACTCCGTAAATGTGACATCCAGAAATCCAAATTCCATAAAGAAAAATCCTGATCGCTCAATGCCAAATAAATCAGGTTATCAAAGCCATTTCCACGTCAAAGAAACATTCTTTGGCTTCATACAGCCAAGAAAAGACCTTTCTTTTCAGCATATCTAGAAAATGAGTGCCCACTGGCCACTTCCAAGATGATCCTTTTTGCCAATTCCTCCAATACGATAGCATTCACAGGTCTTAATGGGTCTTCCAATATCAATAAACTCACATAGGTAAAACAGAAAAGCGGTTCATGCTAGGTCTACAGAACTATACATAATACATAACATCTGAGTATTTTCTATTTCTCTCATGGGTGGCTGCATAACTGGATGAAATACTTCTTCCTTTCCTCCTTCACGGTATTAGAGGATACCCACCTCACCTTTGCTCAAGTCCTTTCTACGAATTCCTTCACCTTTAGATCCTTTATCCATAGTGCATAATTGATTTTTGATTATGCCAGCTTACATATATTTTCAAAAAAAAAATTGCTCTGACAATATACTTACCTTGATGATCTCTACAAGTTGATCGACCCCACTTTCTCCAGGGAATAATGGCTGCAGAAAACATTCAGCTAGAGTTAATGAGTATCACCATCCAGACAACAGTAACAGATTAATTAGCACAGAAGAAATCTACAACCTGACCCAGAAGTAATTCTGCCATAACACATCCTGTAGACCATATGTCTATTGCAGTGGTATACTCAGTGGCACCAAAAATGAGCTCAGGAGCACGGTAGTATCTAGAGCATATGTAGGAAACATTGGGTTCTCCTTTAACCTGTTACAACCCAGGAACAAAATTACCATTAGGACAAAAAGAGGACAGGAAATGTAAACGTCACAGGATAGACAAAAATCAAAAGAGACAACATTAAATCATGTAGAAAATGAAAAACGTACCAGTGCTTTTGCACTTCCAAAATCACAAAGTTTCAGCTGGTGTGTATGTGGATTCACCTAATAACACAACAAAGCTATTCAATCAATTATGTCTCCACAAAGAGCAACCCCCTGACTCAAGTATAGCACTTAAATTAATCTACAGATTCTCAGCACAAAAAGTAGCATACGCAAGGAATAACATGTGAACAGGAATTACATCCAAGCTGATTTGGACGGTGGAATTTTAGTTTTCCTTGAACCAAGTAAAGACAAAGAGGTACCCAGATGAAGAGGTCTATCACTAGTCAAGTAGTTCTTCCAGAATATCTATTACCTCTGCAACACAGATCCTCCAAACTCCACTCTTCCAACCAGGTATTCTCATCAGAAAATCTATCCAACCATTTGCTTTACCCCAAAATTAATAATCTTAAACCCATTATATCCAAATGATATGTTGAAACTTGGATCATGAATGCAAGCATCTCTAAAATCTCCTGATAATCTGCCAACTAGCTAGGTTTTATATTTCTATATGCATGGCAAAGTATGTCAACTTACTTCACAAATTAAACACACATTTAGTCGGACCAATGCAACATTAAAATCAGCAATTATGATTTGAGTAAAAGTCTAAACATTAAGCTTGCCACTTTTGATCAAAACACAAGTGCATTTAACATAAAACGGAACCTAATATTTGCTAACTAGAATCATGGTTAGTGAGTTTCATGACATTTCAGCCCCAATACATCACGTTGCTAAATTCAGAAAACAATAAAAATCAAGCATCTCTAGATGGCCATTTCCAGTACGCTATCAAGAAAGGGAAAAAAAAGAAAAAGAAAAGCAATGTACAGAGGGACTACACACAAAGTGTAACACAAATCACATAGCTTTTAATATTGGTGGAACCAGATAATTTGGTGTCAAAACTACCTTGTACCATTTATGACAGAGCCTTTTGGGCATAATGGCATTAAAAAAAAAAAAAGGAATCTCTAGGCTCCATTATGATCTTATGATTTGGAGATACATTTACAACACAAGATTTTTGTGACTGCAGAGTTATTTAAAATCTTACCAGTAGATTCTGGGGCTTAATGTCCCGGTGGCATATGCCAATGCAGTTATGTATATACGCCAGTGCTCTGCAGATCTGTCACATCCCAAAAAATAAGCATTAAGAAAGAAACCAATGAAACAAGCAACATATTTCTTTTAACCAAGCTTCAACAATGTTTAGTCAGCCTAAAATTCTTAAGGATTGTTGCGGAAATTTTGACAACTCCTAACAGTTGGAAGTATCCACTATTGAAGTTGATAAGGCTGCAAAAAATAAAAAAAAAAGAGTTCACATTGCACAAAAACCTATTAGCCTCATTTTTGCCATGTGTTTTATGCTCCATGTTTCACAATCAAGGATTTACCAAAGCTTAAAAAAGCCACTTCAAACACAGTCCTCACTAAAATTCCCAACACACCTTTTCATCCAAATGAACCAAATACTTAACATATGCCAGATAGTAAATGAGATTATTTAGAAGTCATATCCTCAAATATGAAAGCCACATAAACTCTCTAACTTCTCTTTTTTTTTCCAGGTTATACACTAAAGATTTACACCCTTCTTTAAAAAATTGAGATCCACTCAAGTATTCAACTATAAATCCTTGCTTCTTAAACTTTGTTGAGCAATCAAGAAAGATACGAAGTCTCATACACTGCACGATGAGAATTACAAAATGAGGATTACAAGAGGGAGAATTCCTTAAGCACAATGGTTCAAGTTATGTCATCATATGAGTCTAAAAACATGATATTACATGGAAAATTTGAAATAGATAAGATTCTTAATCAAAAAAAGGCATGCAATAAGATCCAAATCAAACTTATTCCAAATATAAGCGTCTGATGCCCCAAAGCACAAGTTCGGGTCTGTTCGCACTTACTAAGTGCGAACAGTAATAAACTGGTCAAAAAAAATCAAGTGTTTGTTCGCACTTGGTAACTGCGAATAGGTCAAACAGGGTCAACATGCTGATTTTAAGAAAAGAGTTGTTCGCACTTAGTAAGTGCGAACAGACTGAAAACCTAAAACAGGTTGTTCGCTGTTAATAACAGTGAACAGCCTGTTTTAGTTTTTCAGTCTATTCGCACTTACTAAGTGCGAACAGCCCGAACCTAAGGTTTGCGGATTACACGCTTACTTTTGGAATAATTTTGATTTGGATCTTATTGCATGCTTTTTTTTAGTTAAGAATCTTATTTATTTCAAATTTTCATATTACATGCATAGGTTTTGGTTTGGATTTTAAAATGACTCATGTTTCGTATCTTGTATTTCTTGGTCAAGCAGATATAATCACATAACTGACATATTTCTTTTGTTTATTACTTTAAGATTCAACACAGGTGACAGAGTTTCATTGCATACACCTAAAAAATATGTTGGCTCAATGGAAATTCATAATCAATTTTTTGTATAAACTTAATGGCTTACAACTACAGAGCTAGAGTTTTAGAATTTAGAATAAATAAATTTCATAATAGTTTTCAAATTTCTTACTTTTCACTTTCACCTTAAAAACACATACAAAAGTCATCCATCCCATATTAGTGTTTAAATTTCCAGATAAACAAATTAAACCATGATTATTTTTTTTCCTTCAAAAGGATCAAATTTTCCTTGGACTCAACTCAAAAAGCACCTAGATACCGTAATCTCAAATTTATTCACGGATGATAATGAGTACTTTCCTTCCTGTCATCACTTTGGAGTTCCACCCTTACTTGCTACTTTCCTACTTTACGGTTAATTGTATGTGATGAAGAACAAACTAAAACTTCACCATATGCAGGAGAAAAGGGAGACGTTTTCAAGTCCAAATGTAGAAGCAACGTCATTATGTCAATTCAATGCAAAGCTGTTTGGTTGGTTGGTTGGTTGGAATTAAAACCCAACACTCTCCCTCTATCTAATTTACACCTCATATTAAATTTTGAATAAGCATAAAATCATTTAGACTAGCTCAATGTTATCATTACGAAAGAGAGGGAAAATACATTTGATTTACTGATTTAATGGAATTCATAATCAAAATTAAAAGGAGAAAGCGACTACTATAAGTTTCAAAAAAAGGATCATCTTTGGGGATATTGCGCTCCAAGGTGGATTATTGGTGGGATTCAAATTGGTAAGATTCCCATCAGAAAAAAAAAAAAAAAAGAAAGAAAAAAGAATGGTACGATTGCTACAATGAGCACGTTGATGTTTGGTGAATTATCAAGGATTGCAATTTGTTTGACTACCCAATTTCCAAGAGGTCTTTTACATGGCCAGTAGCGCCTGTAGCGGAAAGTTGAAATGTAGGAAGAAAAATTGATAGATAAATCCTTTTTTTTGAGACTGGACATCATCACTAGGATCAAGGGTGGTATCTGATCATTTTCCGCTTCAGGAGGCAAAAAACTTCAAGCGAGGCCCTTATCCATTCAGATTTCAAAACATGTGGTTGGAACGCCCTAGTTTTCTCAAACAAATGAAAGAATGGTGGGAGCAATTTCAGGAGAATGGAATGGATGGGAAGAGACTCAAACCGCGAAAGATTAACTTGAAAGAGTGGAACCTGGAGGTCTTTCAAAATATTCGAGAAAAGAAAATTTTATTGGAGGACAAAATTGATGTTTGGATATGAAAGAATTAGAAGATAGTTAAGAAATGGATGAGTTGTACTTGAGAGAGAGTTGGAAAAATGAGTTGAAATGCCCATTTGGAATGGATGAAATTTGGAAGATAATCATCGAAAGTGATAGAGACAAATCACAGATCGAAATATTTTTTTAAATAGAATTTATAAGAGGTTGGGATATTTTGAATACAGATCTGATGAGCATGCCTGAAGAATTTTATGAGACTGAAATTAATAGCCAAAGTATAAACTCAAATTTTACTTATTTGGTTCCCAGGAAAAAAGGGTCAATCGGGATTAATGATTATAGACCAATTAATCTCAACTCTCACCACAAGATGCTACAAGATGGTAAGTGAGGTGCTTGCTCATGGGCTTGGGGTGGCTATCAAAGATACTAAACCCCTCAACAGAGCGCTTTTGTAAAGGATTGACAAATTTTCGACGCAGTTCTAAATGCTTTTATAACGGTGGAATTTTCACATAGGAAAGGAGACGAGGCCTAGTTCATAAGTTCAACTTTGAGAAAGCTTAATGGGAATTTTTATTCAAGACAAAGAAATGCAAGGGTTTTGGGAATACATGGTGTAAACGGATAAAAAGTTGTTGAGATTCCTTGAGTTTCTCTGTAGTGGTGAATAATGGTTCAACCCTAATAGAAGGTTGGGACAAAGAGATGCTTTCTCCATTGTTATTTTGTCGTTGATCTCTCGTGGAATTGATAGGGGTTAATTGATGGTATTAAAATAGGTAGAGAGGAAGTAGTCAGCCATCTACAATATGTGGATGATAACATCTAGATAGATAAATTATCCATACCCACATACTAGACATCAAATTTTAATCCTTTCTTTTCCCCTTGTTGGCTTGTTCTTTTGAGCAGTGACTAAGAATACTTTAGAATTAAGTTCCAGCCTTAGAATTTCTAAAAAACATAATAATAATATCAAAGAAAAATAATCACGTTTTTTGATATTTGAAACGAGAAAAATAGCATTAATCTACTTAATAACGAATACCTGATAGGTATACAATTTCACATATATTAAAGGCATCTTCTGGTGCATTCTGTTGTATCCTCTTGCAATGCGGTTGACAGTCTCGGGCACATACTCAAGAACGAGGTTAAGGTACACCTCCTCCTTTTCTGTTCGTGAAAAGAAAAAATGCTTGAGAGCTACAATATTAGGATGATCAAACATCTGCATGATCTGTAGCTCTCTATTTTTGTAACGTTTGTCTTGAAGCACCTTCTTGATGGCCACAATTTCCCCGGTCTCTCTACATTTCGCCTATAAATAGATATTATTTCAAGAGACAGAAAGCAATAGAGAGTAAGAATGATCATGAAACCCAAAATAACAAGGTTAAATTCACCTGAAATACAACACCGAAGGAACCTGTTCCAACCACGTGTTCTGCAATATAATTAATAGTCTGTCCACGAAAATCACTTAATTTTTGAGATCATAATAATCATCTACCTTAACCCATGAATAAAAAAGCTTATGCATACAATTTATCCAACCTGTCTAGGTTGACCATTTCGACCTCCAATTGTTGTCCTGATAACATGCCCTGCTTCAGTACCAGCACCATCAATTATCTCTGGTTCACTGTCCTGCTGAAATGGCCAAATTAAGAGGTTTTATCAGGTTACTGAAAGTACCCTACATTAAAAGAATACCTAACCTTTAAAATTGATCAATATCTAGGTTATTATTTAAGCTTAAGCTTTGATTACATGTCTGAATCTGATAGCTACTCACAAGGTTCTATTTGCTTAGATTTAAGAGGCACGAGGAGCAGGGAGGCGGAAGAGGAGTTTTTTCAAGGCGAAAGCGTGGACTTTTTGTATGCAATGCGCACAATTTCGCTAAAAAGCTCCAATATCAATTTTAAAACATTTTTAATACTTACAAGTTAAAGCAACATGAATGTCATTATAATAACATATAACTATAAGTATGCTAAACACTACTTTAGCACAAAGTCATACGATAAATCAATAAGCGGATAACGTAGTCTTGAGTTAACAAAAGCAATAAAAACTAAAACAAAGACAAAGGTAAAGAAAGCAAACAATTGTTCTTGATGCTTGAAATAATTTGTGATACACTTGAACAAACACTTAAAATCAAAATCAAAATCATACGTCAACCAGTGAAGATGGCGACATTTCAAGGTTATTTTTGTTCTTCCATTTCTCACTGTATATTTTTTTTTCTTCAGGCCAAGAAAAGGGGTATATATTTTGCCAGCTAAGAACTAAGGATTTAGTAATATTAGGCAAAAACATGTTATTTATCAAAAATCAGACTTGGTATATGTGGCGCAAAAAGGCTTGCCTTTGAAGACCCTCCTGCATCGCTCTGCACCTAGACCCAAGGAGGCGTTTAAGTGGTCGCCTCACGCCTAGGCGCGCCTCAGATGCGCTATTTAAACACAGCTATCATGTTGGCTACAAATAGGAATTCCTACAAATGACATTCAATAATAATGGCACACTCTTCCATGCCAAAAACTTATGATGCTCAAACCTGAAGAAAGCTTATGATACACACACACACTACTAGAAAATTACTTTGCTATGTTAAGACAAAAAAAGGGTACACCACATAATACATTTATGTGGTAAAGGATATGCATTTAGAAGTGAAAATGTGGACTTGTGGAGAATATTTAATTCATTAATTACATCCTCCCAAAATAATTATAGTATAAAAGTAAGTAAATTTTAGATAGAATTCTGATTTTATAACAGAAATTATCAATATGTTCCACTCCTGTGACTAAATTACAGATTCAAAGAAGTGGAATGCGTATCTTCTAGCATATTTTCAATAACAATTCTAATGAAACTCAATATATTAATATCTACAACATAAATTTTTTCTGTTATAGATATAATGACATGCTAGCTTAGTATAAATTAAGGAAGTAAAGTACTAATGAGAGGAAAAAGAGGAAAACATTTTCCTAGAAAACTGTTTTGAGTTTTCATTCCTTGGTTTGACTAGGATGATAAAATAGAAAACTTGGGTTAGGACAATAGTTTTTTATAAATTTGTTGACATTTTCCTCCAAAACGAAAAGTAAACTAAATTTAATCCACTCTTTCAACTCCAGCACCTCCATTTCTCCTAAAAGTTCTGCATCGATCAAACAAAAGAGCAATAATCATCATTTGCATTTATCATTTAAAAATAGTTCCCATGCAAAATTGTTATCTAAGGTTAATGTAATCCGCCTAACCAAACACTTCCTAAATGACAAAGGTAAGAAAAGAAGAAAAATTCAAGTAAATACAAATATAACCGTTAAGGTCAATGACTCCTCAAAACCACCCCCACCCCAACCCCCTTTACCTTTCTCATTGTTGAATGCTCCAATCCAAAAATACAATCGCAAGCAAGATTTCACCGTCGATGCAGATGGTTATGCGGTTGTCTCAACCTATATTTTGTGACTTTTGGTCACACAGTATGAATAAGAACCTTTGGCATTGTTTTTTGCACTATAGCTCCAACACAACTACATATGTATGTCAGTATGTGACTATATCCATTAAAGAATTGACACAATTCTTTCCACGAAAAATAGCTAACCGATAGCGAATTAGCAATTAACAACTTTATTGGTCAAACTCTTCACTTTACAGCAAATACATGTGTTAGATCCTTGACACTCATATGTGAATAGGTTACTTGGAACACAAATTTGGTTCAACAGCTTGAAACTTAATCATAAAATAGTCGATTCAAACACTTGGACATGTATTCGTGTCATTATGAGTCTAAGTCACATACAAATACCAAAATCTTATTCCCAAAAGATGTGCTTTGAAGACATGAACAAAAGAGAACAGTGCAACAATCCTCCGTTTTTGTTTGTTTGTTTCTAACATTATGTGGTCCTATAAGTGTCACATAAATTGCTAATCTTTATGCAATTGAAAAAAGCGCATCATGGTCGGTTTGGAGCTATTTTTGAGCCAATGAGTGAATTGTGAATCCAAAATGCGAATTAGCTAGCGAATTATGTCACATTAGGTCCTATTATATCCTTCTCCACCCTGACATCAAAGTCATTTTTGGTTGCCCCAACCACTTGTAAGGACTATATCCATCCAAATATGGGAATTGTGTTGCTGTCATTGCACCTATCTAAGGCAAAGAAGTTCATTCTTATTCATTTTGTCTCTAATATGTTCCCATTTCAACTTCCTTCCAAAATAAAGATCAAGGTGGAATCATGTCAGCTCAAAACACAAACATGAATAGAACACTTACACTATATTTCGATGGAATAAGATGGAAAGAAAAAGGCAATAAAAATTTTAAAGTTTTAATCCCGAAAGATAAATGACTAAATTTTCTGAAAAGGTTGATGTCGCAAAAGGGAAATAGAGGGAAGCAAAAAGTTTTGGAAAGTAAAAGGGAGAGGGAAGGGGGGGGAGGGATAGGAACTTGAAGGAAGAACCTTTCCATATTTTCTATAAACCAAGTTGTTCCTACCATTTCCTTCCCCTTCTTTTTCCTTTCCTCCCTATCCCTCTCTCCCCTTCATTTCCCCTAGAATAATATCAAGTAGGAATTTTTCACAAAATAGACATGTTAGACACTTGAATACATATCCATGATGTGCATAGGTGATGGGTGAGGAGTATGAGTGACATAGTTATATATGTCATGTTGTTCGAATAAGGATATGGCCGCACGACCGCAAGTCGACTCACGAATCTAAGCATTTTTGAAAACTTCTACTTGAAGGCTCATAGCCCAAAAATTTTCATTACCCTCTCAATTTATGACAAACTTGTAATGACACCCAATGTAAGCTTAAAATAGATAAAAGGATAGAAATATAGCAAGCATTGAGGCCCTCATTAATGTTAATGTTAGAGGAAAAGTAAAAGTCAGAATATGAAGCATTTTATCCAATAACTGTAGAACTAAAAACTTATAGTTCTTTGTAATGGGCTTTTAAAGTAACTCATCCAATCATGTGAATGTCTTCATTATTTAAAGTTTCATGTGATATTTGTTATTTGGGCACTAAAAATAACTTCTTTGTTGTAAAAAGGTTGCATACATTCAACCAAGGTTGCATACATTCAACCAAGCAAGCATTGCCTAAGTGGGAGCAACTTAATGCAATGAGGTAATAAGTGTATGTGTTATTTTTTGTATAGAGCATTAGTTCATCATGATTTCACCCTTTTGTAGAGTCAAGTTCTTTCCTATACCATGTGAGCAAAAACAGATTTATATTATTATTATTCCTCAAAATATATGGTTTAGAGTATAAAGCATGCAATCATCAGCTCATTGATCTAAAAACTGTAAAGTAATGTCAAACCCCATTTTGTTTCATGCCAAAAATCACAACAAAAGTAATTTAACCATCCGAACCAAAAGTCCTAGAATAATAAAGTAACAGCAACTGCATTGCCCATATGAACCAATGCATACTAATACAAGAAAATACACATGATTTGACAAGCATTCCTAAATGCTCCACAAAAACACTCAAAATCACACATAAAACATAGACTTTCCACACATGACACACGAACAGAGAAGATAAGAGCGAGATCTGGGCACTTAGACCAAGAAATAAAAGCAGAAGCTTCTCGAAACCACATGTCACAATAACTCACAGAAGACATCCTCCAATCATTTAAACAACATAAAAGTACAGAAAACAACAAATTACAAAAAACACAATATAACAATCATAAAAAGTCTATAACCTTGAACAAAATGTTCAGAAAAGCAAAAGGCAAAAAAATAAACAACAATTAAACAATCAAAATTGGGGCTTTTGAAAAACAACTCATGTTGGGGCAAAAAGAAACGGAAAAAGCTTACTCTATCATCTTCCCGGTCGCTTCTATCACCCAATCTCAATTCAAGCATATCTTTTCCCAACCAATCAACAGAACTGGAAGAACCCTTATGACCATTAGATGTCATTGAACTTCCCGGTTCCCCATTTCTAATACCGGTAGCATCCATTACTACTAATGCAACCTTTAAATCCGAATTTTGCTAGTGTTGACCCATTTCAGCATTCAATTGTAACAATCGAACAGAAAACTGAAATTGAATCGCCGAAAAGAGAGTCAGATCATATATTTAACCAGACGATGAGGGCATCAAAGGACGACGAAATTGAATAATTCGATTAGAAATGAATAATATTAGGAAAAGAAAAAGGCGATGATGAAAAGTAGTAGATTTTGGAAAACGAAGAAGGAGAAAAACAGATCGTTAGGGATTGTAATGTTGGTGAATTGGAATTGGGAATTGGGAATTAGGAATTAGGAATTAGGAATTGGGAATTGGGAATTGGGGATTCTCGATCGGAATTGGAAATGCTTGGGGGAGAGAGGAAAGGAAGAGGAGTGTCAGTCCTGTTTTCTGCTCTATTCGTGATCGTCCAAAATCCAAACAAAAGTAATCAATTGCGGATATACGTTCGGTTTGCGACTTCGTTTTTTTTTTTTTCGAATCTAAATCAAATTAAATTTATTTTGGTATTTTTGTTTTTTAATTCGACTCAAATTAAATTATAGTGCGGTTTTAATTGAACTAAACCAAATTAATTTGATTTAGTCTTTTTCGGTCAATTCAAATCAAATTTTCGACTCAACAAAAAATTAAACTGCAAATTGATTTATATTAAAAAATATAGTAAAGAAAAAAGTTTAAAATTATAGTAGCAAATATAGAGATGGTAAAATGAACTTGAATTGGGTTTTGCAATTATAGTCAATTAAAGTCTTCTTTTATACGTCGGGTTGCACAAGTTCACTCAACTAGTAGTTTGACAAAAACATAAAAAAGTGAGTTTCAACTCTAATTCAGTTCTATGCTCAAGCCTAATCCAAACCTAAATATTGTGGTTTTAAAATTTCCAATTTAAAACTAAATCCATTTATTTGATTTGACTTGGTTTGGTCTATACCTTTATCTCAATTAGTTTCATCCCTAACTGTAAATAGTAATACTTATGAGTTACAAGTAATTTATTATTTTCATCTCGCTTCTTTTTGTCTGCAGGTTGCTCATATTTTCTATCATCTTCTTTTATCACTTTTTTTTCCTATTTTTCTCTTTCACTCAAAACTTAAATTTTTGATTTTTTTTTAGGAAAAAGGGCAATTTTACATAATATATGTGATTTTTCGCTAAATTTTCTCCTAGCGAAAATCATATATTTTATGTGATTCATGTCCTTTCTTTTTTATTTTATATTTTATTTAATATATAACATTAATTTATTCATATTATTAATGTTATTTATTATTTTTACGTATGATAAAATCAAATATAAGGAATTCTAAAAAAAATTGCGACAGTGAAGCTTCTCCTGCATTGACTACTTCAAAATACATAAATGGAAAAATATCCAGAAAATGTACATTTTTCAACCCTAATAATTAATACAGATAACGCACGATAATGCAAAGATAGCAGAGATGGAAGTAATGGAAATAGTTTAAATAAACATTATAGTATTGTTCACTATAAAAAAACTATGGAGCATCTAATTCTAATTCTATGAACATCATTTGTTTTTAGTCGTGGTGACATATGAAGTTATGAACAATGAGTCTATATATATATATATATATATAGGGGAGGGATCTAATGAGAAAGATGTTGAAAATGAGAAGGGTAAAAAAAACTCTACACCCTTGATTTCACTTAAATAAAAAAATCTATGGTCACAATGGAGCCAAAAACACATAATTGTAAAAGTAATTATGTTACACAAAAAAGTAACTATGATATAGTTAGTTCTTAATTTATAACATAGTATCTTTTTTTGTATATATAGTAACAAAATAAATTAAACAAAAAACTTTCTCAACCTTATCATTTTAAAATCCTTCTCATTTGATCTTACATCTATCTATCTATCTATTTATATGTCTTTAAAATGTCTTGTTTGATCACAACTGAGTAAATTAATTACTATTGACTCAACACAAGTGCAAAACTTTATACCCTCCATCTGAATTTGGATTTTTCCATAGAAAAATCAACACATTGTAATCAGTATCACGCCCTTCCCGGACAAGATATTGTGTTCAATTCTCGAAAAAAAGTAATTTTACTAGTCATCTATTTAAAAATTCAAAAAAATACAACCTTTTACTTGCTCGAAAGAACTCGGTTGGTAAATGGGTTGCAAATTATGGGGAGGGATGTAACAAGTAAAGAAACAGAAAAACAAAGGAGAGTTAAGAAAATCACACATTCACAATAAATAGATAATAAGCTTAAGCCAACTCATAACAAGCTATGCTCCAAGCCTCCAACCAACCCAAACTCGACTTTGGAAAAAAAATCATGACCAAATGTCACTTGAAGGTTAGGTTACTCCTAGGATGATGAACAACAAGGCTTCTTCGCAGAAGTCTCGGATGCTGCTCCGACAACTATAGTTTGTCCTCCTGCAAGTGTAGCAGGTGCTGGTTCATTAGAAGATAACGTCTTCTTGCTGATAATCCGATATATCTCAGAGAGAATGGTTTGAAATGCCTTCTCAACATTTGTTGCTTCGAGAGCGGATGTTTCTATAAAAGAAAGACCCTCTTTCTCGGCAAAACTCTGAGCGTCCTCGGTGGCCACAGCTTGAAGATGCTTGAGATCAGTCTTGTTACCTATAAGCATGATCACAATGTTGGCATCCGCATGGTCACGTAGCTCCTTCAGCCACCGGCTCACATTGTCGAATGTTGTAGGTTTGGTAACATCATACACCAAAAGAGCACCCAGAGCACCCCGGTAGTAGGCACTTGTGATTGCTCTGTAACGCTCCTGACCAGCTGTATCCCATATCTGTGCCTTCACAGTTCTTCCTTCAACCTATTAGCAAGTAAACAAATAGATAGCCTTGAGAATGAATCTACTTAAGATGATGAAGCCAATAAATGTCACAAAGGAGAATGCATATATTTTTTCTCTGTGGAGAACTAGCAGCCTTTTTGTTATTTAAATTTGGGCAAGGGTTCTAAATAAAAACAAGACATATTCCAGATTAAAGAAGCACCACTATAGTAGCAGCTCCCTCTTTAACATAGGAACAAAACAGCAGCCAGATGATGTGACTAAATAAAAATATGCATAATTCACAATCATGTATTAGGGATTGTTGAACGAAGAAACTAAAGTCGTGGACTAGCCATGAAAGCATCAAAAATATTGTAATCGTAATGTGTAACATGTATTCCAGTAAAAGCAAGGCCAGTTTCAGCTTAATGAAGAAACTACTTCAGAATCAGGTGCACCAACATTTTTAGGTTATAATAAGGCGATACAAGTTCTGGATAATTTTTTTTTAACCTAGGACAGTTTGATGGCTAATGAAGATCTAAATCTAGTAAATGAAACAGCAGGACCACAAGTCCACAACACAGAAAAGAAACCAGATAGAAAAAGTACGGTAGGCAAATACAAAGGGAATATGAAATTTTCTGGACAAAGATGAGAAGAGAAGCGATGCAAAACCAAAACATACATGGAATATTTTATTAACACCAACTATGGCACAAATTTACCTTTTGTTTTGTATGAGAGTGGAGTGAGGCAGCATAGGTTTATCGTGTATTAGTTCACAATAGCTTTCAATTAAATAAAAGAGATTTTTATTAACACTTTCAACAGTCATGCTAGCTTTCAACTACATAGTTAAAAATAACTGAAATTGAAGTGCCATCAGTTCAGGATAACTATATAAAAGAGATTACAAGGAATAAATAATGAAATTAAAAGGGCAGTGCAGATGCCTTTCCAACACAAGGTTGAGTACTTGAGTTATTTCAGAAATCACAAATTACTAGTATAGACCGATGGATAGCAAGATTACAAAGTGAGGGGTTAGATGAGACTGGGAGTAAAACTCAAATGCAGGGTGGGACCGGAGGCAGGGAACAGAAGGTGTGGCGCCCAGATGGCAGTGAGGGAGGGGTGGTTTAGGCATTTGGGGGGGGGGGGGGACGCATTTTCAGGGCAAGGGATCTTTAATTTTTCATTAAGAATCATTTATTCCTTATTTACTTATTTAGAACTAACCTGGACAAAAACATGTAACCTGTCAAAAGTCCCAATCATTGCTAACCCATAGCACGGAAACCATTATAGAGAAGGCAGCAAAAAATCAACAAGTTTAATAATACTATAACTATCTTCTCTAATTTTATCAACCAATTTACAAAATTATTCACAATAAAGTTTAGGGAAAATTGTCAAAAATTACCTAATAAATTTTTTTTTTTCGAAAAAGTACCTAATAAAAAATGTTTTGCCCAAAAATACCTGACAATATTTTTTTCTTTTCTAAAGAGTACCAAATAACGTTCTCCTTTAGTTGAACGTCAAATATGACGGTTGACTGGTCAAAATCGAAAAATTCTTTTTCCTTATCTTCAATTATGAATTGGAAAAGAAATTAAAGATGAGGAAGTTTCGATTTTGACCGGTCAACTGAAGGAAACCGTTAATTGGTACTCTTTGGAAAAGAAAAAATTTTGTCAGGTACTTTTTGGGAAAAAATTTTATTAGGTACTTTTTGACACTTTCCTAAAGTTAAATATGTTGACAAGAAATTTTTATGAAGTACATACTTCTAAATGGATGCACAAATACAAACTTCATATAGAGGCACAGGCAAGTGAAAACATCTTGAAGATAGATCATTTTTCAAAAAGTTAGATCATATTTCAAGACAACAAAGGCTACATGAACATTCTAACAGTTGTTTATGCACTACATACTTCTCAAATCTCAACGAATGCACATATGCAAATTTCTTGTAGACGCAAGTGAAAATGTCTTGAAAAGAACTACATCCACTATTAAAAATTAACTCTTTGATACCATCCTCTATTCTTCAAGATTGAAGTTAAAGTGTTCAACCACTTGAACCTAAATTTCCAGAAACAAAATAACCACTTCCTATCTTGTGCTGGAAATACAAGCTAGTTGTGATGCTTCAAAATGGCATCAATTGATGTGAAAATAAAAGAAAGAATAAGACAAGGCTGGCTACTTGGATTGGGCACGAAGACAGAAGACCAGGAGGAAATACTCGAACTAACAGCCCATAGGCATAGAATACTCTTTAGTGTGAAAGATATGGGTAGGGAGTACACAGTAAGAGTTAATGCTGTCCAGATCTTCAAGCCACTTACAATGAAAATCGCATAGATATATGCTAAACAGTAAAAACGCTAATAGCCTCTCGTGAATTCAGAATATAACAAGACATAATTGCCTTTCTTTATGCCATAGGTTTTACAATTCGTCTGAAACAATGACTTCCGAATGGTAACGACTAACAAGCAGAAGAAGAGAATCTCATAAAACAAACATGTACAAAAAACAAATGCAAAACCCCAAAAAACTACAAAAAAAGTGTCCATATAGAGTCCATTGGAAAAGAAGGGTATTTGGGCTGTTCAACTATATCACCATAAAATGGTCAAAAGATGTGATATTACATGCAAAATGCGATCGGATAATCTTTGAAACTCAAAACTAGTCTGGAAATAATCCATCCATATACCCAAGACAGATGCATACTCCTATACTCCTAAATCCCAAAATATACAAGAACTAATAACAGATTAGCAAACAGATCCGCCACTCAAAATCAAAACACAAGCAATAAGATAACCGGAAAAACAACATCCTACGAGCATAAAAGTTAGCAAACAGATCCACAGCTTAAAATCAAAACACAAGCATAACATGAAATGAAACCCCAATTACCATATTTGTACCAGCATATCTCAAATCGAAACAATGATCTAAACAAATTCTACAAGCATAAAAAATATCAGTGTAAATTGCGAAAATCCACAGCAAAAAGTAAAAAATTAGATTAAAAATTTGTAAGTAAATAAACAATACAAAACAAATTCCAAAAATTCTACAACAATCCAGTACCAAAAAGAGATTAAAAAAAAAAGAACCTGAAGAGTTCGAGTGGCGAATTCGACGCCAATAGTGGATTTAGATTCCAAACAAAACTCATTGCGAGTAAATCGAGAAAGAAGATTGGATTTGCCGACTCCTGAATCGCCAACAAGTACAACTTTGAACAAATAGTCGTACTCTTCTTCGGGTTTCCTCGCCATTGTTGAAATCCAAGATGATCTGATAGTTTGCAGTTACTGAGAATGTAATTGAGGGTGAGAGACAACCCTAAAATTTAGGAATTAGGAGTACAAAATTTCAAAGTGAATTGCTATGATTATGAATTATGAATTTCTTAATTCACCATATTTCAACGGACTTTCTTTTCTTTCCTTACTTGTTTGAATAATTTGTAAATTACTCCTACCGGACTATTCTTCCCATTTAAAATGATGTACAATATTTGAAAGAGAAAATTTTAGGGAAATTTCACGTGGTAGCATCCAGTTTTGATGAAATGCAATGGTAGCATTTGTTTAAGAAAATTCTACATGGTAGCATCCAGTTTATGCACTATCTAATTCTCGTAGTATTTTCCGTTAAGTTCTTGTTAAATTCCGTTAAATTCATCATTTTGTAAGTTTTTTCCACGTGGTAGCATCCAGTTTTTGTTAATTTACCATTTTAACTTTTAATTCACCATTTTAATGTTTAATTCATTAACGATCATAAATTTTTAATAATTTTATTGAAAAAATTATAAGAAACTATCTAATCGGGTCGAAACAAGTACTTATTCGCCTATTTTTCGATACGTAAACCGAAAAAGATATTTGGCGTCATTTTTACCTGTCATAACGATTTTTTTTCAAAAAACGGACGTTGCAAATATACTTATGGGGTAACTCTTTCGAAAATCCGGTCGAAACAAGTACTTATACGCCTATTTTTCGATACGTAAACCGAAAATGATATTTGACGTCATTTTTACCCATCATAACGATTTTTTTTGAAACAACGGACGTCGCTACTATCCTTATGGGATAACTCTTTAGAAAATTCGATCAAAACAAGTATTTATTCGAAAGAGTACTTGTTTCGACCGATGAATTAAACATTAAAATGGTGAATTAAATGTTAAAATTATTTTTCCGTAAAATTATTTAACATTTATAAAAAAAATCTCAATAAAATTATTAAACATTTATGAGCGTTAATGAATTAAACGGTGAATTAAATATTAAAATGGTGAATTAAAAGTTAAAATGGTAAATTAACAAAAACTGGATGCTACCATGTGGAAAAAAAACTTACAAAATGATGAATATAACAAAAACTTAACGGAAAATGCTACGGCAATTAAATAATGCATAAACTGGATGCTACCATGTGGAATTTTCTTAAAAAAGTGCTACCATTGGCATTTCATTAAAACTTGATGCTACCATGTGGAATTTCCTAAATTTTTATTTAGGGTTTTTAAGATATATATAGCTGATAAAATATATTCACATGGAATCTTGTTAGATTAGTTTAAAGTATACTTTTTTATTATATATTTTTTATAATTTTTTATGATAAGTTTTAAGAGATATTAAAACTCAAAGGTTATTTTAAAAACTATGCTAAAAGTAAATTGGAAAAACATTAGCAACCGGAGGGAGTACATATTAGTAGTCAAACTTTTATAAATTATGGTCTTATCGTAATTTTTTTTTTTTTGCGAATTACAACCATAAAACATCAAAGTCTATGATGTTCAGGTTAATTCACATAATTTCGAATTTCGAATACCATTAATTTGCAAAATTCTTAAACTTTTAAGGTTGCAATTCACAGATTATTCTACTTGTATATTTAATACTCACCTTTATTCACTATTATTGTCTCATTTGCAGTACATTATTAATCGATCACTCTTAATTTATACTAATTATTTATTCTTAATTTATAAATTAAAATATAGTCAAATGAGATTTTTTTATTTGTCTTTATGTAAATGTTATTGATATCAACTTTTAAAATTTTTACCCAATCACAATTAGAGATATTTAGGATCAGAATAGTGCATTGAAAAACATATTAATGACAAATAGGACAATAATAATGAATCACAGTAAGTATATAATAATATTAATTAATATTAATATAAATCCATCCATTTTTTAGTTGCACCTGTGTTGATTTCAGCACCATTCATCAACCAAAATTAACTTGCTTATTGTCGTTAATCAATAATTAAATATAGTCATGTAAAATCTTATTTAAATCATCTCAATTTAAAGTTTGTTAATTTTTAATTTTCATATATTTTATTTGCATAAATAGAGATATTTATGATTAATGATTGAAAATGTGAATTAGATGGTGTGTGAATGTAAATAGTACAAGTAAAAAACAAATGATTTTTTTAAATAAAAAATTACTTATAATCTTTTACTATCTCTATCCCTACGAAATTTCACCGGCTACAATTGGTGCATACAAGTATTATGAAACTGAAAGATAGTATAAAATTTTCCGGGTGTGATAAAAGTGAAAGAAAATGAGAAAAGAGGTGTGAAGATAGGGATTAAAATAAGTGATGAAAACACTACCTAAAATAGAAATATTGCAAATTTAAATGGACAGATTAAAAACAAAAGTAAAACAATCTCTTGAGATAAAACTTAAAAGAGTATAACTGGAATTTTTTTGTTACAACCTACATTGTAGACTGAGGAAAGAAAAGACGTTAGTGAGAATCAAACTCAAGTTCCTTCTAGATAGAGTGAAACATGGTTAAATTAAGACAAAACTCGAATTTTTTTTAGTTATTTGTACGTGTTCTATTTGTTGAGTATATTTAGTTAGTTGGTTACTATTCTTGGTTAACGTGGGTTTAAGTTGCAGGCTTTCAGATAGTTACAGGTGTCTCTCTTTGAAGACCCCTCTTGAGCCAGAGGACTCTTTGACCACACTCTTCTATATGGGTATGAACTGTCGTCTATCTTCCTTCTCCAAACCCTGATCATAGTTTGTTTATGAGCGGAATACACTGAATATAATGAATATAATGATGATGTATATAGATGAAATATTATTTAAACGCGTCGTCATGGCATGAGCTTAAGGCCGAGAAAGCGACGGCTCTCATGTTCAAGAAAACAGAGTCCTTGTCATAGAAAATGAAGGACCACGGTCCATTAAACTAATCATTAGCCTTAATTGCATGTTTAATCTATATATTTCCGAAAATTTGAAATAAATAAGATTATTTATCAAAAAAAGCATACAATAAGATCATAATCAAACTTATTCCAAAACTAAGCATGTAATCCGCAAACCTTAGGTTCGGGATGTCCGCACTTAGTAAGTGCGACAGACTGAAAAACTGAAACAGATTGTTCGCTGTTACTAACAGCGAACAGTCTGTTTTTGGTTTTCAGTCTGTTTGCACTTACTAAGTGCGAACATCTCTTGTCTTAAAATCAGCATGTTGACCCTATTTGACCTGTTCGCAGTTACTAAGTGCGAACAGACACTTGATTTTTTTGACTAGTTTATTACTGTTCGCACTTACTAAGTGCGAACCGACCCTAACCTATACTCTGGGGTACCAAACGCTTATATTTGGAATAAGTTTGATTTGGATCTTATTGCATACTTTTTTTTGATTAAGAATCTTATCTATTTCAAATTTTCGATATTTCCTATCTTGTTGATGTTTGTTCGTTCATTACTTGTATGTCTTGACCCATAAAATCAACCAATTAAATTCAACTTCAAATATTTTTACTTGACTAGTTACAAAGAAATTCAAACAAAAAGTATTTTTTCTTGTCATAAATTAAATTTAAATAATTCAAAAAATACAACCTTTTACTTGCTTGAAAGAACTCAGAGGGTATCTGGGATGCAAAATATGGGAAGGATAAAACTAAAGAAGAAGCCGAGAAATAAGGGAACAATAGAAGCCAAGAAAATCTCGAATTCACAATAAATAAATCATGAGCAGATCCGACTTGAAGGTTACTCCTAAGATGATGAACAACAAAGCTTTTTCGCACCAGTCTCGGATGCTCCTCCGACAAGTATAGTTTGTCCTCCTGCAAGTGCTGCGGGTGCTGATTCATTAGACGTTAGCGTCTTCTTGCTGATAATCCGATATATCTCGGAGAGAATGGTTTGAAATGCCTTCTCGACATTTGTTGCTTCGAGAGCGGATGTTTCTATAAAAGAAAGACCCTCTTTCTCGGCAAAACTCTGAGCGTCCTCGGTGGCCACAGCACGAAGATGCTTGAGATCAGTCTTGTTACCTATAAGCATAATCACAATGTTGGCATCCGCATGGTCACGGAGCTCCTTCAGCCACCGGCTCACATTGTCGAATGTGGTAGGTTTGGTAACGTCATACACCAAAAGAGCACCGAGAGCACCCCGGTAGTAGGCACTTGTGATTGCTCGGTAACGCTCCTGACCAGCTGTATCCCATATCTGTGCCTTCACATTTCTTCCTTCAACCTATTAGCAAATAAACAAATACATTGACTTGAGTATAGATCTGCTTTTGAAGTTGATACTAATTGATGTCACAAAGGACAATGCATATATTTTTTTGTGTGGAGAAAACTAGCAACCTTTTCTTTATCCAAATTTGTGCAAGGATTCTAAATAAAAACAAAGCATACTCCAGATTAAAGAAGCACGACTTTAGTAGCAGCTGCCTCAATAACATTAGGAACAAAACAACGGTCAGATAATGTGACTAAATAAAAATACACATAATTCTCAATCACGTATTAGGGATTGTTGAACTAAGACTAAAGTCATGGACTACGCATGAAAGCATCGAAAAAGTATGGTGGATGAATACAAAGAGAATAAAGAAGATTCTGGACAAAGAGACGAGAAGAGAAGAGATGCAAAAATATCGAACATACATATTTTATAACGCCAACCTATGAGCACAGATTTACATTTTGTTTTGTATGAGGGTGGGTGAGGCAGCATAAGTGTATTGTGTATTAGAAAAGATTTTTCATCAACTTTCAACGGTCAAGATAGATTTCAACTAAACGGATAACAATGAATGAAATTGGAGTTGCCTTCAGTTCAGGATAATTAGATAAAGACATTACAAGCAACATTTAATGAAATTAAGGGCAGTGCAGATGCCTTTCTCACACAAGGTTGAGTAGAGAGATCACTATTCGCAAGTATAGGCTAAGGGGTAGCAAGATTACAAAGTGATGAGATCGGCCGTCGAACGACAATCAGAAGAGGGGTGGAACTGGAGGCAGGGAAACAGAAGGTGTTGTCCAGATGGCAGTAAGGAGGGGTGGTTCAGGCGTGAGAGGGGGGCTGCACGCATAGTCGGTGCAAGGGACAGGCTTTTCTAAATTTAATCTTTAATTTTTCATAAAGAATCTTTTTTTCTTAGAATTTAACTTGGACAAGAACATGTAACCTGTCAAAAGTCCCAATCGTTGCAAACCCATAGCATGGGAACCCTTACAGAGAAGGTAGCAAAAAATCAACTAGTTAAAGAATACTATAATCTATCTTATCTAATTTCATGGACAATTTCCTGAATTATTCACTATAAATGAAATGAGTTGATAAGAAATTCTTATGCGGTACATACTTCTATACGGATGCACAAATACAAACTTCATACATAGGCAATCAGGAGAGTGAAAACATCTTGAAGATACATCATTTTTCAAAGTTAGGTCATATTTCAGGACATCGAAGGCTACATGAACATGCTAAGTTTTTTATGCACTACATACTTAACGAATGCACAAATACAAATTTTTTGTAGAAGAAAGTGAAAATGTCTTGAAAAGAACTACATCCACCATTATATAGTAACTCTTTGATACCATGCTCTGTTTTTCAAGATTGACGTTAAAGTGTTCAACCACTTGTACAGTTGTACCTATATTTCCAGGAACAGAATAATAACCACTTCCTATCTTGTGCTGGAAATATAAGGTGATTGTGATGCTTCAAAATGGCATCAATTGATGTGAAAATAAAAGAAAGAATAAGACAAGGCTGGCTACTTGGATGGGCATGAACACAGAAGACCTAGGAGGAAATACTCGAACTACCAGCCCATAGGCATTGAATACTCTTTAGTGTGAAAGATATGGGTAAGGTGTACACAGTAACTCAGTAAGAGTTAATTCCATCCGGATCTTCAAGCCACTAACTATGAAAAAGGCAATAACTATACTAAAAACAGAAAACCCTAATTTCCTCTCAAGAATTCAGAATTTATAACAAGACATAATTGCCTCTCCTTATGCCATAGCCCATAGGTTTTCCAATTCGTCTGAAACAATGACTTTCAATGGGTAACAACTAACAAGCACAAGAGGAGATCTCATAAAACCAACATGTTGGAAAAAAATTGCAAAACCCAAAAATCTATACAAAAGTATCCATGTTGAGTACATTGGAAAAGGAGGGCAATTGGGCTGTTCAATAATTCCCATAAGTTTCAAAAGATGCCATGTTGCATGCAAAATGAGATCGGATAATCTTTGAAACTCAAACTAATCTGGAAACAATCCATCCATATACCCAACACAGATGCATACTCCAATACTCCTAAATCCCAAAAATATCATAGAACTTAAAACAGATTAACAGATCCGCCACTCAAAATCAAAACACTAGCAATAAGATAAAATTTGACTCAATTACCATGTTTGTACAAGTATATCCAAATCATCCAATATAAAGTAAAGCAATATTTTCATTGACGCAAAAAAAGTACTCAAAAAAATAACGGGCAAAACACCATCCGACGATCATAAAACTTAGCAAACAGATCCACCACTCAAAATCAAAATCACAAGCCAAAACATGAAATAGAATCCCAATTACCACAGTTACATCAGTATATCTCAAATTAAAGCAATGATCCAAACAAATTCTACAAGCATAAGATATATTAGTGTAAATTGGGAAAATCCACAACAAAAACAATGAAATTTTAGATAGAAAACTTATATTTAAATAAATAATACAAAATCAAAATTCCAAAAAATGTACAGCAATCCAATACCAAAAAGAGATCAAAAAAAGAACCTGAAGAGTTCGAGTGGCGAATTCGACGCCAATAGTGGATTTAGATTCCAAACAAAACTCATTGCGAGTAAATCGAGAAAGAAGATTGGATTTGCCGACTCCGGAATCGCCAATAAGTACGACTTTAAACAAATAGTCGTATTCTTCTCCGGGTTTCCTAGCCATTGATGAAATCCAAGATGATTTGTACTGAAATGTAATTGAAGGTGAGAGATCAGACAACCCTAAATTTAGGAATTAGGGGTACAGAATTTCAAAGTCAGTAAGTAATTGGCTAATTGCTATGATTATGAATATGATTTCTTAATTCACGATATTTCCACGGACTTTCTGTTCTTTTCTTTCCTTACTCGTTGATATATATATATATATATATATATATATATATATATATATATATATATATATATATATATATATATATATATATATATATATATATATATATATATATATATATATATATATATATATATATATATATACATACATACATAGGGTAGAGATCTAATAAGAAGAGGTGTGAAAATAGGAAGGATAGGAAGGAGTAGTTACCGTTGATTGATTAAGATCTAACGGTCTAAAAAAATTTGTCATGGCAGAATATTTAGTAACACATGTTTATAAAGAAAGCATCACACATTAATTGGTAAACATCACACTTTCAAGCGACACATGATTATATAGAACGTATCACATATTAATTAAGAAAGCATCACAATTTTTTTTTTGTTCTCAAACGCGTGCGAGATGGACCATTGATCTAAGATCTAATGGATGAAATCCCTTCTTATCCTTCTTATTTTCAAACCCCTTCCTATTAGATCCTAAATCTATATATACATGAGATAACAAATATGAGATTTGACAATTTTGAATATCCTCTTTCACATTGTTGTTTGACACGACCTTCTATAAGGAGTTCTTTTGATTTGTTGTAGTCCTGAGATAGAATTGAATTTAATGTAGTTGATGGTAATTGTAATTTTGGTGTATGTTGCATTGTTGTATTAATCTCTAACAATAAATCAAACTTCAAACTCTCACGAAGAGAGAGATCAAAACCTAATATATGGGTAGAATCAACCCAATGAATGAGTAGAATAACTCTCCTGCAGGGAGAGGAAAAAAATTATTCTAATCATATTCAAAAAGCTTAAAACAGACATATTTAGGGGTTTATCATCAACCAAAAAGTTAATGATAGTCCCAAACCAACTATAAAGATTAGGTTTTTTTATAAGGAAGAGAGAAAAAGAGAAGGAGGCGGTTATTAGTAGTAACTTACAATATATACATATATACATATTAATACTCCCTCCTATTCACTCAAGTTGTCTTATTTAGTTTTTCACAGTTGTTGAGACAACATTTTAACCTTTAATATCTTAAATTATTGTTAATTAAAAATTATAAAAATTATAAAAAGTTATATTAATAATCTTTGTATTGAGACGAATCAAACAAGATCCCACATGACTATGTTTTAACTTATAGATTAAGAGTAAAATACAAATTAAGAGTGATAAGTGAATAGTGCACAAAAACAAATGGGACAAGTTGAGTGAATAGGAGGGAGTATTAATTAAATAAATATTACTTCCTCCGTTTTTTTAGTTGCATTTATTAACTTCATCGTTATTTTTCAGTCAGATTAACTTTTTCATTGTTGTTAATTTATAAGTTAAAATATAATAGTCATTTAAAATCTTGTTTGTATCATTTTGATACTAAGTTTATTATTAAATTTTAATTTTCATAATTTTAAAATTTTTATAATTCAAAATATTAACGATTAAAAAATGTGCATTGGATGGTGTCAAAAAGTGAATGATGCAAGTAAAAAAAAAAACAGATGAAGTATTTAAAAAAAAAGTTACCTTTAATCTTTTACTCTCATTGTTTATACGAGATCTCATTGACTACAAGTGGCATAAGTATTGAAAATTGGTAGATGCTATTAAGTAGTGTGGGTAAGAATGTAAGATTGAAAGAGCGAAAAAAGGAGAACATATATATGGATGGGATTCAAAAAAGTTGTGGTAATACTATCTAAAATAGAAGTGTTGCAGAACTAAATTGACAAACTAAAAGGAAAAGTGTGACAATCTCATAGGAAAATAGGAAGTATAATTGGGATTTTCAAACTCATAAGGAAAGGTGAGACGATCTTTTAGACTAAGGGAAAGAGAGCCCGTGAGAATCAAACTTAATTTTGCTCAGAATAAAGTGATACATACTTCAATGACAACCTTCGATACTAGCCCTTTATCCCACAAAAATAGCTAGAGCCTACCACTTAAGTAAGAAGTGTACTTTAAGGTATGAGTTAACACAAATTGTTGCGAGAGACGGTATTTTCAAGAGACACATTAAATAGATGGGCTAAATAGCCCAATTAATACAAATTAAAAATAAAATAAAATATGGGCTTCTTGTTTTTAAGTCGTCTCTTTGAGAGACGGTCTCTCACATGAGTAACTGATGAGTTAAAAATGTTGGTGTGTTCAACGATCATAATCCATACTACTTGATAAGAGATCTAGAAGTCCGTAAACTATGTAGGAACCCCTTATGAGTAAAGGTGTTCTTGAACATCATTCGAATCCATGCTTGATTGTGAGTAAAGGTGTTCAACGAGGCGGGTGGATTCAATGGTTAAAGTTGGGTCACATTTTAATGGGTCATTAGCGGGTCGGGTCAATAATTGGGCAAGTCATTAGCGGGCCTTGGTGTAAAGGGTCAGGTCGGGTCGAGTCGAATAATTATAAGAATTAATTGGAAAAAAAGTTTACCACTTTTTTTTTATATTTATAAATGATATTATTATATACATAAATGGGTTGATCTAACGAGCCATAAAGTATAATAAAAAAAAGCTATTTTATGAACTTTTAAAAATCGGGTCAAAGAGGGTTGGATTTAAAAATTTACCGTTTAAATTTAAGGTGTTTATAAATTCTTTTGCAGTTGTTCATTTGTATTAGGTCTTGTTGTTTATGTCTATATTGTATTTACTTTTTCCGTTTTATTATACTTGTTACATTTGACTTTTTACAGAATTTAACGTGTTATTTTGATTATTTATATATTGAATTATGTACATCTGAAAATTATAAAAGTTAATACTCCTATTATGAAAATATGCGATTATACTATTGACATAAGATTTCTCTTGACTATATCTTTTCATACGCATTAGCCGAAAAATATAAAATAAGCTTAAACAATAAATAGCGTTAATAACCGTATTATAATAAGTACTTCAGAACGGATGAATTATTATGCTAAATTCTCCCTTAAGCTTTGTTGGTTGCAAAAGTGAAATTTGGAGGTTTCAAGGCTCTACAATGAGAGGATCAATCCTTCTCCCCCTCATTTCAATATTCGTGGTGAATCGAACCATTTGGCTTCCTATCGTAGAAGCACAAATTTTCAATGTGAGACAGTCTTACCGTAAGACGTTATTTATATATGGGTTGAAATATAATCTATTCGCTACTTTCCTCCCCTTCAAACTTTGACTTGTGCGGAATATTAGGCTACTAATTTTGACTCTAACTCAAGTTGATTTTTATGAGAGTGATCGATTTTTCATTAGTACAACCAAAAAACGTTCAAATGGAGGCTATGATCCATGTCTAAGTGAACCACCTCTAGTTTCCTCACCCCTTCTTGACACGGAAGTTCAAAACAACACCCCCTGTAATTACCGGCTCTTTTTTTTGACACTCTCAGTATCCCGCACAAGGCAACATTAATATTGTGTTAATATTGCTCTTTCTCAACAAATCAATTATATACAAACAATTAAGAATATTGCAACATTAATATTGTACGACAGCTACGACCATTAGTATCTTGCATAAGTAATGTGTTATTGTTTTGTTTAGGCGTTTTTAGAAAAATAAGATTGCTAACTTGTACACTTTTAAAATGTGAACAAATATTAATATATTGAAATTGACAGTTATGTTATTTCAAAAACTGGCCAAAAATCTCCCAAAGTCAACTTAATTCAAATTCGATACCCATATAGCTGAACCAAATCCGATTTAAACCGTATCATGTCTAGTTTTCACTAATAAAACAACCCCCAAGTAGTTGTTCTAATTATATTCGTTTATCACCTTTTTGTCACTCTTAGGACATACGGGTATTGAAAGAAAAAAGAATCATACATCATATCATACGTTATAATAAAAAGCTTGAAAAATTCCAAGTGTCAATTTTTAAAGAGAATTTGCCATAATTTCCTTATTGACTTGATTAATGATATGACAATTGATCTTGAACAATATATCTACTATTAAAGTATCTTTTGACTAACATTTATTTATAGTTAATTTGAGTAAATTAAAGAATATAATATACTGCTTAATATATTGTTGAAAATTTTCAAAATTATAAAGTTAATTTATATGTATAAATTTCAAAATTGAGTGTTTCCACTGCATAATATTTCTAGCTTTTTTTGATATCATATGTTTATGTGTCGATGTTAAAAAAAATCGTGCATTGTACGAAATTCTACACTAGTTAAATTATAAACATAAAGGAAAAAAGAGGCAAGTTTGTAAGGGAAGACGTAAAATGTGATACAATAGTATGAGAATTGAGAATGGAGAAAAGAGGATATTATCATCTTATTTCGAAAGAGGGGAAAATATTCCCATGTAAATTTTTACTCAAAATAAGAGGACTAATTCCTCTAACAGAAGGTCTCCTGAGAGACCGTTTATACCGTTTATGGCATAGACGACACTCTCAGCAGCCCAACCCAATGAAAATTTCAATTATTTTTTTTGTAAAGTGTAAAAATGAACTGGATCATTACACCCGTCTATGCTATAGACCGTCTATAGCAAGAATTTGTGTTCCTCTAATCCTCATTATGCAAAACTACAATAAAAATTGGCATGAACATAGGTCATAATAAGGCCCAAAAAATAACCTACCATTTGATTGAAAGATTAGAGAAAAAAATAAAGTAATTATCAAAAAAAATTCCCAAAAAAAATTCGGAACTTTTAATTCCAAAATAAGATTCGGAAAATTTTAATTCCCAAAAAACGTCTCCAAGCCAAAGCAACGGCGAATTATTTTTTTTCCCTTCCAACATTATGACGTTGTCTCTTTTTTATTCATTGTTAGTATCAGCGAACAAATAATTTTATATAGTGTTTGGGAACAAGTATTACATTTCAAATTATGAATTTCAATTATGAAAATATAAATAAAGAATAGAGAATGACAAGGTTTGGGTTGTCATTCTCAAATCCTTAACTTTAACTACTTTGAAAATAATGGTGGAACTTGATCTAGATCCAAATTTGAAAATTTTTGATTTGTCAAACAATAGATTTTAGCCAATTCCAAATTTTCAAATAAAATCATCATTCCCAAACATGACATTAACTTTTTTTGATCAGTTACTTTGTAAACTGCTAGTAACAACAAACATATCCGACCTTAGACTCGGCATTAAAAACAACTATTTTAAAAATTAAAATCTTCTGAAGCTTATTTTGGAAATAATAAGGCCATGTTTTTACACAAATTCTTACTTGAGACCGTCTATACAATAGACGTCTCAAGTTTTAGGACTAGTCCAATTTATAAATTAAAAAAAACTAATTGATAATTTTGTAAGTTAAAAAAAAGATATGGGTTGAGGTCTTGAGAGACGTCTATACTATATACGGTCTCTTAATATCTTTCCCTTTTGAGAGTTAACATAAAAGGTACAGGTACAGCGCATTTTTTGGAAACTAGACCCAAACATTTTGAAAAATGTGGGGTGATGAGTCATAATTCATAAAGTAGTTGCTTAACTTAACTTTAAACTAATAATGCACCCACTCATTGCCCACTACTTCCACAGTTCCACTCTAATAACTCGCTGGATTTGGATGGCATATCTTGTTGATTTTCTTCTTGTTTGTCCATTTATTCTTTAGCCTTTAGGGAGGAACAAACCCATAATGTAACAAGAATCTAATCCTTAGATCAGTGGTATTAAATAGTGGTAATGAGAATGATTTATAGTGTAAAGTTTCATCAAAAGGTCCATATTATTTCCATGGTAATGAAATTTTAATCACAAATTTTTTTTTATATATAAATTTTCATTACCACCTAATACCGTCTCTCCCAATGGTATTGCATTGGAATGAATTTTACGAAGAAAATGAGATAATTGAAATTGAACAAGAATGAATTTTCAACTAAAATTACACTAGTTTTTCATTCTCAGTACTACCATTTATTACTACCTACCAAACGGGCCATTAATTGTGTTATAATGATTAGCTAAAACCTAGTATGAGTAGTATTCGGAGCATGGAACTTCTATACTAACTTGAGTTGTCGGGTTGATATCCAAGCTAAAGATACGATTTAATACTAAAGGAAACGGGCTTGGAGTCGCAATTTTGTTTTCTGTGTGTGATCTACATATCTTAATCTTGTTAGATGTGTATCTGATACAGTGACATGGAACGACAGCAGGCATAGCACATAATCCTGCCAACCTGGTATAAATGGCATTCCCCCCTCATACTTCTTCAATCTCCGGTGACTAGGAACAAAATCTAACCCAAAAACAACCATGCTCCATATGAAGCCGCCTCTGCTTCATTGTCATCTTTAACCCAAAGGAGAATTCAAACCTTAACATGCAACGAGTATTATTATGTCATTACTAAACCTACCCTTAGACTGTTTCCTTTTCATAACATGCCTTCGAGTGCTGTTTTCATACCGTCACTCATTTCCTAACAGAAGCAGCCTAACTCGGACTACTCTTACAGAACAAGTCCATGTACATATAGTTGCCAATCGCTTTGTAATTCCCCCATAGGTCACCACAGCCCAAATGCAGGTTGATTAGGTGCATTATTGATGATTGGAATAACGGGTGGTGCAACAACATTCTAATATAAACGATCAAATAGAAATAGAATAACAAAAGAAGAGCCAACTATAACAAAAAGGCTTTTTCTTGTAGAAAATTCCCGTAAATGCAAGACTCAGCATACAGCGAAAAGCACACCCAACTTACACCAAGTACATAATTTAGTATATATGAAGGCATTGGGAGCCTCATCTAAGAACCCAAAATGAAAACAACAAAAAACCCTCACCACCCAGATAGAAGACATAGCATCAACAAACTAGACGACAACCCATTTGGTCTTTTGAATAAATACCGACCAAAATAATGACTATCAAAATATTTGCGCAAAATGAAGGACAGCTACCAGACTTTGAAATATACCATGAATCAAGCACTAGAATCTTCACCCTTCTTCTCCTCGTCATCTTTTTTCGGCTCGGCTTTTGTCTCCTCAGCTGGAGTAGCTGCTTCTTTAGCAGGAGAAGATGAAGCTTCCTCCTCGGAAACTTTCTCCTCGCTTTTCTCTCCTCCAACACTCAGCTTTTCAAGAGCTTCAGCAGCAGCGGATGCATCTTTACTCTCCTCCTGCTTCTGCTGTGATTCAGCAATCTCTTGGAACATCTCCATGAAGTTTTTGTTATCTAAAGTAACATGATTTACAACATCATTATACATGAAAATCCACTGGTATACCAGAAGAATAATGTTTAGGCATTGCTATCAGACAATCCATTTAGTACAACATAATTATACTAATGCCATGTTTGGAACCATGGTTTCATTTGGAAATTTGAAATTTGCTCAAATTTATTGTTTCGCAAATCAAAAATTTTTAAATTTGGATTTGGGTCAAATTTCACCATTGTTTTTTAAGTGGTTAAAATTGAAATTGAGAATGACTACTCAAACCTTGTCATTCTCAAATTCTTCATTTATGATTTCATAATTGAAATCCATAATTAGAAAACAAATACTCGTTCTCAAACACTACATAACAGAATTTCCAGCATTACCCCCGTAATTTCATCGTTACATTGTTCAATCCAGATATTTCTACCTTGTATCTCACCAAATACAAGCCAATTCCATAATCTTGCACATGATTAAAAAAAGAAATAGATGCAACTAATTAATCACTAAATGGTAAGTTATTAACCGAGAACTTTGGGAAAATGAATTGAATCAAAGCCCTAATTCCTAATCAAACCTCCTAAAAGAGTCAGATAACAGAGTTAAAGCCTAAATTCCTCGTTCTTAGTATAATGAGCTAAACAAGCAGTTCAAATTCATATTGGACACCGGTTTCCAAGCTTGAATTTGATCCACTCACGGTCTTACTCTCAATTACAAGATAGAGGAATCCAAATTCTAAAGAAGTGGTATCACAACTCAAACAAATTAACTAAAGATCTCCATTAATCCACGTTAAAAGACTACCAATTAATACTAATCAAATGCAACACAACAGATACTAAAAGCAAAAAATGTAGAAGCAGTAATGAGAGCAATAATCAAGCATAAGATTAGGGAACTGACTTTCAATAGATGCAAATCGGATGCAGAACATCTCCTCCTTCAATTCCCCATCAGCATAATCACTAGCATGCCATACACAGGACTTCTCATTTCCAGCATGTTCTTGAACCGTCATACCAGCAATAACTACAAAAAGAAAATAAAGAACATTAAATACATTTTTTCTCAAAATAATGGAAAGCAAAACTAATAGAGAATTTTAATAGTAGCATACTGAGATGATTAGCACAGATCTTCAATGTCTTAGATTGCCGCATGACTAATCGAACCTTTCCACTGACTTTATGCTTGAGAAACTTGACGGTACCAGTACCTCTCTCTTTCCATTGATTTCCTTCTTTATCAAATCTGTAAAGCTTCGCTTTTCTATAATAACAATTCCACACAATTCGAATTAGAAAAATTGAGATATTACAAAACCCTAACAGGCAGGAAATGGAGGAAAACTCCACAATGGTTGATGCCGATTAAAATAAATTAAACATAAAACAAGAACATAAAATTTTAAGAGAAGAGGAAAAGAGAAAAATTACAGATCGAGCAGAGCATCTTCATCTTCTTCACCAGTAGTAACGGCGACCTCTTCAAGTCTGACGATAGGGGCAATTTGAGCTCCAGTATCTTCTTCTTCCGCTGGAACTTGCTCTTCTTCTTTGAGCTCTGGATCTACTGACGCCATTGATGGAGGTTTGTAAGAGCTTGGGAGAGAAAAAAACGGCAGTAAAATGAAAATTATGAGGAGAGAGAAGTAGCGGAACTGCGGAATGGGAGAGGGTTATGGTCTTATACGGAGGGATAATATATACCACCGCCTAAGCCCTCAGCCGATTTCTACAATCTTAGGGCACTTTCGTCATTTCAGCCATTTCTAGTAAAAACAAAAAGGTAAAAAGGTAAATGAGCTTCTCGGTATCCCGCACAAGGCAGGGTCTGAGTGGGGGTTTTTCTTTTTCTTGAAAAATGCGGACAAATCATACCCGTACCCCAAGTAGGAGCAAAGAGAGATGCGCGCAGTCAATAAACCCCCCAATTGATATATGCGCCAGTAGGGGTCGAACTCCAAACCTTCTGCTCTACATGAAGATGCTCTATCCATTGAGCCACAAGCGCTTTTGGTAAATAAAGAATAATTTTAAGGAAGTTTTTGCTGAGAATCAGGTTTTATCTCGGATTAAGTATTAATTTGTCTAAATGAGGTTCGAAATTTGATTCGTGTTTCTGATTTAGTCTATCTATTCACTCATCCTACATTTTTCCTCAATTCCAATTAATTAGTTTTTATTTGCTTTTTGATATAGAGATTAAGAAGTTAGGTTTAGTGGATTAAAGCGGCATTTTTTATAACCATCGATAAAAGTAAACATTTGCATAGAAACCAAAGAGAGAAGAGGAGCTTATATCCTCTGGCAATATTGTCAAGGACGTTGTTCACCTTTTGTAAACACACAAATTCTTGTATCTCTAATAGGAGTAACCGAAAAAAAAAATATAAAATAAGTTTTACGGTAGGCATTAAGAATATTGTAAGTAGTCATTTAGAATATTATAAGTACTCAAGTACTTATTCGGTGGGCATTAAGTATATTGTAAGTAGGCTTTAAAGATGGTAAGTAGACTAGTAGACTAAGTTTCTCAGTAGTCATTAAGAATATTGTACGCAGACATTTTAAGTACTTTTTCTATAGGCATTAAGTATATTGTTACTAGACATTAAGAATAATGTAAATAGACATTAAGAATACAATAAATAGACATTAAGAATACCATACGTAATATTGTAACTTTAGTTTAGCTCAATATCTTAACTAAACATGGAAATCTCAAATGAAATATTTTTTGTGAATCGAAAAGAGTATTTGAGAAAGGAAATCTAGGTCACCAAGTTAAAATCAAATGGAAAAAATTATATTAGCTTTTTAAATTGTTATTTTTATTTGCCCAAAATATTATATTTAACGCGGCTTAAAAGCTATTTACTACATTTTTTTCATGTAAAACAAAAAAATATAAATCAAAAGTTAACTAAAAACCAATCAAAATGAGATTTGCCAAACAAATTTTTAAAGCCTTATTTGGTTTGGATTGATAAGAGAATTGATCTTAGTCTAAAATTTGAAGTTTACAATAAAATCATTCTTCACGTATGTACAAAAGAAAGCTACTTGAAGGGCAAACATCCGGCCTTTTCCTTTTCCTTCTTGTAAATGAGATTCTCAAATCATAATACAAATGAAATTAATTTCGTTTTGTTCGTTCTTCCGGTGAAGAACAAGGAAGGGGGAGGGTCGGAGGGGGGTAAAACTTGAAGGTCCGGGCACAACCACCACAAGAATCGGCTGCCTACTCAAATACTCGATCATCCTTCGAAATAATACATACGCGATCACAATGTCCCATCCCACCTCTCCACGATAAATTTCCCTTCCGATGACATCCTTATAGAACTATCTCAGACTTTCCAGAGACAAGAAACAAATGTGTGAACTTATTCCGACTCATCCCCGTCAGGTAAAATAGGAGTTAGTAACGAATATTTAACACGGATAGAAATTTTACCCTTTTCAACCACGAGTTTTGCACCAGAAACAACCCAATAACCGGGGGTGTCCTGCGGTCCTCTTGTCATTTCAGTAGTATCGACAATCTTCAGCAGCTTGGGCGCTTGCACAGGGACCGGAGGACCACCAGGATAAACTGCAGAATTGATGTTCACATCAGCAGGATGTGGTGCAGGTTTTGCCACTGCCGTGAAGCGCTGGCTGATTAATGTTGATATGAGACCCGACTTGCGTGCCAAACCAGGCGATCCATCCCACTCTGGATATTTTACTAGTGTGGCTCCCAGAACTGTGGAAAATCGAAGCCCAAGAAAAAGTACCTTTTTGAAACCATAATCCCCAACTTGCAACTGGGCCCCAGTTACAATTGATACATCTTCATCAGACTCAACTGGAGCTGTGCACACATGTGAAAAGTTCTTCCATCCAACTTTCTCGTAAAACCTACGGTCACAGTGATTTTGCCGAAAATTTCCATTGGGATCATCTGTAAGTTGAAAAACCTTTGGAAGAGATGACAAGTGTTGCACGTGGATGGCCAGACGATTGCTTTTCCTACCTTCTAGATAAAGTCGCAAGCCAGTCACAGGCCTCTTACCGACATCAACCTGCACCCAAATTAAGCAATACAAACAACCATGAGAAGTACTATAAATCGTAAAAAAATTGGCATTTTAGTTTATAGCCTACAAGGTGAAAAGTAGAGTGTGTAATGAAAACAAAAAACTGTCGATGAAGACAACTATTGAAGCATCCCAGCAAAAGATTGTTTTAAAAATAGAAAATAAATTATAATAATATGCATCCTCCAAAATCCTTATGACGATCTCAATCATTTGTAGGATTTTTTCGATAGGATTGATGACTCCAATTAGGAAATCACACTTCCATAAGCAAATGTTAGCTATACCACCAAGCAGAAATGACTGCCATAGTTTTGTAAATGCGCTTTAACTTGATTTATGCAGCAGGTAAAAAGCTGGAAGCAACATGATTTATCCAGTAGTTTAAAGAGCTGAAAGGAAAATCACCCGCTTCCATACCACACAAAAGTCAGATATTAGAGTAAAAGTACCGGAGTGGAGTTGACATATAGCTTTGGGCCCATGAAACTGAATTGCAGAGAAGCGTAGTTTTGTTGGCTGCGCTGAGGAGCAAGAGGAAGTTCACTAAACACGGGTGCCCATTGTCTTGGCAACTGAAACTCTAGAAACAGATGAAGCTCTTCTAGTGGTGGTTTGTCTGTGAACAAAAACCAACAAGCAAAAGATAGTGATTAACAATTCCACAAGCACCTAAAGAAATGTTGAGCAATGATTTGATTAATAGGTAATCACACTGGTTAGGCAGGTTAATTGTGGCTTCATTGACTGCTTTTCTTATTATTATCGCCCCTTCCAATTTTGTTAATGGAAAAAGCTCTCCAAAAGGAATTTTTTTTTTTGCTTATTATTATCTCCCCTTCCTTTCCCTTCCCTCCCTTCCCCTTCTCTTCTTTTCCTTTCCTTTTTCTTTCCCTCCTACATTGTTATCCAAACAAAGTGTTAATGTCATTTCTCTATCTCCAATAGATAAGAGTTTTGAAATAGCTTTGTAAACTGCAACAAGCTATATTTTACACCCATAACATTAGACTTATTGAAGTTATCATTCATTGCATCAAAAAACTCATTCTAGATCCATAAGCAGATTACAAAGCTCAATTCCTCAATCTATCCATTAGGGAATGACCATCTTCAATAATTACTCCTATAAAGGAATTCAAACACTAACTAAAAACAAACATTCCATAACTCTCAATTCCAGTGATAGGCAGGGTTTAAAAAGAGTCACATGTACACAACCTTAACCTAGTAATAACAATGTTGTCTCAAGTTGACCCTAAATACTGACAAAGAAAGAGCAGCATTGAAGAAAAATCAGTGCCTTTATTTATCTTTATATGCTCGCAGTATACAAGAAGCCTTCTCCCAAATGATGTGGCAGGGATAACTTCTCTTATTGGAGGCAATCCTCCCATTTTGGTAGGGCCAAAGAGAAAGGGGTGATACAATGCCAATTTACAAATGGCTGACGTGGAGTCCAGGACTAAACTCCCAAGTCCAAATTCGAAGAATCAATAAATCTACCCTCAATTTAAGCAACCGCCTGAATCTTCAGTTTTTTTAAATTAAAATTCCAAGAATAAATTTCTCCCTGCTTTCCTTTTATTTTTTAAGTGGTTATGCTCTATATTCATATTTGTTAATGTTCCTAAAGATAATAATATCATCTAGCAATTTACCACCTCTAATCTTAACAGCTCGTAAATATTTGTCTTGATACTAGACGGCTGGTACTTAAATGAAGTTTGGTTATATGTATGCAACACAGCGGGAATGTGTGCTTTCAGTCGTGCTTGTGTTAGTGGTCACGATGATGTGGTAATAGGGGTGACAAGATTGTTTGCCGCAAATATCAGACGTAACCATGATATATCTTTGGACACCAAGTACACATTTTTTTTTACCTATATGATGCAGTTATTATTTGTTTGGCACGTATGAAAACATTAACTGGGCCAATGGAGATTCAATGGGGCCTTGTTTTTGCACTATGGTGTGTAAGATTAAAACCTCACAAATTTTGCTCAATATGAGAGCTACGTTAAATGAACTCAGGTAGAAGGATCAAGTGACTCGTGCCTAGGTAGGGTTTGAATGGATTGAATATACGCAACCTTACCCTTATAATATCAAAAAGGTTGTTTCCTTATTGACTCTTGATTATAAACATCATCTACAGTTTCACATAAATGAAAAACACAAATAATTCAATGAGTTGTTTACTATCGTCCATTATAATATAAATCCAATTAACTATAACTCTATGATGCCGTCCTAGTCTTTGGAATTGAATACAGGGATATGGAAATATTTTCACAAGTGACAAGAGTAGAAAATTTGAAAATATAAATTTTGGAAGAACTGGAATACAATAATTTTGGGGAAAGGTGAGGATGTCAAACAAAACCAGATTCTGTCAAAGAAAATACTTCTGAGATGGACCAAGAAAACTGTGGACACAAAGCCCAATAATGAGGGAAAACAATAAGTGGATTAGCAAACAAACTGGTACTTGATCTCAAAATTTTTGCCTCCCTTGTCTATTATTGACATATTAACCAATAGAGTTGAAGAAAAAGGATCAGCAGTTACAACTTACAGCGAAGATAAAGATTTATTGCGTGGCTTAAAAAACCACTCCCAGGAACACCATTCAACAGAGACGTGATTGGGATGAAGGTCATGGAAATTACATCAGGTTCAGATTGTACAGTATGTAACCACTCATGATGAGAAAGATTCCTGGTATCACTTCCACCTCTCCTCTTACAAATGGTAACAATATCCTGAAACGGAGGGTAAGTTGCGAGGCTAAGATAAATAACAAACCCATTTGAATGACGAATAACCAAACAATCCCAGGCTGTATACTAAGGAACATCATATTATTTTAATACCTCCTTGTGGGAATATGAACAAGAAGGACTCAAATCTGCAAATCTCAGACGCCGTTCTCGAGCATCAACCTACAAAAAAGAGCAATGGATTAGAATATTTTCTTGAAAGACAAAAAAACACAGCCTTACCAAATGATAATTATGCATATAGAAATATGCGGAGACATTGACTCTTCACCCTCACTCATAGCGTGAAATGCGGTAACGGTCGCAGTAACGCGGTAACAGTCGCAGTAATGCGGTAACGGGGCGGTTATTGTACCACCATATATCGGCCAAAACATGAATTATCCTTTGAACCAGCTTAAAACACGGTTTTTTAACACCTTTACGTTGCGGGTAATACCTGTTCGGTAAATTTGAAAACCTTTACGATGCAGCCGATAGGATACGATGCGGCCTTGATTTTGCACTATGCCCCCACTAACTAAACTTCCAAGAGGAAAGAGAGAAGCTGGAACCAATTGTATCCAAATTACAATATGCTCATTTAAAACCTATATGAAAATTTCATGATCACCAACAGACTTAGACTTAACTACCAGTTGAAATTTGCAATGTGACTGTCCTGTTTAGGATGTTTCAACTGACAGTTCCAAATGATTGAAATTAAATAACTTTATGCAAAAGCTCTATTTAGATATGTTGTTGTCTGAAAATTTACTAGTCGGCCAGATACATTCGGCATGTGGTGATCACTGAGCAGTGACTATCCTGTAAATGTGACTTATAAATGGAGAAAAAAGCAACATTGTTTGACTTTTGAATTGCAAAGAGGCAGTAACAAACTGAACCACAGTTTATTGTTGCTTCACATCCCAAGAGCATAAACACAGTCTATCGGAAGTGGGAAGATTAATTTCCAAATTCCAACTAAAACTGCAACATGAAATCGCAGACCGTTCTCCAATCAATGATACACATCAATTGCAAATGATCTAGTACTTCAGCCAGGCTTTTAATTGACCAGCTTATAGCTGAATGCCAATATATCACCTTTGCTAAAGCTGAAGACTATCCTCCTCTGAAAGTGATGAATAGGAAAAGTATCCTGGACATTGTTTCTTTCTATTTGTCAGCTATTATAAATACTACAGTTAGAAGAGTAACATGTTAACTGCGTTTTAAGTGTTCAACTCCAATTCACCAAGTACCATAAGAATCCAATATTTTGTAATGTCATACTTCAAACAATAATAAACTAGTAACCTCCATGAACATCCAGGAGCAAGTAGAGTGCCTATATAAGTTCAGTATTTCACAATTCTCCTAAAAAAAAGAAAAAGCATCCAAAAGAGTTGACTATCAAGACATTGAATGGAAGAAAAGAAGACCTTTCCATCCTGATAAATATGTCCAGAGTTAATCTCATACTGCCCATTTGCTTCTACAAACCTCTTGTCAGCTATCTCCTTCAATTTTTTCTGAACTTCAGCAGGCTGAAGGGATGATGAATGCTGCTGCTTTACAAACACAACATCCTTCCCTCCCATCTTTACCCCAACAATAATGTGAGTACCAAATTTTTCAATGAACCTAAAGATGATCAAGAAACATAAGTCAAAAGGTGACAGTAAAAAAGGCAAGCATCTCAAGGAGAATATATACTACAGTAACCACATAATTAAGTCTTTTATGGCTCATTGACAACTTTTCCTAGTTAAACTTTTGAACCAAGGGTCTCCTGGCCGCAACTTCCTTATCCTTCAAGGGTATCGTTCCGTCTTCCATCCTTCCTCAAACCTGATCATAACTTATATAAGTGGATTATATTGGGTATGACTGTATGATAATGATGATGATAATGACCCCCTTCAACCATTGTCGCAAAGAACAAGAGACAAATATACTAATATAAAATGACTCCAAGGATAGGAATTGGAATTCAAAACGCAATGTATGGTAAATTGTGTCTCATCATACATGAGGGCCAACTAGTTTCAAAAAGAGAATGGAGAGCAAAATCAAATGGAAAGTAAGATAATGGGAGTAAAGTAAAACTTTACATTGGCAAAGAAGAGAGATCCAAACGCAAAAAGGGGAATGTTAAAGAAGCAAAGAAAAAGAAAAAAACATAAGCAACGAATCTTCATTTATCAGTCACTCCACATTTTCCTCAAATCAAACTAACACCATTCTATGCAAGGATTGACTTATTTTTTCTTTCTCCTCTCCATATGCATGTGGACAACCAACAGCATATTTAGGCTTTCTTTGTGTGAATGAAAAGAATAGTGGTTGGCAAGGTCAACAAACTAGAAAGCAAAAACCAGCAATCTAAGATATCTGGGTCTAGAGATAATTATGCCTCCAACCCAATTTTTTTTAAGAAAATATCACATTTCCAAAAGTAGCCTTCATAAGAGAAGGCCTTGACAAAATAAATCCACGGCAACTGCAAATTACAGCAGCTACTATAAATAAATGAGCATCGCCATACAAGACATCATAAGCAGAAAAGGGAATAACTAGCTATATGAGAAAGATAGTATATTTTTATTATCTTAATTAAACAATCAACACTTACATGATCAAATACCTTTACGTAAAATGATCTTAACAGCCCACTGAAACTTCAAAATGAAAATCATGATTACCAAATCATAATATGTAAAGTTTGAAAATGCAGTTCAAAATTCAATTTTGTAGCTTTGGGATGGTTCAGTATGTTAATTAATTTTCAGTAAAAAAGATTTCAATGTGATACATATAGTAAAAAAATTGAAATACTTGTGTAAACTTCTCTTCTGAGGAGAGAGTCTTGGTTTCTTACGGTGTAAATGTTATACAACATTCCAAGTCCAATTCTTAATTTGGACTTGAAGCCCAGTTTTTAGACTAAAAAACCCCCCAAGTGTCATTCCCTTGCAAGAGAAAAAGCTGAGAAGAAAAGAGGCTTAAATAAATAGTAAAAGGAAGTTAAAAGTAAAGAAAACATAGGCACTAGATGAGAAATGGGTATCATGTGACTTTCTTCACTATTGTCATAGAACCAATGAAAAGAAGACTATTGAAAAGATTCCTGTCGAAATGCTTAGATTTATCTTCTCAACAAAAGCCAAGATAAGGTAAATTTCATGTTTTATTGACAAATCTAGGGTTGACATCGAAAACCCTAGATCAAAAAAGAAAAAAGTGTACCGTCTTTCTTCTTCCTCCAATCACAGAGTCTTTCGTAACCCTTTTCAAAATTTGGCAACAAGTCATTTCCAGGGATTAATAATGTTCATTCAAGGACTAGAGTTTAAATAATTTTAGTTTAGTCCTAACAAGTTATCATTGTTCCCTCAAATTCCAGAAGCTAAATAAAATAAGTTCAATAGTTATTAAGAGAAGACAAAGTCCATAATTGGAAGTGGCAATGGATAGGACTCCTTGATGTCATTGAGATATACATTTTGACATAAAGGGGTAGATAAAAGAGAATCAAATAGAGTGATAACATTTTCAACACCTAGATTTGAAGAATAGGTCTAGAAAATGGAGGGTTAGACTTTGGAACAATTTACGTACTCGTATTAGAAAAGTTCAAGTACACAAAAAAAATCAATGGAATGGGTAAAACCAGTGTTACCCCTTTTACTATTTGTTTCAAAATTCGCTTGGCCTCTAGCCATCTTCACTACTCTTTAGGTCTCTAGTCCCTACAGAAAGCAATGCTGCATGCAAGGGGAGTTTTAAAGACGCAGAAACAGCTTAATCATATTCACCTCCTACAAAGGTCAAGCACGTCACAATTCCACAAAGAGCAACAACCATCTTTATCAAACAAACACTAAGTGAAGGAATAAGAAAAAGGATATTGGCTATACAGGAAGCTAATATGGTGTCACCCTCACTTTTATAAACTTAAGAACTTCCAAGAGCAGATAAAGCATTTCTTGAGTCACAATTTATAAACAATCATGAGTAATGGAATATGCTTAAAAGATATCTAGAATATCAATAAAAAGCATTTTCACATTAGTAACAACTAAACCTCATCCTACAAGCACAGTATCGTGTCCTCATCGATACATCTTCATAGTAGATTTAATGAGGAGAAAGCTAAATAACAGAGTTCAAATGTACCTCGCCAATGCAGCAGGCTCCCACGATGAAGGAACAGCGTGTTTGACATAGTCACGCAATACAAGTTGACTTTTTTCTAAAGCAACAGTATACAGAGTGATGAAAACCCCATCGAAGGCCAAAGTTTTTGTGTAGGCTGCATCCTTTTGCCAACATCCAGAAAACTCGAACATAGTATTAAAGTGACCGGAGGGTATTTTACCGGTTAATGATATCTCGTGGTTGAAATGTTCTGACATCTGAAAAGAGAACCCCAGAAGAATAAGAATCTACGCATGAAAAGAACATATTACTTACGACACTCTCTAGAAATAGGAACAAGAACAATTCAAATAATTGTTCTCACTAAACAAATTATTATGCACTGTTTGTTTTTATGTTCAATGTTTCCTCAATTATTGCTATTCCTGTTTGTTTTTATGTTCAATGTTTCCTCAATTATTGCTATTCCAAGTACAATTTATCAAATTGTCTTGAAGGGATAAAAATTCCAATTGATACTGAGTGTTTTTAATTCTATACTCAATCCACCCCCTCTGAGTATTACATCTATATCTATACTATTAAATGCATGTTCACGCCCTAAATTTTTGAATTAGTTTCATTTACATTTTGATCATTGTAAATAGATGTGGGAAGATGAGATTCCTTGTGGAGATACCATAAGGATATAATTTGAAAAGACGGAAATAAAGGGCTTGGAGTTGTGAATATGAAAAGCAAAATCGTCTAAGGTGGTTTGATCAAGTTCAACGAAGACAAAAAAATGCGCCAACTAAAAGAGGAAAAGGTTAAAATTTTGAGGAGGTGGGTAGATGGTGCCTTCAATAAAAGGAGTAAAGAATGATATGAAGGATCGGGAATTACATTAGCATAAGGCAATAGATAGGGACGTATCGAGGATTATATGTCGATGATCATTGGAATTCATCGACTTAGTTGTATATTAGTATTCGATTGGGTTAAATAAAGTGAAGTCTTTGTTAGTGACAATTTCTTGCATTGATTTATTTGGTTCAAATAACCGACTTTAGTATGAAGACTTGAGCAACGTTGGCATCGTTGTAGGCTTGTGGCATCATTTCAAAAACAAGTTACATAAAATATCATCATTTGTATTTTACCCTTTCCTTAATTCTTATCACCCTGCATTGTACTCTCATAAAATAGAACAAACAAATCTTTTGGCATGGTTAACATCTTCACAATTCACTCACATCCATTAGTGTCCACATTGAATTTACGAAATGTACTCGAAAAGAAAACCTATAATCTACCAATACAAGAAGCACGTGAAAAACAAGTTGAAAATGAAGAATGAAGAATATGACATACATATGCGGTGAATATTATGTCACATTATGCGGTTTATAATATATAATTTATTATTCAGCAGTCTATTTAGAGAGTCTAGAAAAGTAGAAACATTAGAAGGGAGATGTCAAAAAATCTATTTTGAGCCTTATAACTCATGTAGAAATTTACAAACCCCTCGACAGCTTTTATGTTTTAAGCAATCAATATAAATCTGTCATTTTTTCTATCTCCATAGTCCATTCAACTATTTATCTCTTTAGTTTCCTCCTTTCTCATCTTTGTAACAATGGCAGCCCATTCCAATTTAAAATTTGTATTGAGTAGAAGCCTCTCTAAAGCTTGTAACCATTTTTCAATTATCAAACTCATTAACATTTCACATTTCACATGTAATCAAAGTCCTCGAAATAGCAAATCCCTTTGATCTTAAGCAGAGACATTAACATTTTTTCTTGGATTGGCACACAAAAGATGCATTTACCAATTACCCACTGTGAAAGTTTGGCAAGAACATAACCCAAAATTCAACATTGCATTCAGATAACAATGATGTTAGCCACATTGCACAGTAAAACCACTCATGATAACAAGGGGAATCTGGGCCCAGGCGTGCTCGATCATGGTTCTATGCCTCTATCATTAGATTAAAAAAATCCCATTATTATTGAATGTAATTCTTTAACACATGATACAAGAATGCATTCCGCTCATCCTCTGAAACAATAGTAATATAGTATCCTGAATTCAGTCACTAATTATTGATAGGCAGCTCGACAACTTTCAAAAAGAAACGGCTGAACAAGCAAGAACCATTTTTTAGAAAAAAGAAGTATGAAATCCTAATTCTATTTATTACAGAAGAAGTTACAAACCTGTTGAAAAGACAGGACGTCCGACCTAAATCTGGTTCGTTCACCTTTGTCGCATTTTATGGAAGTAGGTACATTAGGAATCGTAATTCCAGAAGGTAAAGCAATTTCTTGACAATTATCTTCATCAATTTCAATCAAATTCGAATCCTCAGAATCATCTTTACAAAATTTAAGTCTAAGATCCGCTGATACATCATAGCCACGACCGATTGATTGTATCGCCACTTGAGCTGCTTTAACAGCTGATAATTTCAAAGCCATTTACTATCATTCAATCCAACATTACATAAAACCCTCAAGCTTCAATAATTTCAAAACTAACTACAAACACAATAACCAATTAAAATTGATTTACAAATTCTTTTTCCGACGAGTTGACAGGTTTGAAGGTGTGAATTGCAAAACCCTAAGCTCAGAAATTCAGAGAATAAAGCTCAGATCCTGAAAATGGCAAAAGATGAGGAAGAAGAAGAAACCCTAAACATGGAAAACTCAAGAGCCTGAGAATAGCAGCCAGCAAGAGGAAGGGGAAGAAGACGTTAGACGCTGCAAATTGGTGATGTCTATGAGACTTCGGCTTTTTGTATTTTTCGGAAAAGGTGGAAAAGAGTAGTCAAATCTTGGAATGGTCAAATTTTGAATAATGCCAGTCCGTTTTATAATACTTGCTACTGAATGTTACTATCAATAACAAGTATTATGGAAGGCGGGAAGTATTACAATTATGGAAAAAATACTAACGGTCGTTTGGAATGTAGTAATCTTGTCTAACTCCAATCATCTCATTTTCTTCATAAAATTCATTTCAATGCATTACCATTGGGAGAGGTGATATTAAGTGGTAATGCAAATTTGTAAACAAAAAAATTTGTTTGTGATCAAAGTTTCATTACCATGGGAATGATATGAAACTTTTGATGAAATTTTACACTATAAAACATTCTCAGTACCATTATTTAGTACCACTAACCAAACAGATCGTGTGAATAATAAAATAAATTTCAAAAATCAATAAATATATATTTCGGTCAATAACAAGTCTTGTATGAAACCGTCACATTATTAGATGAATTCAATGAATTGGCTATCTCTAACTGATTGATTAAAGATTGTAAGGGATCACTGTAATTGATCAATAATAAAATTATGAGGGATCAGTGTGAGATTTCTCTTTAAGATTATAATTTGTCAAATTAAAATTGTAATTGATCATTTTAAAATTATAAATAAGCATTTTAAGAATAACAACTCAATAGAAATTAATTGTCTCACTGTGAGATCGTCTCAATTGATAATTTATCTTCAATAAAGGTATAATACAAATTTTTAACACTATATTTGGATAGCAAATTATGAGAGAAAAGAAAGTAAAGGAAGGAAAAGAAAAGGAAGGGGAGGAAGAGAGATGGAAAAGACTAAACACAAATGCTTGAGTGAGTTTGTGTGAGACAGTCTTTTCGTGAGACGTTCTCCATACATGACTAAATAGTCGAACTAATACAATTATTAGCATATGGATTCTTTGTTTTGATGTCGTCTCACCTACAGGCGGTTTCTCACAAGAGTAACTCAAGACTAAATTGTTTGTATAAGAAAGAAAGGGAGCGAAAGGAAAAAAATTCTTATTTTCATTCCAAATCTTTCCTCGAGAGATTTGGATTTTAACAAAATAAAAGAAGTTAATCTCTTCAAATCATTTTCCTCCCTTTTTGCTATCGACAAAAGGCAATTTTCATCCATTCAAATCTTTCTTTTCTTTCTTCTCCATTTCCCTACATCCAAACAAGGCCTACGATATGAGACCATCTTTATTGAATTGACAAACACATGTATATATATTGTGTAAAAATACTCATTTATAATTTTAAAGTGATTAATTAGATAAATATGCTAAGTATATAAACATGTCTAATGTTTAGACGGTCTCATATACAAGATAATGTATTTTTTAAAAACTTTTAAATAAGTAGACATAATTTGTCAAATCATTATTAAATCACATATTTTACCAGATAGACTCAAATTTATTTTAAGGTTGCCAACAAATAAAAGTCATTTTCAAATGCAAATTATAGCAAAATTTGATTCGTCATTTGTGAAACAAAATTTAACTTAATATTAAAAGGCCGCTATAACTTATTTTCCAACTATATATTCTAATCATTCTTTATATTTAGACATAATTTCCTTTATTTAGATGGTTTTAATAAGACAAAAAAAATATTGAATGTCTCAAATAAAGAATTTTTTAGCAAATAGGTTTATTCTTGTATCAAAGTGTATATAAATGAATAATTATAATATAAATATAAACAAATAAAAAGCTTTCGCACATATTCTCATTTAGTCATTTTAGAATAAATTTCGAATGTAATATTTTAAAATTCACTCATAGGAGAAAATTATTAAAAAATAATTCATTCTTAATTTAATGAAAATATAACATTTTTTTAAATCATAATATTTAAATAAATTCCAAAATATTTGCATCCATGGTGGAAAAAGTCAAATTCTTTTGTAGCCATGGAGGGAAAATTTTACCTCGTCCTTGTGATTCCAACCTCAAGTATATTGGCGGTGAGACTCGATATGTTGTTATTCCACGTTCAATAACTTTCTCAGGTATTTTTATACGTTTCGGGCTTTCGGATAGTTGTAGTTGTCTGTCTCTGAAGATCTTTTTAAGCCGGAGACTCTTTGACCGCACTCTCCTAAACGGGTATGAATTGTCGTCTATCTTCCCTCCCCATACTCTGACCATAGTTTGTCTATGAGCGGAATACACCGGGTATAATGATGATGGTGACTCGTTTATTTATACATGTTTTTCTGAGTTTGCACGATAAAATTCAAATATGTGAGACTGTTTTAACTGCCAATCAAAAGGATTAGAGTATATCTCTAACTCAATTTATATTTTTACTTTTAATGAAAAAATGTCGAAAAATTATTCAAAAAAAAATGTCGAAAAATAATTCAGTCTTTCATTCATTCGCTGTGAGTAATTTCTCCTTTGAATTATTAATCTGACCTCTATTATATATTTGCTAATATATTAGCTCCCAGCATACCTAGTGATCTGAATCACCACAACACCACCCCTCCTCTCTCACAAGTCGCACCAGGTATGATAATAGCAAATACATATTAAAGATGAGATTATGAGAAAATAATCAATATGTAAAATTAGGCATAGCAAATGAGTGAAGTATATGATGGATTATTTTTGACAATGTTTCTTACTTTGTATCATTTCATTTTTTGTCATAAAATATTGAAATGATACAAAATTTCTTTATATCTCTACTCTAATTGATTAAGTGGAATTTAAGCAATTTCTTTTGTTATAGTGTATATATCATGAAACTTCAACTATTAGCTCAAGATTTTATTGGGTTGGTTTATTGATTATTATCACGCTGGCTCTGATACCATATCAATAAATCAACTCTATTGGGTTGGAGTAAATATCATATTTACTGGATAAAGTCTTATAATTGAATTTCACATAGTTTTTCCCTTTGTTCATCAAATCCTATAATCTAAAAAAATGTTCCAAAAAATTAAATAGGAGTATTATTGTCTTTATACCTTCATTAAGGGATATTTTGACTTGTCATTTTTTTGACAAAAACCCAATATGTTCATAAATATTACATGTTATAATTAAAGTATGTGATTGAAACTTTTTAAAGTCAACTAACCCTAAGAATTCTATATTACATTGGTGTTATTGTGTATATGTTCTTTAACTTATATAACATTTTGTTTCATTATATATATGACTTTGAACATACATTTATAGCTCATGTGTTTTTTTAAAAAATTGACAGAACTTATGAAGAAAATAAATAATTTATTTGAAGGAGAATATGTTCTCAAACACCAAGTAGGCAAGGAAGATCTTGATTGTTTAGTTTCAGTGAAATCTGACGAAGATATTCGTTATATGCTTGATGAATATGATCGATTAGAACGTGAAGAAACTTTAAAACTGCGTACTTTCGTATTTTCAATCAAACCAATAATAGTGGAAAATCGTAACTCATTTCTAAATCTTAAATCACATGTATCAGATCAACGTTTTGTTGAAGTAGTTCGCCCAACTAACTATTGCCAAAAACGTTCATCAAGCACGATTCAATTGTCGTCTTTCAATTCTTCCCCAACAGAAGATTCATCCCCTCAATCCATATCTCCAAGTCAGGTGTCTCATAACTACTATTCCTCCATGAATTACGATAACTCTTTGATTATCAATCTCCAAAATAGACTTACTCGTATTCATAAAGTTCAAAGTTCACCTAATATGTGTAGTTTAAGTAACCCTCAAAACTCTAGTAACTTATTTACAAGCAATTACAAGCATTCAACAACAATGAATAATGATTTTCAAAGCCAATATCACCAACATAACTATCATGGTTATCAATCCCAAAAATTTTTGCAACATGATCATATACAATTACAAGATTATTATATGAATTTATCTCCACAACCTTTGATAACTAATAGACTATAGTAAATATGTTCAATTACTCTTCATTAGGGCCGATCCTAAATATTCTAGGGTCCTGGACGAAATAGTACATTCGAATCATTTTCCTCTGCAATTTATAATTTATATAGACCTTCTACAACCATTAATTTTACTTTTTTGACATGGAGCCTTAGGCGACGGCCCCTCTTGCCCACCTTTATGATCTGCCCTGCTCTTCATGCATAGATCAATAAGTTGTAATAAAAGATGAAAATTTAGGTTTTGTTTCTCATACCTTGTAATTCAAAAACAATTATCATTTATCATTTTATATCATGTCAATACTCTAAAAGTGGTCCTTGAGTAATATGTAACTCTTGTACCGAAAATAATCAATTTGACACAGTAAATAATATTTGAAGAAACACAAATAATAAATATATAATTTTGTAAGTTTACAAGCATATATGTACAAATATGATATAAGAAAATGAGGTTGTAAATAATGTATATAAATTATCATGTGAGGACTTTATGTTATTTGTAGTTTTTTACTATAAATAATCAATTTCATAAATAAAAAGTTTCTTTCTGTAATTACTTACCATATATACAGTAATAACTCTTTGAATAATTTAAATCATATATACAATTACTAAAAGGATTGGAAAATTCTACATGGCATCTTTACAAAGATTTAGCATGTGAAATATATACAATATATACAATTACTAAAAGGATTGGAAAATTCGATTTAGCATGTGAAATATATACAATTACTAAAAGGATTGCAAAATTCCACATGGCATCCTTACAAAGATTTGCCATGTGAAATGAGTAAATTGATTTATTGCTATATTTATTATTGCACTAAATAAGATAAAGTTCATTTTATTTTATAACATGACATTATACTTTATCATATTTCTACTATATTGATTAATTGATTGAAATAAAACAGTAAAATTTTATTCAATTATATAAGGAGAAAAATAGATAGCAGCACCCCAATATATGCTAAAAACATTAAACAGAAAACTAGAGCAATGTAAATAAAACTAAAAAAAGTCAAAAATTAATTGTTAAGTATCTACAATCATACATTATATTAATTTTAATGTATAGTGAAGAAAAATGTGAGTGAAGGATAGAGTGTCATTTGCAATTATTTTATTGGCCAATATTTATGGCAGGAGTGTTTATGGCAGGAATTTATGGACAGGAGTGCAATATAGTAATTCTTTTAATAGAAGGCAATAATCACAATGATATCAGGGATTTTGACCAGTAATTATTTTATTTATGGCAATAATAGTATAGTGATTATTTTATTTATATTTATGACTAGGGATTTTGACAAAATTCTACAATTTTAAAACGACCGGATTACTTAAAACGACATGATTATTATATGGCATAAAATCAACAGGATTATTTAAAACAGCATGACTATTATGATTTTTGGCAAGATTATATATTATATAAATCAGCATAGTCATGCTGTTTCAAATCAGCATATTATTTAGGCAAGTTTTACTTATATATTATATTATATATTATATTATATATTATATGGCATATTATTTAGGCAAGTTTTCTTAAATCAACATATTATTTAGGCAAGTTTTAAATCAGATAATATACTAAATAATAAGGTTCTAAAACGGCATGATTATTATATGGTATAAAATCAGCATGATTATTTAGAACAACATGATTATTATATGACAGGGATTTTCAGTGATTTTCGTGAATACTAAATAATATACTAAATATAATATATAATATACTAAATAAAAAGGTTCTAAAACGACATGATTATTATTTACAAAAACAAAAATCGGCTGATATTACAATGGCATGAACATTATAAATGCATCTTTTGATCAACTTAATTAGTTGCTCCATACCATTTCTTTTTTCTCAAAATTCAGTGATATTTTCAATAAAAACAATGAGTTTAAATTACATTAATGAAATACAGAGTGATAGGGGAACATGGAAAATCAATGCAAAGGTCATACATATGTGGGAGTATAAAGAGAAAGATGTGACCACATCAATCCACTTAATACTGGTGGACGAAAATGGAACATCTATTATGGCTTTAATGAGAAAATTTACAATGCCATACCATTCTAATTCCCGTGTGTTAGGAAAATCATACTTTTTTTGCAAAATTTGGTGTTAATCCAGCAGTTGGTGAGTATAGATCAACCAAGCATGAATGGAAGATGTTGTTCTATAAAACATCAGTTATAAAAGAAATTCCAGACTTGCAAATTAGCAAATCTATTTTCAACTTTGTTTCATTCTCTGACATTATTGACAATGTTCTGAATGACAAGTTTCTTTTAGGTAATAAGTTGAATAATTATTTTTTTGCCTCTACTAGAAAATTGTTTATTTTATCAAGGTAAAATTCTAAAAAACTACCTTTTCTATACCCATTTTTTTAAAAAACTACCTTTTATAAAAATTCTTGCAAAGAACTACCTTATGTATACTTTATTTTGCAAAAGACTACCAAGTGCTTAAATCTGTTAGTTGACTGGTAGGATTTAACGTTGACCATCACGTGATAGGCACGTGACCTCTTTAAAACAAGCAATCCTTCCTTCTTAATGTCGATTATCAGTTTCCAAAAACCCCAATTCACTTTCTTCCTTCCACAATTGAAAACCTAAATTCAATCTCACCACTTTCCTTTCCTTACTCCATAATTAATTCAAGTTTTATCTATTTCAATTTGTCACTAATGTTTTCGCCATCTTCAACAGCAAAATCGAAGGTCGAGAATTGTGGGTGTGGAGCTCCATTTGCAAGGAGAGTTTCATGGAGCAAGGAAAATCCTGGAAGAAGGTTCAAGGCTTGTGCTTTTTCTGATCCTGATACAAATTGGAGAGGGTGTAAAAAGTTTAAGTGGATTGATGAGCCTGAAATGTGTGATTGGCAAAGAAAAGTGACAAACACACTTGTGGAAGAGAAGCGACAATTAGCAACCGAAATAAAGATTCTTAGTTCAAGGGTTTGTTGCTTGGAATATGAAAAAGATCAAGCTATTACTGAACTTAAAAGGTCGAAGAAGAAATTGGTGAATTTGAGGAAGAATGGAAGTCAGATTTTGTTTTTTATCTTAGGGTTTTTATCTTGTTTTTTGTTGGTTCTACTAATTAAGTTTAGTAAATGAAGATTATGTTTTATCTTTGAATTTGTATTATCGATTTGGGTATCAATTGGAAATATTTAACCTTTTGTAATATGATTATCATCAATGAAGATTATAATTTGTCCTTGTTCTTGGGTATCAATTGGTATGTTTTTTTGTTGCAGTTCATTGTGTATATTGGAACTTTGCTACTGATTTATGCTGGGTATATGCTGATTTGTTGGTTCTACTATTACTGATTTGCTCATTTGCAAATATCCACATATAGTGATTTGCTGGGTACTAATGCTACTGGTATATGTCTACTATATGCTGATTTGCTGGGTACTAATGCTACTGGTATATGTTTACTATATGCTACTGGTATATGTCTACTGATTTGGTGTGCATATGCAAATATCGACATATATACACTGATACACATACATTTCAGCACATATATACACTGATACACATACATTTCAGCATATATTTGACACTGAACTGCTCATTTGCATTTGCACTTCTTTGACACTGATTTGCAAGACTTGACTAAATCCAAAATACTTGACATAATTTGCAATACATACTGCATAATATTACACATGATTGTCTTACATAATTTGCAATACATACTGCATAATAATACACTAAATCCAACAGCATACACAATTTACACTTGACTAATTTGATCCACTACACATGATTGTGTTTGTTGTTGCGTGCTAGAGCTCGGCACATCAGTTGTTGAAGAAGAACATCCCTTTTTAGGCCTTCCACCCTTTGATTTCTTTTGTGTTGGTGGTTTAGGCGGATTCTTGCATCTTTTTTTGTTGTGACCTACATTACCACAATTACCGCATCGCCTTTGTTTGAATTCTCTAACAGCACATGTTGGCTTCTTCCCTCCCTTTCCTTCATCTGCTTCCTTCTTCCTTTTCCTCTTGTTCGGCCTCCCAGGCATCTTTCGGAATGGTGGAGGTAATGGCCTCAGCATAATCCCACACTCTGCTGTACTCTTCACTAGCGTCACCAAAGATCATCTTCATTGCAATTCTTTTTGCCATGTAACACTTAGAGTACTTCACTTCACAACCTAACTCCCTATTCACTCGTTTCTCAAATGCTTTCAATTCCCAATTAGGATTTTCCCTCCAATCTTGTATGTATTTCTCCGCTAAATACAAGGCAGTGAGTTTATTATTTTGGTGTTGGTGACCACAAGTGTGCTTTGGAAAATAACTTCTTATTTGAAGTGTCTCCTCGTCTTTCAACTTCTTAGCATGGACCTTAAAATTGCACTTCTTCTCCTTCCCACAAACACACTTCACAATTCTACCTTTTGTCTTACTACAATTACATCTATTGAAGCAAAACGCAGTAATCCTACTACTACCATTATGTAGGTAATAATAATTGTAACTACACTCAATAGCATGGTATCTTAGTGCTTTCCTAAACACATACGTAGATGGAAATTTAAGGCCCAGAGATAGATTGATCTTGCCCTTGAAGTCAACCTCAGGATTGAAGGTAGGATAGTTGATTTCGCCTTCCTCATCAACATCTAATGCTGCCAAATCATCATCATCTGACTCCAATTCAACCCCTTCTTCATTATAGTATAAATCTCTATTGTTTTCTTCAATAATCTCCTTATCTACTGCTACTCTAATTTCATCATCACCAATGAACACATCATCATTCAAGACCATAAACTACATTTTCTGCAAATAAATCAGCATCATCCTCATACTCATCCTCTTCACCACCACTATAGTCTTCATCAGTACTATCTTCAAAATCACAAATTGGTTCTACAATGGGAGCTAATGCATTTTCTGTGGAAATGGTTGCTGAATTTGTTTTAGATCTAGGGTTATCACACACTACATCATTTATACCCACATGTTTGACTAGTGGTCCCTTTTCCCTAACATCAACATGTGCATTTGCACTTTCCAACTCATCCATAACATTATCTGCCACATCAGCTATTACAACTCCCACATCATCTATCCTAATATTCTCAACATTAGCCATGTCAGCAGCAATCACAGCCCCATCAGTTTGTAATTTTCGACCCTTTTTTCTAATTTTCAATTTCTTCATGATATTAAACTAGCAAATTTCACAAACCCTAATGTTTTATTCATACAACACAAGCAAAAACAAAAAGAAAAATTATAAAAGTAACCAAATTTAGGGCAAAACGACTCCAATTAAATTAGAACCCTAAAATACAAGAGGAACACTAACAAATAACGAAAATAAAAAATGAAAAGTAGTACATACCAATAACACTTTGATCTTCAACTGAGAGGGTGAGAACGAGGACAATTGGAGCAGATTCGTTCGAGAAAAGAAGGAGGAAGTGATTTTAATGGAGTAAAGTGTTCTAGTAGAAGAGGAAATTGAAGAAGCAGGAAAGAAACAGGAAGTACGACATTAAAGATGGAGTTAGGTGAGGATTTAATAGGTCACGTGCCTCTCACGTGATGGTCAACGTTAAATCCTACCAGTCAACTAACAGATTTAAGCACTTGGTAGTCTTTTGCAAAATAAAGTATTAGATAAGGTAGTTCTTTGCAAGAATTTTTATAAAAGGTAGTTTTTTAAAAAATTGGGTATAGAAAAGGTAGTTTTTTAGAATTTTTCCTTTTATCAATGTAGTATATAAAGAGGTGTTTCAAAACTTATAAACTCTTTATTAAAAACCTATTTTGTGTTTTTTATATTTAATTCTTTTGTTAATTACATGTATGTAAATAATTTATTACGCACTTTCATTTAATATTTTCGTTCATATAAAATTTCACGGGTTTCTATCCTAGTTTTTATTATAGTTACATACAATTACTAAAAGGATTGGAAAATTCCACATAGCATCCTTACAAAGATTTGCCATGTTGAATAAGTAAATCATGGGTTTTGGTTTGGTCCGGTGCATAAAATTTCAAAATCAAATTGAAAAACCAAACAAAATCTAGTTAAAAACTTTTTAAAAATTAATTTTAATAAAATTTACATTGAAAATGAAAAAAAATTCTCACCTTACCATGTTTTAACTTATGAATTGAGAACAAATTAAAATTAAGAATGACGGCTAATAAAAATACGAATGAGAAATTTTATTATAAATAATAGAAAGTACTAACAACTTACAATTTTCTAACTTGAGATTAATAAAAAAAAAACCTTCAAATTATATTATTATAAAATACAACTTATTTGTATAAGACCATTTCATCATGAGACAAAATTTATATAATTAATCAATTTTCTAATTAATTGCAATATATAATTATAAGTGATCATTTTAATACATTAAATGACAAGGATAGCGTAATAAAGATTATATCATCATAAGAGCCTCTCATTTAAAAGTTTATGTATTGATTATATTCCTTTAGTTTAAAAATAGGTTACAAGTTAATTGATAATGAGCATTTTTTATGAGCAAAAATTTTCTATTATGTTTATTTATATTGGGTCGAGTTTCAGTGCGAACTTTACTTAAGTGTGAACCGTGCGAACCTTGTAATTTTTTGGCAAAATTGTGTTACTATTTTTTTTCCTTGATTTTTATGACTGAAAACTAACACGTTTTTGCCATAAAAAATAGTTTTCAAGAGTGTTAGTTTTACATCAAAAATTGTTACTTTTCTACGATAAATTTTTTACACAAAATAGTAATACCTTTTTACTAAAAATTAATAAGGTTCGCACGGTTCACACTTAAGCACAATTTACACTGGAACTTCTCCCCTGAAATTATTATGTAGTGTGGGATTATTGTGCTAAATTTACCTTTTAAAATTATATTTGAGCTAATTTTCGTCTCAAAAACATTTTGTTTTCGAGAATTATTTAACTATTGACTTATTAATTGATGCTTTTGCTTTTACCCTTAATGTTAGAGGTTTCAAGGATCATATTAGAGTCTTTGACAATCAACTTTTAAATTGATTTTTATTGGCTTTGGCTATTTGTTTTTTTGTTGGAATAAACAAACAATAAATAATTTTCAGCAATTTGTATATGAGACCGATTCACTGTGAGATGAATCCATGCAAACAATCCAAATCATTTATACTAATATATTATATTATTTAACTAATACATCTAAGTTGTTTTTTCAACCATATTAAGCCGTTTTACGATGAGACAATCTTAATAAAAAACTTGTCAATAATTTTTACAAAACACCTCCTTAACAATCGACTTAAATAGTTTATCAACCAATACTTTTAATGGGTCAAATCAACTAACAACCTCGTCTAACAATCCTTTGCCAAACAAATTCGTGAACAAAAAAAATAAGAAAATAAAAAATTATCTAGAATAAACCTTCACCTATTAATTATGAACAATCCCAACTTTGGAGGGTATTTGCATATAGTAAACTTGGGTAACCCGATAATCTACGATAGTAGGTAAATCACCAAAAAAGTAAATTAAAGATTAACGTAAAATTAGAGGAAAATTTTGAAAATTCACATAAAAATTCCTAATAATTAAAAAAATCAGAATTTTATTTTATATTTTTTCATGTTTTTTCGACATTATGGAAAAATTCTAAAAAACTACCTTTTCTATACCCATTTTTGTAAAAAACTACCTTTTATAAAAATTCTTGCAAAAAACTACCTTATGTAATACTTTAGTTTGCAAAAGACTACCTAGTGCTTAAATCTGTTAGTTGACTGTTAAGAGTAAACGTTGACCATCACGTCGTTGACCATCACGTGAGAGTCACGTGACCCATTAAAAACACTCAATCTTCTCCTTCCTCTTTAATATGTCGAGTGTCAGGTTTTGTAAACCAAAATTCCCAATTCACATTCTTCCTTCAACAAATGAAACCCTAAAATCAATCTCACCACATTTCATCAATTCTCCATAATTAATTCAAGTTATATCTATTTTAATTGCTCACAATTGTTTTCGCCATCTTCAACAAATGAAGAAGAAATTGGTGACTGCTTGCTGTGAATGTGCAAAATACTGATTTGCTGTGAATATTTAACCTTTTGTATATACTGATTTGCTGTGAATGTGCAAAATAATGCTTGCTGCTGTGCATATGCTTGCTTACTGGTATATGCTAATTTTGCTACTGATTTGCAAAATATCCAAATACTTGAAGCACTACACCAAATAATTGAAGGTGACTTCACTAAATTATAAAAAAAGCACTACACAGCACATTTGATGCACATACACTGATTTTGGATATATGCACAGCCATTTGATGCACATACACAGAATATACACAGCACATTTGATGTAATATATGTACAACAGCATATTATAGCAGTTGCACATATACTGATTTTACATACCAAGAACACTTTTATCTTCAACTGAGAGGGTGCAATTGACCAGTCGACCACGTTTGGAGCAGAAATGGTGATGAAACGCAGTAATGGAGGTGAGTCGTGAGTGTTATTAATGGAGGTCAGTTTCTTAAATGAAGGTGAAAGTGAATAATGAATACAGTGAAGGTGAAAGCTGATACTCGACATTTTGAAGGAAGGATTGAGTGTTTTTAATGGGTCACGTGACTCTCACGTGATAGTCAACGTTTACTCCTAACAGTCAACTAACAGATTTAAGCACTAGGTAGTCTTTTGCAAACTAAAGTATTACATAAGGTAGTTCTTTGCAAGAATTTTTATAAAAGGTAGTTTTTTACAAAAATGGGTATAGAAAAGGTAGTTTTTTAGAATTTTTCCTTTATTTTAATTTATCTTTTTTTTTTAAAAAATAAAATTTGTTATGACAAGTCATCGGATTACTGTGTTTATTCTAGGAAAATATTTCCTAAAATTGAGATTATTTATAAATAATCAATAAGTAAATTATTGTAGAATAATCGTAAAAAATTAAATTATTTTATGTAATTTTTCTTAAAAAACAATTATAATTTCGAATTTTCTAGAACTTCACCTAATTGCCACCCATTTTCGGGCCTTTCCTTCTCTTAAAGCTCTCCCGTCTCTTATCCATCTATCACTCGCTCACCATTCCGCAAACCCTAATACCCTCTCTCTCCACCTTCCATTGAAGCAAAGCTTAATCAAAAATGGCGTTTTCAGCGACTCAAATCAATGTTTTGGGCACCACTCCCTTTACATCCTTCACTACAAAACCCTCCTCTTCAAGGCCAAATTCAGTTTTCTTGGGCCACAAGATTAACTCTAGTACAGCCTTTTTAGGCACTCCTAATTCGGCCTTTTTGAGACTTAGGAAAAGTCGCCGGAGTGCCGTTGTAGGTCCGGTGAGGATTGTGAACGAGAAAGTGGTAGGAATTGATTTAGGAACCACGAATTCGGCCGTTGCCGCTATGGAAGGAGGGAAGCCTACTATTGTAACCAACGCAGAAGGACAGCGAACGACGCCATCTGTGGTGGCGTATACTAAGACTGGAGAGAGACTGGTTGGGCAGATTGCGAAGCGTCAAGCAGTGGTGAACCCTGAGAATACGTTCTTCTCGGTGAAGAGATTTATTGGGAGGAAAATGTCGGAGGTTGATGAGGAGTCTAAGCAGGTCAGCTACAGAGTTGTCAGGGATGATAATGGTAATGTTAAACTTGAATGCCCTGCTATTGGAAAGCAATTTGCTGCTGAAGAGATCTCTGCCCAGGTAACTCTTGCTTGTTTAAGGGGTCTTCTTATGGTTGTTCCTAGCAATTCATTTCAGCTTTTCTGTATTGATGAGTTCTTGGGTTTATGGTTTTGCTTCTATTATGTTGATTATTTAGTATTTTGTCTATAATTATTGAAGTGCTTGCTAAATTTTTTGGTAGTTCAAAAATTTCAGGTGATTTAATCATCTTTCGAGCTTTGTTTGAATTGGGTTTCTATTGATGTTGTAGGTATTAAGGAAGCTTGTAGATGATGCATCAAAATTTTTGAATGATAAAGTAACAAAGGCAGTGGTTACAGTACCTGCTTACTTTAATGACTCTCAAAGGACAGCAACAAAGGATGCAGGCCGTATTGCTGGGCTGGAAGTACTTAGAATTATTAATGAGCCGACTGCTGCTTCTTTGGCTTATGGTTTTGAGAAGAAGAGTAACGAGACTATTTTGGTGTTCGACCTTGGTGGTGGTACTTTTGATGTTTCAGGTATTACCTTTCACCTTTTTATTGTTAGTTTGCTTGTAATTAGGTATCTAGGTGGTACATTTGATGTCTCAAGTAGCTTGGAAGTAAGATCATTGAAAATAATGGAGGAGAATTCATGTGAATGAGCACTCGTAGGTGTCCTAATCTTCTGCGATTATTAAGGCTTTGGCTTGATTTTAAGTAGCTTGGATGTCGGAAGTCTTTAGAATAATTTTGATCTTCCTGTTGCAATTCCTATCAGAAAGTCTATTTGCAAATTTAGCATAAATGTTGATTTGACAGTTATATCCATTGAAGCGCAAACCGAAAAACTTTGGTTGTCCGAAAGACTTATGATTGATGATTTGTATCATGGTTATATGGTTATATTTAGTTTCCTAAGATTTCAGACACTAAATTAACATTTCTGGATTCTTGTTCGTTTCTTGTAAGAGATGACAATCGTGTAACATTGGTTAATTCTTTTGTTAAAAATTTATGTGATGGTGTTGTTGCTTAATGAGATGGGAATTTTGTTATCTGTTGCAGTCCTTGAGGTTGGAGATGGAGTCTTTGAAGTACTTTCAACATCAGGAGATACTCATTTGGGTGGTGATGATTTCGACAAGGTTTGTAGACTTGAGAGAATATTTGTGACTTTTGTAGTGATTCTTTAAATTTGTTTTACGAAATATCTTTCTCTTTCAATGAATGGGATTTTGTGTATGAACAGAAAATTGTTGATTGGCTAGCTGCAAACTTCAAACGAGACGAAGGTATTGACCTATTGAAGGACAAGCAAGCACTACAGAGATTAACTGAGACAGCCGAGAAAGCTAAGATGGAGTTGTCATCATTGACTCAGGCAGGAATTAGGTGCGTTTGGACTTGAAGTGTATTCTATTGTGCTTCTTTATGTTTTTCCCTTGGTTGCAGTCTTTTGAAATATTCAAACTCACAACTGACTATGGTTTGTACTATTTTTAGCTTGCCATTTATTACCGCTACTGCTGATGGACCTAAACACATTGAGACCACCTTGACAAGGGCAAAATTTGAGGAATTGTGTTCAGATCTTCTGGACAGGTACCAAAATTTTCTTTAATTTGCGGTTTCTAATTGAGCTAAATAACTTATGCTGTTACTTTTCGCGGTGAGTTATTTGCCTGCTGCATTGCATAGTTCATTGAATTTATCCGGTTGCTCCATGAAGATCATGTATTAAATCTGCTACTATTGTTTTCAGGTTGAAAACACCAGTTGAGAACTCTCTAAGAGATGCAAAACTCTCCTTTAGTGATTTAGATGAAGTGATTCTTGTTGGAGGTTCCACACGTATCCCAGCTGTTCAAGAGTTGGTGAAGAAGTTGACCGGAAAGGACCCTAATGTTACTGTGAATCCTGATGAAGTTGTTGCTCTGGGGGCTGCAGTACAGGTAAATTACATACTCCCTCCTATTCACCTTAAGTCTATGTTAACTTTACCAATTTCCCCTTACTAAACTTAACTTTTTAACACCTTTACACATGCTAACCCCACTTTACTCCTATTAAAATTTGAAAATACTACACTTTTTTCCTTTACATATTGTTCCATTGACCACCTAAAAATGGTGGAAAGTCAAATAGGACACATTGGGTGAATAGGAGGGAGTATTATCTATCTTTACTCATGGTTGCTTCTAATTTCGTTTCATATATGAAAAGTTTACTGATTGACAATTACAAACAACTGTCTAATTTTGTGATTGTAGTCTTTTATGAACATCAATAAGAAAAAAACTTGAATCTAATGCCGTTCAACTCCTTGTGATTCATGGCCAAATAATTCATGTGTGATATGCTTGTGATTCATGGCTTACTTTGGGAGGTCCTCTAATGTCTCTAGTAGAAGCATTTAATGGAAATTGTATCATAATAGACTAATACATTCTAATATTATGTAGGCCGGTGTCCTCGCTGGAGATGTGAGCGACATTGTGCTTTTGGATGTGACACCCTTATCATTGGGTCTTGAAACCCTTGGTGGTGTGATGACCAAGATTATCCCCAGAAACACAACCTTGCCCACATCCAAGTCAGAAGTTTTCTCAACTGCTGCAGATGGACAGACTAGTGTTGAGATTAATGTTCTTCAAGGAGAACGAGAGTTCGTAAGGGATAACAAATCCCTTGGTAGCTTCCGTTTGGATGGTATTCCACCAGCTCCTCGAGGTGTTCCTCAAATTGAAGTCAAATTTGACATCGATGCCAATGGAATTCTCTCCGTTGCTGCCGTTGACAAGGGAACAGGAAAGAAGCAAGACATCACAATTACCGGTGCTAGTACGCTACCTAGTGATGAGGTAAGATTCTAAGTAGGGATTTTGTTTTGCTTTACAATGAAACCTTTTTAAGTAATGACACATTGACACTTAAAGTGGGGCTGATGAATTTAGGTTGAGAAAATGGTTAGTGAGGCCGAGAAATTTGCAAAGGAGGACAAGGAAAAGAGAGACGCAATCGACACGAAGAACCAGGCAGATTCTGTTGTATACCAAACGGAGAAGCAATTAAAGGAACTTGGAGACAAAGTTCCAGCCCCCGTGAAAGAAAAAGTGGAAGCTAAACTGGAAGAGCTCAAAGACGCCATTTCCGGAGGTGAAACTCAAACCATAAAAGATGCCATGGCTGCCCTAAACCAGGAAGTAATGCAACTCGGCCAGTCCCTATACAACCAACCTGGTGCAGAAAGTGCATCAGGGCCAGCTCCTGGAGGCGAGTCTGGCCCCTCAGCTGATTCAACTAGCAAGGGACCTGACGGAGATGTCATTGATGCCGACTTCACCGACAGCAAGTGAAGTGAAAGGTTGAATATGCTAAATGCAGTGATGTGCTAAACGGATGTGTATACGATATTTTAGGCAGGGTATTCTCATGTTTATTTCATGCTCTACGAGAAAACGTTAGGAAAATTTAGATGGCAAGGCACCATATCGATTTTGTTGTTTTTTTTTTGCATATTTTGAAAGTTTATAGAATCTGGATAATTATTTATGTAATCAGAATGAGATTCATAATGGATGATAATTAGAAATTCGAAGTGTCAAGTAGTTGAATATTTCCTTTCTGATTGCCAGCATTGTGTCGCCGCTTGCCATTTTTAGTGGTTATACTCTACACACGATGACAAATGATGATGACCATGGCTTTAATGTTGAGTCGGTTATACCGAATATGATGATGAATTGATGATAATATGACACATGAGCGGCATCCTTCTTACCTTCATTTGTTTTGTTGAAAATAATTTTATTTTCTTTAACAAAACTTGACCTAAATTATTTGTTAGAACATAATTAGACTTTTGAACACTTTTTACCATTTAACAAGACTAAAAGATATGCTACATTAATACCCATCAAGCTAACCTAGGTAACTTTTCTACAAAAGTATTACTCCCTCTATACCGTACGGCATACTAGAATTTATCGTTTACCTTGCAATATTTTATGTAGATAATATTATCCACAAATTTTCTTTTCTTTTTTTTCTCTTACTTTTAATCTTACTAATACGATACAATGTAACAGTCTCTATTAAATTCTTAATACTTGTGTCAATTGTTGGTGTTGCAATCTCTCGAGAACAGAAGGGGTAGAGTAGCAAACAAATAAAAGGAATCAATGGTGAAAGGGTTCCCTTGGAGAAGGAGAAGGAAGTAGAGGAGAAGGATGAGCTATACAAGTTGGATACTTTTGTCCTGGCATTACCACCGACAAATCTCTTTCACTCCTTGTAATTACCTGCATCCATTTATAGTACACAATAATTACAAATTAGCAATTCATTAATAGTTTGTTTGGCTGTTGGTATTAAAAGGTGATAATTAACTTGTAGTGTAAAATTTCATGAAATGTATCAATATATCATGTCATTCCCATGATAATTAAACATTGATCATAAAAAAGTTTTTTCGGTCATTACCACTTAATACTACCTTTTTAAATGTTAATGCATTGAAATGAATTTTATAAAAAAATATAATGATTGAAGGAAAACAAATATAACCATTTAAATTGTCTATAGATATTCCAACTAAAATTATACTAACTTTTCATTATCATTCCCAGTTTCCACTATATTCATTTAATACCGACTATCAAACAGACTGTAAAATTACTATAGAGAAGAATTCGATAAGTGAATCAATTAAGAATAAAATGTGAATACCGGATGACTTGTAGATTTGGTGAATGATCCCGAGTCCAACTCATTGCCATCACGAGATGAGGAAGAGGACGAGGACGAGGCATGATTAGGGTGAGACCTAAACAAGTGTTCTAGAATGGCCATAATAAGAAACAAAGATATAAGAAGTGCCGTTGCAACAAACCCAAAAGAAATAGCATTAAATGGTGTAGTTGTAGCCTTCCAAGGTCCTTGTTGTTTGTAGTAATTTGGAGGATTTGTTGATATTTGTGTGCTACTACTTGGGTAGTATACCCATGGCCTTAATGTTGATGATCTTTCTCCATTATAATCATTATTATTCATTTTTTTAGGTGGAGAAAAAAAGGATTTTGATATTGGTTAGTTTAATTTGGTACATGTTATAGACAACCTAAGTAGTTGTATAGAGATACTTAGCTTAATCAACAATCTAGCTAGCTTTTCATTTATTTGTTCACTTTTTATTTACTCTTGTATAGAGATACAGGGTACAGGTATCAATTGGAGGATTCTTGACTGCGTGCATCTCTCTTTACTCCCTTCTTAGGGTACGAGTATAATTGTCCGCATCTTTCAGGAGAAATAAAATCCCTCACCCGGACCATGCCTTGTGCGGGATACTGGGAGTGTCCTTTACCTTTATCTTTACCTTTAGTCTTTCTGTTTTCGAGAAATTGTCACAGTTCTATGTTGTATAAGATTAAAAAAGAGTTATTCTTGTGGAGTATCGTCTCCGGTGAGACACAAAAATGTGTGATTAAGAATGATTTATTCATTTAAATTGTGTGGATGAAAATAAAAGAAAATGGTGGAGACGTTTTTATAAAAGAAATTACTATAAAGTATTAGAAGTAGACTTAAAAAGAAAGTATGGCAATCTCTTAGGCAAAAATAAATAAAAGACTTAAAAATGGGATTAGTACATATAATCCTTTTAAAGGTTATTTTTTGTGGAGCCATGTACTTCTTATATGATAAAGAAATTGTTATATTTTTCTTGAAAAAACTTTAACTTGAAAGAGGAAAATGTAGTCATTTAATTTGTTTTAATATCTAGTACTACTAGCCCTTATTCAACTTATTTTCTATATATTTATTTTTAATTCTAATTAGCTTGATGGAAGAGGCTTATATTTATGAAATGTATCCTAATTCCTAAGTTCCTATGGCATAAACATAGATTTTTACATTATTACTTGATAACTTATACTTCATTATATATTCCTTTTGTAATAAACATAAATTAGGACATCATTTGAGCCTTACATAATAGAATAATGCAGTTAAAGGTATGAAAAATAAGAATTGAATTTTATCTTAGTTGAATAGCAAATATCACTTATCAGAAGAAAAAAAATCAAATTTAATTTTACCTAATATTTTCTTTTGTTTAGTCGTTCTCAGTAATAATTAATAATCATAAAAAAGTATTAGAAGTGAAAATGTGTTGGATAAATTAATGCATGATTTATAATGAAAAAGTTAGAAGAAGTGTTATTAGGAAGATAGAAAGGATTTGGATTAGGATTAGGATTTGGATTTTTGTTTAAACTTTCCCATGTGGAAAAAGTAAAGGGCAGGACGTTGAATGAACTGTTAACATGGAGGGAGAGTCTTTTCTTGATGTGGGACTTCCTATAAGTATCAAATTCTACTTTACATTTGGTAGATATCACTTTATCGTCTCACTGTCAGATGCGCATTATATCTGTATATATACAGGTTAAATAGCATAATAATATAAATTATCTCATCGAGAACTTGAGATTGTCTCATCGAGTGACGATTTCTCAGAAAAATAGCTGTTTTAGAAGTTTGTACAAGATCATGTCTCGCAATGAAACTTAGGCACGAGTCCGCCTTAGCAATAGCTAAGATTATTCGAGTATATAACGCAGAAGAATGACATCCATATAGGTACAAAACAAATGCAGAGAAGAGCATTCAGGCAATTCTATTATTAGGCCTAAAACATTTTTTATTTTCATGTGGTCTATCCTATGGATTTTTTTTTTTTAAAAAAGAAGCTATATTGTATGCTTAATTAAAAATAAGAATATTATCAATAGGACTATATGAACGAGAAATCTATACTCAACGCAATAATATGACATGATAAGGAATCTATTTTGACATCAAAATTATTAACAAATATTATAATTTCAATTGAAAATCTAAAATTATGTTGATAATATTAAAAGTGCAAAAAATACTCCTCCGTTCTAATATAATTGCTACGCATAGCTTTTCACGTAATTTAATAAATGCTTTTAATCATTTATATCTTAACCTATGCTTAACTAAAAATTATTAAAAATTTAAAATAATGAAAATATAAACTTAGGCAATTAAAACGAATAATAATTTCTCCTTACACAAATAGCCAAAATATAAAAAATTAGTTTAAAAAAATAAATGACATATAATTTCAATCGAAAATCTAAAATTACGTTGACAATATTAAAATAAAATTAAAAATACAAAAAATATATATATAGAAATAAAAATTAAAGGAAAAACACCATTAAAAAATTATAACAAAGTAAAGAAATTTGTTATGGAAAGCCAACTAGGATATCATTCCAAAAGAAGAGTACTATGAAATTGAGAAAGTTATTTGGCTAGTAGAAACGGGTAGATTATACATTGGATTAACCAAGTTACTTCATAAATATTACTACTACTCATCATCATCATACCCAGTATATCTCGTTCATAGAAAACTATAGTCAAGGTCTAGAGAGACAAAAACAACGACAACTCATACCCATAAAGAAGAGTGCGATCAAAGATTCTCTCGACTCGAGAAAAAGTCTTCAGAGATAGAGAAACAAATAATACTAGTACTCATTAATGGAAAATATATTATCATAACAAAGAGTGATGCTAAGAAGGGTGGTAATAAGCAATAATATGGAGGAAGTGCTTATAAATAAATTTAAGTTAGATACAACATTTGATTTGATTCTACATTTGTTAACAAATTCGACTTTTCTCATAAATAATGTTCGGAATAGAGTATAAAAACTACTAATAAATAAATCAGACGAAAAATCATAAAGTCGAACACACCAAAAGGTAAAAAGAAGAACCCAAACCCGAAAATACACAGAGAAAAGAACTTGTGAGAGCAATTGTAGCATTGAGCAAGCCTATAACAGCAAAAAAGGCGAGGCTTCGTAGCTCATTGGTATTCACTTCAGTGCAGTGCTTACTGAGATAAAACTGGGCATATATGTTTAAAGGTCGGTCAGACTATAAGACGATTGTGAGGCAAGAAAAACAATTAAAAGCAATGCTTGCTTACCTTCGCGTTTTTTAGAAAGACTAGCTATCGTCAATCAAATCTAATTTTCTTTGGAGCAGGCACGTTAGCACCCTCCTACAAAATAGAAAAACGTATCATAATAAGAACGAAAATAACGAGTCACCTGAGAAGAATTGCACAAGCATCGATTTTATAGGTACCAATGTCGAGATTACTAAAAAACACGACAGCCCAAATTTTTACCATTCTAATCTTGACCTTCCATCAAACAACTCATAAGGTGGACACAAAAAGACAGCCAATGATGGCCTGACTTTATCTATGGGACCTCAATGTTAGCAACAATGTCTAGAATAAAATCAAAAATATCATCATCATCATCAACTCAATATCCCACTCGAAAACAGAGTCTGACTGAGGGAAGGTGATGGACAATTCATACATGTACTCCCTTCATGAGACGACTAGAGGAATATGGTCAATTTTACCCCAAAAAGCAAGAGTCCGGTAAAATAAAAAATATAACCTTTTTAAATATAAAATTTACAATCCCTTTCAATAAGTTGAGCAGGATTAAAGAAACAGTTGTGACTTGTGCCTATACTTGCACTAAAACTTTATGGCATGGCAACACAGAAAACTTGCGTCCACAGGAAAATTGCAAGTGGCATACATAGGCACAACCACACAGCAAATAAGTCTCATGCCAAAATAGAGGTTGAAGGATCTTACAATTTCAGGACATTCATAATCAATTCCAGCAGCCTCTATTTTACTTTTTCGTTTCCTGTCTCGCTTCAGGATTGCTTTAAGCAATTTCTTGTGCTCATCCAGTGTCCTATCCTGAACAGCCTTATATTAATACGACTATCAAAAAGATTTTTAAGATGAAGTTATGGCACTATGATTTTACATATACCTTGTTATGCTTAAACCTTTCTATTTGAACAAAATCAACTGGCACCTTCTGCTTACGATTTAAACCTTTCCACCTACAATAACATAGGTACAAAAGTCAGCAGCTGCATGAAAGTGAAATGAACCAAAATCTAGTAAGAAAAATTTAACCAGCTAGACATAGATATAAACAGTTCAGGAGTAGCACTTTAGCACCATGATGAAGGAAAAATTATCAAAGTTGATCCTACGAATAAATGGTCACAGAACTCATGAGCAATAGAGCATAAATGATTATAAGAGTGAATTAATATGCAGTAGAAAACAACCCTGAAATATAGATAAACAAGCTGCATGACACTATATTAAATACAATTTGGCAGGTGATAAAACAAGTTCCTATTTTTGATATAATTGTCAACAAAGGACATTTAAACTTAAAAAATGGAAGTCTATAAGACAATAACTAGTTAGTTAAATAATATATAGCTACATAAAAAGATAACATCAACTTTAAAAACAGCCCAAAGCATGACAAAATTACGTATCAAAAGTATTTTTAAACAATATTAAAAAAATTGATAGGACATCAACACTCTCACAGAACCTCACAACCAATCTCTATTACTTTAATAGTCTCCAATCACTAAGAAAACCAATGACCAATGGTCAACTAACCTTCACTTCAACGTCTATTTTCAACATCTCATCCCCATATTGCACTTATCAACTACCCACCATCCAATCCCCCACAAACACTTGAGTCAACAAATAGGAAGTCAACACTTTCACAGAACACAACTTAACAACCACCAACCAACTATGATGTTTTTCAAGACACAAGCAAGACCTATTAGCTACGAAGCTTTTGAATAAAGGCAATATAATGCCCTTTTGTACTCAATTGATCAACGTTCTTCAATAACCTAATGATTGAATGTAGACATGCAACATGATCGGACTGAAATGATCGTGATTTTTTTTATTAAGAACCAATGATGGCAATCCATTACAATGGAGAAACACATGAAGGGTTTGGAGCATAGTGCAAAATATCACCCACCTCAAAGTATCACAAATTCACAAGCATCTTATACAGGTTTATGAAATTATCAACAAAATTATTCGCATTGATTGTGAATGTCTTTTAGCAAGTGAGGCCATAGCAGTAAGCTTATTTCGGTACTGTGTTTGGGGATCCTACAAGACGATGCTTTTGTTAATCAAAACGTATAAGAGGGAACAATTTCAATTCCTGAAATGAACATTTCATTCAATTTATCTTGATTTCTTTCCATTTTCCTGTTTAGACAAAAGGCTTCCCTATCAGTCCAAATAAATATGGTTAAAAAAAGATAGCTCAGTCTGATGAGTTCAATCACAGCTATAAATAGCAACATATGCTTCATGTAGACCCAAAATAACAATCGAGTTCCAACTAGTCTTAGGGTTTACTTGTTTTTTCTGTGGAAGGACAACAAAACTACAGGCCCTGCGGTCCTTAACTTTCATATCTAAAGTAATACAAGACTTACAATCTAGGATGTACTTGCTCTGGAGGAATTAAGTGTACTTGCAGCATGTGCTCAAGCAGCAAATAATTGTGCATACATTCTGAAACTATTTTTGCAACCTGTAAACAGAGGCAAAAGTTAGAGAAGGTAATAGAGTCCAAATATTAATCCGCGTCTGAGAAATGAGACCACCTCTGGATACTCGAATTCGATGAAACCATAGTGCTTAGATTTTCCAGTCTGTAGAACATTCAAAGCACATAACATATATATCAAAAAAAAAGGGGTCAAATTATATAACTAGCTCAAGAAAAATGGGATGCACTGCACAATACTAGATGTACAAAGATCATTTTTTCGAAAATAAAAACAAGATTAATTCGGATACCTCAAATTCAAATTAATTGAATGTATTCTACCTTCCTATTTCGTGCAATTTTTAATCTATTAATGGTTCCAAATTGTTGAAAGAAGCCTGAAAAAGGTTAAGATAATTTAATCAACCAAAAATACCAAACAAAAAACTCAGATACATAAGAAAAGGCGAAAGACAACACACACACCCTCCATTTCATCCTCGTAGAAGCCGTGTGGAATCCTTCCAATATAAACCACAGTAGCTTTGTTATCTAAATCTTCACCTTTAGGAAGCTTACGAGCCGGACCACCTTCTAATGGCTGTGGTTGGAAATTAATTATCATTAATTAACTAAGTATTTAGAAAACCCATCAAAAATGGTAATTGATATGGACAAACCTACCAAGAAATCTGCATTACTTTCCATGGGTTTATCCTTTCCATTCTTCGGCATTGTTTGTTTTTCTACGTGACAGAATTCCTTCAAGAACCCAAATCTACGGCAAAAAAAGCCATTAATTCCTAATTCGATTAAACAAGGAAAGTTTTAAAAAGAAATGTGTAGATAAAGCAAAAACGCCATAAAAATTACAAAAGCTCAACCTTCAAATCTCAAAGGGAGCGACATTTTTAGCAATAATCAATTTCTTCAAAAACAATCCATAAAAATAGAATTAACCTCCCTACTCCACCCTCTCTCTTTATAATCATAGCCCATAAACCTGGTTCTAATGATAGAAAAGGTCGTGGATTCGAATCCGAGTTTACACACACAAACACACACACACAAGGAAAAGAGAGAAAGAGACAAAGAAATCGTCTTAAGATGAGACCATCTTATATGAGAACTAGTGGAAAGTGCATGATAGAGGGAAATAGAAATAGAGTTTAATCATTGTCCATTAATTTTTGCCTTGAATTATTGGAAAATAACAGAAACAGAAATCAGTATGGGTGAAAGTTCGGTCAACAGTTTGAACTTTTGTCAAACCATATCAGACCATATTTGACTCGGTTTTCAATTTTTCAATCAAAATCCAAACCTAATTTATTTTTAAACAAACTGCACAAAATCACAATTTAACAGATCAAACCGAACCCACACTGCCTAGACCGAAATTTAATAGAATAAAGAACATTGAAAACTTTGCATACACCAAAAAATAAAGAATAAAACATAGAAAAACGTTATCAGTCCGAAAGAGGTATTCATTTTTTGATTAGTGAAGTCTCTATTGTATTATAAACGATCAACACATATTGTTAAAAAAATAAAGCAAAAAACAAAAACAAAAACACAATGAAAGAAAAAAACAAAAAAAATCATGAGACTATATTATAAACAACAAAAGTAAAAAAATACAAAACAAAAGCAAATACTTCGAAACGAAAAAAATGGAAACCAACACAGATTAACCAAACACAAAACGAACACAACGCAAACAAGAACAAAAAAGCAACAAAAGCAATGGAGATTAAAGACCCAAACAACAATTGAATTAAGGTTATGCGTAGAACAAAAATGACCCATACTAATTTTAATTGAATTAGGGTTATGTGTCGAGCAACAATCAAATCAGGGTTATGTGTAGATTAAAGACCCAAACTTAATTTTAAACGAAAATTAGAACAAAACAACAATTAAAAATAAATAGACTAACCTTGAAGAGTAGAAGGACTAAAGATCAAAGGAGAAGATGAAGAGATTGTTAAAGAAATGAGGAATTAGGGCTGTGCGTGACTTCCTATCTCTTGATGAAATACATGAGGAAGGAATGTAGCCAGGAAAGAATGAATTAGGGTTATATGCGTGGCTTTTAGGGTTTTGGGCAGAAATTATCAATCAAATTGGCCTATCTATACAACCTTCAATTATTTTGGTTCCAAACCTAATTATTTCAGAATTTGAATTTCCAAATTGAAACGAGGATCCTTTATGGGGAATGGTATTTGATCAGCATGTGAGACAAGACCCAATTCTATAAAAATGCCAAAAAAAAGTTTTAAAAAAAAGAAAAAGAAAAATGGGGTAAAATATTAAGAAGGCTCATATCAAGTGTACTTGGTGAAAATACATCATAGTAGGGAGGATGGCAAAAAAGCCATCAATTCATAAATCGATTAAACATGGAAAATTTTTAAACAGAAATATGTAGATAAAGAAAAAACGCCATAAAAGTTACATAAAGCTCAACCTTCAAATCTCAAAGGGAGCGGCATTTTTAGCAATAATCAATTTCTTCAAAAAACAATCCATGAAAATAGAATTAACCTCCCTACTCCAGTACTCCACCCTCTATCTTTTTAATCATAGCCATAAATCTGTACGATGAACAAGTTCTAAAGTTCCGAAAGTTAGTGGGTTCGAATCCGGATTTACACATTTAAAGTTACAAACTACCTTAAGATCAGACCGTTTCATATGAGAATTTGTGGAAATTGAATGAAAGTGAAACAGAAATAGAGTATAATTACCCCAAATTTTAGGAAAGACAATGGATTTGGTGAAGATAAAGGAATAGAGAAAATACCTTGTACAGACAAAAATGGAGGAACTGGAAGAAGGCGGCTTCTGGAATAATGAATCAAAGTCGGAGGGGTTGTGGAAGAAATGTTTTTGCTAGGGTTTTGTGATGGCTTTTTAACTTGGGTTGGATTTGTAGTCTTTTTCTCAAATAAAATTTATAAATTTTAGGATTCAATTTTGACTATGATTTCTTATCAATGCAATTTTGATAGATTTGTTTCGATATATATTTTTGAAATATTATTTTTTAAAATTTTTAAAAACTCACAATTAATTATTTGATTTTTGAATTTGCATTTGATCTGCGCAAAAAGTAAATGGAATGAACAATTATAAACAGAAAAAATATATAGATATTTTCAAGTCAATTTGTCTCATTTCTATTAGATTGACCCAATAAACTTTTATTGTCTTAAATTGATCAGTTATAAATTTAATGAGATCTTTTTTTATTTTTGTAAGTGACTAATCATCGCTTATAATTTTAAGGACAGGATAAGTCAAATTTAGAGGAGGAAGCCATTGATATTTCTTAAGATAAAAGTTTAAAAAAATTGATGTGCCGTGGGAGCTAGGGTTTGAGAGGAAAAACACCTAAGCGCTAGATATCATGAAAGAATGTTTGCCTTGCTTTCATTGGAGGCCATGCAATCATTACATATAGGACGATACACATAAGGTTTAAGGAAAGATATTATGATTACTTTACAAAATATTAAATAAACACAAATTTATACTACGAATAAATAATATTATTATATTATTATAAATAAGCAAAAGAATCACCATTAAAAGATGTTAGGGTTAAAAAACTTATTATTAGCTTTTGGTGACGAAAAATCAAATGTTCATCATAAATTAAAAGTGGATTTGAAGTGAAAATGAAAAAATATATTTGATGATGAGGACATGTCATATAAAAATCTTTAAACCTCTCACACTTAAAAAAAAAATAAGTGAACTGGTTAGCATTTCAATATCTGTATATTAGTCCTAATATTTAAAGACTTACAAGGTGAGTAGAACTTTGCGATTAACACCTATGTTGTATGAATAACTGCAGGTTCAACTTTCAACCAAGCTTTACCTTATCCTTCAAGTTGAAAAGGAATAGTAGCATTTGTATTACCTCTTCAAAGAGATCCTGACTAGTAACAACTAGTCTCCTGAGAGACCGTCTTTTTGAAAGACGTCTTTCAGGCCCAACCCATTAAAGCTTAATATCTACTTTTACTCTACATTTTCCTTTATGGGCCAGTTCAACTAGAGGTGGTCTTTCATAAAGATTGTCTCTCACAAGAATTCAGTTCAAATATCCTCGTCCAAGTCCAAGTTGAGTTTGACGATGGACACATCCATCTAGCTAAATGGTATTTTATTTCAATTGTTCATTACTTTTCTTTAATGCTCCTCCTTCTTTCTTCGTTGAGTTTGTGAGTTGTGACTCTAATATCAAGATGAAATTACGACCCCACTATAATTAAACATAAGTCATTTTATATTCCCGCAAGTGAAAGCATTTTGTTAACGTTTCATTTGGGCTTCAGGTCGATTGTAGTGAGTGTTTGAGAGATACATAGAGAGGGTTTAAGTGTGAGATTCATCTTAATCCTTGATTGTCTTTGTAAACACTAGGCACTATCAACACACTTGGCTTCCCATAGCCCATAGGGTGGGTTTAATAGTCTTAAAATGCTTTGATATTGAGATTTTCGCACATTGCGATTCAATTCGTTCTCTTGTTCTTTATTCTCTTAAACTAAACCTAGACTCAAGTGACCCTTAGCTCTAACATACAATTATTCCCAATTAAGATCCTATGTTTGATTCTCATCGCCTCCTCCTTTAACCTTCCTCTTTCCTCGACTTGTGTTGTACTAAAACAGGAAATATTATACATAGAAATTCGGAAAGAAGTAATGCACAATTACAAATATTTAAAATTGAAATAGTGCATCAACAAATCTGCAAAAGAAAACAAGACATTTAATTAGAACCGAGTAAGTAATTATTTTCAAATCAATACTTAGCTTATAACATCATTTTTCCTTGTATGTTAATTACTTTAGGCTTGATGAGGTATCCATTCGAGCTGAAATTTAAAACAAGTAATTAGGAGTTGGGAGAACTCTATTAACAGAATGCTCATTAAAAATTTAGATGAAAACTTTCTGGAGCATACATTTCTCTGCCTCCACATAAAACTAGACCAAATCCAATCATACATAACACCTTTCGACAAACCATGGCCGTTGTTTTGCAAGACATTGTATATGAGCAAAGTGATTGGAGGATAATAAAACAGAAGACATCAGCCGATACATCAAACATTGCTAATTCGCAGTCAAAAAGAATAGCCATACTCGACACAACCTGAACCCCAAAATGTGTTCATATGAGAATAGACGACAATACCTGCAAAAGGCTATCGGAAAATAGCTTAGTCAAGCAATCAAATAAATCAGTATGGGAAGGTATGAACCAATAAATGATGTTAGGACCATAAAAATACTACAAAAATAAACCAACTAGAGGAATGACAAATTTTATGGATGAACACAAGAAAATGAATCTCTCATAGTGCAAAAACGAAAACAAGGCCGTAATCACAGTATCGCAAACGTGTTGTCAAGGTTTTTGAGAGTACCGCGACCAAAACATAGGCCGCATTGACCGTGAAATTCTCTATATTGACCATGATATCTAATTTACAAGAGTTGCCGAAACCTTATTGTTGCACTACTCTATCAAAGAACATGATCAATTGTCAAATGAAATAGCCTAAAATCAAATAGCCAGTGGCAATTCTTCTTAACGGTGGGAGTTCAAAACATTTATTGTTCTTTGGTTTTGAATTACAATGAACTATAGTAAATAAAATAACTCATTAAATCATCTACAATTCTTAATTATGTGAACGAACCTGCACATGAGGGTCAGATTGTGTACATCCGACCCCCAAACTTTCATCCTAAGTGAAAGTCACTTAATGACATTGAGCTTAGAGAATGTTGTATTTAAACATCTTTAAAAAGTTATATAAAATATTGGTTATTTTAGAGGTAAAGTTAATTTATTATAACTAAGAGGTCATGAGTTCAAACTTTAGCGCCACTTTAATTTTAACCTAAGTTTATGATTTAAACTTTGCCCTCAAAATTTTCACTCAAGTTTTTGCCACTATAAGCATGAAGTAGATCACATCAAAGTAAAAAAAATGTACAAATAATTTCTCAAAAGACAAAACTAATGCTACCAGAATTTTAACAACGCATACGGATATGTTCAGAGGATATAATCCGTTTATTAGATGATCACTAACAATATCAACCTCGTTATGCATCAATTAATTCTGAACTACTCCATTCTGCATCTAGATTTCGGTAACATTTTGAGCATAAATTGGAGTCTCTACATAAAGCCCACGGGAGCAATAAAATGACTAGAATCAAAAAAAAAAAATATCTGACATGTAAGCAGGACATTCACGGAATAGACACACAACAAGAACAGAAAACTCAACTATAAATAAAGACACAAAATCATATTCATTTTGTGCTACAAAAAGACAAAAAAAGGGGGATTTTGAGACATTACCTGTTCATATTAAGCAGCATTTTAAGTTCTGCATAGCTGCGACAGTGCAGATTGATTGGCAGGGTCAACATGTTCACTAATAACTTGTGCAAATCTCCCAGCAAGAAATCCCGAATTTGACAAGGAAGCAAACAAAAATTGTTTTGGATCCTTAATGTCCTTAAGAGGATCCTCGTCCTTTTTGTTAGCATTATATAGACGAATAAATGTAGCAGAATAGCTTCCAGTTTCGGCAAAATCGGGAACTTCAGATTCTTCCTCCACTCTCTCTTCTTCTGGCCTAGTCACAAGAGTAACGATGCTATCTAACATTTTACCCCATACTTTAGAAGCTACAGGATCTGCAAGGGAAGGACATTCACAAATGAGTTTTGTTGAAGCCACTGCAGTCAACTTGGTCTCAGTGGCACCAGTGATCTGTTTGAGATTTGGTACCCAAAACATCTCCAAGATTGTCAGAAAGAGACCAGACTGAATTGTGTCTATAGTGCTAACAAGATTGTTCCAGCCATGTTTGACAATAAATAGAGACATAAATATGATAAGGCACCGAACAAATTTTGGGGACGGGTTACTTTGGAGACGGGTCAACAAAGAAACCAGAATTTTCTGAAGATATTCACCAATCACTTCGTAACCAAGGTTCTCAACAACTGTGTTGAGCACAAAATAAGCTTGCTCGTCTGTCCTGGGGGAAGTAAGAAGCTTGCTGTATATATTAAGCACCTCAATAAGCTTTCCACCTTGGTTCAGTTCATTGGGGGCCATCCGAAGGAAAGCCTGCAGCAGACGCACAAGAGCTGGGACATCAGCAGACTTGGTCCACAGATCAGGAAGCAAAAGAAGATCAAAGAACTGCATGTAGTGTGCTGGCAAGGGGGGTTTGTTTAATTCAACGAGCTGTGCAAGGAGCTGGAATGCGTATGGAAAAAATTCAATCACATTGTTTGTTAATATAGTCTGAAGGCTAGGGAAAAGGTTAGTTTCAAATACTGGTATAACAGATGGATCCCTGTCAGACACCCGCCTTATTAGCACAGCAACAGCCTCAAATAGATAATGATTAAATATAGGATTTTTAGGGTTCCTACACACTTCGTTGAGAATTGAAGCCATGCCAGACATACAAGTAGCAGCAATATCACTAGAAACATCAGCAACACTAAGAACCCGCATAATGCACTTCATAATATATGGGTTTTCCCCAGATTCAGGAAACTTCAGAGCACCAAAAAGGTTGTTTAAAAGGACAGGGAGAATGGGTGCAATATCAGTTGCGACGTATCTAGCTCTACCACCCTCATCTTTGACCAACAGGATCTTGTCAAAGAAAATAGCAGCATAAGAGTGGACCACATTTGATTCAGCACCAAGTAACCGTAAAACTTGAGGAACCAAGGGCATTACACTTGACTTCGGAAGCTGATCTCTGAATACTGTAATAAACTTAAGTGCACCAGCTTTTAGCAATGGATATGAATTAACATCTTCACTCTGCAACTCTGGAACAACCACTAATGTGAAGAATGATTGCAAATCAAAAAATCCCGTCAAGACATTTGGGCCTGTAGCTTTCACAATGCTAAGTGATATAACAAGATAAATAGCAGAATCCTTATATTTCCAGTTAGAAGCTGGGTTCTCACCACATGTGCCCAACATAGTCTGTATGACATTGTTTACCATGGGACCAACCTTCTCTCTGTAGTGCGTTGCAATTCCTTTAAGAAGTTCACAAGCAGCTCGTCTTCTAGTATCAACATCACTGCCTTCCATATCACGTCTAATAAAATCAACATAATTGAACTCAAAAAGCTCTTCATCTTCTTCCCCTAACATCACATTAGGGATAACAATGCTTCGACATATCTGATCTAAGGAAGCATCGTCAAATAGCTTGTAGTGGTGGGCCATTGTGCTGACCATTGTTAAGAATTTGATAGCGGTTATAGCAAGATGATCACGACCTGAAGATGTGGAAACAGTGACAAGGAGGCTCCGCACAGCTCTCTCGAAATCACCCACATATTTTTCGAAAGGCTCCTCGGTCCTCTCAACATAGACGGTCAAGATTTCACAAATAGCTGCACGGAGGTTATCAACAAGTGCAAGCTCACCTCCTTGTTCAAGAGATGGGTAAGTAGTAGTCAGATATTTTCCAAAAACATTCATAAAAGGCTCCATGTTATCTTCAAAGAGGTCAGGCAACTCCTGAAAGTTGAATGAATAGAAGATTCTACAACACAACCTTTGTGACTCAAAAAGAGGCTTTAGGTTTGCCGCAGGAGCACCAGAACTTACACCTGAATCAATTAGAGATGCAGTATGGGAGAACAACTGCAACAATTGTACGGCAAAATTATCCAAACAATACCTTAAATCCAATTTCAGATCATCAGTCCAATAACCATGTCGAAATTTCTTAAACAATGAGTTGGCAGTGCCAATTATTCCATTTATAGCAGCATAGTTACCACCCTCACTGAGTGCCAACTGGAGTCTTGTATTGAGCATCGGAAGTAACTCTGTCCACTGCCTAGGAAAATCATGTTTGCCTATGACTACCAAAGCATCACTGAGCTGAGCTTGGATACGAGGTGTTGCCTCCAACATCAGAGAGACAATGTGCTCTTTAATTAGCTTTTTTTCATCATCAGGAATAGGGTTCGGCAAGGGAACATTGGGCTCAGAGCGCCTTGTAGCTGGTGCCCATCGAGCTTTAAGATAATTCTTAAAGTTCACTGCCGCAGCTTGCTGGATCCCCTCATCAATGCCCTGTGTACGTACTAGTGTAAGAACAGCCAGCCCATAATTAGGTTGCTCGGCTGCCTCCCTTAGACTTGCCTCAGCCCCACGCCGAGACTCGGGATAGAGAGATAGAGTGTTAGAGAAACATTGAGATAAAAATTGCAGAGTTTCTGGACTCGTTGCCATTCTGTAACAAATGAAATATAAAATATATCATCTCAGAGGTTTCAAAAATACTTCTTATTTTGCAATTATCATGTATCATTCACTAGTTTAAAGATGAAAAATACACTATGAACAAGTTAAGCAATAGCATCAGCACAAACACATGAAACCTGCTGAAAATATAAAAAGCATATTGTCCTGCAAGTAAGAATGATACCGCATATATACTTGACTTCAAATACCCGTCTCAAACCCTTAACACTTGGACATGGGAAGGACACTTGGAACTTTTCGTAAAGTAACCAAGTCAGAAAATTCAACTTAGTTCAAAACGTTGGAACTTTTTGTGAAAGAGTCACACTTGGACAAGTAATCAAGTCAAATATGGGTATAAAAGTCCGCCTAGCATTCTAACTTGTCATAGATATGCATATCCATCAGACTAAGACTAAAGTATGCTCAAGAAACACTCCCACTATCCCCAATTGTTTGTTCAATTTCACCAAGTGATGTGAGAGTATATGGGGTATTTGACGCATGCATAAAGGGACTAAGGGAGTAGAGTTTAAAGATAAACACTAAGCAACTATGTAGAAAATTATTGGTTTCTGAACTTTCTAGGTTAGTTTATTCAAGAGGGGAGATAGGAAATAACATTAGTAAACAAATATAAAGATACCCTAAAGTCAACTAGTCTTCATGCTTGTCCAAAGTTAAGCTACAGAAACTAAATTTAAGCTACAAAATTCTACCTATATTTCCCTTTCAAAGACCAAACGCGTACATATCACGACATAAAATCCCAAAATGAGGACTAATCTATCAGAACACAACACCTAAAGGCTAAAAACAGTCCTAAACCAGGAAATGCTAAATATTTATTCATGGATTATAGATCTTGGAACAAAGAAGTTGTTTGATTTCCTTATAATTCTCTTAGAATTCCTATTTTCTAGGATTTACTTATTCTTAGAGTTTTTTGGTTGACAATTTTTGGAAAAGCATAGGAGATGAAAATTTAATGAAAGTTTACACAAAATGTAATTGAATTACAACAACCATATTTGATTCAGTTTTCAATTTTTCAGTCAAAATCCAAACCTAATTTATTTTTAAACAAACTGCACCAAATCACAATTTAACAGATCAAACCTAACCCAAACCGCCTAGGCCGAAATTTAATACTCGTTTTGCACCAAAACCAAGGAGGGGTGGGGGATCACTTAAAAGTGAGTGGAAAATCCTCTTTTTCCATAAAGGTATTGATATTTATGTGTTGTTGTGTAGTTGTAGTAGGAGTAAAAGGGTAAAAAAGAATGACAAAAATAGAAATGGTACATTTTCAGTGAATTGACCCAATTATTTTGGTTTTAGGGTTTTGGGCAGATATTATCAATCAAATTGGCCTATCTATACAACCTTCAATTATTTTGGTTCCAAACCTAATTATTTCAGTTTTTGAATTTCCAAATCATTGCCGATTAAACTTTACCCCAAATTTTAGGATAAACAATGGATTTAAAGAAGAAAAAGGAATAGAGAAAATACCTTGTACAGACAAAAATGGAGGAACTGGAAGAAGGCAGCTTCTGGAATAATGAATCAAAGTAGGAGGAGGGGTTTTGGAAGAAATGTTATTGCTAGGGTTTTGTGATGGCTTTTTGGCTTGGGTTGGATTTTTAGTCTTTTTTCCAAATAAAATTTGCAAATTTTAATATTAAATTTTGATTATGATTTCTTATCGATATATATTTTTAAAATATTAATTTTTGAATTTATTGAATTTTTAAAAACTGATAATTAGTTATTCTATTAGGGTTATTACGACGTTCGTTTTTTGAAATTTAAAAACTGATAATTTGTCTCAATATATATTTTTTAAATATCAATTTTTTGAATTTTTAAAAATCGATAATTAAAATTATTTGATTTTTAAATTTGCATTTCATCCACAAATAGAGAAATTATACATATATTTTCAAGTCAATATGTCTCATTTTTATTAGGTTGACCCAATAAACCTTTATTGTCTTTAATTGATCACTTATAAATTTAATATGATATCTTTTTATTTGTTTAAGTGATTAGTTATCACTTACAGTTTTAAAATGATCAATTAGAGAAATCATACGAGAATTTTGGGTGAGCTACTTTCGTGTGAAATGGTCTCACCGCGATAAGCTTTCCATACATGAATTCAATATCTCAACTAATACAATTATTATCTCTATTTGATTTGTTTAGTTATAGTCGAAGGTAATTAAAATTTAATTTGGAATTTAGTCTTACTCGGATATCGAATATCGAATACTGGACTTCCAATTCGAATGTCGTTAACAACTTCAATCAATTCGGATAACGGATAGTCCAAATATTCTATTCGACTTTTTCGGATATCTGATTGCATTCGGATTGAATATAGATATTATATTAAGATAAAATTGTTGTGAGAAACGTTCTCTCCGAGAGACGCATTACGTATACGAGCTAATCAGGTTTGCTCATCCCTACTCAAAGATTCAAAGTCATTAACTCATTATTTATGAATACTTTTTAGCCTTTTGCTTCTCTTTTTTCCCTTTCAAAGTTCTCTATACCTAATCAAAATCACATTACTAAGCTCCATCATCATCAAACCAATAAGAATCCCCCTCAAAATCAATAAAAAAAACATAAATCCTTGAAAATAAAAACAAAATGGACATAACAACCATCATAAAGGAGTGATAATGATAATACACCAGAATAAGTGCAAATAATTGCACTCATAAAAAAATCATCATAAGCATTACTATTGAAAAGAAGAAAATAGAATTAAGGGGACACAGTTCGTGTAACAACTCGACTAACCGTTGACCGGGTAAACAAGGTCATCACGTGGTTTATTTCCCAAGAAACAAATCTCAATTCCAAAACATGTGCAAAGGGATCACCAGTTCTATGACATAGTTGTATCAACTAATTCTTAATCCAAACATCCAACTAAAACACAAAGTAATCATAAAAGTCACTATAAAAGTCCAACATAACCAATACAATCTAGTCCAATATACATTTATCAAAACCTAATACAAAGCTACAATTTCTCATGTACTTATCTCAATTTAACATTCATGTAACTCTAATCATTACCGCTAACGCATCGTTCTCTACCGATTTTGATCTGTAGACAGTCTAAAAGATGGAAACAATAGGGGTCGGGTTAAACTGAATGAGTAGTAACAATCCAAAACAACGAAACACAGTAATTCAAAATATAGGTTAAAAAGTAACATCAATTTCATAGATCTATGTGCACACAGGGAGTAGTTGAAACAGCCAAAACCGGCGTAAACAATATTATAATACTGTCTACAAAGCACAGCGGAAGACTTATAAAAGTCTGGGATGAGTCCGACCTGTGGCTCGATAGCCACGATAAACTAATATCAGAGTATTTAAAACTTTTTACATTAAATAAGTGAATACTATTTACAAAGCGTTATAAAATATTACAATTTAATATACAAATGTCTAATTTACATTATGACTTTCAAAACGAAGTCCTCGCCGCGCACTTAACACATAACAGAAGTAGGTATTCTCTCCGCATGAGACAACCCCTATTTTAGCAGCTTAATTGATAGTAATTAATTAAGTTAATTTGGGTTATTAAATTTTAAGTATGATATTTTATTGGGACTCAGAATAATACTTTATTAAGGATATCAGTCGTATTACATTTGGGACAAAGAGCCGCACCACGTGGCTCGTATGCAAGGCGTCATGTGACTTGCACGTTACGTGACACGTGTGTGACATGTGTCGAAGGGTGAGATGGCATATGTGGCATGTTGCCACCTCATGATCTTTCTTTTGCTACCTCATGATCTTTCTTTTGCTATATAAGGCCTTAGGCAGTGAGTTATGAGAAAAAGGAGGCAGGAGAACCTTAGCTTCACTTATTAAAAAGGTTGTCTCAAAATTAGTATATTAATTATTTCTATAATTAATCATATTCGGGTATTATTTAAAAAGGTTTCGATCTCTCTAAAAATATTATTCTACATTATAAAGGCAATCCTACAAATACTATTATCTTTTAAATTTAATTTAAGTATTTCAAAATTCAAGTTATGTTTTATATGGTGTGGTATTACTGCTATTTATATTTAAACAAAATCGTATAATTTTTAGTGTTCGAAATTTTGGAATTTGACTTTGTTTGACCTTACTTTTAATCCTTGATCAAAATTATGTTTTATACGTTCATAGCTTTATATATATAAGCTTTTAAATATTGTACTATGAAAATGAGTTATGATTATTGATTTTAAAGAAAATCAAGTGATTTATTGATTCGTTTTATATTGAAATGTTCGACATTGAAAAATGTCCGTTTTTGAAAATTGGCAACGGATATTTATATTCGGATTATTGTGAAATCCTATAGCTTGATAATAGGTAATGCTTTTCGGATCGGTCTCGAGCTCCCGATCCCGTTTCGTTCTTGCAAGAACCGTATTTCGGTGATGACGATCACCCGTATTCTCAGGATTTAGATCAAGCCTACTTCCTGACGGTCCATATATTCCCACGTTCTAAATTGCTTTGATATTATTGTTTTCATATGAATTTTGAATAAATACGTTTGGTATATAAAGTTTTGTTTGTTTCGCAAATGAATTCATATGTTTCATTTGTCGTATTTTGAGTTCGCTATTAACTTGTAAAGTTATAGCCGTATTTTGATTCGCTTTGAACTAAAGGTTCTTAGCCGTATTTATGTCGATACCAAACGGTCTTTTAAAAGAGTTTGGGTTTTGATAATATAATGTTTCATAAGGAGATACCAAATGAGCAAAAGATTGAATTGGAGATGTTTGTTAATGATTTGTATATAAATGTAATAGTTTGTTTGATTACTCAATAATTCAATTGTTGATAGTCCTTGATGGGGCCTATCTCTTACAGGGGATAGACCCATTTTCAGGTTAGCTCTGCTGTGGAGATGATGCATGCTTGTGTTATGTGTTAAGTGCGAGGCGAGGACTTCTTTTTAAAAATCATAATGTAAATTAGATATTTGTAAATTAAATTGTATCATTTTATAATGTTTTGTAAATAGTATTCACTTATTTAATGTAAAAAGTTTTAAATACTCTGATATTAATTTATCGTGGCTATCGAGCCACAGGTCGGATTCAGCCCAGACTTTTATAAGTCTTCCGCTGTGCTTTGTAGACAGTATTATAATATTGTTTACGCCGGTTTGGGCTGTTTCACCGCAGCAGAGCTAACCTGAAAATGGATCTACCCCCGTAAGGGATAGGCCCCATCAAGAACTGTCAACAATTGAATTGTTGAGTAATCAAACAAACTATTACATTTATATACAAGTCATTAACAAACATCTCCAGTTCAATCTTTTGCTCAGTTAATATCTCCTTATGAAACATTAGCTTGTCAAAACCCAAACTCTTTTAAAAGACCGTTTGGTATCGACATAAATACGACTAAGAACCTTTGGTTAATAGTGAATCAAAACACGGCTATAACTTTACAAGTTAATAGCGAAATCAAAATACGACTATTACTTTACAAGCTAATAGCGAAATCAAAATACGGCTATTACTTTACAAGTAAATAGCGAAAGTCAAAATACGGCAAATGAAACATATGAATTCATTTGCGAAACAAACAAAACTTTATATATCAAACGTATTTATTCAAACTTATATTAAAACAATAATATAACAGCACTTTAACACGTGGGAATATATGGACCGTCAGGAAGTAGGCTTGATCTAAATCCTGAGAATACGGGTGATCGTCATCACCGAAATACGGTTCTTGCAAGAACGAAACGGGATCGGGGGCTCGAGACCGATCCGAAAAGCATTACCTATTATCAAGCTATAGGATTTCATAATAATCCGGATATAAATATCCGTTGCCAATTCCCAAAAACGGACATATTTCAATGTCGAACATTTCAATATAAAACGAATCAATAAATCACTTGATTTTCTTTAAAATCAATAAGCATAACTCATTTTCATAGTACAATATTTAAAAGCTCATACAAAACATAATTTTGATCAAGGGTTAAAAGAAAGGTCAAACAAAGTCAAATTTCAAAGTTTCGAACACCAAAAGTTATAATTTTGCTCAAATAACATTACCAGTAATACCACACATTATATAACATAACTTGAACTTTGAAATACTTAAATTAAATTTAAAAGATAATAGTATTTGTAAGATTACCTTTATGATGTAGAATAATATTTTTAAAGAGATCGAGACCTTTTTAAATAATACCTGAATATGATTAATTATGGAAATAATTAATCTAATGAGCCAATTAAATAATGTTGCTCTTTTAATAAGGCTTTATATAGCTCCTCCATTTTGGCCCCTCCTTAAAACCCACGGCCACCACAAGGCTTTATATAGCCAAATTTCAAGCATGACATGGCATCCATGCCACGTAGGGCACTTCTGGTAACGACATGTGTCACCACGCATGCACGCCACGTGGCGCTTCACATGTAAGCCACGTGTGCGGCTCTGTCCCGTGATACAATTTTATCTACTTTACCGTTTGCATATCTTTAGATAATGTGTGATCTCATGAGTATTTAGCTTTTTACATACACCCATTCAATCTCAATTTTTCATCGTATAACTTACTTTGTTCCAAATCTAATACGACTGATATCCTCAAATAATAAAATATTATTTTGAGTCCCAATAAAATAACATACTTAAAATTTAATAACCCTAATTAACTTAATTAACTATTATTAATTAGGCTGCTAAAATAGGGGCTGTCTCAGTAGTTGAGATGAACATCTATTGCTCTAAGGCTGTGTCACTCTCGGGTGAGGCTAATCAATATTTGAATGACAATTCACCTCAAAATAGGGAGTATGGGAGATTTTCCCTCTAATCCGTTAATGACCAGCTCGTGAGCCCGATCCATAAATCTGGTTCTCCACGATCACTAGAAAGGTTTCGCCTCCTGAAGTATAACAAATCACAGCATCACGAAAGGAGTGTTCGATGCTACAATTTAGATCTATATATCTTATTAGTATAGAATCCCGTGCAATGCACGGTTTTTTTAGCATCGAATATATAAATATATATATTAATTAAAAAAATAAAGTCTGAGATATTATGTAGTAAATTACTCAATTTTTACTATATATGTATAAATAAATTTGTAATTTTAGAAATTGTCTAGAATATATGATGTGGTATATATATTTTCTAATTTACTTAATTTAACCATAAATAAATGATAGTCAAAGATAATTTAATGGTAGAGATATTGGTCAAGAATAAATGCAATTTATTAATTTACTCAATTTAGTTTAATAAATACAGCAATTAATGAATTTGATTATTCCATGTGAGAAATAATTTGTTAGCTTTGACTGTAATTAGTTCATTTAGGTTAATTTTAAATTGTGACATTTGATATAAAAATAATTAAAACACCATAAGTACATAAATTATTTATGGTCTAATAAATTATTCTTTAAATTGTTTATGGTATTCTAATAAATTATTCCTTAAATTAAGTAAGCATTAATGTAGATTGAAACAACAATGCAGAAAAGACAGTATTAATTGAAGAAAGAAATCTGTTAGCTTTTAACCAATAGAAAAATTACAAATGACACACCTTTTCTTACATTGACATTTGTCATTTTCCAAGAATTTTATTAGAATGTATGATTGCTTCTCCTCCTAGTCACCGCACCTTAACCAAGACATTATTCGTTATATTCCAATATCTCATGCCATAAGGTCATTTCTAAGAAATTTAAAGAATTTAAGGTGTGTTAGGATCGAAGGCAACAAATGGAAATAAAAGGGATAAATTTGAAAAGATTAAAAAAATCCCTTGTTTTGATTACGAAAATGAGAGTAAAAGAATTAAGAGGGATTACATGAATAATTCTTGTTAGAGTAATAATCTTTTAAAAGTTGGAAATAGTTACACTATGTTTGGATTAAAAGAAATAAAAGAAATGAAAGAGAGTGAATATGAAAGGATGAAGGATCCCTTATTTAGACAACAAAAATAGGGGGAAAATTAAAGGGAAAACATGAACACATTTTGTTAAAAACGTAAACATTAACACATTTTGTTAAAAACGTAATATCTTCCCTGATGGTCTATTTACTTCTAAACTGACAATGTGTATTACATTCCCTTCGTATCCATCCCCTTCTTTCGGTTCCCCCCTTCTTCTTTTTCTTTGTTTTTTCTCTTAATTTGTTATGCAAACATAGTGTTAGAGGGGAAAATCTCAATTCTCTTGTTTTCATTGTTCATAATCCTAAATAACAAATAGGAATTACCTTTTTTCTATTTATTTTCTTTTCCTTTTCCTTTCCCTTTCCCTTGTTTTCGTTCCTCTAACCTTATTATCTAAACATGGTGTAAATTCACACAAAAAATTCCATCGAGAGAAGTCAAATAATAATAATAATAATGTAATAAAAGATAATTTGTAAATGTGATATTTTCCCACACAACATGTTACAATTTAGTGCGAGTATTTCAATTCAAATATGTAATCCAAAAGTAGTCTTATACCATAATAATGGGGATCTAAGACCTTGATATTTGATGATCATGTTGGAATATTTAAAGATTAATTAACTTAACTATGTCATAACCTTAATAAACAATTATCTAAACATGGAATCCCACAATATGATGATTGATGACATCAACAAATTTGGCTACACATAACAAAAAGCGGTGTATATGGATCTACCACAATCAGACAACTAATTTTTTCCTCTTTTGTTTTTTTCTCTTCTCAAATCCCTAATTCAATCTTTTATACTTGCTGTAATCTGTAAACACATCATCATCATCATCGTATGATCTACGGTTTATCTCGCTTTTAAAAGTTATGATTTGAATTTTGTGTATAAACTATGGTGATAGATTGTGTATTCCGCTGATAGAAAGCTTGACGAGTGGGCAGGGTGTAATTTGTTAACACATCATCATCAAATTCATCATCCAACCTTACCCAAAACTAACAGATACTCTTAATTTATTTCTCAAATCTTTTTTGTATCAGCATCATCCTGATTTCCTTCCTTGTTTTCATTCTAGACCGCCGCCAAAATCCACCATTTTTGTTCATAGTTAGCTTTTTGTATTCTGTGCTGTTATTATTTCAAGTTTCAAGATAAACCCATTTCTTAAAATTGGTCAGATTTTCTGGGTCATTTTTGAATCAGTCGGTTGTTCATCACAATAGTGCTTTCCTCTTGGACCGGGTTTTTGAAGCCTTTGATTTTTTGTGTGAAAATTCAGTTTTTAATCCCCCTTTTTTTCTGGGTTTTTGAGTATTTAAACTTATCTGAACTGGGTTTGTTTTGGAGCTTGATTTATTCTGGGTTTATAAAGGTTTTGCAGTTCTTGTATCTGGGTTTGTTCATCTGTTGACTAAGGTATAATCATCCTTACCTGCTTTCAATTTCCACTTTCTTCTTTGTTTTTCAATCATGGTCTCAAATTGTTTCTTTCTGGGTGATTTCTCTCCATTTACTGTAAATCATGTGCCTCCTTGTTCATGTGATGTTTGTCATTAGGTCAATCGGAAACAACATCTTTCTAAATCGTATAGCTGGGTAATAAAATTGAATGTGTATTGTTGACTTTAATGTAAAAGTAGATTCATTATATTCTTGTTTGCAAATTTAATGTCATTTTGGTTGTTTTTTTAATGGAATAATGGTTATGGAATCCATTACTTTTTGTTAGATGCTTGCCGTTTGAAAAGAGTAGATTTTTTCAGCTCCCTTACTAATGTACTCCTCAGTGGAGGTTTCCGAACATGTTCGACTGCACAGGCCCTGAAAAATTAGGTGTCTTAATATTAAATTACGTTGTTGTATATATATTAAGTGTTTAATGATACAAACTTGGTAGAAAAATGCCATAATTTTTGAATTTGCTCAAGGCTTTCAAAGAATTTGTCAATTTTTACTCCGCCCATGGTACTCTTATAGTCCCATGTGATATTCTGATCTCATTGACTTTGATATTCTTTATTATATTTTGCTTTCTTTTTTCCTTAGGTCATTCAGGACTCAGAAGTAGTTGAATTGCAAGTTTGATGAGTTTAAAGTTATAAATTAAGTCATTATCAGCTGATTACTTGCCCAATAAAACTAGGTGCATATGGACAAAAACATTGAAGACTCCATTTGTGGAAAAGCTAATACTTGTTTTGTCTTCTTCATAGATTCCTTCTTATTTTGGGTGTTTTAGGAGGTAATTTTTGAAGTAATTTCAATGGAATACTCATTTTCACATAAGGAAAAGGGTAATAGTTTTTGGGCTTGTACTAGTTCTCAATCATCTGATATCCCTATGGGGGTTGATAATGAAGCTATAAATTCAACTGAAGATCAATTTGTAAACATGTCTGAGATGATGAGTTTGGATGGTTATGATTCATGGTGCAATAACCCGTCTTCGAACGAGCAATTATTTGCATCTTATATGTATTCATCTCTTCCATCCATCCCTCCAAATTATACTTATGATTCACAACTTTCTGCTTTTCCCACTAGTGATAATGGGTGCACTACTCTGAATTTGTATGGAAGTCCTCTTAGTTATACTGATAAAATCGTTTTCTCACATAAAGATTCCCAACTTAATCCTCTTGTGGGTTCTTTAGACGATAGCAACTCTTGGTCAAAACAAGAAAATGGGTCTGCACCGTCACAAAATCTAGTTCCTAGGCCTTTTGGACATTCACTACCCGAGAAGTTGCTCCGTGCTTTATCACTTTTTAAGGAGTCATCTGGGGGAGGGATTTTGGCTCAAGTATGGGCTCCTGTAAGATCCGAAGATCATTACAAGTTGAGCACGTGCGAGCAGCCATACTTGCTTGATCAGATGTTGGTGGGTTATCGGGAAGTATCAAGGTCATATACTTTCTCCATTGAGCAGAAACCGGATTCCTTTCCGGGGCTTCCTGGGCGTGTGTTTATCTCTAAGATGCCGGAATGGACTTCAAATGTTAGCTATTATAATGCAGCTGAATACTTAAGAGTTCAACACGCAGTTAATCATGAAGTTCGTGGATCTGTTGCATTACCGGTTTTTACTCCAGAAGGGTCGTGTTGTGCTGTTTTGGAGCTTGTCACTGTAAGAGAAAAATCTAACTTTGATTTAGAAATGGAGTCGGTTTGCCGAGCTCTTGAGGTCAGTTATCAATATATAATATCTTATCATATTTACATATGGTACACTAACTTTTTGAGGGTAAAATTGACCATATTCCTCTAGTCCTCTCTTTGAAGAGAGTACGAGTATGGATTATCGGTCATCTTCCCTCACCCTGTTTTCGAGTGGGATATTGGGTTGATAATGATGATGATGAGGATGATGATGATGATGATGATATGTTACAACTGTTTAGACTTTAGAGTATTTGTTCTTTTAACTTGTTTCATTCTTTTGTTTGGATGGAAGTTGTTTGAACTTTCAAGTATTGGAGCTCTTCAACTATCTTTTTGTGTTGTTTTAACAGGTGGTGAACTATTTTTTTGTCCTTTTGTTTCAATTTTTTTTGCCAGATTTTGAGACTTGGTTGTAATTCCTGGCATTAACTGAAACCAAGCATCCACTTCTTACGTTGAAGCTCCCTGTATGGGTGGTCGCGTGTTCTGGTAGTAACTCGTGTTATATGCATGTTCTCAATGTTTAGTTGACCTTTTATGTTTGTAAAGCTGTGTCCGTCTTTTTCGAATTATGTAATCTGTACCTCAGTGTTATCTGCATGTTCCCACCCTCGGATCTACATCTGATTTGCTATTAAACTTGAATGTTCCCTGTCAAATATTCTTGATATTCTCAGTCATAAAATGAATTAGCTACAGAGATAGTTACAAAGTAGAAATTATGTGCTAAAGGGTCTCAAGGGTTTATCTGTGAAACGAATACTTTACCTTTTCTAACTTTTGAGCCTCTCTAATATGTCCTAATCTTTGTTGATCATATCAGGCAGTAGATTTGAGAACAACTAAACCTCCTCGACTTCTCTTTCAGGTATAATAGATCATTGAAGTACCCTATTTAGATTATCTGTGTTAGAGTATATAACATATCCGAGTCCTCAACCATCAGCTTAAGCTTTTGGTTGAGTTGGTTCATTGACATGGTGTCTGAAGCCAACGTGACGAGATCACGGGTTCGAATCTCAACCACCCCTCAAATTCAAGTGGAATATTTCGCATTAGGTATGAGAAGGGCCTAAACTGCATCCGCACTTCTAGCCCAAAGGGCTCTCGTGTGAGGGGGCGTGTTAGAGTATATAACGTATCCGAGGGCTTCAACCATCAGCTTAAGCATTTGGTTGAGTTAGTTCCTTGACAGCCTCAGGATATGTTATATACTCTAACAATCTGCTTTTACTCACCTTCTCGAATATCTTATTCTTTAAGTTGTATCCTTAAATTTCTCCTATTCTGCACTTGCAGCATCTTTCAATGAACCAGAAGACTGCCTTGGCGGAGATAACGGATGTGTTACGAGCTGTATGCCATGCACATAGATTGCCATTAGCACTTACATGGATCCCTTGTACTTTTGAAGAGGAAGATGGTCACCAGATTTTTCAGATACAAGTTAAAGACAATAGCTTTAATCTAAACAAGAAATCGGTATTGTGCATTGAAGAGAGTGCTTGTTATGTGAACGATAAAGATATGCAAGAATTTGTCCATGCATGTGCCGAACATTTTCTTGAAGAAGGGCAAGGTGTTGCCGGAAAAGCCCTTCAATCGAATCTTCCGTTCTTCTTTCCCGATGTGAAAAGTTACCATATTAGCGAATATCCGCTCGTTCAGCATGCTAGGAAGTTTGGACTAAATGCTGCTGTTGCAATTAGGCTTAGGAGCACATATACCGGAGTTGATGATTATATATTAGAGTTTTTTCTGCCTCTAAATATTACCGGAAACAAGGAGCAGCAACTATTGTTGGATAGCCTAGCCGGTACTATGCAAAGACTTTGTAGGAGTTTGAGGACGGTTTCGGATGCAGAATTGCTTGGTTCTTCAGATTCTAAAGGTGAACTTTTTGGAGTATCCCAAAGCTTTTTTACGAAGGATCTACCATTGAAGAGTTCCTCAGACTCATTTACAATGGATATACAATTGGCTATGGATCGATCCAGCATCAGAAATTGTTCTTCCAAAGAAGATGGCCCTTTTGAGCAGGTAATGTGTCGAGCTATCCTCGGATTAACAGTTGGACAGTTTATAGTTTTACACTGCTCTTATGTAATTTATAGATCCCAATTGGTCGCTATTTTGGCTTATAGACGCACCTGCGGCAATTTTGGACTATCACTATGTTGCTCGTGGCTAAGAAAATTTTGACGCTTAAAAAACGCCATTCAGCGACAAACTGACGACAAAACTTTTGGACGCCATTTCCAAATTCAGCGTCGGCCATTTCGCTGCTAGGTCTTCACATTTCAGAAAAAAAATACCCACTCTCCGTCCCCGTAAAAAACCCAAACCCCTCCCTTCCCTCCAATTTTTTCCACCATTACTGCCTTAAACCCATATGATAATTCATTTAAAAAATGATTTTATGTTCATATGGGCCCAGGTGATGGGAGGAGGGATGGTGACTGAAAATCATTCAACTTATGTAAGAATTCCTAGTAATCATTTGTTGTTTTTGTAGGCTAGTGGTTCAAGTAGGCCAATGGAGAAGAAGCGAAGCACAGCAGAGAAAACTGTAAGCCTCAGTGTTCTGCAGCAATATTTTTCTGGGAGTCTCAAGGATGCTGCAAAAAGTATTGGTGGTGAGATTTCGTCTTATAATTTTTGTCATTCAACTGTTTTTAAGATGAAGTGTTTGATTTATAGCTTATACTATTCGACATACATCTTTTTGTTCATAATATTTCTAGTTTTGGCTTAGTTAAGGTCTTCTGCTTTCTCTTGTGGGTTTTATGAGTAAGTTTAGTGTACTCTTATTGTTGATCATTAATGGCAATGAAGACTATTCTTCATGAATCATGATATATGTGTCTATGTGGATAGTGATGGCCACGGGCCTGGTTACCTGGAACCGAATTGGTCCCGGACCACAGATCGGAATTCAGGCCCAAACCGGGAATCATTATGGTTACAAAAAAGCCGACGGACTCGTGGAACTGTTGGTAGGAACCGGACCGCGCAGCCGTGAACCGGGTCACCCGAACGTACCTTTGTTGATTGTTTTAATTAAATTAAACCTAAACAAGAATAGTAAATATTTCAATCACGATCGAGAAACAATGGAGTACTATATATGTTTTTTATATATATATTTAAAGAAAAAAAAAAGAACTGAATTGATGGTCCGACCCGTCCAACCCGGGAGTTGAACCGCTAAGAATTGGCAAGGAACCGCCTAGAACCAGAACCTAACGGTCCGAATTAGGTTCTAGTTTTTAGGAACCGAACCTGGATGGAACCAGAACTGTGGCCATTACTATATTGTTTGTTATTGATGAATTCTCACGTTTGTTTGTTTTGGTTCATGTATGGTATTGTTGTCCTTTTCATATTGTCCTCCCAGAAATGATAATGCCGTTCTGTTCGAGTTAAGACTCTTTGATACAGTATGTAACTTAAAACTTGGATTCTGTAATTCGCTCATCTTATATGCTGTATTTAGTGCCAATTAGTTCTATATTATCCACACAATATTTATTGCGAGAAACTCCGTTTTTTTTCATTTGTAGTTCTGCTGCAAAATAACGTCTAGATTACTCAAATAAATGTGAGTTTTGATAATTTCTGAAATTTTACAGTTTGCCCTACGACGTTGAAGAGGATATGCAGACAACATGGCATCTCAAGATGGCCTTCACGGAAGATAAACAAGGTGAACCGCTCACTGAGAAAAATCCAAACCGTTCTTGATTCTGTCGAGGGAGTAGAAGGAGGATTGCAGTTTGATCCCACAACAGGAGAGCTTGTGCCTGCAAGGTCTGTCGTTCGGGATCCCGATGCCCATAAAACGCTGTTCATGTCCAGCAAATGCATAGCAGCTAAAAAGTGCGAAATATCTGATTTTAAAGTACGAAATGATTCCTATATAAGTGGAAATCAGGCGGTGCAAGGTCTATCCGTGTTGGATTCCGAGAACCGGAAACAAGTCGAGAAAAAATCGAGCAATAGCGTTGAAGAGATGCGGAAATCGGATTTCAATATGGGATTACGTAGTGATCGCAACCAATATTGTCATTTAAGGGCTGTCCAAAGTGAGATGGAAAATGACGATGGATTGATCGAGCACAACCAAGCAACTTCGTCAAGTATGACAGACTCGTCAAATGCCTCGGGTTCTTTGTCGAGCTCGCCTAACAGTAATGATAAGCAGAGGCAACCCAAGGATAGAACGAGCAATGAAAGTAGCGGATCGCGAATCACGATCAAAGCAACGTATAATGAAGATACTATTCGATTCAAGTTTGAACCTTCTGCCGGATGCCTTCACCTCTACGAAGAAGTGGCAACACGGTTCAAGATTCAGCGCGGTACCTTTCAGCTCAAGTACCTAGACGATGAAGAAGAATGGGTTATGTTAGTAAGTGACTCGGATTTGCAGGAGTGTCTTGAAATAATGGAGTACATGGGGAAAAACAGTTTAAAATTTCTCGTTCGTGATTTGGCTTTCGGTATGGGTAGTTCAGCCGGTAGCAATGGCTTTTTGCCCGGAAGTTGCTAGGTATGGCTCGGAAGTTAGGAGATCGGTTTGAAAACAGTTAAATTTTTCATTCGTGATTTGGCTTTTGGTACGGGTAGTTCAGCGGGTATCAATGGTTTTTTGCCCGGAAGTTGGTATGGCTCGGAAGTTAGGAGATCGGTTTAGGAAAGATGTAAATCTGGTGGCTGTAAATGTGAAACAAAACTAGAAAAATTTGAGGGAAACAGACGAAAGTCGAAAGTCGAAAAGTATAGGTGTGTACAGTAGATATAGGAGCTCATGCTAGATGGGTAGTGATGCAAAGAATGGCTTTCCCTTACCCTGGTTGTATTAATAAGACTTGTTAGTTTTATGCATTGTATAGTCAGTTTTGTTTTATGTACTAGAATCAGTAAAATCAGAAATCAAGTTTTGGAGATTATGATCCTTCCATCTAGATTCAAATGTCCCCTCAGATGTCGGGTTTTCGTCAGTCGTCTCCTCTATTGTTGGAGGCGTTTGAATTTTTTTTTCTTTTTTCGCGTTTTTGGTTGAGAAAATGAGAGGGCTAGGATCACAAAGCGGAGAGCTAGTGTGATTGGATCAACCCATAATCCATACATTTCTTCATTTCTCTGCACGTCGTTTATCCATTTTCTCTGAGATCATCGATATTGTACTCGTAGCTAACCTCGTAGAACAAATAAGTATACAAATATATCTCGCTATATAGTATTCCCTTAGTCCCTTTGAGATAGTATTATTTAACTTAAATATGTGAGAGTTTTTTTAAATCACATTGGGGGTGTTTGGCAAACAGCTGATAGCTGATAACTGGTAGCTGATTAAGACAGCTGTTTTGACTAGCTGATTTTATTAACTGATTTGATTAGCTGGTTCAAATAGCTGATAATTTAAGAGTATTTGGTAAAATTTAGTTGATAGCTGAGAGCTGATTAATGTAAAAAGACATATAAGGGCATGATAAATTTATTGTTTACTAATTTGTGTAAAAGTACTTATAAGTAAATAATCGACAAACATTAATTATGAATTATAAATTATACTAGTGTAGATAGCATCGATATATAAATACATGTGATATTAAAAAAGTCAAGGATATCACGCAGTAAAAAAACTTAATTTTGACAGTTATATGTATAAATAAACTCTGTAGTTTTATAAATTGTCACAAATATATTATGCAGTATATCTAAGACATTTTCTAATTTACTCAAAATATAAGGATGATTGTTAACCTAGATAAATAAACTTCAAAGATGTGTATTTTAAAGATGTAGTCTAAAAAATAACCTAGAGGTTTTGAAACACCTCCTTGTATACAACATTATCAGTGCGACTACACACTTTACCATCCTTATCACATATGATGATTTTAAGACCTTTTCTGCTAGTCACTCTAGAAACTGCAACGTAAAATTGGCCATGACTGAACATAGGTTTAGGTAGGAATAAACCAACTTGAGATAGTGATTGTCCTTGACTCTTATTGATCGTCATTGCAAAACATAAAGATACAAGAAATTGCCTTCTTAGAAGAGCAACTGGGATTTTAGAGATATCTGACGGTGTGAGTGTAATTCTTGGAATGAAAACCCTATAGCCAATGTTAGATCCAGATATAACAGTTGCTTGTATAACACGATCGATTGAAAAATTAGAATTTGTAGACACTTCAGTTAGTTCAGTTGGTCTAGAATCATCCTTTTCAATTCTGCAAAAATTAAGTTTTGTTAGTTTAAAAAATAAAGATAAAGCATTAGTTCAAAATTTAGTTGTTTTTGGTTGATAAAGTAGTCGTTATGATTTTACCTTGTTCTAAAATTTGCTACTTCAGGTAAATTGGGATTTATTAACATAATTGTGTTGCCCATACAATTTTGAACAAACGGACAACCTGCCCATGACTTCATTTTAGCGTATTGCAAAACCAAAATGAACTTCCCCTTGTTTGTCATATTTTGTTGAATATGTTCATAAACTTGTTCCGCATAAGATTCCCATAATCGAACTCCTAACTTCACCCCACTGTTTACGAATAATTTTGTTAGGGGACTCTAAATAAAACTTATTTGAATATATTGTTTATTAGAAATTAATACACAAACTTACGTTGAATCCATCTTCTCTAGATTGATGGTTTTTTTAATTGCTGCTTCATCATAATCTCGATATTCTGTAACTTCTCCGATAACATCTTTAAAATTTCAAATAATTGTATATCAAAAAAATTGTACTAATTATGCAAATTATTAAAAAGATAACTTATTGAAGCCATTTTCCAAAAGATAACATCTCTGCATATGTTTACTTACCCACAAGAAATTTCTTATCTAAAGCATTTTCCAAAATATCTTGAAAAGATACAAAATTGAAAATAGTTCCACTAATAGATAACTCTGGAATTTTCTCAATAACAGTGGACTTGTAAAAAAACAACTTGCTCGAATGCTTAGTTGGTCGATATTCTCCGCCCATGTAACCAACACCGAACTTGGTAATGAAGTAGCAACTGCCTAACTCAAACGATTTGGAATGTGTAGACAAAACAGCTTTGTTAATCGAAGCCATTATTGATGTTCCCTATAATAAATTGTTATGTTAATTAGACAGATATAACACAAAAACCATAAAAAACTACTAAGATGCAAGACTAATGCTTAACCTTTTCATCAATCAGAATAAGATGAATTGCACTTGCTACCCCGTTATCCTTAAAATCCCAGATGTGGTGCACCTTGGCCTTAATTTTCCAGTTACCCCTATCTCTTGTTATTTCATCAAAATAATTCAAAGTCATTTTTATTGCACTTTGGCCTTAATTTGAACTGTATGATAGGTTAATGAGAATGCAATTATTCATCTAAAAAGATATATATATATATATATGGTTATGAAGGTTAAATGTTTTCTGATTTAAATATGGACAAAATTTCTCACAATTATTATTATGCTGTAATAATTATTATGCTGTAATAATTCATATCTTATATTTTGGAGGAGTTGATTTGTATGAACACTTAAATTGCTAATTTTCCAGCTATTTCTCCAAACAACACACAATTATTGCATTTTTTGTATTCACCAAATCTCATACTCTCCCATTTTGGAAAATTGATTTGTATAATTAATAAAATTGCCTCTAAAAAAGTTTAACCATATCTGTAACTCAATTAAAATGCATTGATTGAAATATTTGGAGAAACTGTTTTTATTCTAACGTATGGTCAAAGATCATTCATAAAACATATGGTCAAAGATCAATATCTAATACTTTTTAAAATTACTTACCTTTTAAAATTAAATTAAATTACTTATTCATTTGAATTACTTACTTTTTAAAATTAAATAGCTTACTCTTTGGAATTAAATGCCTATTTGAATAAATGCCAATTTGAGAAAAGATGATATTTGGAGAAACTTTTTTTATTCTAACGTATGGTCAAAGATCAATCATAAAACATATGGTCAAAGATCAATACCTAATACTTTTTAAATGTCTATTTGAGTAAATGCCAATTTGAGAAAATATGAATAGCCAAAGCCTATCATCTGCAGACAGGTGGCAGTGTTGATTGAGGAGATGCCACCTGTAATTAACCTCAGTCCTTTTAATATGTTTTATGATTTCTTAGTTAAAATTATGTTATAGTTATATATCTAAATATAGATTGCATAAAAATATCTCTAATTATATTTAAACAAGTAAAATTTAAAATTAATTTAAAGTACATAATTGTTCATATTCAAACAAGTAAAATTAAAAACAAATTTAAAGTACATAATTGTTTAATAATAGTTATACATCTAAAATTACGAAGATTTAAACTAAATAAACAAAATAATATAAAAAAGTCAAACACCGAGTAAAGTTTTAAAATATTTTTCAAAGTAAGCACTTTTTTTAAGGAGCTGAGGTAGCGCACAAAGAGGACTTGTCAAAAAAAAGTCAAGTTCTTTGTCCGCTGAACAAAATAAAATTGGTTAAATAAAAGTCAATCTCAATCTATTTGGGGTAGTTTGACTAACTAGGGCAAGTTTATCGGCACTGATTAGCATTGAACAAGCCATGAATAGACTTAATGATGAAAACGCAGATGAAGATTGAGGGTAATTAACAATACCCAAAAGCTATTTTAAAGGATTGAAGTGTTATGAGAAGAAAGGTTTGACCTTTTTCTTCAAAAAATAGAATTCAAGGACAAAATTTTACCAATGATGAAAATGGTACGTGGAGATGATGGTCACAATGAAGATAATAAAGGAGAACAGATCAGGAGATGATAGTGATGATCAATTGTACGGTATCATCAGCTATTAGGAAGAATAGGAGGGAGTATAAGTGTTAAAGAACCACAATGTTGTCTTCTAGCTGCCATTAAACTTGCAGTGATGTTATTACGAACCTTTGCCATTTCATTAGTACCCGCACGACTAACATCTTGGTTGAAAATACATTCGACATTTGAAAATGCTTGTGGAGGAATGAAATTTGGATTTCCATCAATGACCATAAATGCTGGGTCAATGATTACTTGATCTAATGTAATTATGTAAAGCAAATGTAGCACAAATTATTCTACTTTGGTCTTGTGGCGAATATATTGGCATTTTTGCTAAAATCTTCCACCTTGCCTTTAAAACACCAAATGCCCTTTCTATACAACTTCTTAATGACGAATGCGCTCGATTGAAGATTTCTTGTGGTCCTCTCGAATTTGCACCACGAAACTCTGAAGCATGATATCTTATTTTATGATAAGGTGTCAAGAACCCTTGCCTATCAGGATATCCTTTGTCCGCTAATTAATACTTGCCTTAATTATATTAAAAACTGAATTTAGACAAAATTATATTAATAACAATGTAAGAATAAATAAAATTCAAAATTTTACCTAGAGGAGGTATTGGAAAGTTTAAACTTGGATTTCCAATTGTATCAAGGAAGATACGAGAATCATGAGCTGATCCCTCCCATCCGCTTAACACATATGTAAAAAGCAGATCAAAATCACACGCCGCTAGTACATTAATGGTGGGTGTTCCTTTCCTTCCTCTACATCGTAATTGATTTTCCTCACGAATTATGACATCTATATGCGTACCATCAATTGCTCCAATGCAATCCTAATTTGTGTTGGCACTTCATTAAACCAAGAGATCCTGAATTTAATGAAGTGCCAACACAAATTAGGAATGATGCCAAATACATGCCTCATTTAAGGTAACTTTTTATTGCTCCTTAAATTTTGTTTGAAAATTTAATCAAAAATGATTATAGAAATATATCCTTATAAGTTATTGGATTTTAGGATAGAATGCATAAAGTAAATGAAACATTTTAGATGAATAAGAGGGAGTAACAATAACCGTAACATATAAGTATTTTAGAAGTGAGGAAGTATAAAGTACTCCCTCTATTTTCTAATGTTTTTTCCATTTGGAATATTCTAACTTAAGGAGAGAGAAATTTGATTAATGTTTTTGAGACATATTTAGAAAATAAAATATATCCATGTGAGATCTCGTTAAATTTATCTTTGTATAATTATTTAATATATATCTTTTATAATTTTTTATTATACATGTTTTGAGATATTGAGATTCGAAATTTACTTTGAAAACTATTCAAAAAGTAAACGAGTTTAACAAAAAGAAATGAAGTGAGTAGTAGGTAGACTCAAGGCAAGACCACAAACAAATGCCAAGTTCCACAAAATCTTACCGATCATAGTAAACATCAAGAGTAGGGAATTGTTGTGAGCCGTTGGATTAAAACACACAAGGGTTTCTAGATTCCTATTTACACTCTTTTCTTCTTTTTTTCTCTTCCCTTTCCTCCTTCCTCCATTTTCCCTTCAAATTCAAAGCGGGATTTCCCCAATTCCTGGGAATTGCTGCTCCTCTTTATCCAAGATCAATTTTTTAGGGTTCTTCCTTCTCTAATTGATCTTTTATCCAATTTTACCAGGTTCCTTTCTCTTCTTTCTATTGGGTTTTTCAACTTAATTCTTCACTTCTACTTACTCCTAATTTTTAAAAAGTTTTTGTCCGCCAAGATTTGATTTTTAGTCAAAACCCATGAATCTTCTTGATCTTTAGTACTCTTAATTGCTTTTTAAAAATAAGTTCTTTAAGCTTTTATGTACTTCTATGAATTTACTGACCAAGAAATGATTTTTATTTAATACCCATGATTCTTCTTGATCTTTAAAGTCTTATTTTTAGTACTCTTTAATTTTTTAAGAGTTTCCCAAGCTTTGAATATGATTTTTCTGACCAAAAATTGAATTTTAGTCAAAAACCCATGATTTTTCTTGATTTTAAATTCTTTTTTTTTCTGGTTAGAAATATATTATTTTAGATATTTTCAAAGGAATTTTCTGGATTCTGATGTGTTCCTTTTGTTTTGTCCTGTTCTATTTTTTATCAACTAGGAAAATTTTGTTTTGAATTTTCTATCTTTTGATTTTGATATTTCGAAAATTGATTATTTTGTTATATCATGTAAGCAATTATATGTATCTTATAGTTCATTATCATATTTAAAGATAGAATCTTTTACCTTTCTTGATTAGTGATGCAAATTCAATCCTCCTTGCACCAACTTGCTTTTTGTTAGTTATATATCTGTCACAATAATGTCCCCATATATACTCTTGATACTGAAAATGACATTTTTCTCAATTTTTTTTAAACATTTTTTCTATGTTTTTCATTTTGAATATATCTTGTTAAACATAATACTTTTATATGCTTGAGTGTAACAGGGTACCTTTATTGATACAAAAAAAATCCTGTGTACTGTTCATATAATTAGTTTTACATAATTTGCATTTAGTTGGATATACAAATAACAAAAGAGACTGTTTTTTCTCATTTGGTTTTGATTTGATGTTCTTTATAATGTAATAGGTGATACTTGGAGGAAGGATGGTTTGTGAAAAGCCAGTAGAGCAATGTATCCTTTTGTGTTTTTTGTTTCTTAGTCTTCTATTTGATTGTTATTGTTAAGGAGTTAAAAGTTTAACCATTAGATGAAAGTAGTTTGCTTGTTTTTTGCTATACTAGCATTCTAGGAGTATTTGGCTTTCTTTATGATTATCAATCATGTCATCTTGTTTTGTTTTGTGTCATAATCTTCAATGGAATTTTCATGTTGTAGGAGTGTAGGATAGTTTGGTAATGTGATACCCCGATTGAGATCACGAAGGAAATAAAGGAGTTCTAAAAGGATCTATAATACCAAGGAAACTCTTTGCTAAGAATTTTATTGTTGAGCTTGTTTGGGGTGGAGTTATCTTAGGATAGGCAAACTTTTAAGAAATTTTCAAGGTGCGCATGAGTGAGGATAAGGTGGGCTGAAAAGAATTGTGTTCGTTTGTGGGTCGCAACTCAGACGGCTTGGGAGTTTTGCATATGATTTAATGTGTTGATTCTCTATGCTTCTATGTTTTTTTGATGGGGCATTAGTTTTGTTTAAAAAGAATGTTTTTCTTGACTTTATGAATAGCTAAAGTGGTGGATTCAGGCTTGATCCATTCTCAATCTGCTAAAGAGCCTACAGTAAGTGTGCTTTGCTATGGAAATTGGGATAAGTTTATTTCAACTCTTGTATTCAGTTTTATTTATGCATACTAGATTTCGTTTTTCTTGTTACTCACTATGTTACTTGGACTTGGGTATTGATGTCGGATACTCGTACGTGTCCAAGTGTTGGATACATCTAAATATTCAATTTACGCCTAAAATGAAATGTCTAAGTGCCATACCTATGTGGCTATGTCCCAGAATCAAGGATCAGACACGGGTACATGAAGCAAAATGAAGAGTTGAGTAACATAGGTTATGCATATTCCATTTTGACCTGGCATAATCTTTGATGGACCAAAGTATGACTGAAAAACTCACTAGCCATTGCTTGGAATTCACCTAGGTTCCTTCCAAGAATGGGATCACATCTGATTCAACCTCATCTAACCAGTATGCTGCCTCAAGCATCAAAGGTGAGACTGGTCAAGAGTCCGTCGCCGTGCAAGATGTTGATAATCCACCTACTAGCTATTATGATTATTATTATCCAGGTTAGAACTTTGCGGGTTTCTATCTTTTGTAAAGCGCTTTGATTTACTTTCATTCTTATTCGAAATCTAGGATTCATTCTTGCTAATGATTACGAATAATAATTGTGCTTGAAGTTGAATGCAAATACTCTACGTTAGTACTGAACGTCTTAACCGGTAAATTTCGAATACAACCGAGCCTTATTATACTTTGAAGGATCAAGTACATCCAAAATCAAGTCATGCTCTACATCAACACATTGGAGTACCCTTGTATTTTTTCATCAATAATGCTATAGTAATAGTTAAAAACTAATGTTATAGTAATGTTTTAGGTGACATAATTGCTCAAGCCTTAATCACTACTAGAGGTGTTCAACGGGGCGGGTCAAAATTTAAATGGGCCGGGTCGTGTCAAATGTTAAACGGGGCGGGTCGGGTCAAGCCCGTTTAAATCCGACCCACTTTGACCCATTTTTTAAAAGTTAATAAAAACAATTTTTTATTATATTTTATGACCCGTTGGGTCGATCCACTTATGTTTATAATAATATCATTTAAAAATATAAAAAAGCATGGCAAATTTTTTTTCGCAATTAATTCTTATAATTATCCGACCCGACCCTTTACATCAAGGCCCGCTAATGACCCGCCCCGCTAATGACCCATTAAAAATGTGTCCGACCCTTGACCCGTTGGGTCGACCCGCCCCGTTGAACACCTCTAATCACCACTTAGGTTTTACTTATCATGAGGCAAAGTTCTTGTAGGCTGTTATTTTAGTACATAAGTAAACGTTAGTGAAATGTTACTTAAATGGTGTGTTCATAGGGAGGAAGTATTAAAAGTTTGTGGGTCCATGCCCTAAAATAAAATGATAGAACTATTGTTGAAACGGAGATGGAATAAGAAATTGATTGCTCATGTAGATTGGAGGTATGTATTCACTAATCACTAGTGTTGCGTCTATCGGGAAACTTACCTAACCCGAGTCCTGATCCTCATTTGGAGTCAACTAACTTGAAACCACCCTAATGAGTATCTAACTTGTTGCGCCTTTCGGGAAACTAAAACTAATGATTTAATATATGTTCGTTAACTAAGTGATTGGCAATGGACAAAATGATCTCACTATGCTTGAAAATGACGAGGATATATTTGACTATTTGACATGATTGAGCTTATTCTGTTAAATCTCTTTTGAATAAAATTCTGACTTCTGCTTGGTCATCCGACATCCGACCTATGAGAAATTATAATGAATTCTGCCTTTCTGTTGCAGGCTACAATGTGTCTTTTAGTCCGTCAGATGATGGAAGAAATCAATCATCTACGGTAAATACAACAATGGGATTTAAATTTGTTTTGTGAAATGAAGCGTTGTCTACATGCTTACCTTACAGTTTGGTCTTAGCTTCTCTTTCTCGCAATGCAGGGTTTGCAGACAAATCACAGTTCAGTAGCGTATTACTATCCTGGCTATAATCCGTATGCTACAGGAACTTATATTGGTGCTGACGGGCATTGTGTTAGTCAGCCATATTATACACCAGTTACCTACGGGGCTGAAGCACTTCCTTGTTATGCTTGGGACTACAATTATCATGGAGATCCCTTGACTGAATCAAATGCTCCCTCTGCGAATGTTAAATCTAACCCTTCTCCTTCTACCACCTTGAGGTCTAATGGCACCAAGCCTTCAAAAGTGCATGCCCCCATGAACAAGCTCTCATCTGTGTCTTTGGATTCTAAATCACGTCCTGTTGCGACTAATGCTTCTCACCCCAAGTTTGATACTCAACCGAGCAAATATTTGAATAAGGTGCATACTTTAGTTTTTACACTCTGCTTCAGCTTAGTCAACTCTGCTCTCATAGTAGAATATGTAACAAGAAACAACAATGAGAAAAATATACGACAGGAAACAACAATGATAAAAATATATGACAGGAAACAACAATGATAAAAATATTTCATGGTAACACTGTATTACCAAACGAAATCGATAACTACGGCTGATTGTATCTTGATTTTTGAGCATAGCTGTTTTATGTCGAGCCAAGCATGTGTACTTTTCGAATTTATCGCTTCTAAACGTGTTTCCTCAATACAACATAACATGGTGATTCATGTGTTTACACAAACATTATTGTTTTTAGTCTTTGCGCATGTTTTTGGCCTTTTACGTGCGTAGATGCCATGTTTAACTTGCTCATTTCGTTCATTTTTAATTATCCTTTGCCTTTTCCTTGAAGGGTATTTTTCGTTGTACTGAGATTGCATCTTTAATCGAACAAATTGTTAGGCATTGATCCACTCATAGTAGAATATGTAACAGGAAACAACAATGATAAAATTATTTCATGATAAGACCTTGTATTACCAAACGATGTAGATAACTACGGCTGATTGTATCTTGAGCATAGCTATTTTGTGTCGAGCCGGGCATGTGTACTTTTAGAATTCATTGCTTTTAAACGTGTTTCTGCAATACAACAGAACATGGTGATTCACGTGTTTACACAAACATTTATGTTTTTAGTTTTTGCGCATGTTTTTGGCCTTTTATGTGCATAGATGCCATGTTTAACTTGCTCATTTCGTTCATTTTTTATTATCCTTTGCCTTTTACTTGAAGGGTTTTTTTTGGTTGTACTGAGATTGAATCTTTGTTTCTCCTATATCTACTCAGCCAGGTTTCTATTATCCGTCACCTGGGTATGCAAATGTTTACCAACCCGCTGGAAATTACCATTCCGTATCTTTCCAGGAACGAGGTATGCTTGGAAATACTGGTCCTATGAAATACAGAGCAAATGCAAGGATGTGGAATAGAAATGAGAAATCAAGATCCAATAGGAGAAGTGAGTTTGAAATGTCACCTGAACTTACATGTGGCCCTCGACTCAAAACCCAGAGCAATTCAGATTCATCTGAGAAGAAAATATTAGGCGTATTGAAGAGAGAATATAACTCGGCAGATTTCCCTACGGAGTATGATGCTGCCAAGTTTTATGTCATAAAATCATATAGTGAAGACGATGTTCATAAAAGCATCAAATACAATGTTTGGTCAAGTACTGCTAATGGGAATAAGAAGTTGGATGCAGCGTTCCATGATGCCGAGGTGAAAGCAAATGAAACGGGCGTAAAATGTCCTATATTCCTTTTCTTCTCGGTAAGTTTTTTCTTGATGAATCATCAAGATACTTCCATTATTCTAGATTGTTTCATACGCATCTTTTTATGTTGATGCACAATCTTAAGGGTTCCGTTCTTGATTTCTATACCTCGTCTCATTTGCAAACTTGATATTTGTTTGTAGAATACTACTCCCTCCATTTCAACGACTTTGTCCCATTTCATTTGAGTACGTTTGCCAAGACATATATTGAAGTCTTAATATCTCCGATGGTGCATAACTAAAAATTATGAAAAACTGATATTAATAATCCTTGCGTTAAAGACAAATCAACAAGATCCCACTTGACTATGTTTTAACTTATAAATTAAGAATAAAATACAAATTAAGAGTTTGTCCAAAAACCAAATGGGATGGGACAAAGTCGCTGAAATGGAGGTAGTAGTATAATTGATTGAGCTAAATTTTTGACTTATGAAATCTAAATTTTAGATCATTCTCCACAATTTGAGAACTAGACCGCACTGTTTGGGTATTGTTATGGAAATTTTTTGCTCTTTAATATCCAAATGGAAGTGTCTAATGCAATATCTGACCGAGTGACGCCAGGGCTAGCCCTAAAGGGGCAAGAGCGGCATGTGCCCCGGGTCCATCCAAAAATATTTAAAAAGTGATGTTTAAATAGTGAATATAGTTAGGGACCCATAAATAATTAACGGTTCGCCCTAGGCCTCACAAATCTCAAGGCCGACCCTTATCTGACTCGTGTGACGTATTATTGAAAACTCAACTGTAGCTAGAAGCTTCTCATTGCACTCTAATTTGACTTGTAGATCCTAGATTTTGTGAAATTTATTAACCCGTTGGTTTTATTAACAGGTTAATGGAAGTGGTCAGTTTGTCGGAGTGGCAGAGATGACGGGCAAAGTGGATTTCAAAAAAAACATGGGCTTTTGGCAGCAAGACAAGTGGAGTGGTTTCTTCCCCGTGAATTGGCATATAGTGAAAGATGTACCCAATTCTCAACTGAGACATATCCTTCTTGAAAACAATGATCGTAAGCCTGTGACCTACACAAGGGATACTCAAGAGGTAATAGATTTTTTCTGTGTTATACGTTAGAGGATGATGGGGACCAACATGAATTTTACTGTGGATCCTGTTTCTAGGGTGGGCCGTTCACTCACCTCTATATGTGTGTGCAGAGTCAACCTAGCAACTATTTTCTTTGTTATACGTTACACAATAATATTAAAAGGTTTTTTTTTATCAATTGGCCCCGTCCTAGAATTTTTCCGTTTTTCAAGTTCACGTCTTTCAAAATAACTCTGGACAATACATGTTTTCGTTGTCATCGGCTCATCGCTACACAATGACAAGTCTTTTTTGTAATAACATGGTTCCAAAGCCTTTGCTGATCCATCTTATGGCACGAAGGGGTTGGAGAATTTTTCAAAAGTTCGTTGCGAGTTCAAATCACAAATTGTGTGTTGTATGCATAACCCCCTCTTCTTCTTTTGTCTTTCCGATTCCGTCTCTAATTTTTGGTGTTCTTGATGATTATTGTGTAGATTGAGCTAAAGGAAGGGTTAGATATGCTGAAGATCTTCAAAAAAATTTCGTCGAGGACATCAATTCTTGATGATATGGACTTCTACGAAATCCGTGAGAAGGAATTGCTGATGAAAAGAAGCAGCAAATCTGGTGCTAAACGGACAGAACTATATGCGAAAGCAAATCAATCTGTAAGTTCAGCTCTTGTATTCTTCAGTTCCCCCCTTTTGTTTTAAGTTAAGAAATGATAAAAAATGTCGTGGTTGAGCGTGAAGCTTATACTAGTAATAAGTTTCGGGATTATACACCGATCTTTAGATCCATGAATTCGTTCATTTGATGATTACACAACTATAGAAATTGCAAGACATTGTTTCGGTTTAAGAAGCGGCATGACTGAAATCGGAAAGTTATTAGATCGCACTGAATACGATTGGAGAATAAATGTGTCGATAAAGTCGATTCACCATTATAGTTGAGATGGTTTATCCCACATCGACAAATTGAAGATGATGCTCACTTTATACGTCATTGGAGTGTTTCTTCCCATTGCATATAGTTTTGGGATGGTATATCTCCTTGGCTTATGAAGTGTGCGCACCTCGTGTTTCCCTGTTTATATGTTGACATTCACAATAAGTCAAAGCCAATTTAACACAGTTAACCGACAATATGTAACAAACACGATTATTTTGCAGAAACAATTGGAGACTGAAGCTATAGGTGGTGAAGAAAACAAAACTCAGGTGCCGGCGGCGTCTCTTGTCGATCTCACCAAAAACCTATCCCTCAATTCGGATTCTAAAGTATTCGACATTGTGGCATCTGTGTAATCTTTGATTAGAAGTGTTTGATTGGTGTTGGTTTCTTTTCATCGTGTTTGGTGCTTTGTTCTTAGCCTTGTTCGAAGGAATGATAGTTTTTCTTTTCGCCATGAATACTAGTTACTTTTAGTACATAGTTTGGGAGTCGATGGATCTCGTAATTTGTTGATGCTTTTCCATACTTAACCTTTTGTGTTGAATCGGATCTCGTAATCGTAACATCGTATATGAGTAATGTCGTTGAATGGGGTGAGTTTGATGTTTTAGTACATAGTTCATAAGGCTAAGGATTGGCCTCCTTAAATTTACTTACACAAATTCTTGTGAGAGACGGTCTTTTTGAGAGATCATCTCTAATTGGGTTGACCTATTAGGAAACATGTAGAGTAAATGTAGGTAATAAACTTTAATGGATTGGGCCTGAGAGACGTTTTTCAGAAAGATGGTCTCTCAATAGACTGATTGATTTACTTATGCTGCCTTTTTCAATCAATAAATAACAGTTTTGTAAATATGATTGTAAAATCGACTATGGAAAAATAAGACATAGGACAATAATATATCTCTACTTATCATGTATTAACTATCATCAAATACATTAAAATTGGAAAAATCAAATTAAACAAACCCTTAAATAATTACCATAATTTAGATGTAATCCTCTTAATCTTAACTTTCACTTTTTGATTAATTAGCAAATATTATTAAGACAAATGAATTATTTAATCTAAGCTTTTGCTTCTCTACTAATCAAACTAATGAATTTATCTTAGCAATTAATTAAAAAAATCTAATAAATCACAATCAATTTGATATAGAATGATGATAATCAACTACAATTAGTACATATTAGGGTTCAAATATTAATTCCCTAAACACTAGAAATAAAACATAGCGACTACAAACTAATAAAAATTTAAAATAAAAATAAATATGAATAATAAATAATAGAATAAGGAGAAATAATAATAAAGAAAACTTATACTTTAATAAAAATGTTCTGTGTTGCTAATAGCAAGTGATTACTAAAACTGAGTTAAAAAATCGGTAATAATAACTCGTTGTTACTAACAACGGGGTTGACTTATTTTGACTCGACTGTTGGCAATTTGGGGGATGATTTGGGAATCAAAACATGTTAAATGCAAAAAAAATAAAATAAAAATAGTGGGGTTCTGAAGCAGGGCGATGCAATGGCTTCTGTAGACGCTGCTGCTTCAACGACGCCAGACAGTGGTGACCATCCCAGTCCCGATTCGCCTCAACTTCAACGGCCGTCGAAGGTTCCAAGGATTGAGGAACAAGTTATGAACCCACCGAGACCCGGATTGCAGAGATACTTGGTCGCATTTGAGTATATTGGTACCCGTTTCTTCGGTTCCCAACAACAAATCAATCAGAGAACTGTTGTTGGTGTTCTTCAGGTCTCCAAAAAACTTTAATGATTGAATGATTATGTTGAATTTGTAATTATTCATTACATTTACAGATTTGTAGTTGGTTGATGTTTGATTATGTTGTTTGTGTAGGAAGCGTTTCAGAAATTTGTGGGGCAACCTGTTTCAATCTTCTGCTCTAGCCGAACGGTATGTTTGATGGTTCAATGTTTTGAGATTTAACCATGTTTGAGAAACTGTTATTAATTAAGCATTATGCTAAAATAAATGATAACCCAGATGAAAACTTTTGCAATTTTGAATGATGATAGTGGTATGTGTTTGCTGCTCACAGTTTGCGGTCTATTGTTCTGTAAAGATTTCATCTGGCAACATTAGTGTATTATACATATTAATGTTATGCTAGTAGGGTTCTTTCTTATAGTTGGTCAAAGTTTATGTTACTATGTTGACTTCGTCTGTATATATTTCTGGGTTAAATGCTTCCATGATTTTCATTTTCACTTGTAGTTATATTTCACCATAATCGTAATAGTATGTACCTTATCCACATATTCCTCTCGATTTGTGATTAAGAGGCTCTCGAATAGTAAACCGCAATGTAGCCAATTGAGAGAGACATAGGAGTTCCTTATTGAAGAACAATTATTCAATGAACACCGACAGGGGCAATGATGGAACTTTCTATATCTAGTGTAGCCGTGTAGGACCAAATACCCTTGTTTTTGCTGTTCATTGCCAAACTGTTGGGTTTTGAGAGTTTCCTGTTTGGAAAAAGAAAAGGCCGAGGGATTTATGTTTGTCTTCTTGTGCAGGATGCTGGGGTTCATGCCTTGTCAAATGTTTGTCATGTTGATGTTGAACGCGTTAGTAAGAGGAAACCAGGTGAAGTGGTAATAATCCCTTGCTATTGTTTGCTGTTCAAGCAAAGACTATTGAGTCGTTTTACGTATGCAATAGATTGTTTTTCTGTGTGATTTTAAACCTAATGACTTTCATGGTGATGCATTGAGTATAATATATATAGATCACTTATCAAAAAAATATATAGATTATTTTTGAGAACGAGAAGTTTGACGCTTTTAGTTTACTAGATATTTTTTCCATGTCCTCCTCCATCCCACTTTCCTCAGGGCCTTAGGCACATGTAGACTAGGGATGAAAATTATTTGAACTACTCATTCTTCAATGCTATTGAGTTTTTTTAGAGTTTTTTCTTCTTGAACACTATCACCTCTAAGAACTTTGGTGGGACCTGATTTTTAGAGCCCTTTAGCACTATAAGATATTTATGTTTTGAGCCTAACCTTACATGAATAACCGGTTTTACATCTCCACTCTAGCTGGCCATTCTTAGATGATGTTCAAAACTTATGCTGAAATATAGTAGTCGGATACTCTGATTTGCATTGCTAATGTAGGATTATGGATATGAATCCCTCTCCTGAAGCTTGTTCCTTGTATTATCTAATATGCATTGCAGCAAATCTATGCTTCTATACTTGAATTTGTCAAGTTTTGTTCTGTCCTTGAGTTTCAGTATCAACTTTAGTAACTTCTTTTTTCGCCTGTTGTGTACATATTCTCTGGTTGTTGAAAAACGTTTTTTGTGAGAAACAAAGACATATAAGTTCTGGCTTAAGGAGAGATTTTAATGCCTTAGCATACTTGAAACTTGCAGCCCTATGCTAGTCAGCACATAACACTAGAAAGGGCATGGCATTAAAAGCATGTTTATAAGGTTTCTTACTAATTCATATATTTTTTTGCTCAAATTTTTTTTCTTCCCCTTGTTAGTACACAACCCCTGAATCTTTTCACCTAGTTTTTATTTGACTTGGATTCAAACCTAGGTTTATTTGAAATTGACAAATAAAGAACATTTTGTTGATATTTTCTTACAGTTACAACCACATGAACCTTCTGTTGTCAGAAGAGCCGTGAACCACTTTTTACAGGTAACTTTGTGTTGCTCATACATCTTTTGTCAAAAAACTGTGCTTTTCCTTGTCGCTTTGTTTAAGCTTAGTACAATTGTTAGGACCACTGCATTCCTTGTGGTGGGTGCAAGAATAACTGTTGTCCTCCCATCTAATGGGCATTGCTTAGTTGATAACATTAAGAATAATGTACCTAAGACCATCAGCGCCACTTAATATGCATAAGGTTTCATTTTGGTTCTCAGAATTGTCTCTGTAAGCAGACCTCTGAAAACTGACAAATAAAGAATTCAATTCTACCATTCTTATGAAGTGATAGGAGTTAGAAGTGTCATCAATTAGATTTAGACCATATATGTATGTAGCAGGTCTTTTGGATGTTATTTAGGGTAAATTGTAGTGCACCAGTCAAGGTCACTAAGAAATCAAAGATGCTTATAATGCGTGTAGGGGAAAACTGGATCTACAAACTAAAAATATGAATGAATAATACAAGTATTGAGTTCATATGCACTGACCAGGTCAAAGACTTTATTATTAGTTATATGACCCTAAAATTGGTCCATGGTGAAGTTGTACTACTGCAAATGGCAAATTTTGTTTTAATTGCTGTGGTTCTTTATTTTCTTTGCCATAGATTGATTTGCCTCCTGGAAATGACTTGTCAGCAAGTCTAGGTTACCTCTGCAAGATGGCAAGCAGTTTTTGACTCTTTCATACATCTTATGGGGAATTCTTTGTTGCTATACTGCAATGATTTCTCACGTGATTTGTTTTGGCTCATGTAGCAATCCCCTGTTGCTGAGATTAAAGCTTTGACATAGTTGTATTTATTGAATATAAAATTATCGGAATCATGTCCAAAATCTACTCTTAGAGACTAACGTTAGAATTATAGTTCAGCTACCAACATAGTTCCTGGGTTTTTTTATGGAAGACTTAATTTTCTGATTCTTGACTTTTTATTTGGGATAGCCTGGCTGATTCAGGACATGGGAAGTTGTGACTTATGATGATAAGTTATTTTGAAACTGGTTTCAGTCACTAAATTTGCTATCTCTCAAGCACAAATTTTGTTAAAAAAATCATAATGCAAAGAAGGATGGTAAAAATCATCTCAAGCTCTATTAAAACAATTTGCTTTGCTTGATTTGTTTTAACTGTATGATTCTTTTTCTATTAACGTTGCACTCGTTTTATTTATCTCCATCTCTTATATCTGTCCTATACATTTGATCTTACAATAGTTACTAAGTACGTTTTCTATTGTGTGGCAGAAAGAAGGTGACATCATGGTTATTGATGTATGCAGTGTTCCCTGTGATTTTCATGCTAGATATAAGGCCCAAGAGCGCACGTAGGTATTTGTGTTCCCTATTTCTATCTTTTTGACCAGCACGAGCGGATGATTCAATTTATTTTAGTGGGCCTATACATATGCCGAGCTGGAGGGGGAGGAAAGTGCTAAGGGGATTATTAACTTTGAAGTGTCTGGTGGGAAAGTAATCACATGATCTCTTGATCACGAGATCAATGAAACTTTGTTTGACGATTAAATGAATTTTGTTAATTCGTAAAGGAGATAATAATGTACAAGTCAAAGCAGCCAACCAATACTGTCAAAAAAACAACACTAACAATTTCTAGGAAGGTTTGATAGAGGCTATCTTTGAGGCCAAAGCAACTACTCCTAATTAACACCAAATAACCAATAAGTCAATAACCACCACATAAACTTCATGTTCGATTTGGCCCGCGCTGCAAGTTATTACTAAACAAAATACATGTATTTCAGGAACTTCACAAAGAAAATGGGGATAGTGATTTTAAAAAAGTCCAAACAAGAACTTGCAAAAGTGTAGAATGATATAAATACCCTTACATTCTTCCTAATCAGATGCGTACTTAGAGTTATTTTTTGTGTTGAATATTCTATTTTTTACAATGTTGCTGTTCGCCTATTAGTATAATTTACTTATACAATTTTATTGATTTGTAATGTACTATGGAGATCTGAGATTAACTAATTTCATATTTAGGTATTACTATCGCTTGCTGTCAGGTCCTGAATCATTGTCAACATTTGAGAGAGATCGGGCATGGCATGTTCCTGTGGAGCTGAATCTTCAAGCAATGCAGGTTGGTTTGTAGTGTTTATCTTTTCTTGATGTTGATTAGGCTTCTCCATTGTAAACTCTTTTTTTTGAAAGAATAAACTCTTTATTATCTGCATTTGTTTTGAAATAGGAAGCGTGCAAAGTTCTTGTAGGAAATCATGATTTCAGTTCATTCAGGGCTGCTGGTTGCCAGGTTGTTTCTTGTTTCCCTTTTAAGCCTTGGTAGTTGGTATTTCAAAGACATATATAGGGTTATAGCCAATTGCAATACTCTTTTTCAGATTTTCATGTGTTTTAATATTAAGAAAGGTTTCTTATTGTCTTGGTTTGGCATTTGTTTTATTCATGTAGATGTAGCTCATTTATTTTGATTGTGTCTTCATTGTATGTAGACATTTTCAATTTGCACTAGAGCTATCTCCGACATTTTAGTGGCTCGAGCGAAATCAATTTGTGCGCCCTTAAGAAATAAACATGTGTCCTATATATTTTTAGGTGATGGTTGACAAAGATTAAAATATTCAAATATGCCAGCGTTCTAATTGGTACAAGTAAACTAGTTAATGTAGAAAAATACAGAAAACCAACAATACTCATGATTGTCCAATATCCATATGATTCTTAATTTAGAAAATATAAATCTTATTATGAAATATTTACTAGTACACTACCCATAAGAACTTTTTAAAATGATTAAAAAAAACAAGTAGATATCAATTCTACCCAAACATTAACAAAAAAGTGATAAACTACTCGAATATGCTATTGAATCGCATCTATAATATCTTGCAATAACAATTACTCATTTGAAGAAAATAAATTTGTTTTATATTGCTTATATATACGTACAGGTTAGAAAAAATTTGATATATTTTATATATAACAAAAAAATAAGGGCTCTTAAAAATCGGGTCCTAAGCATCATCATCATAAAAAATTATGGGCTCTCAAAAAATTACAGGCTCTCAAAAATTATGGGCTCGCAAAAATCTGAAAACTGCACGACCTAAAGCATCATAATGGGCTCGCAAAAATGTTCTATCCTGTGTCAGTTCATCATTGGTCATACATTTCTCTTCTACTTTCATTTTAGTTCATACATATATTACACAGCGTCGAAGTGTAACTCTCGCTCGCTTTATAGGTAGTCGCTATTCTTTCTGCATTTAAACAACCATGGTTATAGGTTTATACTTCCGCCGGAGTAACTCTTACGCAATTTGCGCTCGGAGAGAGCACCTTCTTATACAATAAGGAATTCAACGAACACAAGAGCTAACATAGCCAACATTCCGCCAACTCGCCCATGATCAGGATCCTGATCATGGACATAGATCCTGATCATGGACAGAATTGGCAAAATGGTGTTCGGACTGCCTAGTGTTAGCTCTTGTGTTTCGTTTGGAATTCATGGCTTTTTGATTGTTATATGAAAAGGAAGGTGCTTGTCTCTCTCCCCACAGACGGCGCCAAATGTTTCTGCGTAGAAATCGAGTTAAGTCTCCCTGACTGGAAGGTGTTGCTTCTAATATGACCACGGTTGTTTAGAATGTCTGAAGAATGGAGTAGTGGCAGAATACCTACAAAACGAACAGAGTTTACTTGTCCGGGGGCTGCTTCCCGGAAAGCCCCTCCGACGCTCAAGTCAGTGATCGGTTAATAGTATGAGTATTGAAGACTAAAAATGGTAGTTAGAGAGAGAGAGAAGCATACCATTTATGGTTGTGAGTGTGGATATTTATAGGCCACAAGGATTTTGATGAGACAGTCTTAGGGGTATTTTGGTAACTTCGCCCCTAAGTGGTTTGAATCTGAATGTTGACTAGGTTGATTGGGCCCTTTGACTTGGCCCAGGACATCAAGGCTAATTGACCCAATAACACTTGTATTATCTCCAACAATTAGCTTCTCTATACTAGATTGAGCTTCTTTAGACTGTCAATGAGTTGGTGTAAACTATTCTATGTTTAGATATATAGTTCAGCTACATGCCTGTCAATGTCATATTTTATGCTCTCAAAGAAAACATTTTACCAGTTTTGGATTCTCACCCTCTTAAAAATATGTACTCATTTCAGGTGTGGAATCTCTGGGCCTTTATGCCAATCAGTATTTGGCTTATTCATTGACTTTCTTGATCCTGTATCACCTGCATTACACTACCTTTCATGTATATAGCTTTTTAAAACTTCATTGATGTCGTTGAACAAATGACTGATAAAAAAACTTAGTGGCTTACATCTACATTAACATTTCTTGTGTGATCTGCTAATTTTTATTAATATTTCTTGATGTTTTACAGGCTAACTCACCTGTTAGGACATTAGATGAGCTTCATGTTTCCGAGTCATCTGTTCCATTTTTTCCGTACTTTGAGAGAGAGCCTAGTAATACTGGTGTACAGGATCCATTCAAGTGTGCAAATAGTCCAGATGACAGTCTAAAAGAGACTAATGGCTCATGTCATGAATTTGGAATTAGGAGAGGACACCGCTGCTTAGTAGTTAAAGCACGTGCTCGCTCTTTTCTGTATCATCAGGTTGATTTTATTTATTAGCCTACTGCCCCATTATTTTATCCTGCTTTTCCTTTCCAGAAGATTCACATAAATGCCTTGCCGTTTTGCAACATATGATGCCTGCTTGATGAAAGAGTACAAAAACTTTAAAGAAAACAAAACAAAGAAGTTATAACCTGACCTCAACTGTGATAGTGAAACCCAAATGATCTGGGAAACTTCAATTGAATTTTAGTTGTTTGAATTCACAAAAGATATTTTTTATTGTATCAAACATTATTGAAATGAGAAAATTGCCCGTGCTGATGTATATTCTTTCTGTTGACATGAATCATTAAATCAGTTTTCTTTATGCTAATGGATCTATCTGGGTTGTTGATCAGGTGAGGTTGCTTGTTGGTGTTCTCAAGTGTGTTGGTACAGGTCATCTAACAGTTGCTGACGGTGTGTTTTTCGTGCATGCTTAATCTTTTAAACATTCGAGTTTCTCTTTTGATTCTATGCCTTCTTCACTGAGGCCTGTTAATTTAGTTTTTATTCTCCCATAAACTTTCTCTAAAAGACTAATGCTATATTACATTGTCTCAGTGGAAAGGATCCTCAATGCAAAAACCGTGACAGCTGCAAGTCCGATGGCTCCTGCGTGCGGGTTATACCTTGGACGCGTAAAGTATGATCTTTGATCAAGATGATAGTAAAATGCTTCTCGCTGGAACCCTGTATGATCCTGATGCATCTAGCAGACATCGTTTTGTTACATGATGATTTTTATCTTGGAAATTTCTATATTGCAGATTCCGTCATTCCTTCATTGCTGTCGAGATTGTTTACAGTGCATCGAGGTCTCTAATAGGGTTAACTAGGGCCTGTATTTTAGGTAGGGCATGTTGAAGGATTAGTCATTTTGATGTATCGTATCAGATATAATGAAATTTGCTCTGCTCTGTCTCTAGGTTTGTTGGTATTAATTATTAAATAATGCTATTGAAAATGAAGAAGAAAATACAATAGAATTATAATTTAGCTAAGAATATTACTTTACAAGGTTTACTATTTGGTTAAGAATACTACTTGACAAGGTTTATGGTCGTTGTTCCTAAAATTTATTTTCATTATCATTATTTAATCAAAAGCTCCGTAAAAACTTTTTGTAACTTTACTAAACTAATTTACCAAGTTCCTCCAAGTTCTAACGCTTCTAATAAACTCTAATGGCATGATATTTCGTAAGACGTAACATACTAAATGTTCAAGAAAGATTCAAATCGTAACCTCTCATGAAAGAAAGATCAAAGTTTATCTAAAACGAATTTGATTTAAGGTACAATTTTTCATGACTACTACAAGAACTGTACGAAAAATTCACAGAAAAAGTTTTCGTATAAACATTTGTGTATTGATGACCATCAATAAATAAAAAAAGTCATCGATACACAAACGATTCAAAAGATGCAAGTCCTGCATCCACTCGAAGTATTGCACACACATAACAAATAGCAATATTTCATGTACGATGGTTAGGAATCGAGAGGCTGCTTTCAAGCATGAACGATAGATCATGCATCTCTGATATCAAAGTCTCCGCAGCAGGCGACTTTATATTTAATCCTTCCTCTGAAGTGTTGTCACTTGGGGTCGTCGGGTCCATGTAGCCACCAGCTTTATCAGCATGTTCCGTCCTATAAAACAAGGAGTCAAATTTTATTCAGTTTGGGTAATAACAAAAATACTAAATGGGCTACTGGCCGGCTGTCGGATAAAGTGTAGATCCGAGTGTCCGGTACGCAATTATAAGATACAGGATACACGAACACCATTGTAATTTCAGACTTCTTCCATACAACACAAGTCATTTCATATAAATGCAGTTCATCAAAAATTAAGCTACTATATACATGTCATGTGAGCATGATTCCAATGATGACAAAAAGCTTTTTTCGAGTCCCACTGAAATATTAGGGTCATCAAGAAAACAAACCAAGGGAATCAAGAAATTTGGATGAATTCAAAAAAATTTCAAATACGGTAAATTGGCTAAAAGCTTGAATGCCTATAGGCTCTATATCGGAGGCCATAGCATGGCTACCTAAACAGCTTAATATTTGTATCTCACTCTCCATTTGAGTCAATGCCCTCCTTAACATATTAATCATTACCGCCATTCTAGTGAATAGTTTAGCCAAGGTAATTAAAATACTCACTTGAAAGAAGCTCTTTTTATATATAAACATACAGCTAAAATAATTAAAAGTTGCACGTGCAAGGATCAACTACACTGAAAATCCCGAAAGTAGACAAAGGAATGGGATAGCCGACCAATGTTAGCGGTGAGTTTGCCATACAGAATCGCGCAAGCACACAAAACTAGAAGAATGTCCTCATTTTCTCACTATTTAATAATTGATTCAATGAAATCGATGAATTCTATTTGCAGGAAGGTTATCAAGATCGAAATCCTCCACACTGCACTCATGTTAAGAGGATATCTTTCAAATACAAAAAGAAGAGGAAGAGGGCTTTCCACTGATAGACAATAACAATTCAGGAAAACATCTTGATCAGACGCCCTGCAATATATCACACATACAACCAACATACAGAAGCAATGACTCAAAAGCATAAAAGATATTACGCTAATGTGTACAAACACGTACAACCAACATAGAGTCTCACAATAAAAAGGATATGGATCTTTGCACACTTACCTAACCATATCAGAACCTTCACGAGTTGCAAATGCTTGAGATGCAGAGGCATATTGGGTACTGAAAATTCCACCATATAGGTCAGGGTACGATGTATCAGGTGTCTTTTCCATTGCAGCACTAGTGTTATTACCAGCTTGAACATCGGGGGAGCTTGCAGTAACATTCCAAGCATCCAATAAATCTCCATGTTTAATAGCCTCCTTGTCAACATGTGCATTTATTGAGCTACTAAAATTTACTTGTGCATTACTCGAGCCAGTAAAATCAGACCATGCATCAAATGAATCATCAGTTTCGCACAAGGATTTACTATCAAGCAGAGTAATACCATCAAACTGGAGTTGATTGTCTGGTTGACTAATGTATTGTCGTCCACCATTATTGAGTCCAGAAAACAACTCACCTTGAATGTTCAATTTATTTTCAAAGGCCCCTTCCCCGGAAGCTTGCACCTGACCCCATGAACTGAAAGTACTATTCTCTTCAGCCATGTTTACACTGTCAGGAGTTTTATGGAAACTGATCTGATCTGAACTGATTTTGATATCATTTGGTGCGAAAGAACTATTTTCCGTTTGTATTCCCGAACTCTGAAAAACATTCCATGAATTAAACATATTATCATCGTCAAGAACTGCTTGATCTTCAGAGGTTCTTGTATTGTTACTTTTAGCTGAATTTGCATTAGCAACCATTAAACTTGAAAAGTCATTCCAAGCCCCAGATGAAATGTCATTGTCCATTGGTTTACTAGCAGAAGCACTATTGGTTCCGGTGAAATCACTCCACACATCAAACGAGTTATCATTGGACATTCTCAATGAGTCAATTTGATTACTATTTCCCTTCCCACCATCTACTTCAACGCAGGCTTGCTCTTGCTTTTTCACCGTACCCATTCCAACAAAATCGTCCCATGCTTCAAATTTGCTACCACCTTCAGTAGGTATTTTTCTATTTAGTTGGATATTAGTTGCTTGCTGCAAATTTGCAGAACTCTTTACATCCCACAAGTCAAATGAATTATCCAAATCATTGGTAGTCTCACTTGCAGGTTGCTTGCTTTGTTCGCTTTCCAACTGATTACCTTTAATACCCAAGTGTGCATCATTACCCCATAACCCAATTGAATCATCTTGATAGGATATCTCTTTCTGTAAGCTTTCACCATGCATTCCCTGATGTTCTAAGAGGGTAACATCCAACAGAGCAGAATCATTTTTGCTACCAAGTGCTGGAACATCCTCTAATTTACTACTATTCGTTAATGACTGAATGTTTCCTCCGGTACTTGGTATCATGAAATCGCTCCAGGCATCATCAGGCACTGTAAAATTATTGTTCTGAAACGGGATTCCTTTTGAACTTGTGGATCCAACAAAACCATCAAATGAGTCAGATATAGCCAGTGACGCACCACTATCAGTGGCAAGCACCGTTGTACTGCTTGGTTCACATTGAGTTGTTTTATCACTCACAGACATCCTAAAGTCACCCCACTCGTCAAAAGAATCATCACCATCTATGTTCTCACTATTGAAAGAATCTTCCTTGGAGTTATCCTGTTGATCTTGTGGAAACAAATCAAAAGAAGAATCCACCGATCCCATCGACCTCGTACCACCTTCAACCAAAACATTCCCATCAGATACCTTAGACTTGATATGACCTCCAGACTCCAAATTACTCCAATCATTATCATTACTGGAAGTAATCACATTACTTCCTGAAGGAGCATCAGAAAATGAGCTATCACCTGATTTCTCAGGTCCAGCCACCGGAAAGGCAGATTGAAATTCTGCCCCCCATTCAGACAAAGACTCGTCATTTTCACTCTCACCAGACCTCGAAGCAGCCATGGAAGATCTCCTGTTTTCAAACAAATTAAGACTTCTCTCGCCTGAAATCCTAGACTCCTCATTTTCAAATTTATTACAAGCTATGGTCTGTTCATTTCTTACATTAAAATCATCATCTTTATTTTCTTGACTCAAAAGTTGCTCAATGTCTACGCCAATCAAGTTCAGATTTCTTTTCCCATGAAGTATCTGTTTATTTCCCACACCAAATCCTCTCAAATTATCAGGCCATTTCAGTTGCAAATCAAGAAAATCCGATAACGGAATTTCATCGTCCTTCAACGAGCTCCGCACTCTACCACCAGATTGATTTACATCACCTCCAATAGGTTTCTCAACACTTTCCTGCAATCCCAATTTCAATGATAACAGTCCATTCACAATGTAGCTAGCACACAATTAAAATATAGCAAACGACACCGTAAAGAATTACAAATAAAATAACTTAACAGAAGATAGGGGAGACTTACAAATCCATCTAAACCAAGCGATTGCAAGAACCACTGAAAAGCAATTGTAGATTTGAATGACATAGGGTTTGTAGCAAAATCTCGATGCTGAAACATCCCACAGTAAACACAAATGATCGATTCCGACCCTCGTAAAAGCTTCCCTTTGCAATCATTACATCGTATAACATCAACAGAAGCATTTGAACCAAGAATGGCATCATTGAGAAACGATGATGAAAGACCATCAAGTGAGTGATCATTAGAGTTAAATGTTTCAAGGCCTGCTTCTTTCTTGAGCAAGATCTGAACTTGGTCGATTAGATTGGTTGATACTTCGTACTTGTCCATTAGAGAGGATCAACTGCATTTAAAGGTTCGACAATGGCGGTTAGGGTTTGAATGTAATTAATTGAAGATCAAAATCCTGAATTTGGTGTCTACTCGGAGGATTGAGACGATATCATATGGAGAACTAACCCAGACATCCTTCATCCCCAACTTAAGCGATTTTTCTATTTTGGTTTAAAATCGTGTCTTGTGTTCAAATTGTAAAAGAAAAATTATCGTGAATAATACAATTTTTTGTTAATTTTCTTATAATAATATTAATTATTTATTAATTATGAATAACACCACCTTAAAGGGGCGTTTTCCTAGAAAATCCCCAACATGTTAAAAATCAAACTATAGGTTATCATAAGACAAAAAAATTGGTATATTAGTTAATAAAATAAAGTTGGTATTATTCTAGGAAAATACCTCTATAAGTTGGTATTATTCATGATTAATCAATAGTTGATATTATTGTAAGAAAATTAACAAATAGTTGTATTATTCAAAGTAATTTTTCCAATTGTAAATTTATTTTTAAATTGGGTCAAATTAGATTTGGTGATAACTGATAAAATTGAATATAAGATTGTCGAGTTTGTTTTGAATATTATTAACCGTCAAAAACCTACGGTTGAAGCACAAATGGGTAAAATTTTACGATTTTACTATACATCTGTCTCATACCCTCCTCTCTAGAGGGTGAATATTAGATATATTGGGATAACATAGAAGAATCTCTTACAAGCTAGCAGGAGAGGGAAATATATATCCTTTCTCAATGTGGTGGGTATCGATCTTATGTCACAAGAGCAAAGAGAAACCCATCAACCTAATTCATAAAGTCGTCAAAATTTAAGTGTAAATTTTTTTTGATATATACATGGCCATGAGTAAAAATATTTACTCTCACTTGAGGTGAATCAATATATAAAGTTGATTAAAAATGGGGATATATGAGTATAAAACGTTCATATTGCAGTTTTAGGTGTTTTTGTAATTTAAATATCATGAACTACCTTTGTTGATTAGGTATTGTAAATTTGAAGAGACCTTATTGGATAAGACTTGAGAGTTGAAAGCATTAGTCATAGTCGGTATATTTTTGTATAGAAGCTATGACAAGGGTATGAGAGTTTTGAATTACGACCGACAATATCCTTATCAAGAGATAAAGAGATTGCGGGGAGTAAAGATACCTAATACACGCCACATGCAAGACAAATACCAGGTCAAGGCAATGCAAAACAAGTAATCATATCATATTCATATTATAATACAGGAAAACCTTGCCACGTGTCACACTATGTGTCACACTATGAAAGAGTGTTTGGCCCTTATTTCATGTTTTCCTCATTTTATTGTCATTCTTATTAATGCTGATTTTTTATTCTATCTATAAATGAAAGTCTTTTCATCTTCGTATAGAATATAACTTTATTATTTGGAGGATTGTTGTGACTCTTGAGCAACTTTTTGGACTTAATAAGATTAGATTAGATTTTCATCAAATGTAGTTATTATTAAAATTTAAAAGTAATATTATTAAATTAACATTGAAAGACTATTTCCACAAAATTTAACTAACAAGCCCTTTGGTTACCTCCATTAAATTTGAACTATACAATTAACATTGATATATATATATATATATATATATATATATATATATATATATATAGATCAAGTTCCAAGGAGTAACAGCTTATGTGAGAACCGTGAGAACCAATCCCCCTCATAAAAATGTATTACTTTTTTACAGAAAATGTGTTACTTTTGGACAAAAAATTGTTACTTTTGTTTTTTAAAAAAGATGTTACTTTTTATCCAAAAAAGTGTTACTTTTAGAAAAAAATATTTTTTTCAAAAAAACAAACATATTAAAAAAGTAACACATTTTTTTTTAAAAAGTAACACCTTTTTATGTAAAAAGTAACAACTTTCTATGAATTTTTTTCAGAATTTTTTTCATAAAGTAACACTTTTTTGCCTCATAGTATCATAAAAAAGAGTAACACATTTTTGCCTAAAAGTAACACTTTTATAGTAAAAAGTAACACTTTTTTGTAAGCAAGATTGGTTCTCACGGTTCTCATATAAGGATGGTTCTCACTGGAACTTCTTCATATATATATATATATATATATTATCAAGTTCCAAAACAAGATGAAAGAGCATCGATTTTTCACAATATATATCACAATATATCATATTGCATCTTAACTTCATTCCAAAAATGTTGTCGAAATTTTTATGTCATTTGTATTCAGAAAAAGTTTAATAGATATATGACTTACTAGATTTTGATTTTAGTTTTGGTGTTTTTAAAAAATAAAGGAATTATGGATTTGGTTATTATATTTATTTGATTTTAAGTTGCACTTTTTATTTTAGTTTATTTTTCTTACCCCTATATATATATCCAAGAAAATGAACAATAATGTTCTTTGAGGTTTTTAAATTATTTTGTTTATAAATAATTTCATATACCAAATATAATCATTTTTTATCTTTCGTGCAGGTACATTTTGTTATCAAGTTTTACATCAAATTCATATACCAAATATAATCACTGCGTTTATTTATTTTTATAATCATTGTAATTAGTATAATAATTAAATAATAAATATAAAATTTTTGTGAGACAATAAAATTTTGCAATTTAATATCTTAAATTTAAATTTGTAGTGTTTCTTATATAGTGATATACACCATTTCAAAAAAAAATCAATAGTGATATACATAGAACTACTATTGTAAGAAACCGTCTCTCAGTGATACGACTTTAAACAAGAAACACATATGCTAAATTGTATTAGTTGGATTATTCAGCCAAAAACATCAACCTGTGAAACCGTCTCACAAAATGATCATATACTCTTTGCTCTACCATCATCATCATCATCATCATACCCAGTGTATCCCACTCATAAACAAACTATGGTCAGAGTTTAGGGAGAGAAGATAGACGACAACTCATACCCATACATGAGAGTGTGGTCAGAGAGTCCCACGACTCTAAAGGGTCTTCAAAGAGAGCAATTCCTGCAACCATTCGACCAGTTGCGAATCCAAAAAAAAATCAAATGATGTCAATGAATTCAAGTTAAAAAAAACTTCGCATTATAAAGGGTTCGAACACTGGTCAACTGGGTGAAAGATAAGTTATATAACCAACTCTACCAAGACCAAATGCTATGGTCTAAATCCGCCCCTACATCCAATAGCCTACAACTTACACCCACGTGTTTATTATAATCTATTTTTCTAACAAAGTTATTAGTTCCCACCCATCATGCCTAAAGGAAGAAATTCAGTTACTCCAACAAATGAAAAGATGAAAGAATAAAGTACATAGTGTTTATTAGTAATAGTACATAAAAGGGAAAATGAAAATGCAATATCTACCATAACAAAACAAGGGCCTAACCCTCAACCACGTGGTCACCATCTACCCGTCCATTCAACCTACCACTTTGATCTTTACGTATTATAAATCCATCACTTCTTCTTTCTTAACACACCACTCACGAGTACTACTACTACTATCTATCACGTCTCCAATACTTGAGGAATGCCTAATTATTAGGCTTCTTTATTTTCACCTCCTTTTTTCTTCCCTTTTTTCTCGTCAAAAAAATAATTTTTTTATTTATTCATTAATCTTTTGGTCTTAGTTTTATTTGCTAGTGTTTGTAAGTTTTGTTTGCACAAATAAAAAGTATGGCAAACTTATCGCTGGATGATATTCGTAAGGCTCAGCGTGCTGATGGACCGGCCACTATCTTGGCTATTGGCACTGCTACGCCGCCTAATTGCGTGTACCAAGCTGATTATCCTGATTATTATTTTCGTATTACTAAGAGTGAACACTTGACTCAGTTGAAGGAGAAATTTCAACGCATGTGTAAGTCATATGATTTAATGCTTTTTTTTATCTTTGTTTTCGTGTATGTTAAGAAACTAACTCAACAAAAAACTTGAGCTAATTAATGCAGGTGGCCTTGGGATATGTTATATGGTATAACATACCCCCTCATATCAGAGCCTTTTGGGCTAGAAGTAAGAGTTCACAACACAAACCGTGTTTATACCTAATGTTAAAATCTTCATAACATAATACTTCTAAAATAATGCAGGAGGCCTCGAGATATGTTATATGGTATAACATGCCTCCTCATACAAGAGCCTTTTGGGCTAGAAGTGTGAGTTCACAACACAAATCTTCTTTATACCTATTGTTAAATATTTCACTATAAAAGAGAGGTGATATATATTATATCAAGCAACTAAATTAACCAAAAACTTGAGCTAATAAGTGAGGTGAAATTTATATCATTTTTTTTAAGTATTATGTTGTGAGGGTTTTTTGTATCACTAATAACATATATAATCAACTATCCAATCATGATTTTTAAGATAAGATAATACTATTTTTTAATTTTTTTAAGGTTAGTAGTTTGACTTTTAATTTGCAATTTTTAAAAGTTTTACATTGTCTTTTATAAGTAACTTGTTTTTAATAATAATATAATGATGTAGGAGTTTTTTTTTTTTAATATATTTGTCTTGATGTGTAATTAGAGATATTATACAAGATAAAAAATGTGCATCCATATGCATATCCATTACAAATAACAAAGGAGTATAGTATATTTTTAATCTTAAATATGAGTTATCTACTTATTTTTTCTTATTAATTAAAAGTAATGAAATTATATATAGTATATATGTAATAATAGCACACATCACTTACCTTGCGCAAAACATACCACTACAATAAATTTAGCTTTTTGTGACATTGGATTTAGTGGCATTAAAAAATCCCACTGATTTATATTTTTAGTGTAATAAATTATTGGTTTTTCTTTTAAGTTCCACTAAAAAGCAATTTAGCGACACTTTATTTGCTCTTTATTGACATATGTAATTGTCATTATAATATACAGTGACATTATTTGTGAGAAATGTCACTAGCACCTATGTCGCAAAAAGCTTTAGTGTAAGTTTATAGTATGCTGCTAAAAACTCTAATAAATGTCACTAAATCCTCTATATATACTATAAGAAATTTGAAATAGCGACATTTAAATAAAATGTCGCTAAATATATCCCACTAAAAGCAAATTATGTTATAGTGTACCTATATAATAGAGTATTATTTTTTAAAATGATTTGAATTATACAACACACTTTTATATATGTACCAGGTCATGAAGTTGTGTAATAGGTATGGAAAAGTTTATGATGTAAATAAAGTGTTGAAAATACGCTATTTAGTGTTAGGTTTGCCCTCATGCAAAGTTTGGTTGTAACTTGTAAATTACGTGAATCCGCCGAGTTATTTTACGTGACCACCAACAATACCTACGACATTAAAAATGGTAGAATATTTTTGGCCGCCGTTTCGTTTATACGCTAAATGTACATGAATTAGTTCAATAGAGATTGTCTCGTCGCCATGAGACATTCTCTTTTAAGATAATTACCTCAATAAAATACCCTAAAATTTAACCGTATCAGAATCAAATATATTTCTTAGTTGAAATCAAATATTACTTTTCAGAATAAATTCTGAGTTTGATTTTCAGCTAGCCTTTTCTTTAGTTGTCAAGTATTTTTGAAGTATAGGGTTGAGTGAGAAAAGAAAAAAAATAAGTGAAAATTGAATTTAATATTTTATTTGGAAAATGATTCTTATTCTAATTTTAAGATAAGCAATTTTACATTATTTAATTAATTAATAAATGCTTTCATTAAATTATTAGATTTCTATAGATTTAATATATGTTCTTCTATCTTTTATTCTTAATAAGACTTAAACATAGAAACGTGGCTCTTTAAAAGAAAAGTCTTGGTGCTAGAAATAAATTGACTTAATCACGAAGTGTGTTCTAGCAGACAAGATAATTAATACAGAAAAATATTACTCATAATTGTATATACGGAGAAAATTATATCCACATATATCAATATAATAGATCATTTTTCTAAAAAAAATAGATCGTTTTTTATGAAACCGTCTCATTATGAGTCAGACTCATATAATTAGCGCATCTTTTAATTAATTACTTTAAAATTGTCAGAGATCACTTTAATAGAGTAAATGCGTGCATAGATCATCTAATAGAGATAGTTTCACCATGCGACAGTCTCGTCTAAGAATTTGTGCAATTGTAAATATATCTACTCTCTAGAGCATGTATAAAAAATGTTTTGCCCAATTATTTTAAATATATATAAATTTTGATGATGAACATGAAATTATAATAAGAAATTTTAGGGAAAAAAATTGTATTTTTGATAAAAATTTAACTTTTGTCATTGATGATTACTTTCTTATTACAATACTAGATAGTGCCCGTGCGATGCACCGTTTTTTTTTTTAATTTCTAATATATTTATAAAAATTATATAATCAAAAATTTAAGAAACAAATTTTGCATTATGGTTATATTTCATTTCACTCTAAACAGTTGTGTATATTCCGTACATTGCATGATATTTTGTATTGTGTGCGCAAGTGATTATGAAAATTTTGTTGATAACAAATAAATCACAACAAAAGATAAAAAGTATTATTAATCATTTCAAAATATCCAATATATCAAATAAAACTCCGTTAATAAATAAAATTGAAATTTTTTTATAAATAATTGAAAAAATAAAATAAAATATATGATTCTCTAATACATTAAATGATACAAAAAATAATAATTAGATTGTAGAAAGTCAAAGATATGAAATAATTTATGGGAGTCATAACAATGACATCATCATTCAATTGTAGAGGGAAAACTTTTATTGAGGAGGTAACACTTAAACAACTTTTTAAAATGATGATGTCAGCTGTGTTTTGTTTTAGTAATAGTTATAGATGTTACACTTTAATCAAAATTATACTCTAATGATATGTTTGGGAATGATAATTTCATTTGCAAATATGGATTTGACTTAATGTTAGTGTTTGGCAATAACAAGAATTTAAATTTGGATTTGAGTCAAATCCACCAATGTTATATAAGTAGTTAATTAAAATGAGGATTTGAGAATGACACCCCAATCCTTGTCATTTCAAATTCTTCATTATGATTTTATAATTGAAATTCACAATTTGAAATAAAAAATTAAATTAATTAATTACAAGTCTATATTACTATTTGTATGTAACATAAAAGAGAATAAAAGCGTGATCTTTAACAGTATAAGCAATTAAAGAAATGAAAAATAAAATTAAATATGAGCCGAAATATTAGTTCTATACTCGTACTTACGTTTGTTGGTTGGTAGGAGCAACTAAAATGATGGTCGATGTATTTTGGAATGGTTAATAATTGAGAATTTTACCTTTTAAAGATAATAATTATAATTATATAAAAGGAAAAATTACCTAGAGTAATTCAACATTTTCATGATTATTCTACAATAATCTCATCTATTGATTAATCATGAATAATCCTAACTTTATGGGGTATTTGACTAGAGCAAATTCGGATAACCTGATGACCTATTATAGCAAGTTTTAATTTTTTTAATCAAAAGATAAATTAAAATAAATGTCAAAAAAATGTTAGAAAAATATTAAATGCTTTTTTAAAATTTTTATGAAAATTTTATAAGTTTTTCTCTAACTAATTTATATCAATTTTCAGTTTATTTTTTTTAGTAAATTACCTACTATATCAGGTCATCCGGATACTTAAGTTTACTCTAGGCAAATACACCATAAAGTTGGAATTATTCATGGTTAATTAATAGTTGAGATTATTATAGGAAAATCATATAAAATCATACTTTCTATTTATATTACATTTTTTGATATAATTAGCTTTAATTATCCTAATTTAATATTTTTAATGTTTATAGTCTCCACTTATTTTACACTAACTTTATTTTAGTTTATGATCCTTATATGCTTCCCAGCTCCCACTAACTTTAATTATATATTTTTTTAATGTTTATGCATCATCTTTATATTTTCACTAATTTGATTTTATATATTATTTTTAATGCATTTGGTTTTCTTTTTTTCTCAATTAATTTTATTATTCAATAAAATAATATTTCTACTATTTAAAATATTCAAATTTTTAAAACTTTCGTGAAAACTAATTTTAATAATAATGGAGGGAATAATTCTAAGTCATTATTTTTTCATAATAAAAGCTTAAACAGAAAATATTGCAAAGTTCAAAAATCATTTTTGAAATGAAAATTGCTAATAATTATTCCATTTCTTATTATTTTTTATAAATATTGTAGGTGATAAATCAATGATCAACAAACGTTACATGTACTTAACCGAAGATATTTTGTTGGACAATCCAAATATGTGCGAGTATATGGGTTCATCACTAGACACTAGACAAGACATGGTGGTGGCTGAAGTTCCTAGGCTAGGCAAAGAAGCTGCTATCAAAGCCATCAAAGAATGGGGACAACCCAAATCCAAAATCACCCATGTTATCATGTGCACCACTTCCGGTATCGACATGCCCGGTGCTGATTATCAGCTCACTAAACTCCTCGGCCTCCGCCCATCTGTTCGCCGCTTTATGCTCTACCAACAAGGTTGTTTTGCTGGTGAGTAGCCTACGAAATTATATGATGAGAGATCTACTACTCCTGATCACGTATTACTTCTTTTATAATTTAAATGAAAACGTGTTACTCTCTTCAAATTCACCAAGGTCATCATTTTTTGTTAGAAAGAAACACCACTATTTATGAACCCGCTAAACATATATGTACCTGCTCTGATACCAAAAAAAAAACAATAAAGTTTCTCTTTAATCTATTTATAACAAACTTTCCCAAGGGAGTTAATACCTAAAACAATTAGGTTTCACATAACATAATGTATACGAATTCACCCAATTTCTGTTTATGGAAATGAAGGCTCTTTTTTTAACAGACAAGAGTATATCTAATTTCTTAGTTTTTGTGTCAAAAATCAATATTATTATAACATAAAAATGTTAATTTCGGCCTACAGGTGGTACAGTCCTTCGTCTGGCTAAGGACTTAGCCGAGAACAATCGTGGAGCACGAGTCCTAGTGGTTTGCTCAGAGATCACCGCGATATGTTTTCGCGGGCCAACTGAAACCCATTTAGACTCAATGGTGGGCCAAGCCCTATTTGGTGATGGGGCAGGAGCCTTAATAGTGGGTGCAGACCCAAATGAGCCCATTGAAAGGCCCTTATTCAAAATGGTATGGACAGCCCAAACCATAATACCAGATTCAGAAGGTGCAATAGATGGACACTTACGTGAAGTGGGACTAACTTTTCACTTACTAAAAGATGTTCCTGGTTTAATCTCAAAGAATATAAACAAAGCTCTTGAAGATGCATTTAACCCATTTGGGATAAATGATTGGAACTCCATTTTTTGGATTGCCCATCCTGGTGGGCCCGCTATTTTGGATCAAGTTGAGGAGAAATTGGGTCTTGATAAAGAGAAACTTAAAGCTACAAGAAATGTTTTAAGGGATTATGGGAATATGTCTAGTGCTTGTGTTTTGTTTATTCTTGATGAGATGAGGAAGAAGTCTTGTGAGGATGGGAAATCTACAACCGGTGAAGGCCTTCATTGGGGGGTTTTATTTGGGTTCGGGCCCGGTCTTACTGTTGAGACTGTTGTGCTTCAAAGTGTTCCTATCGCTGAAACATAGCTTGCTACTTAGTTCGCCTTTTGAATCAATAACTTAAAATGGTTTAAAACTGATTATAATTCGTGGGGCGATTAGCAAATCACGTGAAATCACAGCAATTCATGCACACTGCTTATTTATGCTTTTAATTACTTTGTAATTGATGTGTTATCTATAAATGTTTTTAATTGGAGTATAATATTATATAATGTGTTTTGTGTTTTTAATTTTTAGAAGAATTATGATTATGATATGGAAGTGTATAGGGGCTTCCAGCAAATACAATGTAATAACATAATATAAATTAATATTATCTTGTATTGTGTTGATCATTCATAATATATTATTCATAAAGTAAAAGTAAAACCTTGTTTGTTGTTTTAATTTGGTAGGTGTTCCTTGTAGGCTCAAACTAGACCTCAATCTTTATTTGATCTAAAAGTTATTTATAATAAAAATTTGTATATTTATTTGATTTAAAAGTTATTTATAATAAAAATTTGTATATTTTTTGTGATACTCCAGATTCAGCTTGAAAAAGAATTAATAGACTACTCATATCAACAAGGTGCATCTTCGTTTCATGGGAGCCCATTTGCTAAAAACTCCACAGTTTAGCGTGCTTGGTGTGGAGCAATCTTAGGATGGGTGACCTCCTGGGAAATTTTTCCGGGTGCGCATGAGTGAGGCCAAAGTGCGCTGGAAGGACTTGTGTTGGTCTGTGAGGCCAGTCTACAGTCTCCATGAGTAGTAACCGGTGATTCGTTGGGCCGAGGTCTTACATTTTTTCTTAAGCGGGTAAGGCTAATGTAACTGAAGGTGAAACTGTCCGTTCTATAAGGGGTGAAAATCAAATACTTATTACAAAAATAAAATAAATCTTTAATTCATGAATTCTGTAATACCGACAGCACCAGACACAATGAGTCATCGAAAGAGCTTTTCATGGATACCGGTTCTGCATACGCATATGAGCTTGATACAAACTGAAAGCGTACAGCAACGGGGCGGAGTCGGGGCAGATAAGTTCAACTATATAAAACGTGAGCTGATCATAGCCCCGGGACTGAGAATCATCACAAAAATCTACCAAAGTGAAATACAAAAGCTAATAGATGGCGAGGATTAGCTATATCTAGCTTAATGTCTTGCAACTACTCGATCAGGCTTGCACGAACAAATAATAATTAATAGAAAAATATAGCTGAAGCCTGAAGCACTCCGAATAACTAAGCTGAGGATCGCGGAGTAGATAGTTATTACGCAACTACTGATGCGTCTATTTCGCCGTGTTCCAAAGAGACATCCTATATGAGTAAAGAACAACTAAGTGATGAGAAAAGTAAAATAAGATAATCTATGATAAAAATATCGTTGAGGTGACACAAACACTTACTTTGGTACAAACATATATGTAATGAACATCCAGGTTCTTCCCGATGATATCTTCTATGGACTTCCCCACCTGATCGAGGGGAATAGGTTTCGTGAGCTCCCATTTCTGCTGGTCTTCCGATTTTGTCCCAAAAAGTGTTTTTTCTGCATTTACATGTCGGAAACTTGTGTAAATTTGCAAATGACGTTAAACTTTCCTAGGTAAAAGGCAGCAAATACTAAAATTTAGTCTTGGATCCTAGAAATGTCGAAGATAGAAAGTTCCACAAATCTATTGAAGTACTACTCGATCATAAATTTTTTTACTCACCTATCACGTGAAGCTTTATTTTCCAGTTGTATGTACTCTTCAATAAGTTTAGTCGGTAGGAAGGTGCTCCATACGTAATCTGAAGTAGTCAATACGATAGTTAGAGAAAGCATCAAAACGATACTTTTTAAAAAAAAAAGTTTAAAAGATACATTTTGAGAGCCTACAAACATATTTTCACCCACGGCTGAACTTTCTCGATGTGATTTTAAAATTGCAGAATTCACAACGAACGCCCAAATAGAACTTAAAATTTTGGGTTTAGGGAAGGAAAGAAATTAGGAAAGACGAGATTACCAGAATGTATATTCCTTTGTCCTTGAGGGCCCTATAGTGTATCAAAAATGCTTCAATATAAGATCGATATATAAAAAAGGTAAATGAACAATAAACGGAAGCATTATCCTCGATAACTTTGAGACTCGACATACCGCCCAACTTCTTTAAGCATCTTAGTAGCGTTCTCCCTTGAGTCGTTCCCACACTGTTAGAAAGAAAGCTATAAGCAACTCGCCCTCAATTTTAACAGAGACAAACGAATTAGTTAAGCAACACTCACCAGAATAGAATCAAGAGTTCCTGGAATGTATCAAAAAGCCGAGTCAGGGAAAACAGAAAAACATGACTCGGTATGAGTTAAGAAAGTAAAACAAGTACCTTTGTCGATGACTGCATCAAATGAACCGGTTAAGTCGCTCATATCTCGAACATCCATAGTAATGTCTACCAAATAGCTAAGGATTAATATTATTGTGGCGTGCACAGAAATGAGGCAAATGGGTATTCAATACCCAAGGATCAAGTTAGTTTTAACTCCAAAACGAGTGAACAGAGCCGGCTTCGGTACGAGCACATGGTGTGCTCGTCCGAGCAAAAATCTCTAGCAAGACAGAAAGTTCCCAAGGTAAGTGTTCATCCGAGCAACATTGGGGTACTTGCCTAAGCAATTGAGTTGTTCGCCCAAGCAATGAGTCTGCACATCCAAGCATTAATGCAAGCTGCTCCAGCTTATTGCTCGCCTAGCTAGTGCTCCCTTGAGCAGCATAACTTCTCGATGCCCAGAGGCTGCCCACAGATGCTTCTTGGACAAGTGGGCTTCTTGTCCAAGCCATTGGCCCGGTTGATCAAGTCTCACTCAATAATAAACATCACACTCGCACACCGCAGACCATATATGCAAATTGAATAAAATTATCACACGAACTCCTTCCCGAACTCTTTAACATCTTACCAAGAAACCCAAGTTGCACTTTAGTGTGTTCAAATACTCCCTCCATTGTTACGAATTCAAAACCCTGGATTTTGCATTTTCCTCCTCTAAAGATCTCCATAAAGTTTCCTAACTGATCCGTTTGATTGTTGATATTAAATGGTGGGAATGGAAGAAAATTTATTGACAAGTTTAATGGTCATATTTGTTCTGCTTAATCATCTCATTTTCTTCACAAAATTCATTCATATGCATAAGCATTTGAAAAGTTAATATTAGGTCCTAATGGAAAATTGCAAGTAAAAAAAATCTTTTTTATGATCAAAGGACATGATACATTTCATAAAAATTTACGCTACAAGCCTACAAATCATATTCATTACCGCCGTTTAATACGAACAACCAAACAGGCCGTTAGAGCAATTACTTAAAGCATGTAAAAAGAAAACTAATGCTATCAAGGATACACTTTAGATTCGGGTGGTTTGCGTATTTCTTTTTCATCTCCTCAATCACTACATTGGAGATATCAATGTTGGCAATATCCTCAAATCCGTCAGCTGCCATGCTTTCACTAAATGCTGCAACCATAGAGAAAAATGATTAAGGAATATTATAGCAGACAAGGCGAAAGAAAGAAACACATAAAAAGGGTTTATACGTACACAGAAATGCAGGACAAATTGAATTTCACACGAATCATACATAAGATTCATACAAGTAAGCTTTTACAAATGTTCTCGAAAGCTAATTTTATCTATAAGAATTATTGGTTACTTGAGCTTGCCGCAAACTCATCACAAGATCCATATCCAAATTCCGATGCTTTCTAATCTGCTTATTTGGCTCTCTTTTCAAATGACAGAAGTTTACAAATATTAACAGTATAAGAGAAATCCATTACAGAAGATGAGGACAAGCGGTCTTCGAACAGTAAACAATCAAAAGTAAACCTAATTACTTTGAATTTGACGATCAAACTCATAAGAACTCAACTTAACAAACTTACATGACCCGGACTTTTTAAGGTGAAAACAACAAAGCATTATACTTTAATCCCCGTTCGTATTAATCTAAATAAACCAATCATGTGCAACTTTAAAGCAAATATTGTCAAGGAACCAACTCAACTAAAAACTTAAGCTAATGGTTGAGCTCCCAAGATATGTTATATACTCTAACACGCCCCCTCATACTAGAGCCCTTTGGGCGAAAAGTGTAGATGCAGTACAAGCCCTCCTCAAACTTGGTATGATATATTCCACTTGAATAAGGGTAGTTGGGATTCGAAACTCTAACCTTTTTGTCACGTTGGCTATTGATACCATGTTAATGAACAACTCAGCCAAAAGCTTAAGCTGATGGTTGAGGTTCCAGGATATGTCATGTACTCTAATAAGTTAAGGCATTCTAGGACTTTAAAAACTATTGCAAAGCAAAACATTAGTTGTTTTAACATAAATCTCCTTCCACCAACGAATAAATAAAATATTAACTCTGGTTCTTTCAACAAGGACTTCCCCTCTTATAACACCATTCTTCTTGTTAATGAGAGAAGTCGACAAACTACTAATTCTTAAGGATTCAACCTCTTCAATAAACAAAAAAGTCTACCAGTTGTGGAATTTGAATGTTATGATGCATCTGGTCTACTACAATGCACCTACGAAAATATATTGTTAACACGATATATCAGGTTCTTACTTTAACTTAAAAATCCCCCTAAACTTGTGAAAAAAATACTTAATAGAAACATATTTCCTATTCTTTAGTAAATCTGAACAATGAATATGAATCTTTTCCTTGTTCTTCCTTCAAAATCCTTACATTGCAACAGCTGAACACATTTCTCTTACATAAGTTTACTCATATCTCCTCCCTTTCCCTCCCCCAGGCCCTAATACTACCTTCCCTTCCATTTCTTTCTCTTAAACCCTGAATTTATAACCAGCCTAAGTGCAAATTATGTAGATATTTAATCCTAATAATGTCTCAAAGAGCATCAAAACCCACACAAGATCCAAAACTACTCATAAGTTCATATAATACCCATTGATCTCAATGGTAAAATCATCACTTCACTATATTTTCTACATCCGAAATGATTAGGACTTAGGAGCCACATTTGTGATTTGCCCTATCTTGAAATTCAATTCAAATCACAACACTATTGACACAATAGTTCAATATAAGTATATGACCATCCTAATTACATTTCAATCCCAAATAAGTATATGACCATCCTAATTACATTGCAGAGAGACGGTTTCTCAAGAGACTGGCTAAACTTAAAATTTGTGTTGCTTAAACCATAGTGCAAAAGTACAGTTTCGCTAACGTTCGTGGTAAGGGTCGCAAAATGGATATCACGGTCAATAAGTATAATTTCGCTCATTGCGGTAAACTCAAAAACCTTTAAAATACAATTGCAATACGGTGATGTAGCCTTGTTTTAGCACTGTGTGACTCAAACTTCTTAATCCTCCACACCCTACTATGAACATGATCACCATCACTCAACACTTCGTTTTCGACCCCAGTTATCAAAATCCTACCCAAAACTTAGTGCAGCAGTGGTGGATCTATGCGCACGCCCCACCATAAAATGTAAACCAAACTGAATTTATGAAGAAAAACTATAAAATTGTTGATCATCTAACCCTCATTTGTTCCTCGTTTAATCATCATAGTTAATTTCATTACCAGAAGAAAAGTGAATATACACAAAAAAAAAAAAAAGAAAAACCCTCCTCTCTAGAGACAAAAACAAATTAACAATTGAAAACAAGGAAATCTTCTAGAATAAACAGTGCATTACCACAAGAAATCATCAGAAATCAGAATCAGATGGGGTAATCATCAATTTCATGCATTTTCCATTTATTTGGAAATTAATCAAAGAAAATCAACCAAAATTATATCAAATCAAATAATTGAAATGAAGAAAAACCCATTAAATGAAAATAAACTTAGATTTAAACCAAGCAAATCCAAAAGAGAAAAAAATTAAGCAGATAAAAAAAAAATGAAGAAAAAAGGAACATACTGGAATTCCCACAACCGACAATAAGGATGTGTTTGGAAGAATCAGGAGAAAGATAAAGATGAATAAGAGGTGCTAAAGCTGGGTATTTCTGATACCAATCAAAGGGAGAATCTTCATCTTTGTATCTCTTGTTCCAGTATGAAGGTTCACCATAAGATTGTGTTCCTCCCATACCCAATCCCCTTGTCATCTTTCTTTGTTTCTGAATCAAAACCTAAATCTATGAGTGTCTGAAAATAGAAGAAGCATTCAATATTCAAAGATGTAGTAATTGTAGATTGCGAATACAGATTGTAAAAGTTTGTTGGAATTGGAAATGGAATGATTATTGCGACAAATGTAAGATTCTCTGCTCACTTGGTTGTCTTCATGATCAACTTATACAAATTCATCACCATTCACCAGTCACCACACTACACATACTTGGAGTTGGTGCTGCCCGGTCGGCCGGTCCCACCGATTTCATACATTTTTTTAACGGGAGTTGTTAAAAAACGCCATCCTTTTCATTTTAACGCCACCCCTTTCATTTTAACGCCACCCCTCTAAAAAACTCTTACAAAAAATCTTTGAAGTAAAAGAACTTAAAATTAACAATCGAACAACAATGGCGAACCAAAACGAGCATGAAAACGACTCGATAAGTTATTAATCAATTCAAATTTAAAAAAAAAAAAAATATTTAAAAATCGCACAAAACACGTCATTTGAACCGTGGCTGCCTCGCACAATTTAGGTCTGGGCACCGCGGTAGCAAAGACCTAAAATGCGCGAGTGGACCGTGGTACCAACTACCTAAAATGCGCGAGTGTACCACGGTAGCCACTACCTAAAATGTGCGAGTGAACCACGGTAGCAATGACGTAAACTGTGCGAGTGTGCCACGGTCCAATGACCTGTTTTGTGCGAGGGTTTTTTTTATTTTTTATTTTTTTGTTTTTTTAATTTATTAATATTAATAATTGTTATTATTATAATTTTATTATTATTAATTTTTGTTATTAGTAATTAAATTATATATTTATTAATTTGTTATTATTAATTAAAATATTTATTTAATTTATGTGTTTTAAATTATGTACTTATTATTAATTAAATTATTTATTTATTATTTTGTTATTATTTATTTATTTTATGTGTTTTAAATTATTTATTGTGTTGTTTTATATGTATTTATGTAATTATGTTGAAGTTGTAATTTATATTTGCAGGACTTTGAAAACTTAGGTGATAACATAGATTATTCTGATAGATTTGTTACAGATAGAGAATTTGATTCCGTAGATGAATTACATAGATGGGCTGATGAGATAGTGATGCGCATGATTTATGTACATTTTATCCCCTAATTTTCACTCATATTATGCCATCCTTATGCTTTATTCTTTTGATTTAGTCAATTTATGCTTATTTTCGAGGATATTACTCTTTTGGTGTAGTGTTTGTTGTTTTGTCAATTTTTGCAGGTTTCCGAGCCGTCACAAGCATCAATTATGTTTATCCTCTTACTCTCGAAGGCTTGGTGACCTTAGGAACTAAGTTGGTGACTAAAGGGAAGTCAAATTAATTAAAAGAAGGCCAACCAAAGAAATGCTACATTTTTCGATCATCAAATGCAAAAGGGTCCACTTATAATGATCATATCTTTCAACACACTTAGAATTTGATAGATATTTTTAATGGAGATTAAACTTGGGTCCGTTAGCTTCGAAACGACTAGTCACATGCCCAAATCCGATAAGAAACGACCAAGTTATGGCATTTCAAAGACGCAGTGCGCATCAGGTGCAAACCAGTCGACCCGACTGTTTCAGGTCTGCAGATCACTGTTTGCTTTTTGACCCGTGATTTCTTGCCTCATGCTTCCTCCAATCTTTCCCCTTGCGTGCTTCAGACCTTCTACTCCTGTGCATCTGGTTCTAATGATGGAGATGGTTACTTGTTGGACCATCTCTACAATCATCATGAAGGCAAGTGGATGAGCACTTGAAATTGCCTATAAATACCCCAAGTTCTCAAGGGAAGTGAGGCCCATCAGCTCACAAGCTGAGCTTATCTTCATCCTCTCTTGTTCCTTTGCATATTCATCCTTAAATGTATTCCAAGTGGTTCCTAAGTTCAGAAACTTGTCTAGTCTTCATTTAAACACTTCCTTTAGCATTTTCATTCCTTGTTTCAAGCTTTAAGTTGTAATTTAGCTCTTAAACACTAGTAGTTAGAAGTGGTTTTCATTTGCTAATCAATCAAAGTGCTTAGATAATCTAGAATTTTGTGGGTTTAAGTGTGCAACTTAATGTGAAGTATTTGTACCATTTGAATATTAAAGCACTTGTTCTCATTATTGTGATTCTCATCCCCTCCATAGTTGAGGGTAGTAAGTTATTCTAAGCTCTTACTTCTTTTAGTTTATTACAAAAACTATGTATGGTATGATAACTCATGTGTTTATTTCATTTATCACAATGAGTGAGTAGTCTTGGTTCTAGAGTTTGGGGATGTAGTTAGCTAATTATTTTGCTTATGGGGTAATGGGTTGATCATAAATATGTACATGAAAGAATATGTGAGTTCCATGGTAAGGAATCGAAAGCCCATTTCGATCTCCATCTATGGACAATTTATGTTGCTTGAATGTTTGAATGCTTAGGAAGTATGAATTCATGCTAGTAATGAGTGGCCCAGAAGCTAACGTTATTACGATTCCTTTGAGGCCTAGCCCGTCCTTAGGATGATGAACCATGCCCATCTTTTACGATTCTTTCTTGTTTTAACATAAATTGGAGGTCATGAGCATGTATTAGGGAGTTGTTAGTATGGTCGAGTTATACGCCCAGAAGCCGAATCTCCTAAACCATATTAGTGACTATATAGTTCCTATGCCCAGAAGTTGTGGAGCTAAATTAGAAAGACCTTTCTTATCATAAAATGGTTAAAACGTAGTTTCAACCCATCCCTTTAGCATATTAAGAAGCTAAAATCCCCAAACTCTAGTCTTTTTATATATTGTTTAAAACCCGAATTTGAAACTTGTTGTCACTATAAAAACTCAAAAATCATAAACCTTTTCCGCTAATGCTAGTCATTAGGGTTATTTAAGGCGAACAAAATTAATTGTGTAGACCGGACCTAGTTAAACGTGTAGGAACCAGTACCAAAGGACAGTGAGTAGATCCCCTTAGCTGGGCGGTGAGCCTCAGTGGGTACCAAAGGAGGGACGGAATGACGACGAACAAGTTGTCTGACTGTCCGATCAGGCAAGTACACCTCGACGATATCAAAAGCGGTGATGTGACCGATGAAGGCGGTGCGTGGGTGCTCACTTAGTAAAACCCTGGGAGAATTATTATACGGAGTCCACTCTACCTGCTTAAAAAAAACAACATAATATAAAACTACAATAACCAACGAAAATATGTGTGAGGATATTCACAAAACCTGTGTCTCCGACATGGAGTCCAGTACACTCCTACGCCTCACCGTAAGCTCCCTGCCCGGCCTTCATCTGGAGACCACATCTCCGCCTCTAGTCTTGTTACGCGACATCACTAGTTGAGGATGCGCTAAAACACCTGAAGTACTCAGAATCCATGTCCAGAATAGATGTTAGATCCGCTATAGTCCGCAGAATTCTACCGACGCAATACCCAACGCCGATGAGGTACGCAAGCCGCCAGCACCCCGTGAGATCTCATCCCGACGGCAGAATAAAGAATAATAGGGTGCGTCGATCCCACTTCCGGGTCTTATCGACCAAGACGCCGAGTCCACAATAGCCATGTAGTAGGCGATCAGCTCCAAGGCCCGAGAACGGGCACAACGTAACATGTCACTAACGCTAATGCTACCGCCTTTAAAATACCCCTTTCTCCTCGCTACCCACCGGCTCCAAAACAAACCGCCAGGCCATCTTCCACTCCCCATCGCCAGGATCACAGCAAAGCACCATTCGCACTAAGACCTAAAATGCGCTGCACGCCGGCAACATAATCGCATCTCCCCAAGGCATGTGGAAGGTGTTGGTATCCGCCGCCACCTTCCACAAAGGCCGCATATAAGAGCACTGCCAATGTGCCGTGCATAATGTACGTGACGCCTTAGGGAACTCGTAGGTAAACTCGATACCATCGACATGTCCCGCAGCCGATGATCGATCCACCGCCCTCTTCCTAAGCCGACACTCCAAAACCGAGGGTACGCTCCAATCCCTCATAAATAACCTCGCTATGTGCCCCCGTAGCGGGTATCAAACGGTATCGACGGGCCCCCGCCGCGTGATGTGATCGACCACTCCGCATCGTAGATCGTGAGCGCCTCGCTTCGGGAGCCGCATCCTCAACCTCGGCCGCTCCACCGACGATTGGCCTACCGGAGCTCTGAGCTTTACGCTTAAACTGACCGGTAGCCCCCCTAACTGGAATCCAATTAACAGGCTCCCCAACAGACTCTCCCTCACCGAAAGAATCGTCGTAGTCAGTATCATCATCCCCTGAGCCAAGCGTATCACTACACAAGCTCGTCTGATGCTCAAATCGAAGTAGCGACTTGTTCCAACGTATTCAACGAAGGGCCCGACTATATCCGCCGCTCTTCCCGCCTAGCCCTCCCAGCGTAACCCGTGAACCCTCTCTCATGGGGTCCCCCTAAGTAAAGTCGCCTAGAGCTTTGGCGCCATAGCCTCTAAAAACCCTTACCTTTACCCTGGTTTCCAGCCATTTACTACAATTTTCATAATTAATAAATTATTATAAACAATATAAAATAATTAAACAAATTAAGATAACTACATTTAAATAAAATAACTACAATTTAATTAAATAATAATTAATTAAAATAACAAATACAAATAAATAATTAAATTAACATTGGCTACCATGGCACCCTCGCACAAAACAGGTCTGGGGTACCATGGTGCACTCGCACGTTTTATGCGAGTGAACCATGGTGCCCCTGACCTGTTTTGTGCGAGGGTGCCATGGTACCCCCTACCTGTTTTGTGCGAGTGGTTTCCCTTTTATTTATTTATTTATTTATTTATTTATTTATTTATTTTTTTGAATTTAAAACGAGTTAAGTTTAGAAAATACCTCGGTTTATGGTAACGATTCGAAGACCGATTCTTTAGCAAGTAAAATTTTTTGTGTGAATTTAGTGAGTTTTAGAGTGATAAAAGTGTTATGGAGTGAGTTCGAAGTGTTTTATAGTTATTTTAAGTCCAATGGCATTTTCGTCATTTTATATATTAATTTAAAATAGGGATGGCGTTAAAATGAAAAGGGTGGCGTTTTATAAAGATTGGGTTTTTAATGTGTTTTATAGATTTTGGGAATTTTCCCGTACTGATCCTTACGTATCGGGTTTTTTCACGTTGTACCCAAACTTTTTAAAATTTTACGTGCTAATTTTAAGGTTTAACAAATGTTTTCTCTTTGATTTTTTTACCTACAAAACGTTAGCAAATGATCTTGGTTTTCCAAATGTTTTATAAATTTTCTTACTCTCTGTATTTTTTAGTGTTCTTTTCATTTAGAATATCCCAACTTAAAGGGAGATAAATTTTATTAATATTTTTGACACATATTTAGAAGATAAAGCACATACATGTGAGATTTCGTTAGATTCGTCTTAATGTATATTTTTTTATTATTTTTTAGAAGTATTATGTGTATTTAGAGATATTGAAGTTTAAAATTTGCTTTGAAAACCGTGCATAAAGTAAACAGGAAAAACAACAAAGAACGGAGGGAGTACTTTTTTTTTATTTTTAGCTCGTCTTAAATTTAAACTGTCTCACGGTGAGACGACCTGAAAACAAAAAGTCCATAAGCTAAAAGTTTTTATTATTGGGCTATTTAACCCGAGTATGAAATATGTCTCACGGTGAGATAGTCTTATACAAGAATTTGTGTATCATTTTTGGCTTTAATTCTTTTTAACTTTCATTCATATTTTGTACGTTTTAAATTACTTGTAATTAGGAGTTGAGCAAAGATTTTAGAGATCTTATTTATATTTACAATATCTTTTAAAGTGGGGACCTTCATTGTATCAAAAGATTAAAATTTTCCCACTTAAAGAAAAATAACTAAAGACAAAATGCATTGTAATATTATATTTTAAAATTATTACTTCAAATAAAAAAAAGTTTATAAACAAAGTGTTGTTCAGAACCAGACTTAAATAGCACATAGCACAATTTAATACTTGAGGTCTCTAATTTTTTGGGGCTCTAGGCGATCAACTACCAGGGAGGGATATGTTAAGAATCAGCAATGCTTGCAACATTAGAAATATTACGCTATTTATCGATCATCATTCTTAATTTGTGATTAATATTTAATCTATGAATTAAAGCATAATCAAGTTGAATTTTATTTGATTCAACTCATACAAAGATTATCAATATTACATTTTTATATAGCATTTTATTATACTTCATCTGTTTCGTTTTAGTTGCACCATTGGATTTGACACATTTTTTAAGGGTCGTCAAATCAGTATGGTAAAAGTAGGGATAATGTATGATTGGTGGTGATATGTGGGATATAAATAAAAAAGTTATTATAAGTAGATAGTGGTTGTGACTTGTGGGTATATTAAATAATTAATGGGATGATGTATGATTGATGGTGATAGTGGGGTTAGGAATAAAATGAGGATAAAATAAGTAGATTATTTTTACCAAAAATAGTAATGTTGCAACTAATATGAAACTTACAAAAAGGATAAGTGTGGTAAATAAAATGAAACGGAGGAAGTACATAATAATAAATTAAATTTTAGTGCGTTAAATTAGGTAAAAATCAAATGTTATAAGTATTTGAAACGGAGTAATTACATTGATAATTTGATATCATATTTTCATTCTATCAATACCTATGTTCTACTATCTCATAGATCGCACTTTTTACATACTTATACGTCTTCCGTTCCATTCTACTTGCTACATTTAACTTTTTTACGCAGTTTAATGTGTTATTTTGATCATTTATATATTAAATTATACACGTCCAAAAATTATAAAAAATTTATATTATGAAAGTATGCGATTAAACGATTCAAACAAGATCCCACTTAACTATATTTTTTCTCACACATTAGCTGCAATATATAAAATAAATTTGAATAATAAATAGTGTCGATAACAAAAATGTAGCTAGTATTTCAGAACGGATGAAGTGTATATTGTTTTTTTTAAGTTGATCAATTTTGTAATTGTAGCAACTATTAGGCGACAATGAGGGGGGAGTATGCTTTAGTGTTGGAAAAAAAGTAATTTTCCGCTTTTTGATCATGTCCTTTCCCGGCTATTCCACTTTTTTAAAATTAGGAATAGGAAAAAGCTAACAAATACCCTTAATTATAAGGGCTAAACAAGTTTGGTCTAAATCGTAAATTAAACTGGATCAAACTGTAATTCGAGTATTTGGTGTGGTCTATGGTTTTAAATGGTCTGATCTGAATTTTTTCAAAAAAATTACGGTTTACGGTTTGGTCTCAGTTTTTTATTTTTCAGACTAGACTAAACCGTAAATTGTACTTTGATTAGAAACCATAATTTTTTGAGATGTAATTACTTTTATATAGTAATATATACTTGAATAATGTTGATGCAATCAACTAATTACAAATTATTTCATTTAATGTTTGTTGGTGCGAAATATTTAAATAGAACATATATTAATTTGGGAAAAAATATAAAAAATATAAAACCATAGACCAAACCGTTGTAGAACGGTTTGGTCCGATATGGTATGACATTTTAAACATCCCGGTTCGGTCTGGAAATTTTTCAGATTGAAATTTTTAGTTTGGTCTGATTTTAGTGTTGGACCAGACCAAACCGGACCATGTGCACCCCTAGTAATTATACACCTAAAAGAGTAAATTAGAAAATAAAAATTATATAGTATAATACTTTATGTTTTTTTATATGTGATTTAGTGATGAATTTCAAATATTTTTGTTGTATTAGATGGTATATAATTATATTTATATAATTCAAAATTTAATATATACTCCATATAATATAATATTTAAATTAATATATATTTTGTTAATGAACATAGCATAATTTATTACCAAGATCCTTAGAATTATTATTCTTACTATTTGATTTCACCTCTTCAAAATTGGCATGACATAAGATTGGAATTTATGAAAGCATGGAAATACAATGTAAGTTGTTAGCTTTGAAAAGATTTGAAGCTTAAAAGAAAAAAATAATCAAGACTCGCTCGACCATTAAAACAAATATTTTTGTGTTATAGGATTGAACCAACATTGACTTTTTTTTTCATTTTTATATTCGCTTCTATTTAGCCTAAATGTTCGATTTAGTTTTTTTCACACTTGTCGAGACAACATTTTAACCCTTAATATCTCATATTATTCATAATTAAAAATTATAAAACTTTGAGATTAATAATCTTTGTATTGAGACGAATCAAACAAGATCTCACACGACTATGTTTTAATTTATAGATTAATAGTACAATACAAATTAAGAGTAAGGAGTGAATAGTGCCAAAAAACAAAATGGGACGTTAAGGCTGAATAGGACTATAGGAGATAGTAAAATTTAGTATTTAGAAAAGGGCGATATGCGTTTTAATATTTTTTTTGAAAATAAAACATTGATAAATGAGTTGTTAAGCCCCAAAGCGAGAAGACTAAACAACAATCATGTGTTAATATAATTCACAGGTTTAATTTCAAAAAATTTGTATGGATCCTTTTCCGGCAAGCCTTCGGGCGTTGGCCGAGCTTGATTTAATATAATTCACAGGTTTAATTTCAAAAAAAAAAAAAAAGCGAGAAGACTAAACAACAATCATGTGTTAATCTTATGGTTGAAACTTCTTCTTTTATCCTAATGACGGACAAAAATTCTTAATCAATAACCTTGATTTGTAAATCACCATAAAAAAAAATAATAATATTAAAATAAACAAAATTAAAAAAGATAAATTAAAATAACAAAACTCTCCTCCTATCACATTTTACCACATAAGGTGATTTATTAACCTCATAAATAACTATTATTTACCAAGACTTTCTCAGGAGGATGTATTTACTACTTGCATAAAAGGTAAATCTTCACTACCTCTTTGCTCGTTGGAGTTTCTTCGGCCTTAGCCAAAATCCCAGTATTAGGAAACCAGGTGCTCTCTTGAGAGACCGTCTTTTGTAAAATTACTCTCAAAAGTCCAGCCCAAATTTATATTTAGAGTTATAACAATATATATTTAGAATTGGACTGGGCTTTTAAGAGTGACGGTCTCAAATAAGAATTTATGTTAGAAAATAGAATTGAACGATGTCACCAACTAAACTAGAAATCGATTTGACTCAATCCTAAATATGAAACTAGACAAACATAATCCATTACTCTCTAGTTTGTATAAATTTGTTGATATTTTTATTTCGATCAATCTCTTTTACTTAACAACATTTACATATTGAATAATGGCTTAATAGCTTTCTTTAAATTTTATCAAAACATATTTTTTTTTCATTTTCCCTACTTTTTTCCATCCACACCCATTTTTAATATCTCTAATACTCCATCACTTTCTTATTCTTCGTATCATGGGATTAAGGGAAAATTTGAACAACATTACTCTAGTTTTTAAAAAAATTTCTCAATATTTGAATGAACGTTTTCGTGTTCGAGCCTTAGGTCATAGCTTGTTCGCTGCTGGTAACTGCGAACAAGAGAATAACATGTTAAAAGGAAAAAAATAATCACAATATTTGTTTGTTGTTATTAACCGCACAAAAAAGTACAATGTCATAACTTTTAAAATGACAAAAACAAACAACAAAGGTTGTTCATTGTCTTGTTATGAACATCAAACCAACAATTGATTTATTTTTTCTCCATTTAAAAGCTATAACATTTTCTTTCCTTTGTTCGCTTTTGGTAACAATGAATAAATTCGCAGTAATTTTTTTGACGTTTAACATATTTGTCTCTTGTTCGCTGACTTGCTGAAACTAACTGCAAACAAGCATGAACACAAGCAAAAAAAAGCTCATTATAGAAACTAAAAGTTACTCAAATTATTTGGAGATTTATTTTTTTAGGAAAATTATCAATGGTATTCTTGAGATTTGACACTTTATCAATAATACTCCTAATTTTTTGGAGTATTTATTATTTATTATTATTATTATTATTATTATTATTATTATTATTATTATTATCAATAGCTTTTTACTACCGTAAACTTTTTAAAAAATTTTCCGTAAAAAATCGTTAACTTTTTTTCCTTTCTTTTAATTTTCAATTCTAAACATAAAAGAAAGTTAACGGTTTTGAACGATTTTGGACAAAAAAAGTTAAAGAAAGTTATAATTGTAAATACAAGGGTACCATTAATAATAAAAAATCTAGGTATACCATTAATAAAGTATCAAAACTCAAGGATACGATTAATAATTTTATTTTATTTTTTTAAAAAAACTCAATTTATCTAATTTTTATTAATTTTTTAATTAAGAGAGTAATCAGTCAAAATAATATCGGATTCTTGAACTAACCCAAAACAGCCTAGACTTTACCTCTTAATAGTCCAACATACGTCTAACATTGGGACTCGAATAATAATTAATTTTTTATTATTAAAAAACTTTAATATCACCCTACCCTTTTACTTCCTCCTCTTTGGACCCATTTCTTAGTCTTCTCCTTCTTCCCTCCTATCATTTTCCGGCGAATATCTCGTTTTCTCCGGCGACTTTCTCGTCGCCGTTCTCGCCGGGAACCCTTTACATTACAATCCGGCTTTGTTTTCCTACTTCTCTCTCCTCATTCTTCAACCGTCATTAACAATGCAGATTCAAGCTTTTCTATTCCTGTCTTTCTCATTCGTTTTTCTTTCTTTCGCAACTTCCGACGATGCTTCTGCTCTTCTCAGTTTCAAATCCTCAATTTCTCACGATCCTTTCAAGTTTTTATCTAATTGGTCTCCTTCAACTAACTACTGTAACTGGAGAGGAATTTCTTGCGATTCCTCGAATGCTAGAGTTGTTTCACTTAATCTCACTTTTCCTGATACGAATGCTTCGTCTTTTGTCGCCGGAACTCTACATTCTTCCGTCGGGAACTTGTCGGAACTTAGGGTTTTATCGATTCCTCATCATGCATTTTCTGGAGAGATTCCTGCCGAAATCGGAATGTTGCGGAACTTGGAGGTTATTGAGCTTCAGGGGAATAATTTTTCTGGGAAAATTCCTAATGAGATAAGCAATCTTTCTTCTTCGCTTCGTTTACTTAATTTTTCGTCTAATTTTCTCACTGGGAAGATTCCTAGTAGGCTAATTGGTTCTGGAAAAATTAGGGTTGTTGATTTGTCTGATAATCAGCTTTCTGGTAAGATTAACGTGGCTCATAATTGCATGTTTCTTACTCATTTGAAGCTTTCCAATAATTTTCTGGTTGGTAATATTCCTGCTGAGATAGGGTCATGTTTGAATTTAAGGACATTGTTGCTTGATGGGAACATTTTGGAAGGTAACATACCTCCTAAAATTGGTCAACTTTCGGAACTTAGGGTTTTGGATGTTTCTAGAAATAGTCTTACGGATAGGATTCCGAGGGAGCTGGCCAATTGTCGGAAACTGGCTGTTCTTGTGTTAACCAACTTAGTAGAGTTTAGTGATGATAGAACATTGGATATTTTCAGGGGTGAGTATAATGCATTTATGGGAGGTATTCCTGAAGAGGTATTACAGATTCCTTCCTTGCTGATTTTCTGGGCACCTAGAGCTAATATTGGCGGTCGATTGCCCGGAAATTGGTCTGAATCCTGTTCTTTGAGAATTCTTAATCTGGGTCAGAATTATATAGATGGTGTTATACCTGAGGGGATTGCAATGTGTAGAAATTTGACTTTTTTGGATTTGAGTTCAAATGGTCTTTTTGGAAACTTTCCTTTCCAGTTTCCAGTTTCATGTATGGTGTATTTGAATGTTAGCTGGAACTCGCTTTCTGGTCTTCTTCAACCAGCTATTAATCACAATTGTGGGAGCAGTATGGACTTGAAGACGGATGCTTTCTCTTTTCTTGAAGTAGACATTCAAAATTTTTATCCAAAAGTCAAGCTTTGGGATCTGCAATTGTATAAAACTGAAGGTCCGGGGCTGGGTGATAGTTTGCTCATTAAACATGATTTTGGCTGGAATAACTTCACTGGTTCCTTGCCTTTGTTTTCAGTTTCGGATGGGTTGTTGATGTCCAATAGTAATGTATTATACGAGCTTTCACTAAATGACAATGACTTTAATGGTTCTCTTACTGGAAAGCTTTTAACCGGTTGTCGGAATCTTCATAGTGTTTCTGTGAATCTAACCGCCAACCAGATATCTGGCCAGTTGTACCCTACATTGCTTCAGGGTTGTTTAAAGCTAACAAGTTTTGAAGCAGCACAGAATCGAATAAGGGGGTCAATTTCCTCAGGTATCAGCAACTGTCTTATGTTGAGTAATATTGATTTAAGAGAGAACCAGTTGTCTGGGTTTCTGCCGAATCAGCTAGGAGACTTGAGAACTCTAAAAACCCTACTTCTTGGTGGGAACAATTTCACTGGTAAAATTCCTCCGCATCTTGGTCAATTGAATTCTGTTGAGGTATTGGATCTCTCCCACAACAATCTGAAAGGACCGATACCTAATGCATTGGCAAATGAAAGCAATTTAAAAACTCTATTATTGGATCACAATATGCTTACGGGTGAAATACCTTTGTCATTCTCATCCTTATCCCATCTTGTGAAACTAGATGTTTCATTCAATAACCTCTCGGGTCATATTCCCCACCTTCAAAATATAAGTGATTGTGAAAGCTTCAAGGGTAATAGGTTTCTGCACTCATGCCCTGATCCATATTCGGCACCTCCAACTGATCTGCCAGTTCCCCTTGAAGTTGAGAAAATGCGCAGTCGGAACAAGATGAAATCTTTAATAATAGCCACAGTGGCTTCTGTTTCGGTTGTGGTTGGTGCTCTCCTGGTGGTAGTGTTAGGGCTTACACTTGGTAAAAAGAAGCTAGGTAAACTCACTTGTTTAAGGAGAAAAGTAGTTGTTACTTTTGTGGAAACCCCTGTTGAATTGACTTATGATAATGTGGTCAATGCAACCGGGAATTTCAGTATTCGGAAATTAATTGGGACTGGTGGCTTTGGCTCAACTTACAAGGCAGAGCTAGTCCCAGGCTATCTTGTTGCTGTTAAGAGGTTATCCATAGGCAGGTTCCAAGGAATCCAACAATTTGAGGCAGAGATTAAGACGTTAGGAAGAGTTAGGCATAAAAATCTTGTGACTCTTATTGGATACTATGTCGGAGATACTGAAATGTTCTTAATTTACAATTACCTTTCTGGGGGAAACCTTGAAACACTCATACGTGATAGATCAGCAATGAATGTCAAATGGCCCGAAATTTACAAGATAACTGCTGATGTAGCACATGCCCTTGCCTACCTTCACTATTCATGTGTTCCTCGGATAGTGCATAGGGATATAAAGCCGAGCAATATTCTTCTTGATGAGGACCTTAATGCCTATCTCTCCGACTTCGGCTTAGCTCGACTACTTGAAGTTTCTCAGACCCATGCCACAACTGATGTAGCTGGAACATTCGGTTATGTAGCACCAGAGTATGCAACAACATGTAGGGTTTCAGACAAAGCTGATGTTTACAGTTTTGGTGTTGTGCTTTTAGAGTTGATGTCAGGGAAGAAGACTCTTGATCCGTCATTTTCCGAGTATGGTAATGGATTTAATATTGTTGGTTGGGCCATGCTATTGATGGATGAAGGACGCTGTTCTGAGTTTTTCTACGCAGAACTATGGGAAGAAGGGCCTGAGGAGAACTTGTTGAAGATGTTGCAGCTTGCCTTATCTTGCACTGTGGAGTCACTTGCTATTAGGCCATCAATGAAACAAGTTCTTGAGAAATTAAAGCAACTGAGTTCCTGAAAAGATGATGTAATGCTCAACCAGTGGCCTCTTTCAAGCTTGAGTTATGGTTGTCAGGTTACCCAGAATGGATATGGAAGATTTGAGCTTTTGAAGAACTTGAGGTATCACTTCTTTTTTGCTGTAACAGAATGCTTTCCTGCTTTACCTTTTTTCTGGTTGTGGAGGTGCTAATACTCAAGTAACTACTCATTATTTTGCTAATTAATGCCTTCAATGCCCTTATCAACGTGTAAATGGAAGATGGATTCTGATGCATCTGGAAAGAGGGACACTTTTCTTTACTTCCTCGATCCAGTATTAGTTTACGTGGTTTCAAATTTCAATCCCTTAAAATTACAGTGTTGTAGTTCTATGACATGATTTTACAAAAGAGACTCTTAGGAAAATCCAACTTAGTTCCTACTTCCTATTTCTAATGTACGACACAATCACTCTTGACTGTTCATTATGAACAGTGGGTGTAGATGTTCTATGAGGATCCGAGGCTAAATAATCATTACTGTGCTACGAGTCCTAAGATATTTTATTTTGGTGATAAATTACAGATGATCTCTGCTGGAGGCTGGCTGTAAGATCAATATTGAGAACTCTGCAAATATATTCAGGGATTTTAACAGTCATATCAGAAGACAAGATAGTCAGGAGACCTAGTTTTGCAGTTACCTCTATAGATGGATCTCTAATTCTGCCATGCTGAGAGGAATTTGATTATCTTGGACATTGATATTTTTAACCATGGTAGGTATATAGTTGTCTTTCAGCCTTTGTACATCATCAGTACAGGTTACCTTAGCATTACTAAAGAGTTTTATTTTTCACAGGAGCATACACATTTTACGCGCGAATGTTTACTCTTAACCTTCACATATGTGGTAAGGTTAGATGCTGTCGGTACAAAAGTTTGATTGGTGTAATTAGCTAAAACAGTCCAACATCTCTCAGTTGAAGGAAATCGAGCGCAATATGCTAATTGGACAGTGATCCAAAACCAGGTAATCACTCCATGTCTATGCCATAGATTCTTCATTTGTTTCTAGTTATGGATGTTGAGTTACATGCCTGGTAGGTTATCAAGTCACTTCTCTTTGACCTGTGTAGGTTAGAAGAAAAAACTGCACCAAAGCCTAATATCTTTGATTCAAAGTGTGATCCTTCAAGAGCACATCAGACAGGCTTTCATAAACTGTATCAGTTTATCCAAGAGATATATTATGCATAGTGTACTTCCATGTTTCCTTGGTCCAATGGAGAATTCCAGTAATAACATGTGGGAGTGATACTTATGATAGATGTCACTTGGTGAAGGAATGTATATTCTCGTATCACTAGCTTGTGATACCGGATGAACTTTGTATAGTTGTATGTATTTTGTTTGTGCAAATTTCTTGACTCTTTCTTTAAGATAAATTGTGAAATATAGTTGCGAGCAAATTTCTTGACTCTTTCTTTAAGATAAATTGTGAAATATAGTTGCGAGCAAATTTCTTGACTCTTTCTTTAAGATAAATTGTGACTCTTTCTTTAAGATAAATTGTGAAATATAGTTGCGAGCGATGGTTAGCTGGCGAGCGTGGAGTAAATTTTCACATCGCATTAACCTGTCAAAACTACCATTATCGTGTTTCCCTTCCGTCATTGCTCCCATTCTATCCCTATTATCTGTTCCACTAATTTGAAATATACTACCATATGTTATATCATAAGCACTAATTGAAACATGAATGCTAAGAATTGACAAATACCCGACAGGCCAACACAAATTTCCCTATGGTATTTACATCAAAAACACAAGCATAAAAGTCACAGAAAACTACGTGCGAGTATTACATCAAGAATTATTCGTTGCCTGTCTAGCCTTCATAACCAGTTCCTCGGTAGTAGTTCCGATTATCTCATTAGCTCGCTTTAAGCCTACAGCAAAATATCTGCCGATTGAATCCTGGCAGTTCAAAGATCGGTACATGTTAAAAAACCGGGAGCTAATTATCAGAAAATAACAGCAAATTCAATAAGGTATTCTATATTGCGACATCGAATCATAGCCTACAGAACGCACTAACATCCCACATTCTGAATTCAAACGTTTCGAGCAGAAACGAGATTTGCATCATACCGTGCATTCACCAGAATTATTCAGAATTCCATATGCAAAATTAAGATGCAAGAGATGCTTTGATGAAAAGTTCAAACTAGATCCTCTCGACCCCGATATAAAAGCAGCCAAGAAAACACGGTGAAAAAGGAAATCTCACCCTAGAAACAACACCCAACTTCTCCAACTTTTGTACAGCATCATCCACCTCAAAATTACAGCTTTCATCAAACTCTTCCTTGATTAATGCCTCACAGTGTAGATCAAGATCCTAAAGCATATTGTTGGTTATCAGAAGATATATAGTAGAAAACAAGCAACCAGAAACCGCAAAGTGAAAATGAGATAACAAGGATTTAACCGAGTAAATTTGAATTCGCGCACTGGATTACCTCTCTAGTACATTTACCCTGTTCCATCAGTATGAAAAACGATACAATAACCTCCTTGACCTGCAAAACAAAGACTTGCTCAGAATTAGCAGTTATCGAGACCCATGAAGATGGTTGATGCAAGGCTTACCTCTTGCTGAATCACGTCATCACATAAGTGAAGAAGAGTTCCCTTTCCACTGTCGAGTTGTTTGTCATACATTGATTGGGTAACAAGATTCTGATATACAGCCAGGTTCTGCTGAAAGCTGAAAAAGGACGGGGTAGGGGGAGGAGGAGAAGGCAAGAAATATATCATTATTTTGCATTCAAGCATTGAAGATTTTGAATGATATAAAAGACAATAAAGTCAAAGCCTAAATCCCAACATCATGGGGTCGGCTGCATGAAGCAAAATAATATTAACATGGAGAATCATCGTTAATAAAAATTATTCTCCATTCAACCAACCTCCCACTTAAATATAAGAAACTCAAAAAAATCCCAATAACATCAAATCAAAAAAAAAGAAAAGAAAATCCCAATAACATAATCTGCAATTAAGAAAATCAATTCCAATGATGATCGACATATTCTTCCTCCATTCATTCCTATCTAATGTTATATGGAGTATGTTTTTTTTGTGCAAATCTCAATTCTTCACGCTTTTTTTAATTTCAGTTATGTTATCCAAGTCATCTTCAGTCTACATCTTCGTAATTCAAGCTTCTCAACGTTTATCTTTTCGCTTCTAATTACTGCACTTTTATGGTCTTATTTACACATAACCAAACGCATCTTCCACTTGAATTATATTTAAGCTAAATATAATTTCAAGAAATTAACATTGAGGATGTTAAGTGACATTATGTCAAATTAAAATTTGAGGAATGTAAATAGTAAATACTGTCGTTGAGCTTTTATTCACATGATCAATATAACCACCTTGAATGCGATATGACCTCTAACGATAGATTAAAGTAATTTAGGAGAGCTTAATGGTAAAGGAACTAAGGAAGATCCTAGTACAGAAAACTTTTTCCCCTCCACATTTTCACATATCACAAATTCTTACTTGAGACCGTCTTTTGTAAAGACGGCTCTCAAAAGTCCAGTTCAATTCTAAATATATTATTACAACTTTAGATATAAATTTGGGCTGGACTTTTGAGAGTCGTCTTTATAAAAGATGGTCTCTCAAGAAAGCACCTGATTTATTCCCCTTCTCCTCATAAAAGGGTACCATAGTACTTGTATTGTTAAACCTATCAAAATTCACATTTCCTTTAAATTTATTCATGATATTGAACTTCTCATCCTTGGATCCCTAGCTAACAAAGAAAAAAAATTATCCTCAAAGTAGCATATTATTTTAAGTCCTAACATAACATATTCCTTATATCACGATTCAAGACAAAACGACAATTCCTTACGTAGTAAGCATTGCTCTAGCCAAATTTCTTAAACCTAGTCGTACGAAAGAAAAATCTAGCTATTGATAACCTAAAAAAACAACACAAGAGCACAATTTACATGTAGACATAGATATGTAAATTTTTTTTGAACCTATGTTCATATTTGTAATAATCTAGTGTCCTAGTTAAGTCTAATACTCTACTTATGGTTTGTAAACATGTGTAGAGCTTACTCTCTTATTTTACTACAATTTTCGAATAAATCACATTAGATACTATTTTAGAACCCTCTATGGCATTCAAACCTAAGATCCGACACTTGGTTATCTTCTCCTCCTCCCATCACCGTCCCTAAATTATCTTTCAATATCCTCATATATGTACCATTCCAAAAAGCCTTTAATCATGTTTCTTTTTCTCCTTCAATAGCCTCGACCATCTATCATAAGAACTATTAATCTCACCTCAAACAAAAATTCGTCTTTTTCATACCTACAATGCTATTACTTATCAACTCAGTACTTGCATATTTACCATCTACTATATCACCCCAAAACTCTCCTATGACATTCCTTACATCTACCAACGTTAAAATTCTTTGATAATTTCACTAATCTCAACTATCCTCCCATTTTATTTGTCTCTAAATCAAACCCTTTCAAAGAATCGAATTGGATCCATTTTGAAATAGGTTAACTCAAACAACGATGCACTACCAAGTGTCATCACCATCTCATCTCATAATGCTTCTTCTCTTTCTACCCTTGATATGTGACTAGAAGGCGAAAGAGAGGACGAAGAAAAAATTAGATGGGGGTTGGAATGTTTGAAAGGTAGGCAGTGTCTCATTGGCATTTGAAACCTCTTTACAGCCAGTAAATGATTATGACGGAAGGATAAAACAATGAAAGTGAAATTTGGGGTCAAAATTCATCAACAGATAACACTACTGATGATAGCACAAGGCAACAACTAATAAGAGAGGACTACCGAGCAAACTATTTTCCCCATCTGAGAGGACAAAAGTGGAGAGGATAAGTAAAGTCACATAAATAAAACAAGGAAAATAAAAAAAAAAAGTACTAGTGCTCAATCAATACTCCCTTTGTCCCTATGATAATTCACCAAAAGTAAGAAAAAGGAGGAAGGGACCACACGGGAGGAGTGAGTAAGGGAAAAGGTAAGGAAAAAGTGATGGCAATTGTGTAACTAGTAGGATCCAATGAGAGTACAAGCAAGGGAAAAGGTTATCAAATAAGGAAATGAGATATTTGATGTAAATATGCCAAAAGGGGAAATAAAACATTTGATTAAAGACAAGTTCTCAAATAAGACGGTCTCACAGTGAGACCATCTTTATGGGTTGGCCTAATGTACATTTACAGTCTCAAATTTATCACTTATAACCTTAAAGTGATCACTTACAATCTTAAACTGATCAATTAAAAAAATGAGTTGATTATATGAGCCCGTCTCATGGTGAGAAGGTCTTAAACAAGACTTCTTGTTGATTAAAATAGGAGGGAGTTTTAATTTGTAGTTAGAGAATAAGACAAAACCCAAGTGTGTCGAAATTAAAAGGGTGAATAAGTTTGTGGATGAGATTAATAGAAAGAAAGTGAGCTCATTGCCAAAACTAGAAAAGAGAGCAATGTGGGACAAACTAATATAGAAAATAGATGCAATTTCATAGGGACACATAGGGACAGAGGAATTAATAATAATGATACACTAAAACAGATTGGTGGTCCTACACATTTTTCACCTAGGGATGGTTCTCTAATTGAAGACCCTACTAGTGTTAGCATTTGCATTAATTTTCCGTACTTTGAGTTTTTGACTCGTTCTGTCAGGTATCTCAACATTAAGACCTACGCAGCAACCCAAGCGCCTGTTAAGGATATACAAACTGAACTTACTAAAATTTTCAGCCAGATCACAGTAGAAGCCCAGGCGATAAAAAAACAGAAGCAGAGATTATACAGCACATACGCAAAATATGTCTTTGCACAGTAACCAATTAACGTGGAAAGGACAGCAATGACAACCCAAAGATCGGCCCTAATCTCAAGTGAACTTACAACAGCAACCTGCATATATTTTTGAGGAATTAGAAATTGAAAGATTAGTGAAAAAACAACTCCCAGCTTTCCAAGATAAGAATGAAATTTAATACTGACCAGCCCAACAATTGCAGTACCAAGAAACTTGACCCAGTCCATTGGTGTTAAACCTGGATTTTTCTTCTCAGGCTGTTGAGAGAAAATATGCAAGAACAAGATCAACAGGTAAATGACAATGCAGGCAGCAGGAAGAATAAATCAGCCAGTTATTTAGTAAGCAATTCTCACCAAAACAATTTCCATGTCAGCCATTGGAATATTTTTGAAATGTTTTACATATATACCCCTGTCTGATTTTCCTTTAGGACTCGCTCGCCTATCAATTAACACTTCCTTTTAGAAATTTACAGAAAGTTGGATGTATAATAGAACCAGAAGTTTAGAGAACATGTGCTCATGGTGTTGGAACCTGTATACAACGATCATTCTATCGAAAGTAGGTTCTTGAATGGTAATCTTGCTGAGAAGATTGCGCAAACTGGAGGAAAAACAAATGTAATTCTGTAAGTACCTTGTTTTCATAGCAATAAACAGCAAAGTCCAAGAAAGATAACTAGATTAGTAATTTATTTTGCATGAGAATTCAGAGACACAGAATCGTATAAAAATTAGGACCCTCGTCATAGTGTTATTATTTGCCTAAAAAATCACAATGGAGCGGTGGAAAGTGAAGTAATGAAAAGAACTGTGCATGAAATGACCTAAAAACAGTGGGGGGAGGGAGGGAATACATAACTAGATTAAAAGCGCTGGTATATTCCACGCAAAGGTGTGGACAGATTCAAAAGGAACAAGAATTCTTTTAAAAAATGAAGTCCAAGATAGTCTTTGGAATGAAATCATGTGTATTTTGATGAAGCATAATTATATTTTGACAATTTCCATTTTCGTTACCTAGAAGTGAGGGACTGAAGGCGTTAGGGTAAATAAATACTTATTTATTAGGTCTACATCTTTATTATTCTAGCCTTCTAGGGTAATGATTGTAAGTCCAAATCAAAATGGGATATTAGGTTTTTACTTTATTTTAAAAGGTTCCGTAAGAACAAGTTTTACTTATGACAATAAAGTGGTTTATGGTAAGTTATTAACGTGAAAAATTTATTGGTTTAGAATATCTTAGCCTATATAAAGAGCTTTAGGGTGCAATTTTCAGGAGAGTTTGAGTTGACTGAAAGTTATGAGTTTTACATCAAACTTTTGTTTGTAAGGATATAGAAAAAATCAGAAGATTTAAGAGAAGGGAAGGAGTAGAAAAAATCAAGCAACACGGAAGAGAAAAGCAAAGAGTCTTGATAATGGCTTATGAACAAGCAAAGATAAAGCAGAACTTCAAGCAATCTGCACAATCTCACTACAAGTTAATTCCATTCTATAATTGAAAGCCAAACAGAGACGCAATTACATTAGGTGATAAAGAGTTTCCGCCAGGCAAAATTTTCAAGTAATTGGATTAGTCATCCAAAGTAATAGAGATATAGATCAAATGGAGGGGGCAACAGGGGTATTTTGCGACCATGGTGCTTCCCTGAGGTCAAAGGAATAAATCTATGGTATAGACATCCATCAAAGCATTATGTGGGTCAGTACGTTGAGACAGTTGAGTATTCAGAAAAGATCACAATAAAAAGATCATGGTACCTGAAACGCATAAGTTAAAATGGATGTGTGGGTGTACCTTGAGACGACCATTGGGACTAAATTAGAATTCATAAAGCCGATTCCAATCTCTGATAATTAAGGCCCTTGGAATTATTGTGTTGTATGATAGGATCAAATCCAAATCAAAAAGAACCAAAAGATATGTTCCACCTTTTTAATCATGAGTCTATTATTTTAATGGGACATATCGCTGGGACGAAGGTAGTAAAATGAATTCAACTCACAACTTGATCTATATCAATGGAACCCATTTTTTAATCCAAGCAAGCACAACTCAAAAGAGGCCCTCAATAGAGTTCTTTACCAAACTCAATATTCAACCCACGTTAAACAATAAACGCATACCCTACTCAATCGAGCTAAGCCCAAATCCTAATCGACAAATTTGCTAATCGACCATGACATGCAATGGCTAGATAATAGCTAATACTAATAACAATTAGCATTTCATTTGTCCGATGCTCAACATATTCTGCTTCAAATAATAGCTAAAGTCAACATATAAGTAAACAGCAAAGATAACAGAAGGAAAGAATAGTACTGAGGGTGAGATTGTGAAATAGAAGTCTCCACTGTAACGGATACGAATACATTAGATTAAATAGTAATTGAGAAAAAAAACCTGAATTCCAAATTCTGGATTCTGATGCGTTCTACATAGAGATCGTCTTGATCGGACTCAGACCCAAGCTCATCATCTTTCTTTCTGTCTTTTATACTCCGCTGACGTGACTTTGAAAACATGGATCGAAGTTTTTGTATCCTACAGGCATCAGTCCCAGAAATAATAAGTTAGATAATAGAAATTAAGTATCATCATGATCAGTAACAAAAAGAAGCAAGTTTTCAACATATAGAAAGCACCATCAAATATCCTTGATTCTTTATGTGTTTTACAACATGCCTCTCCTGAAGCATCCGATTCTCATACACCAATAAGTTCAAAACGCTTTTATGTAGCTTTTTGAATATTTAACCTCTGAGAGAGAGATACTTGACATTTCTCAATTATGTGGATAAAATGTCCTGTAATAGCTAAAAACGTGAGGTTTTCAGTATATAGCCTTCCTCGTGTAAATTTGCATCTGTCTAATATATTTCTTTATTTGAAAAATACGTGATTTCAATAAAACCTAGCCCTTCCCTTCATAAAATAGGTATTATTGATCGATTTTACCTCATAATGCAACTCCTAACTTGATTGATAATGGTGTAAATACAATGTGTAGAATTAATAACATAGGCATATCTACATGAAAATCGAACTCAATCCAACGTAATGGAAACCTGCAGATTAACAATAGAAACTTCGTCCTAGTACTCGTCTTCTTCATTAACCAATAAGGAATTTGTTTTTATCTACTCATTAGTAGTATCCGATTTGATTATCTATGTTATCCTAAGAGTCCAGTTTATGCCAACCAAAAATGTCGCTCTGCGAATCCAAATTTGAGAGAAGATTTAACAGCGCATAAAACCATGAATAACTTCATCAATACAATGCAACCTGGACTCATCATAGGAAAACTGAGTACAAGAGAGTTCTACGCCAAATCTAAAATAGATTCATCATATTTCAATCCTGAATTCATACTGCTCTTACAAACATTTTTTTCTTTTTTGGCATAGCTTTTCTAATAGAAATAATATTAATATTATGTAAAAAGTTTTCAATATTGGAAGCTAAATGTGATCACTTGTTTAGTAGAAAAAATCATTAACAGTCAATTAATGCAGGAACCAATTTCATGGTAATCTTTGCAGCAGGCTCATGAGACCAACTTGCTCACTGTGATCATGCATAATAAATTAGAGGCTTGTCAAGCCACCACTTACCCAGTTACTTGCAAAAGCTTTCCCCATAAGCGTGATATCATCATGTCCACTTTCTCCATGAAAAAGTAATCAGTAGTACGGTCAATACCAATGCCACGTCGGAAAATTACATACTGACGAAGAAAAAAAAAACAAATGTAAACACCTTACATCAAACAAAGTAACCACATTTCAGTTCCATTTGGAATAGGAAGAGTAAAGCATTAAAAAGACCAATCGCAGACAGAGAATCGCAAACAAAATAAGGTTGGCTATACATACATTTACATCCTTAAGGATTCATTGTAAATTTTAGATAGTACATCCATATGCATATCCAACAGTCTCACCTCCCCTCGCTGATTAAACAAAAGGCTTTTCCAGAAAAATTATTAAAAATTAACCACAGTACAAAATAGAGAGAAGTACAAGAGAGCAAACTAATCATGTTGGACAATCAAAGCTCAATAAATAGGAAAAGCATCCCAAAAAAACAAACCAATCCCTTAACAGTTCCACCACACTATCCTTGGCTAAAAAGATCAATTCATTCAAAACACCTACATGACAAATACAAATACAACGCTAAAAAACCTAATATTCCCACCTTCTAATGTTTCCTCCGCACACTCCAAAGACAGCATACCTGTATTTGGCTGACGAATGAAAAAAGATGCATTCAAAACTTCCATTTAAACCAGATTAGTTTAGCATATGATAGTAGCCACCTCACAGTACAAAAAAGTATACCAAATTCAGCTTTTTACACAAAGTGACATTTCACTCTAGTGTTTCTGTGTTTGTAGCATAATCATGTTATGAAGAGTGGTAAATTCTCTGCAAATGTCATGTCACACAAGCTTTGGCCTCCATTACTCATGAGAACACTTACCCTCAAAATGAAGTCTAAAAATAGGAATATAGCAGGAATTGAAGAATTCGTAAGCAAATCGTCTATCAAATGCATCGTTACTCCTTTCTTCAAGGATATAGATCAATTCCACATTCCAATAAAACAAAGTCTTTTTACACTAAGTAACAGTTAACTCTAGTGTTTCTGTGTTTGTAGCATAATCATGTCATGAAGAGTGGTAAATTCTCTGCAAATGTGATGTCACACAAGCTTTGGCCTCCATTACTCATGAGAACACTTACCTTCAAAATGAATTTTAAAATAGGAATACAGCAGGATTTGAAGAATTCGTAAGCAAATCGTCTATCAAATGCATCGTTACTCCTTTCTTCAAGGATATAGATCAATTCCACATTCCAATAAAACAAAGTCTTTGATCTAAAGTCCAAAATCTCACACATCCCAAACACACCTAGTTTGACAAACTATTCCCCCCTAAATGGTCCAACAAAAACTCAAAAAGGGGATACATTTCCTTTAGGAACACCTTAATATAATCCCAATTACTGGAAGGTGGTTTAAAATTAACAACAATTATGCCAAAGCCTTAACCGAAAAATTGGGACTGATTTAGGGGCTGACTTCATGAACCAATAAATCGTCCCAGTGGTCGTCCACATAAATAGACTACCCTTATTATATAAAAAGAATACCTTCCTTTTTTCTGTTGAAAAATTCAGGATTGACAATATTCAACATGAAACATACAATTCAAAATTCATAGTGGACAATTCGACTAATGTGTAGGAAGGAAAATGAATATGAACTTCAACAAATAATCACAAACGAAAAAAGAATGTAAAGTTTCCTAGATGTTCACCTTATCAACAAATTCTGGAAGATTTTCTTGAGGATGTTTTGAAAAGTACCTCTTCAAGAGCTTGTGGTCAAGCTACATTCACCGCACCAACAGATACAAACACGATAAATAAATTAAGTAAGCGACAGATGCCTAAACATAACAGATAAAAAATCAAGTATTTGACAGCTTCCAGAAACATAAACTAATAAGAAACCTTAGATTCATCCACAGAGATCGGAAGGTTCAAAAGATACTGTCCAGTATGTGCAACTTCAATTTCCTCATCACTCACAATCTTGAAATTACTCTTATCCATAACCTGGATGCAAAGGCGAAGAATATAGCATATCAGAAAGGGAAACTGGCAGCTGTTTGCGCAGCTTTAACTTTATTTTTTCGAACATTACATAATGGTAAGCTACACAATATAAAAAACTAATGTCAAGAAGACTCATGAGGAAGAAATGACCAAATTACCTGAAACATGTAACTCAGGAAATTTTCTTCAAGAATATCAATTTCTTCTGGAGATAGCTTCTGCTGTTCCAGCTTTTGTGCTCCATGGACAGGGTCAAAGAGGGAGTATAATTGCTGTAACAATCAGGCATATGACTTTTATAAGAAAAACAGATATTTGATTTTAAATTTATAAAATAAGAAAAGAATAAATAGAAACAATACCATCAAATCTTCGAACTGTAAGAGATACCAGGCTCGAATGGTGTACTCAACTCTCTTACAGAACTTTAAAAACTCAGCCTTATCGGAACTATGTTCTGCACGAAATTATCATATTTTGAAACGCATCACAAAAAATTGATGAAACCGAATCTAATCTTGTTAGAATATATTGCAATTTTCTTCAATTTCAAGACTCAAATAACAATGTTAATAAACATTAACATGTCATACTTCAGATAATAACTGATGAAAACAAAAGTAATTCCCTACAAATTGGATTTTTTCAAAAGAAAATCTTCCTTTGCTAATCCAGCCCAACTTCTTTCAAGCGACACGGGCATCTTGCTCTCTTAATCGGATTTCCTACAAAAGTATCGATTTTCCCATCCAAATCTCTTATTCTCAAGTGGTCATCCATATAAATATTACTACAACACAATATGATTTTTATTTATTTATTTCACATTCCATCAGCTTGATCTGCCGGTCTGCCTACAAGAACTCCATACTGAAATGATTTTCATCCTGATTAATGAATTGCCTCTTAGAAACATCTAATGGTTTGTTTTGTTTGAAGGAAATACTGGGAAAAGAAGATGAGGGAGATGGGGACAAATTTCCCCATTTTCTAATATCTTCTGGAAAGATAACATCCTTCACAACTTATGAGAAACAAACCAATCAAATCTTCCTTCACTCCCAACCCCTTCCTTTTCTTCTTTCTTCCTCAAATACATTCTAAATCTTCCACATTGTGCTCCTATGAATTTTCAGTTAAACAGGCTTACTTAAACATATCAAAAGACAATTGCAAATTCATGGTATCAATAAAATTTAAGGATCAAACTTCATGCATCACTATATCTCAACATGTAAACCACAACCCTTACCCACCAATTCAAATTACAGTGAAACCATTCAAAAAAAAATCCAAACTTGAAAAGTACCAAAAATGAAAAAACAACAGGCTTACACACAACCCCTGTCCCAGAAACACCCAATAAAATGACAAACCAAGAAAACCCATTTCGAATTTGGCAAAAACAAACATAACCCAACACACATAACAATAAATTTCTCAAAGGAATGATGTAGGGGCTGTTATATAACATGAACACCATCAAAATTAAAAAATTAAGAAATCAAATTTACCAATAAGATTAGCCAAAGTCATAATAATCTTAGGCTTCAAAACAGGGATAACAGATTCACGCTCCAACCGAATAACTTCCTTATTCTTTTTCTTCATACCCATCTTATCTTTCTCATTCTCATTGGAAACATTCGTCGCCATTGAAAGCAAACTCAAGAGTTTTCGTTTCTTTACGAAAAAGCAGAAAAAACAAAAAAGTTGTAATAATAATAGTAATAATTAAGAATAAAGAGGAAACGTCGAGACAGAAAATGAGAGGGTGACAGAAATTAAAGATATTCCCAAACAAAAAGGGGTTTGTTTGTGTGTCGGCAAAGATATAAGTACTGTTTGGGTTTGGTTAGGTTAATTGAAATCTATGATTTCTGAATGGATAGTAGAAAATGGTAGAAAGAGAGAAAAGATTATCAAATTGTAGTAACAGTTTGGAAGAATTGAATTAATGAAGATGAAGTTACAACACCAATAGGCAATATACCACACTCATGAACTGACGAAAGGTAACGGTAGTTTTAATTGATGGTGGCATGATGCTTGATTTTTTTGGGGGTTTACAGCGTGGATGGAAAGTTTTATTTAATTTTTTTTGATGTTAATCGAATATCAGGTGCTTTTCTTGAGAGATCGTCTTTTGTGGTAGCGACTTTTTTTTTTTTTTTGAAAATTGGCATCAATAATTCAACATTTTGCTTATCCGTTGTGAATAATTTTATCTTTACATTATTTTCTAATAGTCTATCATTTGCCCTAAGTTCGCCGTAAATAATTCAATCTTTATTTTAGTTTGTCAGTAACATATCCTATTATTAACTATTATTAGTAATACGGTATGTTGTTGGATCATTAGAAAATAATACAAGGGTAGGATTATTTACAGCGGATTAGTAAAAGATTGGATTATTAATGTCAATTTCTTTTTTTATAAGGAACCTAAAATTTATAATAATAAAAATGTCATCCGACATTTACAACAAAGTTAAAATCAATCAATCAAATACATAATAATTCTAATTAAACAAATTTCTATATTGGAAAAGTCATGATCGTTAGAGAGGAGATTTAACGCTGAAGCATTCCTTCTATCAAATCGATGATTAAATTTCCTCCTAAGAATTTTCTAAATCTGGTGTGGCTTTGAAATAGTGATAAGTTTGATATTATTGACTGTATTAGAAGAACTGACTCGTGATGACATCATTTTTTTTTACCATCAAATTGATAACAAGACTTCAAACTCTAACCATAAAAGACTTTAGAACCCAATATATGGGTAAATCGAACCCAATATATGGATAGGATAACTCTATAATATAGAAAGAATGACTTTTATTTGTAACTAAAGACAAAATGCAAAAACAAAAAGATTTGGGGCTTACCATCAACCATATTGATAATAGCCCCAACATTAACAATGGAGTCTAGGTTGTTTTGAGAGAAAAAAGAGGGTATGATCTATTTAAAACAGTAATTTTTGCTCTCTAATTGAATGACCCGTTTATTTAAAAAAAGGTGTATTATTATAGTAGGGTTGAGCAAAAATATTAAAAAAGGGGGCATATCAAATACTGATTTGAACTTTAGTTTTTGAAATTCAAATACCCGGCGTTATATCGGATAATCAGATATCAAATATCATTAAATTCAAATATTTAATTTTTTAATAAGCATAAAATTATAATTAAAAAATGATTTTGGCCAAACTCGACGTTGGATATTTGATTTGAATTTTCTTGTCCTCAAGGGGTTTCGGATATTGGATATTCAATCTGAAAATTTTTGAATAACTGAGTTAGATCGAATCGATAAGGTAATCAAAATGACAATTTTCGGGTATTAGATATATATTGCTTGTTTTGGATTAGATGTTAGACTTTTGCTCATTGCCCCAACAATTAGGGTGTATAGAAAGCATGTTTAGGGTAAGCTAAGGTTGTTGTGTGGATAGTTATTAGTGGTTTAAGTAATTATAGACTTGTATTTGTTGTAGTTGTAAAATATATAATTATAGTTATTATTAGATATTTAGTTTTCGGATTAGTTATATAAATTAATTTTGTTCCGATAATCGTAGTTGGAACATAATTTGCTAAAAAAATATTAGAAAAAAAGCTAGAAACTGGGTTTGGATGAATTCAAAATGCAATGAAAGGCAGCCATCTAAGATTCAAGTCACATAGTGCATTCATAAGTTGAAGAAAACAAGTCTACTTCCAGAATTTTAAATGAAATGGTAAAATATTTAACTACTAAAGTGTATAATTGTATTATTATACATTACTTATGTATATGAATCAAATTCCATCGGACATCTATACCTCAAGCTTCACAACAGTATCGCGAAGAAGGGCGTCAACAATACGAGTCTAGAGACAGTCCGATGATTTTCGTTTTTGGATAATAGGCATGCTCAAATTAGATACGACCTTGATGCAAAGACTGATCTTCAAGCTCCAAGGGATATCCATCAATGGCAAATTCAGATGAACAGTGTCAAATTACCTCTTACCTAAAGAAGCATCAAGCATATATCCAAAGGAATGCTGTCAATAATCAATTATTATGTCAATATAGTATATTCCATAATCCAGAAACATGCTTTATATATAAAAATAGATACTAATTAACTACATTTTTTATTTCTCATCAAATATACAACTTAAACCAAAACTGAAGTATATAATTTTCAGCCGGTCTCTTGAGAGACCGTCTCTCAGAGAGACATCTCTCAAGCCCCAACCCATTAAAGCTAGTTTTTACTCTTACTCTACATTTTCTTTTATGCGCCGACCCAATTAGAGATGGTATCTTTCTCTCAAAGAGACCGTCTCTCACAAGAATTTGTGTTTAGTTATTTTTTTTTGAGTTTAACAAAGCTTAAATAAAGGTATTGGCTTTATTGTCAAACAACGACATTAGAATTCATGAATTATAAGCATAATAATACAATGCAGAACAACTATGTCAACGTCTTAATTTCCTCGTAAACAAAATTATGGTTTATATTACATGTTAGATTACAAACATGTTAAGATATCAACATTTGTAGAATCTACTACTTTTTAAGTTGCCAACTTCACATTAGCCACCAAACACAAAGCTTTACACAAGCCCTCATTCAATCACAGAGCTTTACACAAGCCATGAAGTAACGAACTCCAATTTACTACATTAGGTTGTAGTTCATTAGTCTTCATTACCTCAAAAAAATGTTTTGCAAAAGCGGGTTTATTGTCTTTACTATAAGTGGCAACACAAGGGGTTAATCCTTTAAGAGACATTACATTAACAGCACAAAAGAGTTTTGTCAAAAAATTTAACTCCATATACATACATTGATAAAAATGTTTATACCTCATACTAATAATAACAGTTGGCCAGCAACTACTCCCTCTTATTCACTATCATTTTGCATTTGGTTTTTTTCAACCACAATGTTATAGATTGAAAGGACGAAAAAGTGAATTTTATAGAAAATATGATGTTGACGATTTGGGCCTGTTGCAAAATCAACACTCTACAATGATCTAGAAAAATGAAAATTACAAAAATATTTAATTTTGTGAATACCACGTACAAATTGGTAAGTCTTGTATGCCTCTATTTACTCAATTTGCTAAATTTTCTATTTTGTCATCCCATTAGTTTTGCTATGTATCTAATATTGTCTATTTGCCCCACATCCTGTACTATCTGATTCAAAAGCTTCATCTCTTTCATCTCAACTAAACTTCTTTGATTCACTTAATTCTGTATTCTCCCGCTACTACAAGTCTACAACCAATCAAAATTAAAATTTTGCTACAAACCACATTATAGCAAAACCAATGGAACAATTCAGTATTGTAGTAGTAGGTCTTTCGGAACATGTGGTACCAAAAAATCAAAATCAAATCAGCAACCATTTCTACAAAATTGAAAGAAAAAAAGAGAGCCAGACATATGTAGGCGATAGCCAAAAATGTATAAGATGATAGGCAATGTACCAGTTTGAGTCGGCTAAAATACAAGTTTATAGAAAATCTGAGCTCACATTGCATTATGAGCACATAGCCTTCTCCAACGTTTCTTGCAACTCCCCACTTTTGAATGCATCTACAACAAACAAAATCACTAAAAAAATTAAGTAAAATTCAAAGATATCATAAATATCTTATATTATCTATTCCCCCCAAGTAAAAATCTACTACTATAAACAAAACACCATTGAAAAGCAATCACCAACCAAATATCTATTATATCGATTAAAGAATATAATTGGAATGCAAAAGTATTGACATTTAATTAGATTGTGCTAAGATACATCTAATGCATATAAAAGTATAGAAGTAATGACTCACCAACAGTAATGTCACAGCCACCGAAGAACTCCCCATCAATATAAAGCTGCGGAAAGGTTGGCCAACTTGAATACTCCTTTAGACCTTGACGCAATAACTCATTTTCAAGAATATTAATAGTTTCAAATGGCACATTTAGTGACTTCAATATCTGTACAACAGTGTTAGAGAACCCACATTGAGGGAAATCTTTGTTCCCCTTCATAAACAAAACCACTTTGTTTGAAGTAACAACCTTATCAATAGTCGTCTTTAACTCCGGGGAAAGGGCTGCATTGATAACATAACAGGGTGTTACAAAATTATGTTCTAGTCATAGCTTCCAAGTCAACTGAAGAAGACATGACAAGTAAAATATTCAACAAGTTTTCCTTTTACTATTTACCACCTATATTAGCAAGAAATTAGTCAGCATGTAGTTAGCTTCTATATGTATTGTACTATTGTAGGCATTGAACAAGAAAATATCATAATTTCCGTAACAATTTTCTCCTTCTTTACAAGTGACTTGCTAATAAATAACCACAGATAATTATCATCAGGCCCTAGTAACCGACTTTATACTGTTGAGATTAAGGTTTTGATTTTTTTTTGTATGTTCAAGATCGTTGAAGCGATTAATGCCAGTGATATGAGTTTAAAAATCAAAAAACTATTGTCTTTTCCCTTTGACTTAAAAGCATTGCATAAATTGGCCAGCATGAGTACAAAAGCTATTCTATTCTTAGTTGGCCATTTTTTACTTTGTCCTAAAATAATATTGGCCCTTGAGACTTGGATGCTTTATCTCAAGGTAGATTTGTACAACTTATGGTCACATACTTGTTCTGGAACAAGACCCTATGTCCAGAAGATTGAGTTGTAATACCAAATCGTCCTAGGCAAGTAGTAGAGAGAAGCTAGCTATAGGCCAAAACACTACAGCAGAAAAATATGATATTCACATTTCCAGCATCAAGGATAAAAGTAACAGATAAAAGAAAGAGGTAACGAAAAACGGGAAAACAATGGAAGGTGCTTCATCTTTCTTGGTACTGTATACTCCTTAAATTCTTCTGTTGTCGGAAACTAGAGGAAAGAGCACTTAAAGAGAAATGATAGGAAACATAAGGAATCATGTGTTGATCTAGCTTCAAAGGTCAGTGAGTGCCTCAAGCTGTGAAAGGGAGATGAAAAGATAATGATGCCACCACCCAAATTCACACATCCAACAATTTCCCACTGTTTGATCCCTTCTTTCAAAGTGAGTTCATTAGCAAGCCCACAATGTCAGAACAAAAGCATGAGTCCCTCAATTCGATGGGTCAAAGATTTATAGTTCCTTGGTTCCACATTATAATGAACCATATTTAATGACTCATTAAATTATTATGTGGACTTCTTATTTATATGAAATTGCAAACGATATTTGCTACCAAGGATGAATAGGATATAACATCTTTGTTATTACTGAAAAGGACTAGGTTGCATATATCTCACCCCAAACCTCGCCCAGGTGGAACTTGGGAGTCATTGAACGATACTGGGGTACTGAAATGTTATTGTAATCACGTGTTATCTTTTAAAAGCCCATTTCCAAATTCTATTTGCCTCTGAGTACATGAAAATTTTACAAGTAACTGTGCCTGACATTGGTGCACAAGTTCAACAGAGCTAGCTTTGATAATCCCTAGGTAGCCTCATAGGCTAAAAAGATTACCACTTTAGGTGAGAGAGCCCATTTGATCTATGAACCCCACTTTAGTTGTCCATAGAATCGATGTGAGACAAAGTCTCATACTTTGCAATAGCCTCAAATCTATTACATAATTACATCAATGATGACTCTTAACTTCACTTTAATCATGAACTCCCCTTGCAGTAGTCAACTAACTAATTTAATTGAAACAATGGACAGTCGCACCTTCAAATCTCAAATCCCAAGTATGAATTAAACCACGAGAATGATAACAATTTCACCAGATTGATACCCAAAACTAACTAAAAAAGTATGCAATCAAAAAGATAAACGGTCAAACAGATGACTGATCAAATCAAGCGAGTTGAAAGAAGAAAAATCACGCAGCAATGCAAAAATTAACCAATTTAAAAGAAAAATTGATTCAAATTTCTGAATAAAGAACAATGAAAATAGTATAAATTTGCAAAAGAGGCGCACCGGAGAAACATCGGAAGGAATTAGAGAGCCTTCTGGAACGTCGAGGAAGGACAACTAAGCAGTGTTGAGAAGCAAGAAGACGGTTAGAGAGAGAAGAGGGTCTAGAAAATGAAAGTGAAGCTCCAGTTGCAATTGGAGCTCCGAATTTCGCCGGAGAATGAACCGCCGGCGGCAATGAAAGTGTGCTTCCCACCACTGATGTCATTTTCTTCTCTCTACACCCTCTTGTAGAGCTTGGCGTAAATGATTCGAGGAAGGAGATTTCTGAATATCGGATGAGATAAATAGGAGTATTAAGTTATTTTCATGAGAGTCATTTTTCATTGGGATGCTCTCGAAATTTAATGTAAAAATATAATATGTAAAAAATTTATATTATTGAGCTATTTAATTAAAGTAATAGGCGCGTTTTATGATACGGACAAATAAAAGGAAAGGTATAAACAAGAGTTTATTATTAGGAAAAATTGTCGGGAATAATCTATATTTTTAACGTTTTCCTGTGAATAATCCCTACTTTTGATTATTCGTAAATAATCCAAACTTTAAACTCTTTTTGCTCACAACACCCCCTCCTCAAAACTGACCGGCTGTAGCAAGTTAGAGCTGCGAAATGACTTGTTTTCCTCTTGTATCAGTTGCTGCCATGTTCATCTTCAACAAAATTGAAAAATCAATAACACCATTTAAGCACAAAGTAATCCACACATTAATTTTCGCACACCATTGAAGATAAACACAGTAAATGAATCAAGTATATCAACCTATGAATGCAACAAACAAAATTGAAGATAAACACAATTCACCATTGAAATCCTTCCGGATAGCATTTTGCACGACATAAGTTACCATTTTCGACCAGCATTTTCGAACAGCATTTTCGCACACCATTTTTGCACAGAATTTTCGCAAAGAAAATCGGAAAAAATTGCAAAAGAAACTTCATGAGAATAGAATCTTACCATTTTAATGAAGAAGAAGAATACAACACCAGATTTAAGCATGCCCTGTGAGGAATTGATGATAATTTGCAAAATTAGGGCTATTGTCATGGATCTTAGAAATGAATTGGGGATTGAGGATTTGTTTTTGGAAGTGTTATTTAGAACTAATATAGAAAACTCGTGCAATGCACGAAGTTATGAGTATAAAAGTATACATAAATATAAATTTTTAATAGAGATGCAACTACATATTAACAGTATAAAATTATAATATATTTCTTATAAAATAGATAGATGATTTTAGAATATATAGTGCCTTAGATGAAATAAAATTACATTGTTAATATAAATATTGGTTAAAGTTCTCGTACTTTTTAAGACAAATTTGAATAATCTTCTAGCAATATTATCATAATGATTCTTTATTATTCTTAAAATAAGTTTAGATTAGAATATTTTTTGTTTCTTGATGAAATATTTTAGAATTTAAAATTTTAATACAAAAACTTTATTAGTTAAAATAATTCAACATAAAAAAGCAAATATATGTTCAAAGAAACTAATTGAAAATCTTATGTAACTTTTAAGTTGAAAAATAACATTTTTCAAGAAAATTTTTAAAATGTATTTTATGTGATGTATTTTATTGTGATGAATAAGTTGATGTTAATTTTGGTAAGAATCATTCCTTATGGCAAATCACTCTAAGCGTGTCATGTGGAATTTTACATTATTTTTATTAGATTGTATGATATGATTGTGTGATCATATGATGAAAAAAGAAGGTTGTATGGGTTAAATTGATTCTACCTACTACAGCCGGTTGTTTAAAGTTGGGGGTGCTATGAGCAAAAAAAGTGTAAAGTTTGAATTATTTATGAATAATCAAAAGTAGGGGTTATTCACAGGAAAACGTTAAAAGTATGGATTATTTCCGACAATTTTTCCTAATAATAAACTCTTCTTTATACCTTTCCCTTTTATTTGTTAGTAGGTCTCTGAAAGACCGTCTCTTCGAGAGACAAATCTCAAAGCCCAACCCAAATTTTGATAAACACCTACTACGCGAATGCATTTTACAAAAATACCTACTATAATTTATAGTAGGTATTTTCAGCTAGTTTTAGTAGGCACTTTTTTTATTTTATTTTATTTTATTTTGAAAACTTAGTAGGCACTTAATTAGTCTTAGCATGTATTTTTGCACACTAGAATAGACATTATAAATAGTTGATATAGAAATGTTGAATTAGTTATAGTAAGTATATTTGCATACTGAAATAAATATAAACACTTACAACACATAACAAAGTCTCTCACGCCAAATAACATAAATACCTAGTACAACACATTATACAACATATAACGTAAATACCTACAACAAATAACCTAAACATCTACGACATATAACAAAAATACCTACAATATATAATAAAACACTTACAACAAATAACCTAAACACATACAACACATAAACTAAACCTTTACAACAATTAACCTGAACACCTACAATTAATATATAATATCTACTCGACAATTTTAGCATGTCAAAAACACCTGCTTAACCTTACAAGAGTAAGCATGCACTAACTAACACTGCGTTTTTTCACATTGTATTTTTAAAAATCTAATTTAATAGCTAACTAAATTAAAATTGTCTCTTTAAATGTCGATCTCAACGGGATCTCTCGTAACAATTTGTGCTTATTTGTTATTACTCACATTATTCGTCTTGCTATACTAAAGGAAGCCTACAAAAACCCCAGACCCAAGTACCCCACCGTCTTCAGGCAGCAACCACCTCCATCGCCTGTACATTCGACCAGGCGGAAATTGCTAACAGGCAACTACGTCCACCGCCGCCGCCGCCGCCGACACTGCTACCTCTTTTGGGTAATTTTAAAAAACCTTCTTTGGGATGCTATTATTAATTTGGTTTGGTTATAAATTAATTAAGTTTGATTTGAATTAGAGTGAAGATGAAGAAGTGTATGAATTATCATTGGTGGATTAGCCAAGGCAATTGAAAGATTGGATACTTAAGGTACTTAGGTACACACTTGTTTTCCTTCTTCAGAATTTTAATCTAATCTAAAATAATAAAAATTCGGGAGATTTAAACTTACGTTCTTTGTTGATTTTTGTTGTTGTACGTTGAATGGTTTTAGTTTTATATTTAGATTTTGGTTTTGCTTGTTCTTAAATTGTTATGGATCAAAACGTAGGAAATTCTAATTAGCTTTTGGGTGATTGAACTATTGAAGAATTGTTGATTCTAGTTTATAAATATTAGAAAATTGTTGGGAAGTTTCTGTTTGAAATGGCAAATAATGTGGTTTACCTTTTAAATAATTGGACTAAAAATAAGAGGATTCTTTAAGGGGTGGAGAGCGGAGTGTTGGTGGCGGCGCATGACGTTCAATGGTTGGCATTTTGGACAATGAGTTGAAATGTGTTGGTGACGGTTCATGACTTCCAATGCTTTATCTTGCACACTTATAAGTTACTCACTTCGTCCCTAATAAATTGCAACAATGAGATTTTGCACAAAGGTCAAGAAATAGTGAGACCGTTTGAATTATGTGGATGATATTAAAGTAGAGTTGAAATATGTGGATGAGAGTAAAAGAAAATAAATAGTAGAATTTTTGGTATAAGAAATTGTAGCAAAGTAAAGGGGCGTACTAAGAAGGATACTGTGGCAATCTCTTAGGGACTTATGTAGTATAAGCATAAATGTTTGTATTAATCTAATTGAAGCGATTACGTTGCTAAATGTGGATATTATGTAATTTGCAAAATAATTAGTAGGGTTATGAATGTTGATTCTTTAAGCGAATTAAGTAATATTATAATTATAAAAAACCAAAAAAGCAAATGCGTACTCTCTTCATAAGTAACTAAATAATTTTTTTTCGTTGAATCGTATATCGATAACACTTAAAGAGTGTAAAAATCTAATATTACATAAAAAATAATATGTATTAGATATCAATCATTGAATATATCAATCGTATGATGAGATACTTGAACATTACAAAGGGATCCTGGCTAAATGTGATAGTGACTTTACAGAGTAAAGTATCTTGAATTTTGTTTTATAAATGGAAACTTCTTTGATAAAAATAATCCAAAAGACAATACATATAGAAAAATGCCGAATGGTCTTTAGCAAATACGGGTTATGGGAACCTAAGGGAGTGAACACTCCTTAAACCAGGATGAAAAATGGATTGAATATATTTATGTCTTTAATCAAGGTGTATATATTTGTATAATGTTTTTTTAAATTTAAACTTATCTATGAATAATATTGTTTGGATAATGGATGATTCTTCTCTGAATAGTGTTGACGATTTTGAATGCCCCAATTTTTTTTGCCATTAGATAATTTTGGATTGATTTGTAGGCTCTTTCTATTTATCTAAAGTTCTAGGATGTAGCTGTTCGAAATCTGTTTCAAAATATGCTTAGACTTCCGCATTAGTTATATTTAAGTTGGGTTTATTAGGTATATTTTTTTCGAGTTGTTACAAAGTAAACACTCGTTTGGTTGACTTTGAAATTTAATTAACACGAGAAGCTATATTCCCTAGGAAAACTTTTACTTCATAAAATTCCTAGGAAGTTGATTTTTGTGTTGGTTAGCCCCTTGGAATTTACTATGGACACATGAATTTTCAATAAATAAGGGGGCACCATGGTGATTAAATTCCAACAAGCTATAGGAATTACTTCCATTGGAATTTTAAAATCTTGTGTTGGTTTTATTTTTTAATTAGTTTTTTTTTGTCAAACTAACACAATCAATTTTGGTCATTTCCTAAGAATTTACAATTCTAAGGGAAATAAAGTACAACCAAAACAACCTCCAAGTAGTAGTAGAAGTTGAGTAGAGTAGGAGAGACTAGAAAGTGAGTGTTTGGAGAGGAATAAGCTTTCTCTATTTATACCGAAATCCCCAACGACCAGCTTAACGTCTAGATTTCAGAACCTACGGTCGAATTTGAGAGGTTTTTTGAACTTGAACGAAGTGTTGCTACATTAATGGATTGGAAGAACGCCCATTGGCTTCACTCTTTTACAAATCAAAATCAAACCTTTTCCTCCATTAACAATTAGCATACGAGCCTCAAATCTTTGAAGTAATCTTACTCAAACTTTACTCTAATCTGCATTCTATATTATTAGAGGTATGATTTCAAGTGCATTTCTCTCGTTAATTATTAACAATTACCGTTTTCGAGAATATTTCCCTCTCATTGTCGACCATAAAGATTTGCTTTTGTGATTTGTTAATTTCATAATATATACTGTTTTGCTTTTGTTTATCTTTACTTGGTTCATGGAAATTTTCCAATAGAACATTGTTTTTCGTACTTCAAATGTTGATTATGATGGGAGTGTAATTTTGCGTTTGCTTATCTTTATTTGTAATGGAGTTTTAAAAATATAATTATGTTCTCTGTACCTAAATTGTAGATTCTGATAGGAGTGTAATTTTTCTTTTGCTTATCTTTACTGGTTCATGGAGTTTTTCAAGTAGAATTATGTTTTCTGCTCATAAAATTTAAATGTTGAATCTGGTAGGAGGGTAATTGTTCTTTTGCTTATCTTTAGTGGTTCATAGACTTTTCCAAATAGAATTATGTTTTCTGTACTTAAATGTGGATTCTGGTAGGCGTGTAATTTTGCTTTTGCTTTTGTTTACTGGGTCATTGAGTTTTTCTGTTGAATTATGTTTTATTTACATTAACGATGATTCTGATCGGAGTGTTTTTTTTTCTTGGATATGTTCAATTCTTGTGATGCTCTTTCAACCACTCCAATCCTGTGATATATTTCAGCATTTCTAAAATGGGTATGTTTCCAATTGTTTTTCAGGAAACCTAGTATATTTGGTTTTCAAGCTCTGAGTTGATTGGCTGGTGAATCTATACAACCATTGATTGTGGGTGGATCAAGTGCTGCAACTGCAAAGGGGAAGATGAAGTTCCAAATTGAAGACATTACAGTTTACTTTCCATATGACCATATCTATCCAGAGCAGTATTCCTACATGGTTGAACTCAAACGAGCTCTTGATGCTAAGGGTCACTGCCTACTAGAGATGCCCACTGGAACTGGCAAAACAATTGCACTCTTATCTCTCATCACAAGTTATTCGCTTTCTAAACCGTCCAATCCTATTAAACTCATCTACTGCACTCGTACTGTTCACGAAATGGAGAAAACTTTAGCTGAGTTAAAAGTCCTCCATGACTATCAAGTTAAACACCTAGGCCCCGCAGCTCGCCTTCTTGCAGTTGGGCTCTCATCACGTAAGAATCTTTGCATCAACCCAGCTGTGGTCTCTGCTGAAAACAGAGATTCTGTTGATGCTGGCTGTCGGAAGCTTACAGCTAGTTGGGTAAGAGCTCTTGCAATGGAAAATCCGAATGTTCCTACTTGCTCCTTTTTCGAAAATTATGAGAAGTCTGGTTCAGAGGCAATTTTGCCTCCTGGAGTTTATACATTACATGACTTGAGAGCATTTGGCAAGCAGAAAGGATGGTGCCCATATTTTCTAGCACGACATATGGTGCAATTTGCAAATGTAGTCGTTTACAGTTACCAGTATCTGCTTGATCCAAAAGTTGCAGGGATAATTTCAAAAGAGATGCAGCGGGAATCTGTAGTTGTTTTTGATGAGGCGCACAACATTGATAATGTGTGCATTGAGGCTCTTAGTGTTAGTGTGAGAAGGCAAACACTTGAAGGTGCCACTAGAAATATTTCAAGGATGTCTCAAGAAATTGAGAGGTATATGAATAAGTGTAAGCCCTGATGTGTTCATTACCTTTGATTTAATGTGGATTTTTTTGACCTGTTGGTTCAGTGTGCATCTCAATGGGCCTTGCATTGTCTATCTGCTACGTTTTTTTTTTTTTTTTTTTTAAAGATTATGGCTCAAATGAATCTTTTACTCCCCAAAGAGAGTTTCTAATAATCTTAATTTGTATTTTGCTTTCTGTGAACATTTTCTGCTATTTCTGGGTTTGGTGCCTATAAATGTTGATGTTTAAAACCGAAAGGTACAATTTAATGATTGAACAAGATCATGAAGTTATTGCAATCCCTTTTGCTGCACCCTATTGTTGATACATTTATTGTGTATTCATCTCTTCACCTTGTTGATGTGCTGGACTTGTCTTATTTTGGTGATACATTTTTTTGCCTATCCATCCCTTCATGTTGTGATAGTAGCGAATGTGATCCCTGTGAATGCTAGGCTGGTTCTTAGTTCTTTTTTTGTGAAAAGATGCTATCTTTTACCTCGATTAAGGTTTTTTTAGTATTTTGTTCTGCAAGCTTTTCTGTGGAAAGTGGAAACCCACATAGTAGTCTTTTAAGGCAGTTATCAGTGTGCAGCAAGTGGTAATGAAGTTGTAAGATAGGATTAAGGGTGCATTTATTTCTGTAAATCAATCTCCCTAGGCCCAGTAAAAGAATTCATTTAAAACTAGGCTACTGCTAATTTTTCAGAAAGTTGTTATTGCAAAGCATCATTATTTTAATGTAGTTAGATTGTCAAGTGCATACTTGCATACAGTGGCTGATTGAAAAAGTTGACTGTAGGCTGATATAACTTTATCGTTTGTGTAGTTTTTAACTGATTATAGATTTTTGAATTAAAAAAGGTTGGTTTTTGAGCTACATGAACATACTTTCTAACTTCATTTCATGTGTTAGGAAGGTTCAAAGCCACAGATGCAGGGAAACTGCGTGCAGAATACAACCGTCTTATTGAAGGGTTGGCCCAAAGGGGAAATTTACCATGTATGTCATGATTTATTGACAATTTTCTTGATTTCTGCTATGTTGTCATTGATGGTTGCTTATTGCAATCTATTTTAATTATTATTTCTTCTGGAATTACTTTTGATTCCAGCTGGTGATACTTGGCTCTCCAATCCTGCTCTGCCTGATGATATTCTGAAAGAGGCGGTACCTGGGAATATCCGTCGAGCAGAGCATTTTCTAGCCGTTTTGCGAAGATTGGTGCAGTATCTTAATGGCCGATTGCAAACTGAAAATTTTGAAAAGGAGTCACCTGTTTCTTTTGTAGCGTCACTAAATAATCAAGCTGGACTTGACCAGAAAACCTTGAAATTTTGTTATGACCGCCTGCATTCCCTTATGTTGACCCTTGAAATAACGGATACAGATGAGTTTTTAAATATTCAGACAATTTGTGACTTTGCAACTCTGGTGGGCACTTATGCTAGGGGTTTCTCAATTATAATTGAACCCTTTGATGAGAGGATGCCTCATATTCCTGATCCTATACTGCAGGTTGGTTTAAATTAGCATACTCTTGCAAGTTATGTAGCTCACTGTTTATTCCAAGCATTTCTAAAGATTGTTTTCTTACCCCTGTCTTTCCTTAACCATTTTCCTTGTGAATTCTTTCAGTATTTATCAGATATTTAGATGCTCGACTTCGAACTTTATTGTTTTTCAAATTGATTTGTTTGACTTCTCATAATGATACATTTAATTTCTTGATTATGTTGCAGCTAAGCTGCCATGATGCGTCACTTGCTATAAGGCCTGTATTTGAACGTTTTCAGTCCGTTGTAATTACCTCTGGCACCCTAAGTCCTATCGATCTGTACCCACGCCTTCTTAATTTTAATCCTGTCGTCAGTCGAAGTTTTACTATGTCCTTGACAAGGGAGTGCATTTGTCCAATGGTCCTAACTCGTGGAAGGTGAAGGTTTTAACTTGAATCTTCATCTTGTCTTTTATTCGTGAATCTGATTAGACAGTTGTATGAAATGTCCATTTATACTTTTGGTTTCTGTCATCGTCTTCGGCTTACTTCTCAAAATTTACAGCGTTGCTGGTGACTTAAGTTGGATTGTATGTTTATTTCAGTGATCAACTTCCTGTTAGCACCAAGTATGATATGAGAAGTGATCCGGGTGTCGCAAGGAACTATGGAAGGCTTTTACTGGAAATGGTTTCCGTTGTTCCTGATGGAGTAGTGTGTTTTTTTGTCAGCTATTCTTACATGGATGCAATTGTAAATACGTGGAATGAAACAGGAATTCTAAAGGTACTGGTTCTGTTTGAGCTCAGAACTATTCACATCCCTGGTTATCTTTCTCAATCTATTGACATCGGCTGTTTGCTTAATGACTTAGTTTATCGATTTTTATTATTGTATAACAACAACAATGATGCTAGAGCCTTGCCTTATTATTGGCTAGACTCTGCTTATATGTCTTTGTTTTCTTCACTCCATGTTTGAGTGAAGCAATACTTACTCTTCACTGCCATGTGGATAATAAAGTGTCTTTACTTGAAGTAGAGGCTTCATTAATATCAAATTAAACCTTTGCTTTTTTTTTTTGTAGGAAATAATGCAACATAAGCTTGTATTCATTGAAACTCAAGATGTTGTAGAAACTACTTTGGCTCTAGACAACTACCGCAAGGCTTGTGATTGTGGGAGAGGTGCCGTCTTTTTCTCTGTTGCAAGGTACCTTTTAAAAATTTATAATTAAAATTGTGTAATATATATGGATTTCGGTTATGCATGCTTGATTAATTTTCATGGGGCTTAGTCAAGTATGATTCATTGCACTTTCGTTGCTTTATTGAAAAGAAAACAGTTTGGCCATGCTGGAATGTGCTAATAAGCTATATTCCTCCGCCATGAATAAGAGGCTTCTCATTCCTCTTGAACAATATTGTGGCTGCATAGATTGGTAATAGAAGGGTAAAGGGCTAAGAGGGTGCCCTCAATCTATCTTAAAGGATGAGCATTTTATCTATGAAATCAAGAAATGTCCAGCAATGCTCATAAGCGAATACTTGAACTCAGGATTCAGCTATGCATGACGGCAAGAATCTAGGTTTTTGTTATAATTTTATTCTTCACTTTGAAAGTTTCTTATACAGGTTTACAGAGGATCCTAATTGTTTATCAATAAACTATTTTTTACACCTCATCTAAGTTGAAAAGTTGGACGGAATCACGGAAAAGAAAAGATCAAAAGGAGTATCAGTTTATTACAATAATGAAAAATTTACTGTGAACCTGTTGGTATAGCAACTCGGGAATCAACTACCTCAACAATGTTCTTTTTTTTTTTTTGGGCTTGTTAGTACTATTTTGTATGACCTTTATTTGGCTTGCGTTCAATTAATGAAATATGAATATAAAGGGCTCATGATATTGACATGTAGGAAAAGTAAAAAGGTCAATTGTGGGGAAATACTAGTTTTTCTATTTCTTCAAAAAAAAAAAAAACCGAGAATTCTGAACCCTAGGGAAGCAACTACTAGTGATGGACTCAAAATTTCATGATTGGCAAAACGATTATCCAATAAAAATGAGGAGTAATCTAGAGCTATGAATATTAAAATGAGTCATTCAGTTCCTTTTTTACAGACCTCTTAAACAAATGTGGAACTTCATGAACCATAATTCGTTAATAAAAATACCAGTTAGTAAATCACATCAATCACAATTTAAATTGTGTGTCCCAGTGTGGAGTGAGCCATAATTGGTTAATAAAAATACCAGTTAGTTTATCACATCAATCAAAATTTAACTAATTAAAAAGACTTGGGAGAATTTACACTTAGAGTTTTGTTTTTCTTTTTGAAGTTTCATTTTGATATTTATTTTTGAGATGTGTAATTTATCTTCACTCTTCACTGCCTAACGTCACGTGTAATGCAGGGGGAAGGTAGCTGAAGGTATAGATTTTGATCGGCATTATGGAAGATTGGTGATCATGTTTGGGGTTCCCTTTCAATACACATTGAGCAAGTGAGTGACTATGTGTCCTGTGTTTCCACTTGTTACCGTTAAAGTACATTTGTAAGTTCTTCCCTTGCATCAGTGCATGCTATCACAAGACTATTTAGCATACACCGATGTTCTACAAGGTTATGCTCGAGAATAAGTGCCTAGTGTTGTTGCTTGATTGCTAGAGAAAGCCGAGAATTGATAGTTCATTATTGTATGGATCTTTCATATTTAGTATTGTGTTTGAGTGCAGTGTCTCAACTTTCAAATTTGCTGTGTAACACAATCCATTGATCTGATTGATAAGAATACTGTTGAGGAGAGATGGCTTTTTATTGCGTGAAATGAGAAAATAATTCATTTTACTACTTTTGTATAACCACCGGTTGGTCATTCATCTTTTACAACAAAGACGTTTACTATTAGATAGTTAGGCGGTGTTCTTTTTCACCTGAAATTTGGTGATTGGATCTTAATTTATTAAGGTTTACCTATCACTCTGCTCTGATTATTAAAGTAACTAAAGGAATAAATTATTTGAAATGAGGAAGTTTAAGTCTTGTTTGATCTGAACTTGAGTCTCCTGATGAGATTCAAGCATGAATAGTTTCTGAAATAGGTAGAAAACAAACCATTGAGCCTCCAGCATAAGAAAAAAATATCTTTGGAAAATAAAAGGGTCACTAGGTTTTTGGGTACCATAAATGTAAAGTGGAGCTGCTATGGATTTTCATTTGAGGGCGTTTGGTTTCCTCCCTCCCTTTACTCACCTTTTCCACTTTTTCCTCAAAAGTTTGTAGTCCCCAGCCACACTGCAGTTATTTATTTTCTACATTGGGATCTTTAGCACCTCATGAGCCTACTATCCACAGTAGCCTTGGAGATTTGGCTCCACTTATACCCCTTCTTCTGCACTGCCATACTATCTGTTATGGCCTCCAACTATGTGATCAATTACCAGCAAGAAATCCAGCTGTTCAACCCGTTCACACCTGCTGCGGTTTTTTGTCCGTATCTATCTTGAGAGAGAGAGAGAGAGAGAAAGATCTGATTTTGTTTCTTCTTATTTTGTGGTTGTCTTGCCATATTACTCTGTTTTTCCGGAGATGACGCTATTGTGTTAGGGCCGGCCCTAAGCAAGTGCAAGTCGTGCCTATGCCCAGGGCCCCCCAAAAATTTTAGTTTTCAACTTGTGCTAAGGTTCGGACTTTTCTATGTATATATACAATAGTTTAGGAGCCCATAAATAATCTTTCACCCCGGGCCCCTAGAAACCTTGGGCCGGTCCTAAGTAGGGGAATATGGTGGAAATTTTGGGATATGAGAATGCGGAACACGAGAGAGGACTGGGAAGGGTCTGGACTCTGGAGACAGTAGTGACTAAAGATGATTGTGGTGATTCCCCATCTTCCATATCTAGGACCTGATAGTTTGAAGAAATTGATGTTATTTGAACTAAGCATTCAAATATCCTTTTTGACATTGTTTCCCATATTTCTCTTGGTTGCTTTCTTCCTTTGAGCGAACTAAACAGATTTTTAGTTTAATTTTCTTGTACTGTTGCTATTACCAGTCATGTGTTTCTGCATTGTGGCATCTCTTTATTTTGCAGAATTCTTAATCATCGTCAGAATAGATATTTCAATCTGATTGGGTCTTTGCATCACAGGATTTTGCTTGCCCGACTTGAATATTTGCGTGACACTTTTCAGATAAAAGAAGGCGATTTTCTAACTTTTGATGCGTTGGTACTACTTCTGCTCATCATTTTTTATATTTTAGTTAACTACTTTTTAGACTAATTCTGATGCTCTGAATCAGAGACAAGCTGCTCAATGTGTAGGCAGAGTTATTCGGTCAAAAGCTGATTATGGGATGATGATATTTGCTGACAAAAGGTTTGTTGGTGTGCTGTCAATTTGAAATTTGGGTTTTGCTTTGTTTAAAGATTAATAAAGTTATACATGAAGTGCATGCTATCTTTTTGAAGGCAAAAATGTTCATGCTTAATGAGTTGCTGAAGTTTGGTCTCTGTGGTACATCATATGGATTTGCAGTTGGAATTAATATGTATGATATTGTGGCTTAAAGATTACGAAATTACTGTATTTAATTTGCTAATATTTCTTTAACAACAACCTTAATCGTACCTTAAATGACTGTTGAATATGTTTCGTTGAACCGTAGATTCTAGGAATATGTTTTATAGTTGGTCTGGGTTCAAATTTCATTGAGAAACTATTGCGGCATTTTAGTTTTAAACCAGCATAAAACTAGTCATATTTTATAACTAGACTCCGATTTAAAGTGATCTGGGGTGTCCACTATTTAACGACACATTGCATTTCATCCAGGTGTAGTCATAACTCTTAAGTATGCAAATGTTTCTTAATCATTGCCCAAAATCGGTGCGCTACATTGCCCGAATGTGGAGTCAAAAGCAGGACATAACTTTCCACCTAATAAATCGTAGACCTACATGTAGTGTAATTGTGCAAGAGTAGCTAGGTTGCTGTGAGAAGTGGCCATCACATCTCCCAAATGCGATGTCAAATGAGCAAAGTTTATTAGATTTTAGAGTTAAGAGACCAAGAAAAAAATCGATTTATGCTAGATTAATATCTTAAAATGTTGGATTTCTTTCAAGGAAGTATTTGAATTGATAGATTTTATTTAGTTAGGTAAGACTAAAATTCTTTGTATGCGTGAGACAAGATGATTAGAGAGAGACCAAAAGTTCCACAAGAGATGAAAATACGAAAATTATGGTATTAGGAAAAGAAGGCAAGATAGGAAGAGAAACATAATTGATATTATGATAGATAGTGGTTAGGCAAAGTTTTTGGTTAGCCAAAGTTTTGGTTCGCCAAAGTTTTGGTAGAGGTGTGTACTAAATGAGAATTATGAGGGCGAAGCTTGTATATGGAAATGAAATATATTGAATATCACTGATGCATGTGCACTTAAGTGAAAGCACTCAAAAGATAATATTGTTGTGGTACATGGAAACTTAACATAAGAAAAGTTGTATATTCATGGAGGTTTACGGAATGAGAAATGAGGAGGGAAGGTCTTTTTTGGGTTTTGCACAAACATGATCTGTTAGTGGTCTACACAGGTATGGAAAGAGTGAAAAGCATTTGATGACTTATAGAGTTTAGCAGATGCATTCCAAATCAATAACTTAAGAGATATTATTGTGAAGCCCTAAACTATAAGGTCATACTCTGGGTTAGTGTATTCACCCATCACAAATTCCTGGTTATTAATGCTTGTTGGCATTTAAGCCTGGTCTAGAAGACCAGAACAAAACCCTAGAAGGATGAGTTACATAATGGAACCTGAAATTAGCAACGTGGAAGAGCAACTTGAGATTTTGTGGGTGAATTTAGCAATGGATCAATGCTAAGTCAAACATGTGGAGGCAAAACTTAGAATAAAGATTTTTCCAAGTCAGATTATATAGAATGTCGTTTTGGCATAAATAATTATAGCAGTGATACTGTAAGGTCAGAAACAAAGGAGCTCTCTCCAAGTGAGTGTTTGATTTAAAGAATATAACTAGAACGGAGATATTAATCAAGTGGTAAAACTTAGGAATCAGTATGAATGACTCGAATGTAGAGGTGCTACCGGAATATTATGTGATTAAAGTGTACCAGTGCTAATTAGTTTAAAGGCAAAATTCTATGACTATTAGACCGAAAATATTATATGAGCTAGAATGTTGGGCATTCAGGTAAGATAATCAAAGGTAGATACCATTAAGGATAGGATCCGAAATGAACATTTAAAAAAGAGACTTGGAATGGTAAATGTTAAGATAAAATGAGTGAAAATGTTTATATTTATTAAAGACCAACAAATGCATCTGTTACTAAAATGAAATGATGGAACTTTGAGGAGTTTAGGAAAGGAAGAGGTAGACCCAATATATCTTGGATAGCTAGAGTGAAGAATAACATGAAGAATTTAATTTGCAGGAGTTTATGACAATATTTAAGAAGTCATACAGAATTTGAATATATCCAGATGATTTTATAATAGATTTTCTTAGCTATAGATTATTATTTTTTTAATATTAGTTATAGATTAGTATTAAGTAGGGTGAAATAAATTAAATCTTTATTCTTCATTACCAAGTATTTCACGTTGATTTCTTTTGGTTCATGTAAGCTGTGGCCTGAAGACTTGGCATTTTTGTGGCATTGTCTATTTGCCAATTGTAATCAAATTTGGCTAAATTGATACTCTTAACAATAGATTATCTGATTGTCTTGCTTGATTAGACATAAATAAATTGCTTCATTTATTTCTGGTTGCTTCTGCAGATACAGCCGGCATGATAAACGCTCCAAGCTGCCCGGATGGATATTATCACACCTACGTGATGCCTACCTTAATTTGAGCACTGATATGGCGTTACACATAGCTAGAGAGGTGCGTCGTTTTGATTCGTATACTATCGTTTAGTTAGATGAAATCTTTTCTTATATACTCCTTCTGTCCCTATTTCATTCGCACAATAATTGAAAAAACGACGGGGATAATTGTGTGGATAAGATTAAAAGTGAGAGAAAACGAGAGATGTGTGGATAAGAATTAAAGTAAATGGTGGGGACATCAACCAAAATAGAGATGTTGCAAAGTAAAAGGATAGACCTATGTTACTCGAACACTTCATTTTGTTTCACGTACCCGTGCCCGATACTTGATGCTCGGACATTGGTATGACACTCAGACACTTCATTTTAGGCATAAAATTGAAGATTTAGACGTATCCGACACTTGGACACGTACTAGTATCCGACATCAGTACCCGCATTCAAGTAACATACGGACAAACCAAAACAGAAATGTTGGCAAACTCATGGGAACTGAGAGAGAACCAAGTTACTCTATTGGGCTTCTAGCTAAGCTCAGTTATGACTGATAGAATTTGTTTTATTTCCTGTAGTTCCTCCGAAAGATGGCTCAACCGTATGACAAGACTGGTGCTGGGGGCAAGCGAACCCTGTTGTCTCAGGAAGACATTGAAAAGATGAGCAGTGCAGATGACATGATGTTTTGATTGTGTAGGGGAATTCTGAATCCGCCATTGCTCATGCTCTATGTAGGACTTCATGAATGGTTGTCCTCTCCTAAGAGATAGCTAGTACTTAGCAAGATGTCAGATCTTTGAAGAGACCCGTCGGGGTCTGGCCCGTCGACATTTGTTCATGCCTAGAATTTTTACTTAGCTCATCAAATTTTGTTTTAATTATTTGATTTTATGTTAAGTTGTCTACTCATAAAAATTGTTCAAGATCCGCCATTGGTGAAAAAGATACGAGAAGCGGCCAAGTATACTTTTTTGCAGATATATATTTTAGGTTGAAGCAATATGTTAGGAATGAATCCAAGCTATGAGATCCATGGGGTATCAATGTAGGATTTGTGCTTTAGTCTATAACACTGGATTTTGTAAGCTGGTGTGTTTTAATTTTTTATACCCCACAGTTTCTCTCAATTAGCTTCACTTTTTATTTTATTTTGTCTCATTAATTTTATAATTTTTTATCATGACCTGTTTTTCTTTTTTTATTTCATCCACAAACGTATCTTTTCTCCGTCTTCATCATTCATTGATAAGTCTATATGTGTTTTTGTCTTATTCTCCAACTTAATTCCTAGAGTTGTTCAAAATAGATTTGACAATCTGGTATTAACCTGACATTGTAATCAAATTTGATCTAACTCGACTTCAAAAATGAATTTATAATTGTATAACAACAATTATGGATATAAGACTTGATTGAATCGACTAGAAATACATGAATTGACATCAAATCAATAACTCGAATGAATACTTCTAGCTTATTGAGAGAGATAAAAGGAGTAGGTTTTACTTCTCAATTCTCATTGATAAACATACATAAACATACATTTCAATATCTCTTAATTAAAATGAAAGTCTAATTAAGTGGAGGTATCATATCATAACTTGACACATCCACCAGCTTTAACAACAATAATAATGTTAATGTCAAAATCTTAGTAAAAAGGAAAGATAACCTAGAATAATTCAATCTTTTCATAATTTTTCTACAATAATTTATAAATATGAATAATCTCAACTTTAGAAGACATTTTTCTATTATAAACCCGATAACCTGATAACTTACTATAGCAAGTTTAATATTTTTAACAAAAAATATAAATTTTAACAAAAAATATAAATTAAAATAAAATGTAAAAAAATTGTAAAAAATATTGAAAAAAATTCTAATTCTTTTACATATTCAGAATTTATAATTATAAAATTTTAAAACTTTAAAATAAAAAGCTTATATGCTAATAACGGTACATTTTTTATACTATATCACTATTCACAAATTAAGACAAACTTTAAATCCCCGATAATCATAGGCATTTTACAGTTCGTAACTATTCGTTTTATTCAACAATAAAAATCATAGGCCGGACTAGCTCGCTGGCTGTTGCTGCGCTGCGGTTTCTTTCTCTTCTTTTGAGTTGCTCCTCCCATAATCTGGTAATTACTTTCTCAATTTTCTTAAGATTTTCATTTCTTATGCCTAATTTCTTGTTTTTATTGTCTTTTAGTTTTCAAATCTCATTTTTTGTGACCTAATTCGGTTTTTGGTTGAGGTTTTCTGAGCTCTAATTTGTTTTCAATTAATTTGAACTGAATTAGGGCAAAAGATATTTGTGCTGCGCTACTGACTTACATCCTATTGACTTAGATTACGAGTGTTAAACTGTAGGAATCGGTAGCTCAGTTGATTATTATACTAGTTGTTCATATTATTTGCTTGATTATCTCCCCCATGATTGGCTTTTCTACTCAAAAAGCTCCGAACAAATAGCAAACTTGATATATTGATGGTCAGATTTTATTTGTTTATTTATTTTTTTTGAGTACATGGCACTATGGCAGACTGAAGGAAGGGAGGGGCTAGGTAGAATCGTTACTTGCTCCAATTGAGACAAGATCCAATTATCTGTGGTAGTTAGATTTGATGGCAAGTAAAATGAATTAATGTATTTTAAGTATATGCTACAAGTGATATGGAGTAAATTATTAATGAACTCATTGAATTAGCTGTAATTCATCATTAAAAGGCAAAATTGTCAAAAATAATCTTATCTATTGTTTACACGCTTAAAATAAATCCAACTATTAATTATTTTTTAATAAACCCAACTATTGTGTTAGTTTTCTTGAAGTAGACGAAGAAACTTGCAAGTAATATACCCCAAAAAAGGAAAATTAAAAAACTATTTAAAAAAAGAAAATTAATGAACTAAACCCTGTCCCTCCAACCAAACCCCTTTCCCCACCATCTCCCCCCACTCATCACCACCCTCATCTTCCCCTTTCCCTTTCCAATGATTGTTGTTTTGACTTCTCCATAAAACTTTGAATTTATTTGAGGCATTTTGACGAGCAGTAGGTGTGCATATAAGTTGTCATTTTGGGGTCGACATTACGTCATTTATATGTGTAATCATTTTGTTACAAGCTAGTTAGTGTACTAGTGTGGTAAAAGGTCAATCTCAAAGATGTGCTATAGTGTTGACTAGTTGTGGGAAGTGGGAAAAAAGTGAATGCTGTGAAAAGAAAAAGTAAACATAGTTTTGCAGATAATTGCTAAAGGCGAACTGTTTTGGGAAGAATTTAAGAGTTTGGATTATTCTAGTTAAACAGTAGTTAGGATAAGTGCTATCTAATTCAGAAACGACTAATCCATTTATGTGTTTCGAATAACAACAAGAAAAATTTACTTTTTAAGCCATTTTGACCAAGCTTTTTTATTTCGCGTAGTAAATATGTGATGAATTAGGTATAATTGGTCCGAATTATTTTGAGAAAGGCACTAATAGTTTGGATTATTGTTATTTTTTCAACAAAATTATACCATACCTGTATGGCACCCTATCTTATAAAATTTTAGTGTTGTGTTACTGCAGTTTGTATTGTACTTGTCAGGTTATGGTCTTAAAAAAATTCTTGCTGTTTGTCTAGAATATTGTTTTTGTTCTTGTGATTTGTGTTTTGCCCGACTTTCATGAAAGCGGCTTCTACTTGCATATGATGGTGTACATTCCATTTTATAATCCCAATGTTATTAAGGGACTTAGTGGGCGTTCACCTCTCCCCTAAATGGAGTTTACCTTACCCTTTTGATAACAAATATGTTCTTTCAGATTGACCTTTAATAAGAAGTGTACATGATTTGATGAACCGTTTTATTATGATTGAAAAAAAACGATAATGTTTAACCCATCGAGAATGAGCAACTGCATATGATGTTTTTTTTCCATTTGTGAAAGCTTATTTTTGTGAAATGATTAACTTGTTCCAGGCATGGGAGCTTTCTAGAAAGTAGAAACTATCCTTGGGTTGTTTGGAGTGTTTCTTTCGCCGCTGTATTTTCCTGGAAAAAGGGCCTGGCTTTCTCTGACGATTCATGGGGGAGATTCAAACATCTGGAAAGCCAATTGATTCTCTACTTGAGAAGGTCTTGTGTATGAATATTCTTTCTTCAGATTATTTCAGAGACCTTTACCGTTTGAAGACTTACCATGAGGTGATCGATGAAATATACAATCAAGTTGATCACGTGGAGCCTTGGATGACTGGAAACTGCCGGGGACCTTCCACAGCATTTTGCCTTTTGTACAAGTTTTTCACCATGAAGCTCACTTCTAAGCAAATGCATGGGCTATTGAAACATCCTGATTCTCCTTACATAAGAGCTGTGAGTATTATTGATTATGTATTTTTGGCACCTTCAAGATTGTGATATTTGATTTGTATGTAAATTTGTGTGGCATCAACATGTTTCGATTTGGAAAATCACTTTTCCAGTTTAGCATAAGGAAATCTTGACTTAATGTTGTGCAGAGCTATAGCTTTTATGTTAACATGTACTCCTCCGTCGCAATGAATTTGTCCCATTGTTAAATGGCACGGAAATTAAAAGGTTGGATATAGTGGTTTAAAGTAGTGGGGTATTTAGATATAAGAGAGAGAATATAGAGTAAAAGTGGGGTCATGTCCAAAAATAGAAATTGGGCAAATTAACCGCGCCAGACTAGAATTGAAATGTGCCAAATTCATCGGAACAGAGGCGTATAGTGTCTGGTTGAAGCCTTGAAGGTTTAAGATGAAAGGTTCCATTGCCCTTGTTTTGTTTTCGAGCATGGTAAAGCCTAAAGGTTACTCAATTTTCTTTCTTTGTTTTGGCTTCCTTTAATCTCAATATGTGCTTTCATGTGTTTTGTATCATATAGTTTGATGAAGGACTTAGATTTGAGCAGGTATCTTGCAAACACCTGTGTCCTCTCTTTTTTAAATCCTGACTTTTTGAACTATAGGAAAGTCGTAATTGAAAGTTAAAGTTTCAGCAACTGAAGAAAATATAGAACGTACTCTCTCTATTTATTTATTTATTTTTAATACTTGCCCTGTTTCACTATTTGATGGGAGACGCTTTTCTGTCCCATGGACGACCAACATGTTGGGGCAGAGGGAGCTATTGCCTCTAAGATTCTTCTACTTCGGTAGTTTTTTCTATATAGGATATTTTACTAAATTAGCACAAGGAATTTTTCAAATATCGTATTTTTTTTCATCTTTTTGAATCCAATTTCTGACATCACCGTCAACACTCATAATTTTTAGTTCTGATTACAATATGCTATATCTGCCTCAAGATGTTACTTCTGGTATACAATGATTAATTAAAGTTGCTTTTGCAGATTGGATTCCTGTACCTTAGGTATGCTGCAGACCCAAAAACTCTGTGGAGCTGGTTTGAACCATATATTAAAGATGATGAGGTACTGTATCTGCACTATGCAGTTTTTTGAATAATCGAAGTCCACCCTTCCCCATGATGTTTCCTCTTTTCCTTTTTTCTGTATATTGTGTATTGCTTAGCTTTTGACTTTTTGTGTCATAATACTTGTCTGCTGTAGCTGATGTAGACGTGATTTATTTATTATTTTTCATCTCTTTGTGTGCTGAAATCTTTTTTTTAATACCTGAAGCTTCTTTGATAATCAGATTTTGATGCTGTTTATGTAAATTTTTTCCTTGACCAGACTTTGGCATAGTTGTTTTTGCCTTGTCATATTGTGTGTACTTTTGGGCATGTGTGTGTGTGGGGAGGGGGGAGGGGTTGATAATTGTTATATTTTACATCTCAGACTACTACTTGCTAGTTGCTACACAACTTAATTTTCTATGAGAATTTAGTGTGGGTGAGACTTATTCTTTAGGGTGAGGGAAATGAGTGGTAGAATGTAATTATAAGTTAGTGCAGTGAAATAAGTAGTTCAATTTGCATGCCTAAATAGGTATATTGTAATTTGAGAGGAGCAATCCTGTTTAAAAGGTATTAATAACAGTGTCTTAACTCTTAAGGTGCGAAGAATACTTAATGCATTCCTTAATTATACTGGTGGGAGCCCTAAAGAATTGGATGATAACCCCGGTAAGAAATAGGAATGCAAGGTAAGTTTGGCCTTAATTGCACATTTGTAGTCCTGGACCAAGCTTTTCTTTATGGACCCACGGCGATCATCAGTGGTTATAATGGTAATCAACAAATGCAATTAAGTTGATTTTCTAATTCACTCTTAACAAATACCAAATGTAATGTTGCACCTAAAATCTGAATCCTAGAGTGCACACTTTTTTCCATGTTCTTTGGCCAAGGAACAAATTTTATTGCTTAGGGAAGTGATGGACGTTCGTGGAAATAGCTAGATGAGAAACAATATAATTTGGGGGAGGAACTCCAACTGTATGTTTGAAAGTGGAGTATTGGGTTGGGGTTGGGTTGAGAGTTTATTTCAACACCCTTTTCTGAGCAGGCGAGTGGGAGATGATGGGCTGCAACTGGACCACTGATGTCATTGTCATCCCTAAACATCACTTTTCCTGAATTTTTCTTTGTTAGATGCGAATAGTTGGTTGCCTTGCCTCTTGTTCCTGTTGTTCGCCTCTGCTTCACCACGACTGTTTTTGGTTTGCCAAGACCAGTGGTTCACTGTGTCTACAAATCACATATTTCCTTTCACAAATTTGGTCTTCTACAGAATAGGGGCCATCTTAATTTTATATGTTAGTACCCCAACCTCCTCGAGTCTTTGCTAGTAATGATGTCTTAACCACCACTAGAACCGCTAATCACTAAGATATCTTCTCCTTTTTCCTCCCCTAGTCACCTGACTTCTCTTTGCCGCTGCATTATCTACCTTTGGCAAGCCCATTTTTCCACTAAGCCAACCATCACGCTTGCTCTGGTATCATCTTCAAAATCTCTCTTTTGTATCTTGAAAGCATCAGCAAAACCTAGTTGATTTCTTCTCCGCTACTTTGAAATTTTTTCCGGATAATGCCTAGCAGTTTCCTAAGATCTAAAACCTCCAGATCTTAATTTCGCACTATTGTTGGGGCTAAGGCTTTGGTTTATCGCTGTTAAGCATACCCTAATCTTTCTTCTTTCTCCTGTTCACATATTTTTGGTGGGCATGTTTGCTTCCTTTAAAATCATCTCTTATTGCATGACATCAACACGAGATATAGTATTTGTTCAATTCTGCCGGTGAGTTTGTTCTACTCTGTCGAATTCTATAATAATCAGATGTGATTAATTAGTTGAATTGGAACAATTTTTCTTTGTCTAGAGCCTTCTCCAACTTTTTTTGTGAGTTTATTCCATTTTGCATCCCATTACCTTTTGTGCTAGTGCCGAGTTACAAATCTGGCGAACTTACTCTTGTTTCTTATGGCCGGCAGTACTCTGGTCTCCAGGGAGCCGTGGACTATAGTGGTCTGGCACCATTTGTAAGGATTGTCTTGGTTTAGAGATGATGATATGATTAAGTGGATATTAATGGAAACAAAAATTACAGAAAATGCTTATATGTATTTTTTTAGCGTTTAAGAGGCCAAAATCTCAACCATGAGCTGCAAGCTCCTACAAAAACCCTCAATAATAGTCAGATGTTTTTTTTCTCTCTTCGCCTTCCATTATAGCATACTCCTCTCTCTTTTTTTATATCAACTCTCTACTACTAAGTACTATCTTCTTCTACAAGTTATGTTATTGGCTGATTTATTACTGCCATCCCTATAATACTTGAATAGTTGCATAGGATTAATTTTTAAAATACTTGTGTAGCATTACAGTAATTAACATTTTCAGAATTTCACCTTGCTCAATCTAAAAAGTTGGTCTTAGGTTACATAAAAATTTAAATAAGAAGTAGTGTTAGTAGGAGTAATGTCGTAGTCTAGTGCTTGTACTTGATGTTGTTTGTTATTGAAGAATTATAGCTAATGCCAAGAATCATGTAAACTAGGCTGAAAGTTCATGATCGGATGTAAATTTATAATGGACACATTTTACTTCAATTATCATAATGTGGTCGAAAGTTCATAACCTTGGCCATAATAATACCAAATGGGTCATGAATGATGAAACTATGATAGGGTTTGGCTTCTTGTTTAAGTCTAAATGGTTTTTCAGCTGATGTATTGGTTCATGTAGTCGACCCCAATTTTTTGGGATTAAGGCTCTGGCATTGTGTGGTCTTTTCAACTTCTCAGTCTTTAGATGAATAGGAAACGTTTTTCTAGTTACTAATTATGTTTCAAAGATTTGACAGTTGCAGTTGCATCAACAATGAAGTGTTTGGGTGCATTCATCACAGGAATGATAAGGTTTTGCCATGTGCTCAAGTTTAAATTCCCCCGCCCTTTGCCATGAGTGATTGTTTATTTATACTGTGTATGCTTCTTGGTTTCTTATAACAAGAGGAGTTAGTATAGGAGACATATCATTATTCTTAGTTATCTTTTTGCTGTTTTTGTTTCTACCGGATCCCTAGTTTGTTCCTTTAATTAAATTTTCAATTTAGTTTGTTTCTTGTGCAGGAGTTTTCTCCAGGATCTAATGGTAGAATGACAACTATGGGTGTGTATGTGCGAGACTTACTTCTTGGACAGGTGAATGAACTTGAGAATTATCTTTTGCATGTTAGCATTTCGTAGTAACAAGGATGCTTACTTCTTGCAATGCGTGACTCACGGTATAATTCCTTTGTTTGTGTGCTTAGATAAGGTGTTGTACTCTTGTTAGTTATACTCGATATTTCTAGTCTAAATTTTTAATTTGGGAACTTTGCTAGAGCCTGCATTTTAGCTATATGCTTTTATAAGTTCATATATGTTCTGACTTCTGTCCCTTTTGATGAATTTTTCTGCTGTTCTTTTTTCTTCCTACTGCTATCTTGTTTAGGGAGAGTTGCCATTATCCTTGATCCATGGCTTTTTTAGCAATATTCTCGGAACAAGATGTTGAATGGGGAGTTTGGCCTGTTTGGCCTTTACATCTGTCTGTCTCTTTGTTTCTTTGGTAATGAAGTTTCATGGCGCTATTTTTTTTGCTAAAAGATTACTCTAAATCTCTGAAAACGATTGCCACTTTTGTTGTAACGGCTTGATTTTAGTTTGTTTTTCTCAGTGTTAATCTAATTGCATACCTCATTGAGAAGTGAATAACGCAATGACAAATTAAAGTGACATCAAATTGCTCTAGCTCAGTGGCTTTTGCAGTTCTGTAAGCTTTTACTTTATCTCTCGAGGTATAGTTAGTTATAGTACTGACTAAACTTGCTTTCTACTGGTCTTTGCAGTATTACTTCGATACCCTTTTCCCTCGTGTACCTGTGCCTGTTGTACGGCAGATTGTCTCGCATCTCGAAAAGATGAAGCTGCCTACAAAGTCTTCAGGATCAATAGGAGAGAACAGTCGGATTGGATCAGAAGATACAGCACGCCGTCCTCCTTCCGTTAAGGCTGCTCTCTCTGTTTCTTTTGGCCAGCGTGCTCCTCATCGATCATCAACTAGAGATTCGTCTCCTGTTCGTCGTAACATACCTACACCTCCCTATGACCGGGGTGGCAATGAGGATTCTCGGAGGTCTCCAAACAGGCATCGCAGTCAAAGCCGTGATTTATCTGACAGAGAGTACCCTGGTAGGGATAGGGACAAAGAGAAGAGCCGGGATCGGGAACGAGGAAACTACCCTGACAGAGAGCTCCGGGATCGAGATAGGGACAGAGCAAGGAGCCGAGACAGAGATCGAGATTATGAAAGAGACAGAGAGCGCAGACGTGATTATGATAGAGGCAGGTATTCTGAAAGGGACAGTGGCAGAAGGGATAGAGACAATGGAAGAAATAGAGATTATCGTTCTCAAAGAAGTCGAAGTCGAAGTAGAAGCAGGAGTAGAAGCAAAAGTCGGAGGTCTCCATCTCCCATTTGGAATAGTTACTCGGGCACGCAAGGTGATAAAAGCAAAGAGAAAGCGACAGCATCATCCAATCTGGCCAAGCTTAAAGATCTATATGGTGATTCGGGTGATCAGAAAGGCGATGCGAGCACAGACCGAGGGTATAACAAAAATAGTGGCGCTGAAGAGGTTATTAAATTAGGGGGTGCTAGTTGGAGGTGATAGCCATAGGCATGTTAAGGGGGTGCCTGTGTGCTTTTTCAGTCTTTAATATTAATGTCTGCCTGTTTTTAGGACTGTTAGACCTGAAACAGACTTCTATATTTTTCTCTGTTCCAACATTTTGATGCAATTTTCTGTTGTATATTAGATTTTAGTCATCTCCCATTTCTAACTGAGTCAAATATTTATACTTAAAATTTATTTCTGTCTACAATGGATTATGGTTAACTGACTTTTTAATACTGTGTATTATTTTTCACAAATTATTGTATGAGATGGCCTCATTGAGACATGCACCTTATACTTGAATCAAATTGCCCATCTAATATATATAGTATTAGAATATTGACTTTTGTTTGAGGTTGTTTGAGGTCGTAGCTACTCTTGTGAGAGATCGTCTTTCGGTGGATTATCTCAAAACAAGGATCTCATATACTCATATTTTATAAGAAAAATTGATATTAATAGTTTAATTTTTTGTTTATTCGCTGTAAATAATCTAACCTTTTGATTATCCAACGTTTGCCCTTAGTTCGCTGTGAATAATCCAACCTTTTATTTTAGTTTGATAGCAACATATCCTATTATTACCCATTATTAGTAATAAGGTATGTTGTAGGCAAATTATCACAAAGGTTGGATTATTAGAAAATAGTCAAAAGGTGAGATTATTCATAGCGGATGAGTGAAATGTTGGATTATTAATGTCAATTTTTTTTATTTTCTATTAGTTGACCTATTTACCTCATATATAACATGTCTCACGAAGAGATCGTTTCATAAAAAAATTGTGCTTGGCTGCTTGCACAATTATATCATATATGATATGATATGATCATTATGCATCTCATGGAGAGCATGTCATTAAGCATATACTTCATCCATGAACTTTAATAACCAAACAAACTTAAACCATAATATATAAAGAAAATCATGGCTCCATTGTAAACTCTCATTGATTACATTTACAAACTCTTCATGAATAGAGGTGTTCAATAGGCCGGGTCGGATCAAAATTTAAATGGGCTGGGGCGGGGCGGGTCAAGTCCATTTAAATCCGACCCAATTTGACCCTTTTTTTAAAAGTTCATAAAATAATTTTTTTTATTATACTTTATGGCCCGATGGATCGACCCACTTATGTATATAATAATATCATTTAAAAATATAAAAAAAAAAGTGGTAATTTTTTTCCGCAATTAACACTTATAATTATCCGACCTGGCCCGACCCAACCTTTTACACCAAGGCCCGTTAATGACCCGCCCCATTATTGACCCGACCCGCTAATGACCCGTTGAAATATGACCAGACCCTTGACCCGTTGGGTCGACCCGCCCCATTGAACACCTCTATTCATGAATAGAAATTTGGTCAATTCAACTTATAAACCTTATCTTACCTCAAAATCGATTTGTATATTTTTTGATCGAGTTTGGGTACAATGAAACTAGACAATATAGTGTGTACGTATAGAATACTCGTTCACTATTATTAATATCGAACAATAAAACATGTAGTTTAATGACTAAAAGAACAAAGTATAAAAAAGTCAATCACATTTGTTCGTTGTTACTAACAGGCTGTCTTTATTTCTGTCTTTGTTTGCTTTTACTAACAGCAAACAAAGTTTTAACCCTATTTGACCAAGTTCTTTGTCAGCTGTTAGTAATAGTGAACAACTCTGATCGACTTTTTTTTTTACGTTTTTTTGCCAAAATTGAATCCAAACCTTAGCTTTGGACTGACATACGCTTATTTTAAGAATTAAAATTTTCTAACTTATTTTGGGAATTTATTTTTAAAAAAAACTCTTTTTTTTTCTAATTTCACCTCAATTTAAAAAAAAGTGCAAAAACTCAAACTGCTAGTCTCTTTAGAGATCGTCTCTCAAATACAGCCTATTAAAAATTAATGTTTATTTTTTTTTGAAATGAGATTAATGTTTATTTACCGTATTTTTAATGTCTAATTATATTATATTTAATGTTTAATTATATTATACTTAGATGCGAAATTAGGTCACAAGAATTTGTGAAACTCAAAAGTCTTCTCTTAAACCTCAACTTCCCAATTACGGCATTTTTCATTCCTAAGGCTTAAACCCTAATCCTTCCAATTTTCAGCCATGGCAGGAGGTAGTCAGCAAGCAGTCTCTTTCCTCACTAACATTGCTAAGGCTGCCTTTGGTCTTGGCCTTGGTTTAACTGCTGTCAGTTCTTCTCTCTATACTGTCGATGGGGGCGAAAAGGCTGTTCTCTTCGATCGTTTTCGCGGAGTTCTCGATGAAACTGTCGGAGAAGGAACTCATTTTCTCGTCCCATGGCTTCAGAAACCTTTCATTTTTGATATTCGTACTCGTCCCCATCAGTTTTCATCCATGTCTGGTACTAAAGATCTCCAAATGGTGAATCTTACACTTAGGGTTTTGTCGCGCCCCGATGAACGACGTCTTCCGCATATTTTTCAGGTTCTTGGTTTGGAGTATGATGATAAGGTTCTTCCATCTATTGGTAATGAGGTTTTGAAGGCTGTTGTTGCTCAGTTCAATGCTGATCAGCTTCTTACTGAGCGTCCTAGGGTTTCTGCTCTTGTTAGAGACAGTTTGATCAAGAGGTATTATTTATTTTTAGTATTTCCTAATTTATCATCTTTTTGTGTGTGCATTTTTGTTATGATGTGTTATTGTTTGAAACAAAGATTTTGCAGCTAAAGTTTGGTTGATGGTAATTTTCTTGTTCCTTGAGTCCTTAGAGTTCGATTTTTGTGTCCTTCTTGCTTTCTTTCGCTAGATGTATTAGTCAAATGTGAAACTACAAAAAGTTAGAACTATAGGTCTTATACTATTATCTGATATGCAAATTAGCTTCAAAACATTAGACTAAGGGTCAAATTGATAGATTTTCACAGTAGCATATTAGGCCAAATAGTTCAATGAACTCTGCATTTAAGCATCAAATTTTTTTACCGGATATGTTTTCTGATTATACAATTTATTGGAGGCTATGAGATAAATTTGCTACTTTAAACATGCTATAGTGCAATTCATACATCAGGCTGGGCCGCCATATGCCTGCTGCACGATGATTGCTTTCGCAAGCACGTGAGGGTGCACAAATTTGTGTCTCATGGATGAGTGGACATGCTCTAAAATATATATCTTGATTGGAAAACATAAGAAAGGGTCTTGGATCATAGATATTGAAGACAAAATGGTGAAATCTCTTACCTTGGTTTGGTTGTATGCAATAAAACAAAAAATGCATCAAGTAGAGGGAAAGATGGATCTTTGAGGAGTTAAAAGGAGAAAGGTTTAGCCATCTACGTCGATAACAAGAGTAAAATATGAGATAAGGAATTTAGGATTTATGGAAGCATATCAAAATACTTAATAATGAATGGAGAATGAGAATATATGTAGATGTTTATTGAAATTGATTTTCTCAATCACAGATAAATATTAAATTGCGGGAATTAAGTGTAATCTTTATTAAATGATTATTTGTTATGTTGGTTTGCTTTGGTTTATGTTTGTCTATTCACACTGTTTGGGAATAAGGCATTGCCACTGATGTTTGTTTGTTGTTGATCACTATTGATTGATGATTAGGTGACTCTTAAATGCTCTTTTTATAGTGTTCAATGCTTTTTAAAGTTCAAATTTTTTTTTGCGTAATTTATGATTTGGTATTTTGTTTCTTTTATGATGTTCAAGTGTTTTTGAATTTTAGTTGGAGCTATATCCTCCCAACCTTTTGCTTATATCTATGATATTTCTCTCAACTTAATTGCTATACGCTAAAGCATTGAATTGATATTGTGGGATGCAATTGAAAACTCCTTTGTTGCAAAGAATTATTTGTGAGGGAACGAAAGTGACGGTGGACATATTTTACAGGAAAAAGAAAATGTGTGATTCCACTATTTGTTAATGATATATGGTTGAGGAATGAACAAATAAATGGAACAAAATTTGGGAGTGAAGACCTTGAATTCTTGTTGACTCAGTTGGTAACCGTTAATATGAGACACAATGCAATTGCTTTATGTAATTTTGCAAGAAAGTCTTATGCGGTCATGGCAATTCCTTAAGAATGAAATCCATCTCCCAACACATGCTTTCTTTCTAAATGTGCATTGCCAACCTTTACAATAGAAGTCGTAACTACCGGTAATGAAGATGTGGTAAAGAAAAAGGATATGTAGTGAAGAAGCACATCCTTGGACATTTCATGAGACTTTCCTTCTAGCTTGTAAATTCATTATTGCTGCCTGATACAACGATAATTATTTTTTATGATTTTTTTTCTTTGGGAAAGTTGCCTTTTATTAGGTAGCAATATTGGTTCTCACAATTTAATTGTGGGTTATTATTTGTTGAGTTGGTCTTGTAATCTCTCTTTGACGTTATATGTAAGGAGCATTGGTGTTACCTTGGGTTATATGGTGAAATATCAGATGTGATTTTTTATTATGTGGAATTAATTACACTCCCTACTATTCAGCATAAATGTCCCATCTAGTTTTTTCACACTTGCCGAGGCAACATTCTAACCCTTAATATCTAAAATTATTCTTAATTAAAAATTATAAAAATTTGATATTAATAATCCTTACATTGAGACGAATTAAACAAGATCCCACATAACTATGTTTAACTTATAGATTAAGAGTAAAATACAAATTAAGAGTGATGAGTGAATAGTGTCAAAAAATTTAATGGGACATTTAGGCTGAATATGAGATAGTATTATAGTTACCTGATTTGACTACTAACAATTGAATATATTTTAACTAGGTGGAAATGGAACTAAAGTGAGCTGAATCAAAGTAAACCAAATTGAAAACTGAATTAAACTGAATGGATAGTGAAAATGTGAAATATGAGAGTGAAAGTGATAGCTATATAGAACTAAACTTAACTGGTTAACTAGTCCATTGAATTGATTAGTAGTCCTAGAAATAGAACTCTATTCATCTGTTGTCAATATTATAAATAGCAGTTCTGTTTCTTACAATCCATGAGAGGCTCGGCTCTAATATTGTTTTCTTTGATGGTCTCTTAGTCAATACCAAATCTGAAAGGATATCTTTGTGCTAAAAACTATATTGGGAATCAAGGTTGCTCTTGTTTTTCAGGGTAATAATAGATAATTTTTTAAAATGTTCTTCCTGAGGTGAAGTTGATTTTATATTCTTGTCTGTTCAGGGCAAAGGATTTCAATATTATATTGGAGGATGTTGCAATCACGCACCTCTCATACGGTGCAGAGTTCTCTAGAGCAGTTGAGCAGAAGCAGGTAGCACAACAGGAGGCTGAAAGGTCCAAGTACGTGGTTATGAAAGCTGATCAAGAGAGGCTTGCTGCAATCATAAGAGCAGAGGGAGAGAGTGAATCGGCCAAATTGATTTCTGAGGCAACTGCATCAGCTGGAATGGGTCTGATTGAGTTGAGGAAGATTGAAGCTATGAAGGAGAATGCAGCTACAATGGCAAGGTCTGCTAATGTAACATATCTTCCCAATGGAAACCAACTTCTTCTGGCAATGAACGCGCCCGGACGTTAAGAGCAAGGTGAGTTGGCTGTGAATGAATGCTAGGTTGTGAACTTGTGATTAAGATTCTGAATGTATGAAAAGTTTTGAGCGTTTACTGGCGACTTGTTTTGTTTTTGCTTTATAGTGTTTTTCTGTAGTCCCATTGTCCAAATTGTAATGTTAATTTTCTTGTTGAAGATAACATTTGAAGGTCCTGCTGATAATTTTAGATTCGATTGTAATTGGGTGCTTTTGCGGAAGTCCTCCAAGTTATAGACTTTTAGATTCTTCCATAGTGACTAAGACGTAAAGGAATGGAAGCTCTAAAACATGTTCTTTTGATTTGGATCACTAGAGTAATTTATTCAAGGATTGGCAGCTCTGGAATAGTTTAGAAGGATTTGCAAAGCTCTCCAACTTATAAATTCCTCCCTGATCTTAAATTGAAATTTAAACAATTTTACTTGTCTTTCTTTGTTTTTGGTGTTTTATGTTTTAGTTTTCTCTTCTATTGATTCTTTTGTGCAGTGTTCATTCCATAAGATCCTTCTGATGTCTTGATCACTTTCTTATGTGTATTGCATATTTTGTTGTTTGCTGTTTGCGGCTTCCTGTTGTTGTCTACTACAATCTTTTCTTTAAGTTTATAGTTGGGAAGCATGAGCTTAGTCTTGAGAAGGATTATGCTAGCCACACACTTGAATGCTCACTTTTGTATACTATAACTTTCACTTACTTCCCAGCTGTTGCTCCTGCCTCCTGGAAAAACCTTTTCTTCCTGAAATGACCTTATTTTCAAATAGGAAAGCAACCCTATGAACTAATGAAGGTGCAGTATAAGACATAGGGATGGCAACATAGTCCGATCCGACTCTATTTCGACTTGATCTGAGGAAAATAGTAGTCTGAGAAAATAAGTCTAACTCGGAGCAAAGCCGGAGGACGTAAAATCCGAGACGGAGGTGCTGGTGACAAAAAGTCTTTTATCTGGATCAAAGTCGAAATATGCATAATCAGACGAGCCCGACTTGTTGCCATCTCTAATTAAGACGTGTGTGTTGATATGTTTATCTGTAGGCTTAGGCTTAGAACTGGTCCTTTGTAAGAACTTTTCGGCTCAAAAATGTTCTGTTCCTGTGTGGTATTTGCTGGTTTTTGACTCTAACCGACAATAAAGAGATGCAGTTTGAATGTTTGATGTTTTTTGTGTGTTAATCTATGCAGGTTTGTGGATGAGAAATGAGCAATGTCAACCTTAACAAACAAAAGAAAATGATGGTTCGTTCTTCTTACTGATTAATTTGGTAGTTAGGAATACTTATAATGATACTTTCAATTCACTGGGATATGTACCAGTGAGTGAATATTATTTGAAAGAGATGTATTCATTGTTTTTATTTCTACTTTCTCTATGATGGGATTTCAATATTTTTGTGTTTTTCTGTTTTGTTATGATTTATGATTATGATTAGAATTTAGAGGACAACGACGCGACCTTCTCTTTTAATTATGGGAAACTATGGTACTAAGTTTTTGCACTTTATCAATGACACATTTAAGTTTTTTCGATTATTAATGGTACCCTCGTGTTATTGAGTGTCTTTGTACGGTAACCTTTTCTAGTTTTTTCGTCCAAAGCCGCAGGGTATTTTTCTTTTTTTTTTTATTTTTCAATTTCACACATCAAAAAAATTAAAGAAAGAAAAAAAGTTAACGATTTTGGACGGAAAAAAATTGAAAAGGTTACGGTTGTAAGACGCTTAATAACATTAGGGTACTATTAATGAGTCGAAAAAACTTAGGGGTAGCATTGATAAAGTGTAAACATTTAGAGCTACCATCGGTAATTTCCCATTAATTATTTGTTCCCATTGGAACTTTCAAAATAATTATTTTACCAAATTAAATGGAGCTAATAATTACTAGTTACTACTAGTTCACTTCATATCTTTGTGTAGAAGCTATCCCCTACTCCCTTTCAGCAAAACTTTCGCTAATCATTATTGTGAAATCAAAACATTATTTTTTTACACTTTCTTAAAAAGTTAATTGATAAGGACTAAGACGTTAAAAAAATTTCCTTATAAAATTGGAATGTTTGAAGTATTCTAATGTAAAAAAATTACTAAAATTGATAATTTCATTCTTTTAATATAAAGAATATTAATATTGATGATTTCATTTCTTTTTGTCTTTATTAAAATAAAAAGATAAAATTGATAATAGTCACATTTTTGTTTTTTTATTTGTATTTTTTGTTCCACTCAAATTGTGCTATATTTTTTGTTAACCTTATATTTTTTTAAAAAATTTTCATTCACGCCTTTCTTACACCTATTTATCATGTAATAAATTATAAATTAAACTGAAAATGAAAGAAATGTAAAATAATTAGATGTTTTGAAATTGCAAAGGCAACAAAACAATGAGTTTTAGAATACGAGGGTATAAATCTTCTCCTAAGTTTTTTTTTTTTTAAATTTTTTTTTTAATATCTCCTAAGTTATATATATTGTAGTATAGATCTTTATCTATTTTTCAATTGTATTAAAGTATAAATTTTCTGATACATATTATAGGATACTAACATTTAATACAATTAAAAAAATATTGGTGTCCTCAATAAATTAAGGAAAAAAAATAAAATATTCAATTTTCAATTATTGCTTAGTTTTCAAAAAAAAAAGCAATTATTACAAAACTGTGATACCAGGCTGCATACACAAATAGAACAAATGTACACGAAAATTTTGAAGTACACTAAGACAACAATGGAACTGCTACACTGTGGTACAATAAGAAACAACGACGACTTATGCAACAAACCAAGCAATCACTCGCACAGGTCGAATCGAAGGGAGAACTATTAATACACGTTGCAGAGGACGAGCCATGACGGAATGTATGATCGTTACAACCAAAAACAACTCAAGATATGATGTTTTTACTTATCCGCAAGGGCTATAAGTTGATCAACAACAGCTGGTTCCGCCAGAGTGCTGATGTCTCCGAGTTCATCTAGTTGTTTTGAGGCGATCTTTCTTAAGATTCTTCTCATTATCTTTCCGCTCCTTGTTTTAGGGAGGCCAGGTGCCCAATGAATCTTATCAGGAGCTGCAAATGCTCCGATCTGCATATACACAGAGTTTAAGAATTCGCAAACTGTGGATTGGACACCTTGAAGTGTCGATCATTTAGATTTTAGTGAAAATCGAAAGAGGTCACAAATCACTAGAGGAGACTTTGAGGGTGTGCGGGGTGATTGACCGCATAGGGCCTCTTATTTCTCCCATATATGAAAAAGTTAAATAAAAAAGAGATATGATAACTTTACTAATAAAATAAAATATTTACTATAAATAAGGCACAAAAAAAAAGTTTTGCACAGGGCCCAAATTTTTCAAGACGGTTGTGCAATTCATTTATGATTATCGTCTTTAATGTACTACTACGTGTGCAAAAACAAGTCGGTGCGGGTGAATGGTGATCACAAAACTAACCTGATTTCGGACGGTCATTACAAGACTTTTACGAAGTTCATCACTGTAAGAAACACCCTCGACCAAGGTAACAAATGCATAAATACCTTGCCCTTTAACCTGAACAAGATATAAAAGTTGTAAAGACGGAAGGGAGGCGTAATATATCTTGTACAATCAAAGCAAACGAAAAAAAACGAGTTGCACGAATGTGCGATAAGAGTCCCCCTAATTACCTCATGCTCAACTCCGACTACAGCAGCCTCAGCACATTGAGGGTGTGAAACTAAGGCAGATTCCACTTCAGCTGTGCCGATACGATGACCACTATGCAAAACACAAAAATTCGCGACAAATTGTCATTTGATGTGCTACTTTACACTATTGATCCTTTAAATCCGGTCAATATGATAACAGGAGATACCTCACGTTGATGACATCATCCACTCTCCCGGTGAGCCAGTAATAGCCGTCTTTATCCCTGGGACATACAAGCGAATACTTCAGCAAATGAAAATAAAGAAACAAGATCCAGTCGTTGAATAAGCCAGTGTCGCATATCATCATCATCCCAATGAGTCCCGCTCAATGCCAATGTTGCGTAATTAGTGATTATATTCATAATATGTCTTCTACGGAATAATATAAACGCTAGCTACAATCATTGGAGAGAAAAGATTATTACCTGCTACAGCCATCACCGGTAAAGTAATAACCAGGGAACGGCTTGAAATAAGTGGTTTCGTATCTTTCATGATCGCCGTGGAGTGTACGGAAGGCGGATGGCCATGAGTGCTTTATACACAAGTATCCGCTACATTGACCTTCTATCTCATTGCCCTTCTCATCTACAATGACAGGCTGTACGAGGAACGGTGCGAAATGAGAATGCGTTGGGGCGTAAATGATGAATATGAGGGATTAAAAAGCGGAAAAATGAATTTTGCAATCAACCTGAACACCGAAAAAAGGATAAGTGGCAGAACCGGGCTTCTGTGCCCAGCCACCTGGTAAAGGAGTTATCTGTCGGAAGCCAAAGTCAATAACACGTTAAACTGTGCTAAAATTAGTCCATAAACAGTCATTGGATATAAAAAAATTAGGGGAAAGAGTATTTCACCCACCATGAAACCGCCAGTTTCGGTCTGCCACCAAGTGTCAGAGATGGGACACCTGGATTCTCCAACAACATTGTAAAACCATCTGAAAGAAAGCACATTCAAGGTTAATACGGGCGATCATCATAAAAGGTCCAGAGGACGAGGGAGTGAGAATTGAGGACCTCCACGCGCTAGGATTGATTGGCTCCCCCACACTTCCTAAAACTCTTAAGGATTTGCGTGAGTACCGGGTAACAGGCTGCATAACAAAATGAGCAAATTTAGTAACAAATTGAATGCCCGCACATTAAAAATCTATACTTCATACATATATAAAGACTACAAGAAAAATCCGACACATGAACATATAATGTACTAAACGTTAGGTAACTTCCGAGATTTGTTATGATGTTAAGATTTCTAAATATTGCGGAGTGTGAGTCTTTATGTATATATATACCTCAGTGCCCTCGCGCATAAGAGATCTGATCAGTGTAGGAGCAGTGTAGAATATTGTCACTTTGTATTTATCAACAATGTCCCAACAGCGTCCAGCATCCGGGTAAGTTGGAGTCTATAACACAATCAAGCGAGAATAAGTAAATAATCAGATACTTTAACGTTAACTACGCACACATTTGCGGTTCCATAACCAGATTAAAACAAGAGTTCAATGACAGCAATGACTGATTTCAGACGTTAAACAGTATTTCAATTGAACACTTCATCCCCCTTTCCTAAAAGATAAAGATTAAAGATCTCAATACATATCCAGATACTTAGCACATGTATCCTACAAATAGCTTATATGCAGACTGGATATAAAACTAACATTTAAAAAAAGTGGGATGTTTATTCATCTAAACAGAGGTATTCATTCACTTCATCGAGTTGATTTCGGGCTAGATGTTTCAGATCGGTTTGAAATCGGGTTTTGTGCCCATACTTTTTGACATAATTATAGATCATTTTTGGAGTCGGGTCAAATCGGGTTCGGTTACAACATTGGGTAAATTTCGGGTCATCGGATCTATTTCGAACATCTCTACGTCTAAAAGACTCGAGGAAGAGGCAGCATAGTTACCCCTTCAAAGACAAGACAACTAGCTCCGTTCAGCAAAGGGCCATATGTGACATAACTGTGTCCAGTGATCCAACCACAATCAGCTGTGCACCTATGTATCACATCCAAGAAGAAATTAAGAACAATTCTACAAATGTTTTCATAAGCACATTAAAAACGGTACGAAGAAAAATATATAATATAAACAAATTGATTATAGTATATATCTATACCAGTATATATCGGAGGGCTTGTAGTCAAAGGCATACTTAAATGTTGTCGCGGTGTACACCATGTATCCTCCAGTAGTGTGCAGGACACCCTACACGTGATTGAACGTGTTAAGAATTCAAAAGTTAAACAGCAAAGTTGATCAACAACAATGGCAAAGCCTTAATCCCGACAATATACTTACGGTAGAAAGTTGATCAACTTTGAATATTCAAAAGGCGTTGATTACATAGAAAGCATAGGCACCCATTATACATACCTTGGGTTTCCCGGTGCTTCCACTTGTATAAAGCAAGAATAGAGGATCCTCTGCGTCAACCCATTCAACATCACAGGTACAAGGGTACTTTGGCACAACATCCTGAAGAGCAAATCCCAAACGATTAATTACTAGACACAGATTGCCTATTGTCATCATACCGAGTCATAACAGAACCAATTATGTAACAAGACCAAAAATGACTGCAAAGGGAATTCACGCATGCCCATCAATGTCGGATAAACATCGCTGGAAAATCATACTGACCTGCCACCAAATATCTCGTCCTTCAGTCCATTTGGTGTTCTCTCTTTTCATAGCTGACTGGTTTTCATATGTTAAGCATACATCTGTTCAAATAATTAAAAAAAATTATATTTTTACTTCAGATTCTTAAGCTTATAGGGAAAATTTTCAGATTACACAACAGAAATGCAACTAGCACCCAGTAAGAACACAAAGGCTCCAAATTGAAAACAATAGAGTATTAAGTATCAGGGTAGCTTCCACAACTCATCAAATTGCATCTTCTTTTATACAGACGGCAATGAGCATTCATAATCATACTTGTCAAGATTCGTTTTGTGGGGACAACAATGAATCAGACAATTTCATCTCAACTTATGTAATAAATGCACCATTTAGAAAAGCGGAAATTTGGATTTTCAAGAAGGTTAGAAAAGGAAGAGATATGCCAAAGTTGGCCTCAATACCGACAGTGAGAAATGATATACAAAATTGGGACATATGACATCAGATCAGAATGAATGAAAGAGTAGAATATGAATGGATCCTGGATGGTCATTGAAACTGATTATCTTATTTGTAGATTTGGATTAGATAGGCTGAATAATTACCATACAATTTTTACCAACCATCTCTCACATTGACTTGTTTCGGTTCATGTCACTGATCCCATGTGTTGGGATCAAGGTTTTAGCATTTCTGTTATCAGCAATGAATTCCATATAATCAGAAATTGAACATTATGTAAAAACAAAATTTTATATCAAAGTATACAAGCGAATCATGGTCATACAAATCATATCCTTTCCTTTTCATTCAATCAGGTCGCCAACTAAAAACACAAGTATTGATTATTCATCAGGCAATTTGACTTCCATGGACCAAAATTTGTCCATTGCATATGTATATGTTTAATTGTCTTTCAACTTAGTTACCAAAAAACCACTAAACACAAACACAAAACATTTGGGCTTCAGCTGCTCCTAGACTTAAATATTAGCAAACTCTATTGTAAGTCCCTCCCTCATTGGTGGGATTTTGGACGGGAAAACAGGCAGTACGACAATAAAAGAAATTTAGCCTGGTGTGTACCTACAGAAACGCCGTCTTTAGCTGACTGAACGATAGCAGCATCTACAATGTCTTTGAGTCCAATAACCTTTGCTCCTCTTTTGACGGCATTGCAAGTGAGGACAACTTTTGGCTTGCAATCAGTGATCCTTTGCGCAAGTGATTCGGCAGAGAATCCAGCAAAGACAACCTAAACAAACACCCATATCAGAAAGAAGTGATAAGAAGCAGATTAGTTAAAATTTGAAATTTTAGATAGCTATTGAATTCGTTCAAGAGAAGCACATAAGCAAAAGGTTTGAGAAGTACCGAGTGAATAGCACCAATTCGAGCACACGCCAGCATTGCAATTGGAAGTTCCATGAGCATAGGAAGATAGATGATGATGGAATCACCCTTCTTAACGCCAACATCTTTCAAGTAGTTTGCTAGCTGTTGAAAACACCCAAATTATCACACCAAACAAGTCAACTTAGCACAACTTTTCCATCAATCAAACTAATAGTCTAGATCAGCATCACATGATTTCTAATCTTCAAGCGAATCGCGAATAAAAATAGCAAATCATGGTCGTTTTAGTCTTTTGGGCCATTTTGTTCGAATCACGAATTCAAAAGGTGAATCAGATTACACTAGTCTAGATCCAAACCAAAAAGAAAGAAACAACTAAAACATTTACCTGACAAACTTTCTCCAAAAGCTGGCTAAAAGTCAACTTATCATCCAAACCAAGATCATTCCCTTCCCAGTATAATGCAATTTTATCACCATTTCCACTCTCAACATGTCTATCCAAACAATTATAGCAAATGTTGGTGATCCCACCTTTGAACCACTGCACAGATCACAACAAAATAAGTGATCAACCACATTCCTTCAAAAGTTAAGATTTTCCAATAAAATGATCAAAATCATGATTTTTGAAAACAAATAACCCATACCCACCTCAATATTTATAGTTCCATTTCTCACATCAAGATTTTCTGAACAAACTTGCTCTCCCCATTTCTTCTTCCAGTAAAACTCTGAAGCAATATCAGACCAAAACCCTGCTGGATCCTCTACTGACCTTTTATACATCTCCAAATACTTCAAAACAAAAAAAAAATAATCAAAATATAGCAAATTCCAACAAATCAATAACAGTATAACAAATTTGATTAAACCATCAAACCCAACTACCATTTTCTATAAATAGAAAAAATTTAACACCCAAAAAACCCAATAAAAAGCAGAAAAATCACCTTTGAAGGAGAAGAAATAAGTGCATTGCTCGAAAAATCTTGGTTAGGAAAAACATAATCATTTTCTTCAGAAGCAAGAGCTTCACCAAGAATCACAGCATTCAAACTAGGTATATTTCCAGCCCCAGATGGGAAAATTGGCAAAGATTCAACATGTCTGAGGTGATTTTCCGTCGTCAAATTCTTCATTTCCGGCGACCCAAGATGAAATCACAACGACCCGTTTAATAATAAAATTGACTAAAAACAGGACCCAGATCGCAAAACAGATGATTCCTTTTGATATTTGTTGATGCAAGTAGGTGGGTATTTCTAGTATTAATGCTGCCACTATATAATAATCTGGCTTGACCAGAGGGTATTTGACTTTTTTTTTTTTTTTTTTTGGAAAATTTGTCGTCAATAATCTGATCTATTGTCCATGCTGTGAATAATCCCAATTATTGATTATTTCTAAATAATCCGACTTTTGTATGTTTTTTGCTGACAGCACCCCTTGCCACATTTTAACCGACTATTGTAGACACTTACTAGCCGTTAAGCTCATTTCGTCCTTCTTATGCTTCTTTGTTGGTCTACCCCAACTCCACTTTGGCGGTAGGTAGCTATAGTAGTCGGTTAAAATGTGGAAAGGGGTGTTGTGAGCAAAAAAAATTAAAAGGTCGGATTATTTAAAAATAATCAATAGTAGAGATTATTCACAACAAATTGACAATAGGTCGGATTATTCAAGACAATGTTTCCTTTTCTTTTTACTCTCTCCCACTTTAAATAATCGCATCTGATTGTGATACGTTGTATGGAAAAATATCATATAATTTCTCTTTGAGTGTATGGGTATGATTTGTCCGCATATTTCAAGAAAAAGAAAACTCTCAGTTAGATCCTACCTTGTGCGGGATACCGAGAAGGTCCTTTAAGCACAATTTATTCTGCTTTTATTAGATTTTCTTATCAAAATTAAATTGAAAAATTCAAAGAGATTATAGATCTAAAGTTCTGATACGATAAGTAATTAAATGGGAGTATCATTTTCAACACATTTTTTATTGGACTCAAAAACAAGACGTGTAGATCTCATTGGCGCCTAATGGTGTTTAATTAATTAGTTAATTAGGCTAATAGATCAAATTATTGTTGTAGTTAGTGCTAATGGAATGAAAAAAGGAATAGAAAACATGTTGAAAGTTTGAAAAGTTTGACTAATAAAAATGGAACAACTAATTAAGCTTAACAATCATAGGTAAGTTTATTGGTCGTGTGTTTTTCAAAATTTGATTTTCATCACTTACATAGAATTAAGGAAAAATTGATATTATTAATCTAATCTTTTACCTGTTCGCTGTGAATAATTCTACCTTTGGATTATTTTTTTTAATTTAACATTTGCCCTTGGTTTATTATCGGTACACCCTTTTATTAAATAATAATTCAACTTTTGTCCTTAGTTTGTTGTCAACATACTCTTTTAACATGCTGACAGCAAACTAAAGGCAAAGGTTGGATTATTATTAAAAATAATACAAAGTTGGGATTATTCACAATGGATAAATGAAATATTGGATTATTGATTTCAAATTTTCCTATAATTAATTATTTATATTCTGTATGCTATTGTATAGATTCTCTGTAGCCTATCCGAAATAAAAAATAACTAAGTAGTAAGCCAACAAGATATGGGTGAGTTAAGGTGACAAACAATCCATAAATGTACTCTCTTTAAATGAGGATTAGAGGAAAGTGGTCTATTTTTACCCAACAGTAAAAGAAATTGAGAAATATGATGAGATGAAATTGAGAAATAGATATAGTCTTATGGAGGAAACTTGAATGGGTGAATGGTGATTTAGAGTTACTAAAAAGGGGAAGGAAAGTGCATGCAATGAAGTATTGTTGATTTTGTCTTGTATGTATAAATAAGACTAAAGAGATGTTGGTTGGTGTGATGGCTTCACAATGTGAAGTTCACATCATTAGAGCATGGGGGAGAAATTCAACTAAACCATAAAATAAAAAAAAATAAAAATAAAAAAGAAGAAGAAAGTTTGCTTAGTTTGCATCAAAATAATTACTTTCTCCGTTCTATATTACTTGCACCAAATTATCTTTTGTATTATTTATATTTTATTTTAATTTACATATTTCGGCTAATATATGAGGAAAAAAACAGTCATGTGGGATCTTGTTTTATTCTTCTCGTTGCATATTTCATAATATCAATTTTTTATTTTTAAATAAATAACTTTAAAAATAAATGATCCGACAAACGCATTAGATTGTGCAGAAATGTGTTTTGTGCTATTTTTGAACAAAGGAAGTAGGGTTTTTGGACCCCATTGCATGGATGATAACTTTGAGGAATGGTCCTTGTGTTGTTGCCAAGCCATTGGCATATATATGATATATCCATTCTAAACTAATGATATAACACTAATCATTTGTACATTTTTGTACTTTTGTAATTTACTAATCTTTGTTTTAGGTTGATTTTGATTATTATGATGATGTTGAGTTTATGTTGTTAAGGTAAGAAATAGGGTTTTAAACCAAAAACTTACTATTAAGAAGAAATTAGTATACTAGTTTTGTAATTGTGATGCTTTAGATTCATATAAGATGAAAGCTGAGTTGTAAAAGAAATTCGGGTTGATATTTATCCGACTTTGAAAATAGAACTACAATGGTGTGAAAATCAATGTAGACATATGATTGAAGATAACCCGAAATATTTGATTATATCAGTTTAATGACTCGAATAAACACCTCTAAATAGAAGAATTGATAAATTTCATGATGTTTTCTATTGACTATAAATGAGTTGCTTTATAGAAGTTAGGCATTGAAATGGAATTAGAATATATTGTAATGATTAATTGATATATTAAATATATAAATGGAAAAAAATTGTAAATTTCATTATAGTAATTACTTTTTTGGATTCCCAAATTATTATTTGTGTTTTCTAATTTTAATTCAAGATTATTAGATACTACTCCTGATTGTTAATATTTGCTATATTTTTTAATTTTACACTATCGAATGCATTATAATATCCATAGTTACACATGATAAAATTATTATTTAAAGATGATATCATGAAAATATATATTTACATGAATTGAATATGATCCATGTAACTATGTTTGTTCGTACAAATAAGAAATAAAATATTAAATATTGCTCGATAGTTATTGACTATTGTTATAACTTGTAGTCTTGGGCGCGTTTAGGCGGGTAGCGATCAAGCTTGCCCTTACAAACCTACCTGCGAACCTAAAATTTCAAAAGCTCATCCGCTTTAGCGGGTTCACTTTGTTTGTCGCTACATGCCCTCTTTCTTAGTGGGTGGGACCTGAGGGTAAACGAGTTTTTTTATTTTATAATCAAGTAAATAACTATATTTTTATATTCTTATTGTTGGTTCATGACTTATGGCGGGTATAAGTAAATAACTAAATTGAGTGAAACAAAGAAATTAAGTACTAAATACTAGTATTAACTCCCTTTCAACACATGAGTTCTATTTTTTATTTAATCGCCTATAATTTATATTATGTTCTTAAAATAGAGTACAAGTTAGAATATAGTTAGGGGAGACTTTGTCTTCGATTCAATGTAAATAAATTTGACTAAAATGATTTTTTTGAATAACTTATTTTTGGATTACTGGGTAGGCTAAAAAGAGAAACAACTAGGTGTGGATATGGATATTAAAAAATTGTTCTAAATAATCCTACATATTGTCCCTCTGCTGTGAATAATCCTTACTAATGATTAAATCTAAATAATCCAACCTTTGTATATTTTTTCCTGATAACATCCATTTTTTCATTTTAACCGACTACTATAGTCTGTAGTACGTACTAATCGTTGCACTCACTTTTTCTTCCCCTTATATTTCTTCGTTGGTCTAATCATACTCCTCTTTGATTGTGGTACCTATAATAATAGGTTAAAATAGGACAAGGGATATTATTAGCGAAAAATATATATAAAAAAAATAAATTTTTAAAAATAATTAATAATTAAATTATTTAGGACAGATGAGCAATAAGTGGAGTTACCGGAGAACAAATCTATCGTCAACTTCCGCAACGTCCATCCGTTCACAAGTCGAAAAGTGAAAACCCCCAAATCAATTTCTAATCCTAACGCAAGAACCCTAATCGAAGCCTTAACAATGGGAGCAACCACACCAAATGATCCCTCTAAAGAAGCAAACCTAGATCCATCACCAGACGAACAACAAAAACAACGTTCTGAAATCTACACTTACGAAGCACCATGGCATATCTACGCCATGAATTGGAGTGTTCGTCGCGACAAAAAGTACCGACTCGCTATTGCTTCCCTTACTGAACATGCCCAAAATCGAGTCGAAATCGTTCAACTCGATGATTCTACTGGTGAAATCAAATCTGACCCTTCTCTCTCCTTTGACCATCCTTACCCACCCACTAAAGCAATTTTTATTCCTGATAAAGATTGTTCTAAATCCGACCTTCTAGCAACGTCATCCGATTATCTTCGAATTTGGCATATAAACTCAGATTCTTCTAATTCGTCTAAAGTAGAGCTTAAATCATTCCTTAATGGCAACAAAAACTCAGAATATTGTGGCCCATTGACTTCTTTTGATTGGAATGAGGCTGAACCGCGTCGTATTGGGACTTCTTCAATTGATACGACTTGTACAATTTGGGATATTGAGCGAGAAACTGTGGATACTCAATTGATTGCTCATGATAAAGAGGTTTATGATATTGCTTGGGGAGGTGCTGGGGTTTTTGCGTCTGTTTCTGCAGATGGTTCTGTGAGGGTTTTTGATTTAAGAGATAAAGAACATTCAACTATTATCTATGAGAGTTCTGAACCTGATACTCCTTTGGTTAGATTAGGGTGGAATAAACAAGATCCAAGATATATGGCTACAATTATCATGGATAATCCGAAAGTTGTAGTTTTGGATATCCGTTTTCCGACACTTCCTGTCGTTGAATTGCAAAGGCATCAAGCTAGTGTTAATGCCATTGCTTGGGCTCCTCATAGCTCTTGTCATATCTGTACTGCTGGGGATGATATGCAAGCTTTGATTTGGGATTTGTCTTCCATGGGTCAGCCTGTGGAAGGTGGGTTAGACCCGATTTTGGCTTACACTGCAGGAGCTGAGATCGAGCAGCTTCAATGGTCGTCGTCTCAGCCTGATTGGGTAGCTATTGCTTTCTCTAATAAGCTTCAGATTTTAAGGGTTTGAACTGGATTTTGTTTGTTGGGGGAGGTGGGTGGTGTTGATTGAATGATTGTAGCATATCTGTCTATTAATGGAAGGTGAAATTTCTATCTATTCTACTGAATGGTGTTTGTTGAATTGGTTTACTCCATTTGATGTGAAATCTGGTTTTATTCTATGTCCTTTCAAAGAAAGTGATGCAATTAGTAATTTGTATTGAAATGATGCTTTTAACAATTCAAGGTGATCTTATGATTGTGTTTGAGTTGTTTTAGTTAATGTGGTGAAAGAAGTTCTACACTTGTTATGTTAAGTTCTGAATGAAATTTGTGATGTTGAAATTTGTGGTGATTATGTTGAAGAATGATTAATGAGTGATAGGATCACCTAAATAGAAGTTAAAAGATTGTATGATGAAGCTTAGAATAAAGAATCATGTATGATTCAGAACCAGAATCTTGTTTCCCAGCCATTTAAAAGATTTTACACCCTCACCCCCCTTTCGATCTGATACACAACATCAGAAGCTCTAGCTTCGATATGCCTTATGTAGCAAATTTAAAGGAATTCAAAGGGATGTAGAGCCATAGAGGTGTGTTCATTTTGCTGTTCTGCCTATTGACTTTCTGTTTTAGCTTAATGGGGAGGAGTTTCGTCCTGTTATTCGGTTGCTGCGAATTTTTGAGTTCAGATTTATGATGGGTGTTTCCACGGATTATAATATGCGGAATACTAAAACCTGCTAAAATGTATACCCTTATCATATCAATCCCTGCATCAGTGATTTGGCCTTGATCGTAGATATTCTCGTGTTCTTGCAGTCGATCTACTTGATATTTCATCTGTGTAAGTTTAAGTTATAGGTTTCTCTCTTGGAAGGCCATTCTCGAGCCGGGGACTCTTTGATCGCACTCTCCTTTTATAGGTATGAGTTGGCGTCGTTCCTTCCTCTCCAGACCCTGGCCATAGTTTTCTATGAGCGAGATACACCGGGTACTATGATGATGTAGTTTTCTACCAGAAAAACTACTTGCCTAATGGTGGTAGGAGATGTATTAACATTCTACTATGGGTTGAAGTTTAAGGAGATCTTAAAAGTCGTTGAGATGTTGATTACTTCTTGGTCTCACTTATTTTACATCATTTAGAATTCTAATTTGAGTATTTATTGCATAACAATTGGCAAGTATGGATGCCGAATGATAAATGCTTTCAATCATTTGTTTTTTACATCTTCCACTTTTTTTTTGTTCCTTCCACTCTTTTTTCGCGGATTTTATATAAACTTACAACTTAAATAATTATAAATGTATAATCGGATGATTGTATTAAGATATTATGTTTTTTCATATAATTCTTATTGTTGATTATCAAAGGTTGCCTGCATCTAACTTTTCTAGCCTCTTATAAATCTACCACACAAATCAAATCAGCAAAAAAATTGACAGTATACAATACGCAATCGTTGACAAGTCGAACAAAAACCATTCAATGAATCACAATCCCATCGAGATAAGACCGGATTGTTTACTGTTTACAAACGAAATTGGATGACGCCGAACGGACATCTATTTACATCAAAAAGAAACAAGGAATTAAAAATCGTAAATCGTAAATCGAATGTTAGTATAGTATAGTTTCACAGTGAGACTAATGACAAAAATGAAAAAAAAAAAGATCCTTAAACTACATAACTCAATAGTGTTTATGGCTGTGGATATCAACTTTTAGGCAATAATGTACAACATTACTTATTTCTGATCAACCAACTTCAAAAACCACTGGCATCTAAAACAACCAGTGCTTCTTCTTTGGTTTCGATGGCGGGGGCATCGCTGCAAGAAAATACCCGGAAATGATTAAAATAATTTTAATAAAACAAAAAACTAAAAACCTGTTCGCTTGACTTAAAAAAAATAAGCAATAAAAATCAATTTTAATTAGCAAAAATAAGTTACATTAAGTATAGTTTATAATTAAAATCAGTTCCAAACAGTAAAAGTCAGTTTCAACCAGTACGAATCAGTTTCAATCACTAAAATTCAGTTACAATCGGCATAAATCAATTTTGATCGGATCTATAAAAATCAAATGAACTAAACAAGGCCTAAATTGAAAAGAGTATTCATCTCTTCAGAAAATTTCCTTCTCTTCAGAAAATTTCCTTCAAAATGAAACGACACTTATTTTCCTCCATTCGCGTTGAAAATTAACTAATTTATTATTTGCATTTTTAAACGAAATGTAGGCTCTTCAAACTATACATCCCCATAGTGAGAATAAAAAAGGATACGATGATAGCAAACGAGTTGGCAAAAGCACAAACCTCGGAGTTCATACAAGGAATTATAATGAACCTCTGACCAGAAACTTAACCACAGCTCTGCATCATAGAAGATATCGATATCAGTAAGAACAGCACGTCCGACAATGAGACTCGCATCATTTAAGACATCACTATCAATATCAATATTCAACCCGAGAAAATTTCATTTTATGTATAACTTCACATTTCTTCAACGTGACATAAAATGTAATGACCGCAATCACAATCATGAGAAAAATGAACCTAATCATATAGATGACATCCGTTGGTCTCGTTCTAGTAGTCATCTTCATTATTGAATCGATAAGAATATTGAGTACAATGCATAATAAAATCATGGATACCTCGTTTAGGTGCCTGGTCTTGTGGAACGATTTCAATAAAGCATGTGTCGCGGAAGGAAGTCAAAAGGCATATCTTCGCAGCAAACTACACATAACGAAGCACCAACATGCATGTCAACATAGATGAAACGATGGACCATCAAGCAGAGTACCCACACTATGATATTTGATAGCATGATGGAAATACACCACATTATGTTTGTTAATGCTTCAATATTGCTTTCGTTAAAATTGACCCAAGTAGTTATACTTGAAATAAAATGGCTCATTAAATCATGTGCACTTTTTATTTACGTGAAGTTGGACTTTATATTTGCTACCAAGGGTCAATCGGAAACAGACTCTTCGTTAGTTAGTGTTGTCACTAGCAAGGGTAAGGTTGCGTACACCCGGCCACTCTAAACTAGACCCTAGGTGGGAGCCATTGAATGATACTTATGTAATAAAATGTTGTAGTAGTTATACTTGAAAACTTCCTTGGGCTCGTTGGATTTTAGATTCCGTTACAAATTAAACATAGTATCAGTCCGGCTTATCAATTCTCACAAAGAAGAATGGAACATTAGAATATGTAACAATTTTACTACAACGAAAGATGCATAATTAAAAAAACCGGACCTTATCAGCTGCTGCTTGAAGAGTTAGGTGGTCTCCCCATTCCCCATTTCTGCATCAAACGTGAAATCGAACCGTGGACAAGTAAATAAGCATTGCAACAAATTTTGCAACCGTCAAGGGAAAGATAGAACAAGGTTGGAAATAAAAGAGCATACTTTGACATTTTCTTGTAGTAATGCTTGTATTTCATCGGAACATAACTTTCATATAGAGACTTGTGCTCCTTTAGCTGAAAAAAGAAACGTTTCTTTTTATGCACACATCAAAAGCTTTTATGTCGACAATTAAAATCGGGACTAGAACTGAAAACTAAGATATTCCGCAGCCTCCAAAAGTGTAGTGCAAGAATAGTTTTCTCCTCGAATCAGTTCAAATTTCATGCCAAGTAGCAATATAAATTAAATGTTCCGCTTGTATTAGAATTTGGAGCAAGTGTGGGTTTACCTTCTCAGCGCCAGTGTCTACTAGAAATAAAAAATTGATACACATGATAGTCTCTGACCCTTGGAGCCCTGAGCTTAAACTAAAACATTCTAAAACGATAGTTACATGGAACGTGGAACGTAACCACGCTCTGCGATCCGGGAAAATGCGACCCAAATCGCTCAAGATATGACGTCCCGGTGTAGAAGACCTTTTTAAAAGGTATTTTGGCCTTCATTTACAAATTAAAGAAAAAAATAGAACCTTGAAAACTAAAATATTCCACTTGAAAATAATTTCTTAAAGCAAAAAAATCACTTTAAGTTAATTTTGTTTTCAAATATATATTTTATTCATAATGTCTCATACCCAATCATTCCTAAGTCAATCTAGGTTGCGTTCCTTGTTTCCGTTTCCATTCCCGTTCAAAACCAAATGTTGTTCCAGGTAACAATGGTCAAAACTATTAGCAAATGTTAGAATTTTGGTTCATAATTTAAAAAATTTCACTTTCCTCTCATCTCTCTCAACCCCTTAAATTTTTATCCAATTTTCCAACAGCAGCAAACTAATTCTCATTGAAACAAAGTTACCTGTTTAACCACTTCTTTGCGTACGACTTTGTGATAATCTGGTGACTTGAACATCTGGTCTGAGAGTGCACGAAACTGCAGCAAATGAGAAAATTCAGTAAGCCGGATGAATCGACCAACATTGACATATTTTGTACAGTTCAACTCACCTGGCAATTCCCATCACCGGAAACTTTGACTTCGAAAAGACCATAAACTTGTAGTCTGAAAAGAACTGAAACATGTAAGAAAACATGCGCCAAAACATAAACAGCGACAGATTGTAAACAAAAGCTTAATTCAATATATCATTCTTAGCCGCAAAATTCATAGTGCAAAAAATGGCTGCATGCCTGCATCCCATCAACCATGATGCAAAGGTATATAACCATACCACCAACTATTTCTCGCATTGTAATTTGTAAAGGTTTTGTGTTAAAAAGACGCGTACTGGGCGATTTCAAGGGATACCTCACGTTTTGGCGGATATTTGGCGTTACGATAACTGCATTACCGTGTCTATTAGCGCATTGTTAATTTTACCGCATTTTTTGACTATGTGACAAATTACATATCACCGTAAAGAGAGGAAATGAGCCATGCTTAAGAGCTATACCACCACTTGACAGAAAATGATTTTTTTTTTTAAAAAAAAAAAAAAAAAAAAAAATCCCAATTACTTCAGCAATTCAGCATGAGACAAACCTCTGAAGAAGCCTCTGGTGATCCAAGTTAGCATCACTCAAGGTAGGAATATAGGAATTTATCCTTGGGACAACCTGCAATTTACCAATACAGAGAAAGCATTTAATCAGAACCTCAATACAGTATTATCATAAATCAAGTTGTTTAAGTCATCAACACAAGAAAAAGAAAGCGAGAAACCTATACCAACAGGCAGCAGCCTACTATACAATATACATGTTAATAACCAACGGCCCGTTTGGTAGGTGGTAATAAACGGTGGTAATGGGAATAAAAAACTAATGTAGTTTTGGTTGAAAAATCTCTTGTTTACCTTGATGGTCATGCTTGATCAACTTCAGTCATCTCATTTTCTTCATAAAATCCATTCCAATACATTACCATTGGGAGAAATGGTATTAGATGGTAATGGAAATATGAAAACAAAAAAACTTTTTTGTGATTAAAGTTTCATTACCATGGTAATGATATGGAACTTTTGATGAAATTTTACACTATAAATTATTACCATTACCACCATTTAATACCACTAACCAAACGAACCGTAAATAGAAAAATCATTTTACCTCATATTCAAGGACAACAGACTTCAACGCTCCAAATCACAGTACAAAAATAAAAGTGAAAAAATGAAACAAGCGTACTAAAGTTAAACAAGAAAAAAAAAAAGGAAAACAGATTTCAGTTTCCAAAGGTCTCGAGACATCCCGTTCTACTATGATTTTAAATTATCCTCATTCTGCCCAAAAGAAAAAAAATTTAACGAGAGGTACTGACTAAGTGATATTTTAAATTATCCCGTTCTACTAAGTGATGATCCGGAACCAGTAATATTTTAAATCACTAAAAGTAAACAGGGAAAAACATCACTTACGATTAACTTAGGCAACGACAGAAGGTGAAGAAAACTCTGTCACTATTATAACTTGTAAAATTGACATAGCAAACATTCAATAGTCTCGGCAATTGTTTGTTCCTAAATAGTATTGTTCCGACTCATTTTCCTTTTCTTATAGGGGAAAAATAGTACAATATGCCACTATTCATTCATAACAGGTATGAATTGATAATTACTCCGAAATCCTCCAAAACAATATGAGGTAGAAACATGACTATAAATTTGTTATAGAATAACAAGACAACTCACCCAAAAACTAGCTTAGTAAATCCCCCATTAGTTTCCCATACAAAGTTCCATAACCTTGTAATGGCCTCAAATCCATTCCATTACAAAATCCATTGATCAGATATAACTTGAAAGATCACCCATTATAAGAGAGTAACAGCTAGCAGCCTCAAAAACTTAAGCAAGAAAACTATGATTATAATGAACATGACAGGCATAACAATGATGAGATGTGAGAATATGGTCACCAAATATAAGCAAGTATTCAAGTATTCAAGTACATTGTAACGGTTTGTACCGCGTCTTTTTGCCAAGGAGTACTTGATATTGACTGCTAAAAGAACTCGGTTGATGAAAAATTTAACAAGAACTTTCATATTCGGTAGGGTGGAAATCATTCAAGGGAAAATGTAAAGGGACTCGCCAGTCTCCCGAGCTAGCACAATCTGAAGTTCTTTAATTACATAAGAATTTATATTTCTTAAAAGCAGAGTAAAGGGAAGAGAATTTTTATCTTACAGGAATAGGAGCAAGGTTAGAAAGACGTCGACCAACAGCACCGTCAAGCTTAGAGTATTCTTCTGTTAAAACAAGTGCTATCATCCTATCATCCTCTGTATCAGGCTGACTACTCCATGAAGTCGAGCTAGAACTTCCACTATGGAACTCATTTGTCACCATGTTACAATTGAAATCTTTCACTACCAACACACTCAGACAGACTCGACTCTACAGAGGCTTGATAAATCAGTACAAAACAGGCTAAGTAATCCTGCAAAAGAAGACATTTATCAAAAAAACTACTCGATAAATACTAGAATATGAAAACAAAAAAAGTTGCATTTAAGATCAGAGTGTGTTATCGTGTTGCAGAAATCAACAAAATTCGTAGAATCCATAAAAATGTTACTATAGGCATAGTGCAAAACACAAGGCCACATAGCCATATCATAACCATACATCTTAAAGGTTTTTGCGACTAAAATATAGGTCAAGATTACTGCGAAACCATCCACGTCGACTACAAATCCCATTTTGCAACCGTCACAAAACTGTGACCAAAACCGTATTTTTACACTATAACTGTAGGTGATTTTCAGATGAGACAAGACAACTAAAAACAAAAAAAGTCGACTGATCAAAGGACACCAACACTAAAAAACATGATGCATTCTGGGAAAAAGGTTCGATATCCCTTCTTTACAAATTGAGCTATTCAGGAAATTGTCTCGTTTTAAGGAAAAAGGGAACCCAAAAATAGCTTTTGGGAACATTTCTTGAAGCAGCAAGACAGCAACAAAAGCATCAAGCAACTAAATCACCCAAAGAGGTCAGAAACTTAAGAGGAAAAATACCCTGACAACAAGCATCAAAAGGAACAAAGAATCCAATACAATGAAAAACAAAAACACAATCTTTCCCACAAATGACATATGTTTATATATAGCATCACAATTTAGATTCAATTTATTCTTAATTTGAGGAAAAGAGACAAAACTGCATTACCTAGTCTGCAACTCCTAAAATCAGATAGACTTGTACTCCTTAGCACTTGTACAGTTGTAAGTCAAATGGGGTGATTAAAATTGGAACCCACCCCCTTTCTTTTCGGAAAAACACACCCAAAAAGGATAAAAGGGATAGGAAAAATTGTTGAGAATAATTCTTACTTTTTAGTTTTCCTGTGAATAACTCCTACTTTTGATTATTCATGAATAATCCGAATTTTTCACCTTATTTGCTCACAGCACCCCTTTTGAAAATGTGACCGGTTACAGCAGGTGATAGAGTCGTTTCTAACCTGTTCTCTTCCTTCTTATAGCTTCATCTTCTTCCTCCTCCTTCTTACTCCATTTCTCCATTGTTGAACCCAAATTTAGGAGAGAGAAAATTCAATTCATCCCTTTACTTTGTTTTTTTCTCTTTTCTTTTGCAAAAATGAATTCTCATTCGAAAAATGATGAACCCAAATTTAAAAATAATGATGAAGAACAGTAGCATACACAAGGCTAAAAGAACAACACCATTTCTTAATTACGATGAACAACAACATAAATTCGAAAAATTTGGGGATTACATTCGAAAATTAAACTAGCAGAAATTCGCAAATACTAATACCGAAACCTCCGTGGGAATAACAGCTTACCATTTTTATGAAGAACAACAACAAAAACAACTAGATTCAACCTTCCTTCTTTGAATTTGGGGGTGAAATGATGAACCCTAGAATTGGGGAAATGCAAATTGGGGGTTTTAGACCCTAGAATTTTTGGGTGAAATGAATTGGGGTGTAATTCAAATTGGCATGGAATTGAATGTTGAAGAAGGTTTTTTGGTGAAGACATTAAACTCAGCTTTTCGACCTGCTGTAGCCGGTCACAATTTCGGTGCAAAGTTCGGATTTTTTTTCATGAATAATCAAAAAAAAAGTAGAAGTTATTCACAAGAAAGTAGGGATTATTCTCAACAATTTTTGCAAAGGCAAAAGGGGTTCATAAGAGACAGAATTGCATGATAAATCAATCATTGGTCTCTTTAAAATCATCAAAGAATTCAACTTTAAAATTGTATCATCATATAAAAATGCCAAAAAAAAAAAAAAAAAAAAAACCCAGATCACAATTCTTCAAACATTATTCAAAATTCCATCATTGAAAAACCCAGGAAATAAAATACACATCAAGAGACAATTACCCAGAAAAAACACAAAAAAATAAAAGAAAAAAAAGGAAATTGATTGAAATCAAATCAACAAGTAATAACACGGGAAATCAGCAAAATCAAGGACTAAAAAACGAGGAATACTTGGATGCAGTAAGATTACCTAATAACAAAAATTCTTTAACAATTAGGGAAAAATTAGAAAAAGAATTGACTCCGTCTCGTTCTGTTCTTCGTAGATGATTAAAATTGTGGGCTTACAGATATTTTGGGTTGATTTGAAATTGAAATGAAGACGTGCGAGTTTCACAATGGATGTTGTTGGTGAGAGTTGGAGCGGAAATGGAGGAATTTTTCTTCATTTTTATTTCCTTTTAAATATTTTTAGAATCAGAGTAAATTATGGAGTAAATTTTATATTTTATTTTTATTTTTGATTTTATTAGTACGCGTTAAGCACAAAAATATGAGCTGCATACAGTTTACAGTTACAGTTCGGTGCTTATTGGCAGATGCACACGGTTTTTTAGAGATTAATTAGATTAAGACTCTGACAATTTTTTTTTTTTTCCTACGTGGTGAGCACAAAAATTCTACATGGTAAGCACTAATTATAGCGAAAGGCGAGTGATAGCCGTTTTTAAATATTTTTTTTATACAAAATAACACTCAACAATTTGAAAACTCACTATCGTAACAATATAATGCAAAAAACGTTATGTATACCCTTCTTTAAATTCAATAAGAGAAATTTTACATGGTAAGCACCAAGTATAACGAAAGGCGAGTGGTAGCAATTTCTAATTTTTTTCCACAAAATAGCATGAATTTAAATAGTGCCTTTTATTAAAATTAAACAAGGGTATTTGTGTCATTCCAACATTTAACGGCTACATCACATTTTTTGCATTATATTGTTACGGTAGTGAGTTTTCAAAGAGTTAAGTGCTATTTTGTGAAAAAAAAAATTAAGAATTGCTACCACTCGCTTTTCCCTATAGTTGGTGTTTACCATGTAAAATTTTCATTTTCTTTTTATTATTAACTTTTTAATTGGTCAAACTTTTTAAAGATATTATATTTATAAGATTCGCACCACTACTTTTGTATATTAAATTTGTTTTCCTTAATTGCGTTATTTTCTTTTTTTGGTAATGATTTTATATTTTTTTAATCTCATTCACAAATTTATCATTTTAATCATCTTAACCAATACTTTTTATCATCCACTTATTTTTTTGGGCTCATTTGGACCTTGTAGAATTTCCTCTTTTCATTAAATTTCACCTAAAAAGTTTTCGGTTCATTTCATAAGAACCAATAATAACTTTTAAGTCAAAATTATAACGTTTTTAGCTTTTGGCTTATTTTTTGCTCTAATAAACACCTAACATGTAACAGCCATCATATAATTTTTAACAAATATTTTTTAATAATAGACTTAAACTAGATAGATACCCGTGCCATTGCACGGTTTACTTAATTTATATATTTTATAATAAATTTATGCGTAGAAACATTATATGAATCATAATATAAATAATAACATATTAAAATATTATTATATAGTTATATATATAAATTAAATGTAACAAATGGTTTTCACAAATATATTGTTATATTTGTAATGAATAATGATAATATATGTGGTAGAAGTAATTAGTATTAGTAATGATAATATATGTGGTAGTAGTAATTAGTATAGTATGATATTAATATTAATATTAGTATGATATTAGGAAATTATATGATATAATTACTACCGTAAATTATATGATATGTAGTAGTAATTTAGGAAATATATAGTATAATATACAATTTAAAAAGAATACGTTTAGGAAATATATAGTATTAGTAATAATTAGTAATGATAATATATGTGGTAGTAGTATAGCCGTAAAATATATAGCGGTCAACGTTTTGGAAATATAGCCGTAAAATAAGTAGTATTCTAATACCAATAAGACCAAGTAATTTAATTTAAGAAATTTCATAATAGCCGCAGATTAGGAAATTAGGAAATATATTTTTAAGTATTCGAATACCAATAACCGTAAATTAGGAAGTTAGAAAATATATGTAGTAGTTTAATTTAAGAAATTTCCTAAATTAGAATTGGGCATTTGGCGGAAAAGATTTGCTCCAGAAGATGCCACCTGTCCCAAAATAGTTTCTGTATTAGTTTTATTTATAGATTATAGATAGATAGATTTGACCTTAAAATAAGTTTAAAAGGAATCATTATCAAGGTGGTACTTTGTTCAGCTTACTTTCCATTGTAACTTATTCAAATGATTTTGATTCATTTTCTTATTTAAAATGAATTATTTACACATTTCCTTTGAGAACAACAACGCAATTCAATCACTCTTTTTAAAAAGAGTTTATTTGCTAAGAAGACAAAAACTAAGTTGAAAATACAATTAACTCTATTTGTAATTTAGCATATTTTCTAGTATCATTATTTATTGGGTTGGAGTCCTAAACAATATTACTTAGAATTACAAAGACACATACCAATTTGAAAATGATATATTATTATGAGATGGAAATGATGTGTTATGTTGTTAAATAGTACACACAAAATTGAAAACCTCATCCATTAAAAAAAATTTAAAACACCTCAAACACCTTTAATTATATCAAGCACGTGAAATTTTACCTCTTAAAGTACCCTAAAATCTCCCACATTTTATTTCTTATCTAAATTTTTTTACGCTTTTACCCTCTAAAAAAAACCTAATTATTAAAATGATGCAAAACCTCCTAACGATGCACTAACCTTCTATTTCGGTAATGTAACGAGGAAGTGCAAAAGACACTTCAAATACCTGAAAACAAGGTGTAATCGAGGACAATTTTCAGTATGCTGAAAGTGCTTATGATTTTTCCGTTGATGAGACCTCAAATTTTGCAATACAACATTAGCCTTGCTCGGGGTGATTTACCAGAAAACCCCTTTGACGCTCAAGTCAGATTGGGAAACAAAAAGTACTGAATATATTATATATGATAATTAATGAATGCAAGATTAACGGATTATAGGATGAGTTCATATCAACTGAAGCATATTTGGTTAAGTATAAATTGTAAGTAGAAGGGCGGTGTATTTTTATGGAGCAGCAATAGGAATATAAAAGCTTTTCCTCTAAATAAATTGTTGAAGGAAGTATTTTTTGGTAAAATAAATCTAGTATAGAAGAGAATAATTGTGTATCATTTTATGTAGTTTTATGAAATATTTATAATAATCTCTTGTAGGGACTTTAGAGGTGGTTTCTAGATCATGGAGATAAACAATGTTTGTTGATAGGGGTGTGCAAAACGTTCAGACCAGAACCGGTTGAACCCGGACCGGAACCGAAAGCATCAGGTTCGGTCTCCGGTGCTTAAAAATTATGAAATTCGAGTTTCGGTACAGTCCGGTTTAAACCCGAAAAATTTAAGTTCAGACCGGATAATCATAATCATAACACATACTAAAACTAATGTAAAATGCCACATGTCTTCATTCTAAGACTCAATCCATGTGGAATTATTTGATTGGATATTATTGTTTGAATATAGTAATTATTTAAGGAACTTTTTAAATTGGATATCAATGTTTGAATGTGTAATATCAATGTTTGAAAACTATTTTACCCGTCAAATGCATCAAATTGTTACCACTTATTTAAGAAATCTTTTGAATATGAAAAATATTTAAATAAGATAATTATATCTGAAAGTTAAAAAATTATTATTATAGTGATAACTATAAATATCTGAATGAAAATATTTGAATAAAATAAAAATAATATGTAATTGAATCATTAATTAAAACTAATATTTTTATATTAATTTATTTTAAAAAAATCATGCATTGCACGAGTTTTTATACTAGTACTTAATATTCATTTACGGCTGGTGCATCTTTGTGCTTGATGGGAAACTTTTTCCTAAAATTTGTTTATCTAATATATATATTTGAAAGGTATTGAAAAAATTGAAATTTTATGTTTTTTTTTTAAATTAATCTTTTTTTTTATATTTCTTTAAAATATTAGTTTAACTTCATTAATAGATTTGAGTTAGCTAATATTAATTATTTCTTTAAAATACCATAAAATTAAAATTAATAAATAAAATTTTTTAAATGATGAAGGATGGTAACTGGTAAGATAATATTAGTTCTTGATATACATTTTCATAGAATTACAATATTCTAAAATTTGAGTTAGCCGGTCCAACCGGTCTAAACCCGGATCAGACCGGTAGTTTTCAGGATTGGACCGGAACCGGAACGGATGAAACAGGTCCGGTCTCCGAGTCTCGAAATTTTAAAATTCGGTATTTCGGTCCGAGTTTGGACCGGTGTTCACCCCTATTTGTAGATGTGGGAATAATTGAGATTTGGAATTTGGATTTGGATATTTACTGTATTATATAATAGTACTAGTGTTTTTGTTTAGTATATTTTTTATTGTATTTTGTAGTTTATAGTTAATATATTTGTGGTGTAATTTACTGTAATTGTGTTTTTGAAGTTTTTTTTTTAATTGGATTTGTAATTTATTATTTACGTAATTGCAATTGTGGTTTTAATGTGTGGTTATGTTATATTTTTGATAAATTACACATTTAAATTTGGAAAGAAACTATAATTTGGAAAATTTGAAACTTTGGAAGAAAGAAATACATACCGATAACATCATCCATTTCACAAAAGTAGTTGAATGATCTTATACAACATCAATACATTATCAATTTAAAAAGAATTTTTAGAAAATGTTGATAATATTATAAATGATTTTGATTTACAAAAAGCTTAAAGAACTCATTTTATATTTTAGAAAATTTATAGTAGGGGCTATTTTTTTTATTTGGCCTAGGACTCATTAAACATCAAAAGTGGTCGTGGTGGTGACCTAATATAACTTTGTGATAAAGGGAGTATAATGGTGATTTAACATATGAAAATATCTTGTTTTACTTAGTTTTACAAAAGTTAGTTTTAATCTTTCTCAATATTATTTATGAAAGGGCCCCAGCCTCCAATATAGATTTTTGCCTAGGGTCCCAAAAATCTCAAAGACGGCCCTATTAGAAAGTGAGTAAGAGTGATGATATTATTGACTCCATAACACCTCCCTATACCCTTAACATAATTTTTTTTGAAAATGAATTGGCATGTAGTAATTCAAAATGAGTTGTTACCCAACAAAATAAGGTATAATCCTAAATTAAAATACAGCCCTTTAGTTAAGTATAATAAATAAAGATCGTAAGTGTTCTTTCTCTTTAAAATTACTTTTATATATATACGGTCTAATCAGGTCTAACCCAAATTTTTCTGAGTTTAGATAAAACCCGAAACCCAAAATGAATAATAAGTAAGACCCAAAACCCGAATCAAATACAATCTATTCAGTCCAATTACAACCGATTTCAATCTAGACTGTCGGTCCGATCTCATTTTACGCACCCCAATCTTTAATAGTAATTCATAAAACCATACTCATGGTGACTACCTTCAATAGTAGGGGTGTTCATAATAATTCACCCGATTTTCACAAACCGGATAATCTGGATCGGTTACCCGGTTTAAAATCGGATACCGGATCCGGGTCATGGATTTTTGGAAACCGGGTATCCGGTATCCGATTTTATTTAATTATTTTTTTTTACTTTTTTCGTAAATAAAATGATAATGATATCTCTTAACCTAACCTTGGATTGAACATTTTTAGAGAGTTAGTATTTGAATTTTATAATTGTTTTTACTTAAACCCAAGAACAATAATATTATTCTTTCACTTTCTTAATTAATCTTTTATGACTAATTGAGTTAAATATTTTTAGAGAGTTTACATTTAAATTTTATATAAAAAATATTTTAAGTAAAAATAGAGATAAACAAACGTATGGTTGAACGACAAAAAGACAAAAAAATAAAAAATATTCTAATAAAACCGGGTATCCGGGTACCCGGTTTAATCATAGTCGGAATCGAATTGCACTTCGAGGTATCCGAAAAACCGGATACCCGAATTTTCGGATCCGGATCGACCCGTATCCGATTTTGAAGACCCCTGCTTAATAGTACTATTATGTGTTTATAGACTCCTACCCTTAAAGATTACTCCATTTTTTCAAGTTAACTTTAATTTTCTTTTTATTTTTTTGAAATAAGTCAACTATACTTTATTTAGAATATAACAAAATCAACCAATATCTTTAACAAAAAAAGAAATCCAAAAAGTCAAAAAAGAGGAGCAATAAAAATAGGAGTAACAAGTAATGAAGTAACAACCAAGTTGAAAAAAAAAAAAAAAAAAAACCCAAAACCCACTTCCTGTTCATTGCCATCAATATCATTTATCTCCCCTGTTTTTTTCCTTCTTTACAAAATACTTCTATAAATAAATACTTTATTTCTCTCTCTTCTTTCTGCAGATCTCACTCTTTCTCTCTCCACTTTTCGTTATTCCTATCCATTCTTCTGAGATCGGATTTTCTACTGCTGCTGATTTCACCTCCATCGCTTTTCAGGTTAATGTCTTTTGTTTTACGATCTGCATACTGTTTAATTTTTGTTTTGTTTGTTTCTATTCTCTATTATTTGAAATTGATAATTATTTTTTGATTTGGATAACTGAATTTGTCAGAATTGTTTGATGATGTCAGTTTATGTTTGAGATTTTTTAAATTTGTATTATGGATCTGGCGATATTAATTTGTTGTGCAGGTGCTCACATTTTTTTTTATTACTAGTGCATATATATTTCTCAATTACTTGATTTTTTCTGCAATGAATTTGATCGTTTGATTCAAATTCTTATTATTTAAATTGAAGAGCTGAAAATTTTGATGTCGCTATGTGAATTTGAGTTCGTTTTGATTTATTTGGTAATGCATGACCAATTTTAGTGTTCGATCTGCTAATTTCAATGTAAATTTGCTATTAGATAGGCTGAATTTCGTTAATTGATGGTAAATTATTTGATTTTTGTTGAATGTAGATCCAACTGACTTGGTGATGGCGGCCGAAGTGAGGGGTAGAGTAAAAGCTGTTCCTTCAGGGGACACCTTGGTGATCATGAGGATCATCCAAGGAGATGCCGTTCCACAGGAAAAGACGGTCACTTTATCTTATATCATGGCTCCTAAGCTGGTCCGTATATTTTCCGTTTTGTAATTTTGGCTATTTCATCTGAAATGCTACTTTTCGCCTCATGAAAACTGCATTTCGCTCTATCATTTGTCGTATACTCGTATATTGAATTTCATTCACTCGTGTCAGAACAGTATATATTTGATTCTCAAATTCAGCTCAAAATGACAACATAGCCCAAAACCAAATCATAATTGTTTTTTTTTTTTTTCGTGGAAAATTAGCGTTGCGTGTGACACTATCTACTATCTAGAATGTCTTCAAAAAGTTGTCTATATGTAAATCAAGTGATGATGAGCCCTTTGATGAGCACTACTAATAATCATCTTATACCAGGCTCGTAGAGATACTTATGATGAACCCTTTGCATGGGAGAGCAGAGAATACTTGAGGAAACTCTGCATTGGACAGGTTTGGGTTCTTTTTTTTAGTTAAATATATTTTTGCTTGATGATAATTAAGGAACTAAGGTAGGTTGATTATGATGCTCTTTCATTGAATCTAAATTCTAAAATACAAGTTCCTATATTTGACTGTAGGTAGTATCTTTTAAAAGAAAAAAGGAGGATATTCCCTCGTTAATGACAGGGACCGGGGCAAGAGAGTTTGGTTCTGTATTACTTGATGGAAAAGATATAGCAAAGATGGTGGTTTCAAATGGTTGGGCAAAGGTATGTTTAATGTTATGAATTCTCTTTTGATGATTGTTGGCTGTTGTGTAACTTAACTCAAAGTCTTGAGATCTAAGTGTATAAATTCTTTATGAGATTGCTCTTGTTGGCTTTGCCGATCAGGTAAAAGAATTGAAAGGTGATGTAAGCCCAGAGTATCAAGAGTTGTTGCAGCTTGAGGAACAAGCCAAGCAGCAAGGCTTAGGCAAATGGAGTAAGGTAGATGCCAAAACTCTGTTTTTTGATGCTACCATAAATAGTAGTTTGCTTAATTTGCAACGAAGAGGCTGTGATGTTGTGGACTTATATATTTCCACTGAAGCCCATACATGAATTGCTATGAAAGTGGGAAGTATTCAATGTGTTTATGCAATTTTTACTGGTTTATGTCCTGTAAGTCGAATTGTTTTGGACTTAAAAGTAAATTTCTTGAATTTATTTGAATCCTGATAAGCACTGTTCTTCTTGTCCAGACACCAGGTGCATCAGAGGCTGCCATCAGAAATTTGCCGCCTTCTGCCATTGGTGCATCAAATAACTTTGATACTGAGACATTTCTTTCTGAAAACAAAGGAAGGTCTTTGCATGCAATTGTGGAGCAGGTTCGTGATGGAAGTACAGTGCGAGTCTACTTGCTTCCTAAGTTTCAATATCTACAGGTTTTTATGACTGGGATCCAGGTAGGAAAATTGAGATAACTAGTGTCTTTTAACGTGTTACTGAATTTGGAGGCTAGGGTTTTTGGTCTAATATTGTTTTTTTTATGGTCCCTAGTCTCCTTCAATGGGAAGGAGACCAGCGCCGGATAGAGCACTTGAAGCTGAAATTAATACAGATCAATCGAATGGACAAACTGTTGCTGAAACTCGTGCCCCCTTGACCTCAGCTGCAGTAGTTGCAGCAGCATCAGGTGTGGAGACAGCTCCAGATCCCTTTGGAAGGGAAGCAAAGCACTTCACAGAGACACGCACTTTGCATAGAGATGTATATCAGTCATCCTTTCTTATGTTTCTCAGTGGTTTATGCAATAACATGGGTACATAATGTACCTGGTGTGAGGTTGTTTCGAGTTGAATTCTTAATTTATCTCCTTCATCTCCACATACAGGTACGCATTGTCCCTGAAGCCCGTGACAGTTTTGGAAATTTGGTTGGTTCACTCTATTATGATGCTGATGGTATAGCCAAGAATCTTGCCATGGAATTGGTGAAAAATGTAAGTGGATTTTCCTGTAGAAACTTTAATGAAAACGTTTTGCTAGGAACTTGTTATTAATAAGTGGGAAGATTATGTTTGTAGAAAATTATTAGTGATGATTGATGAATCTATTTGGCTTAAACCTTTTTGTTTTTCATGTACTTTCTGCTTCTGGGTAAATGACCTGAGCTTGATAGTTGACATGTTCTTGCATTTTTTTTTATCTTTTACGTATCAGTAAGATCTATTTAGCATTCTGCTGATTCCAAATGCGTAAATTTGAGTCAAAGTTGTAATTTTGTATTCAGATGCTTCTTTGCTATAAGCTGTTCTAACTGTTGGATTTGTTGATGTGAAATTAGCCATTAGTGTTCATGGTACATCCAATCGTTTATCGTTTCCTACTTTCCCCTTTATTTTTGTCGCTTTCCCTTATCCTGACGTAGGAATTGCAATAATTTTGGTCCGTAGATTGCTTAGAAGGTTGGTTCTCACTGCCTAATTAAGAACTTAATATTGTTATTAATGCAACATGACTTTATATGGTTGTTTACCGTGCTTCCTTACATATATATACTGTCAATATCTGTTGAAATTTCTGACAACCTATATTTCTAACAATGAAGGGCTTGGCCAAGTATCTTGACTGGAGTGCAAAATATTTGGAAGACAAGGATCGAATGGAATTGAAAGCAGCGGAGCTTGAGGCGAAGAAGCAGAGATTGAGGATGTGGACAAACTATGTGCCTCCTGTTACAAATTCAAAAGCAATTCATGACCAGAATTTTACAGGAAAGGTAGAAGGTTAATAGTACTACCTTGATAGGATATCTTTTCCAATTACTTTTATGCAATTCTCTAACTCTTCTGTGATATTAGGTGGTTGAGGTTGTTAGTGGAGACTGTATTATTGTTGCTGATGATGCTGTGCCATTGGGTAATCCATTAGCAGAGAGAAGAGTCAATCTCTCTAGCATAAAAGCTAATAAAATGGGTAATCCACGGAGGAATGATGTAGTAGAGCCATATGCACGTGAGGCAAAAGAGTTCCTTCGCCAAAAGCTTATTGGTCGTCAGGTATCCCTTGGTTTTAGCTATTGTCTTTAAGTAGTTAGATCAAAAAAGCAAAGTCTAATGATGACGTTCTTTGTGAATTCAGGTGAATGTTTCCATGGAATACTCGAGAAAAGTTAGCATTGGAGGTGGTATTGAAAATGTAGGTGCCTCAACTGATTTCAGGGTCATGGACTTTGGATCAGTGTTCCTTCCCCCTCAATCCAAGGGTCAAGGGGCTGATGTTACATCTGTTCAATCTACAACTGGTGGTCAGCCAGCTGGATACAATGTTGCTGAAATGTTGCTTAGCCGTGGACTTGCTAAAGTAGTACAGCACAGAGATTTTGAAGAAAGATCAAATTACTATGATGCTCTTTTGGCTGCTGAGTCCAAACCGAAAGCAAGTAGGAAAGGGGTACATGCTGATAGTAGTGCTAATACACCCGCATACCACATTCAAGACCTCACCAATGTGAGTCTTTACTACATGATCATCATGCTTGTAACTTCAATATAGCTGTTGCTTAACCCTGCTCCTAAGTCCTACTTTTCATATTTGATGTGTTGCTCTTGAAATATTATGACGCAGAACAGTAATCATTTTTTAAGCTAAACATTTTCAGGCCCCAGCAAAGAAAGCCAAGGACTTCTTGCACTTTTTTCAACGAAGCAGGAGGCTTCCAGCCATTGTTGAATATGTACTCAGTGGCCATCGGTTCAAGCTTCTCATTCCCAAGGAAACTTGCAGTATAGCATTTGCTTTCTCAGGGGTGAGGTGTCCTGGACGAGGTGAACCTTATTCGGAAGAGGCAATTGCATTCATGAGAAGAAAAATAATGCAAAGAGAAGTTGAGGTAGTTTCTTTTCTTTATGAGGTTTAACTTGCTCTCAACCAACAATGAGAAAAAAAAAAAGATCGTTTTTTCTTTTATTCAACATTTTAAATCCATTCTTGTACCTCAAAATTTCAGATTGAAGTGGAAACTGTGGATAGAACGGGCACTTTTTTGGGGTCTCTTTGGGAATCTAAGACAAATATGGCTGCTGTGTTACTGGAGGCTGGGCTTGCTAAGTTTCAGGCTTCTTTTGGTATGGATCGAATAGCAGATGCGCATCTACTTGCTCAATCTGAAGAGTCTGCCAAACGCCAGAAGTTGAAGGTTGGCAACGTTTAAATAATTCATTTTTCTTATATAAACTTAGAAGTCCCCATAAACCAACCTTTAGTTCATTGCAGATATGGGAAAATTATGTGGAAGGACAGGAAGTTTCAAATGGGTCATCAGTCCCTGAAAACCAACAGAAGGAAGTCCTGAAGGTTGTTTTTGACATACGTACATTGTTGCATATAATTGTAGTATGTGTTCTGTTGGCTAGAAGTTGAATTTGTATCTTAACCAACTTCTACTTATAAATAGGTAGTGGTTACCGAAGTCCTCGGTGGAGGTAAGTTCTATGTTCAAACAGTTGGTGACCAGATGGTAGCTTCTATTCAGCAGCAACTTGCTTCCTTGGACATTGTGGAAGCTCCTGTGATTGGCAGCTTTAACCCCAAGAAGGGTGATCTAGTTCTTGCTCAATTTAGTGCGGATAATTCATGGAACCGTGCTATGGTAAGAAAAGCAATGTATATATTTTTCAGTATTTAGTTGACTATGTAATATTATATCATGCTGTCAGTACTCAGTACTTAATTTTGACTTTAGATTCAGTAACTTTTTATCTAATATTTTATTCATTGTACTCTCGTTGCTTTGCGAGTAATTGTTTGTGTCACACGGTGGTATACTGGTATTGTCTAATCAGATTTGACATTTGGCTTTCATTTTCTAACAGATTGTGAATGTGCCTCGTGGTGGCCTTGTTCAATCCCCAAAGGACACATTTGAAGTTTTCTATATTGATTATGGTAATCAAGAAGTACTCCCCTACAGTCATCTACGCCCGATACCTTCTTCAGTTCATTCTGTACCTGGATTAGCCCAACTCTGCAGTCTTGCATTCATCAAGGTTCCAAGCTTGGAGGAGGATTATGGACATGAAGCTGCTGAGTATTTGAGTGAGTTAACTCTCAACAGTTCCAGGGAATTTAGGGCCATGATTGAGGAAAAGGATACATCAGGTGGAAAATCTAAAGGTCAAGGAAGTGGCACAGTGCTTTTAGTGACCTTGGTTGATGTGGAAGCCAGTTCAAGCATCAATGCTGCCATGTTGAAGGTATATTTATACTTTGCTAACACCGTTTTGATTCAATTCTTTTAAAATTTTAATCTTTGTTGTTTTGCTTTGAATCGTGCTATTCTTGATCTCATGCATCAGTTACGTTGGTGGACATTATGGATTGATTCTCTACATGGTTTCCTGGGTTAATGATTGGTAAATGAGGCCTAGGGGTGGATTTGGACTTTATAATTTGGGTCAACCAGTCAATAGTTTTCTTAAAAAATATTTATGGCGCAAAATTGGAAAATGCCCACCATATTTGTTTAAAAAGAATATTGGGGAAGTTTGTTCAAGGCTTCAAGCTAGAAAAAGGAAGCAGACACGAATCTTTAATGCTTCTTTTAGGAGAAAATAATTAACATCACACAACTGTTTGTTACTAATGACAATGACTTCCTTTTTATAGTTGCGACATTTTTACTTTAGAACTTGCCTATGTACAACTTGACCATCGATGTCGATATTTTTCATTTAATAATATTTATTAATAACGGAAACTACTGTTGCAACTTGCAAGTTTGGCCTAGTTGAAAGTTATCACCAAGTCTCAAAATCTAAAATAGGATTTCAAGAGTTTTTTTTTTTTTTTTTTCCTTTTTTTTCCCACGCTTGTGGATATGTGATTTGTTTTTGCCGGCGACTTGCTGGTATAGAGGAGATTGTGTTTTGTAATCAGGAGTTTTAGTTCTTAATATAATTTGACTTCTAATTTGATTGGATTCCTTGTGATGAACCAAAAAGACCAGATTCAGGCAATATGAATTGCTCTCTTCCAAAACTGGGCTTCTTAGGGCTCTTTACACCTTTTGTGTTTTTCCCTCAGTCCTTTGACTCTATTTTGTAGAGTTATATTGTCATTTGGACGAGAATCAACAACATTCCATGATTCCGTCACCCCAATGCCACTAAGTGACTCCCCCTTAGGTGAGGGTTGGTGTGAGAAAATGCGGTATAATTAAGTACCATTGTGTTAATGTCCTGTTTGATAAGAACAAAGTGGTTTTCTAAAAGATCGCCTTACTGCTTCACATAAATTAGACGCCCAGGAAAAATGGACTTTGTGTAATTTCTAAAAAAGGAGAGTGAAATGAATCACTAAATTTAGATGTGGATTTCTTTTGGATAGCGACGAGCAAACGAGCATGGAATCTGTGTTTGTCTGCCCGAATGATGCTTTACTTGTTCGTGCTCTAATAAATCGATCTCTTATGTTGAAAATTCATCTTTTCTGGCTTGTGGTCCTGCATATCCTTGCCCGCTCCACCCAGATAAATTTGCAGTTAGAGTAGTGTTTTTCTAGGACTGTTTGCTAAAGCAAGAATCTTCAGAAACTGATTTTTTTGAAATGTTGCAGGCTGGACTTGCTAGATTAGAAAAACAAAAAAAATGGGACACCAAGGAAAGGAAGTCCGCCATTGATAACCTGGAAGAATTCCAGAAGGAGGCAAAAAAGAGCCGAAGTGGGATGTGGGAGTACGGAGATATACAGTCTGACGACGATGAATCTGCTCCTCCTGCAAGGAAACCTGCCGGTAAGCGTTGAGCACTAACAATGACTAGCAACGGCAGTATGTGATACTTATAGTTTTAGCTGTAGGCCAGGACTGCACCTTTCAAGTCCAAGAGATCGATAAGAGGAAAACGAGATGTCTTTAAAGTTAAACTACTCGGTTAATCTTATAGCAAGTTGACAATTTTGTTATTTATTTTTATTTTAAATCTCAAATTTTGTAAACTTACAGGAAAATTAGTGAACACTGATACTTGAATAAAACTGTTACACTTTCTAGAGTGCGCCCGCCTCTGACAGGCAAACGCTAACAATTTTCTCGGTAGAAATGGTTAATTTTGTACCAATCTTTTATAGTAATTATAACATATCTTGTATCACTTCTTTAGTGATGGCGATATTGAAGGTTGAGAACTTGTTTACTTGTTCTATCGATCGACAGACTTGCAACAGAATAATAGAGTAGCTGCCCGATTCTGCCCGATTCTTTTCGCTGAGATATCACGAATGAATGATTACTCTGGACATACGGTTATCTTGTAAAATTGCTGTTTTGCTTGTGTCGTTGATCATCTGCTGAACTGTTTGTTTTGACAATGAGGTTTGTCTCTTAAAGAAAACAATCTTTTTTATCATTTAAATTTACACAAATTCTTAAGTCAGAATAATGACCATCTCATTTGAAAATTTTTTATCAGATTAAACCTTACCAAGTAAGACAAATTTTTCTTGACTATTATTGTATAGAAAGAATATCTTTATATATTGGGTATTCGATGATTTTCGTACTATTGCTAAATGATTCAACTATAAGAATCTTTGCGTCAACCAAAGAGGGTTGAACAATGAGGATGATATACACCACTTACTAGACGATTTTAAATATAAATGCGAAATTAATCAAAAATTTAACTTTCTCATCAGAAAAAATTAAAAGGAATAAGAAATTAAGAAACAAGAATTAGCAAGAAAAGTTAGAAGAATTTGTAGTAAAGCAAAGGGAAGAAAAAGCAAAACTAGAAGAAGATAAACAATAAAAGTAGCTGAATTTGGTATACCATTTCATTTGCTCAAATAAAAGTAAAAAAAGAAAATAAACGGGTTAATTAAGAATCAAATCCAAAACATTTTCTGAAAGTGTTATTTGCTCTCTCCTGATATAAGATCCCATTCTCACAACAACACACAAAATTATGTAGGTCTTAAGCTCATTTGACACTCATCCAATATGTTGGCATGTCGCTTGGGGCAATGACCTAGTATAGTAAACTGCCCTTATTCATTTAACACCACACTTCAACAACGTCGTATGGAATGAAACTTAATTGGTTAACAAACTTAATTGGTATGAACAAAATATAACCACACAAAGCCAACCCTTTGGATTGGACCATAAAAAATTAAATCTTAGGTGCTTTGTTGAGAACCGTCTTTTGATGCCAATATTCACCCTTATGATTCCCTTTTCTTCCCAATTCCCTTCATTTTCAATCAACATTGATTCAATTCCCCAATTAATCAACCTTTCTTCAGTAAATTAATCCCAATTAAAAACGCTAGCGAATTCAAGATACTAACATAGAATATGCCGAACCCTCAACATGCTGAATTAACTCGGCTACCATCAATATTGATAGATTTTTTAATCAGATGACCCGGACAATGCTTTTGCACATTTGTCAAAAAACACAACTCAAAAAACTGGAATAGAAAGAAAGGACACAATGTTCCATCACCAATCTTTAATTTCCCTTTCCAACCATGTGAAAAAATGTAAACCTCAACTCCAAAATATGTTCAACACATTTTGATTCATGCCCAATGATGATACCCAGATGAATTGTGATATCCCCAATGTGGGTCTCCATATGGTTGCGTTGGCGGAGGAGGTGGAGGATAAACATCAAGATGTGGTTGCGGAGGTGGCGGATAAAGTGCCGGAGAAGGTAAAGCCCACGTTTGTGGTGGAGCTGGTGGTGGATACAGAGATGGAGTAGAAGGATGACAATGGTTTGTAGTCATTGATGTGAATGATGATGATGATGATGATAGTGTATCATATGAATACAATGATGAATATGAATTGGGAGGATAAACTAATGGTGGAACTGAATCTGTGGAATTGTAATCAAGTTTTGGATACTGAATTTTTTCTGAATCAGCTACTAATCCAGATGTATAATGATCATTATGATCTAATTGCTCATGATGATGATGATGATGATGATGATGGTAACCAGTGATATGAACATCAGAAACAGGGCTAAAATTAGGGTTATTACCAATCACTTTATAAGAAAATTCAAGAATCCCATTACTCTTACCATCTGGATTACGCACTTGATAACTTACAAATCTGGTTACTTCTGCACCAACAGATTGAATCAATTCCTTCAATGGAACACAAACTTCACCAATAATTTTATCCCCAAAAAACTGACCAGGGTTTCGAATTTCGAATCGAACAGAATAAGTACTGAAATCTGAATTCATGGAATTAAGAAGGCGTAAATCGAATTTAATTGAATGATTCCATTCCGGATTACCTTCCCCATTATGATCCACAGGAGTTTTCTGTTCTTGTTTCTGATCTTTGGTAAGTTTTAGGTTATCATCTTTAGAAATTAACGAAACACATACAAAAAGTGTGAGTTTCTGGAAGAAATTGAATGCTGTTAAGCCTTTGCACCATCTTACTGTGATTTCTAATTCCATTATTTGGTTCGAACTTCTGATTTGATGATCATAGAGAAGTTTTGATTGATTAGGTTAGGTTAATTGTTGAGTTCTTGTTTGTATTTGTGTGTTGATGAGAAGATCTCAACGGTCAATTACATTGTGATTTGTGAATGACACGTTTAAGAAACCGGAGTATGAGATCATGGTTCTATCTTGGAAATGAGATCATCGAGAAATTTCAAAAATGAAACCCTAGCTCACCAACATCATCATCATACCCGATGTATCCCGCTCATAGACAAACTATGGTCAGGGTCTGGGAGGAAAGATAGACGGCAACTCATACCTATTAGGAGAGTGTAGTCAGGGATTCTGCAACTACCCGAAAACAAAAATATTTTTTGATAGATATAGTTGATGATTGATAAATGTATATTGTATTTATGTCTTTCATGTTGTCTTAGGTGAGTTAATTTACCGAAGAGTAGTCTAATAGGCTTAATTTTAATTTTTTGTAGATCATTTTTTTTTACAATACAGTATCATTAAATTGTTTAATTGACATATAATTGGTATCATTAAGGTCAAAATCAATGCTTTTAAAAATTATAATTGATTATTTATAATTTATTACTTTAAAGTCAGAATTAACCACTTTAAGATTATTAATAATTCATTTAAGATTATAAATTTATAAGATCCCTTTAAAATTATAAATAATAATAATAATAATGATCATCATGACTTCTAATATAGCTCTATAAGCATCAAATATCACTTGAAGGTTATACTTCCTCTGTTCTGATTTACTTGCTACCATTGCATGGACACACAAATTAAAAAGTTACTGTGCAATGATGATCAGTAGGGGGAAAGTTGCTAATTATTTGTTGAAAAATAAAAAAGAAAAATAGAAGTAATTAGATATAGATGAGGAAAAAATTAGGAGTAGGTATAACTTTAAATGATTGGTTTTTTACTAAAAAGGAAATGTAGCAAGTAATATGAAATTTCCCAAAATGGAAAATGTAGCGAGTATTATGGAACGGAGGAAGTACTTAATTACTTGTACAGCCCGTTTGGTTAGGGATATTAAATGGTGGTAATGAGAATGATTTATAGTGTAAAATTTCATTAAAAGTTCTCTATTATTCCAATGGTAATGAAACTTTAATCACAAAAAAGTTTTTTTTTTACAAATTTTCATTACCATCTAATACCACCTCTCCAAATGGTAATGCATTGGAATTAATTTTATGAAGAAAATGAAAAAATTAAAGTTAAATAAGCATGACCATCAAGGTATCTAAGATATTTTTTTAACCAAAGTTACACTAATTTACTATTCCCATTACCACCTACCAAACGTGTCGTTTGTATCTTAGGGTCAAGGTCAGAGTCAACTTTTGAGAAACACAAATTCTTACTTGAGACCGTCTTTTGTAAATACGGCTCTCAAAAGCCTAGTCTAATTCTAAATATATATTGTTACAACTCTAAATATAAATTTGGTTGGACTTTTGAGAGTCATCTTTACAAAAGACGGTCTCTCTCAAGACAACATCTGTTTGAGAAATTAAGAAACAAAATTTGTGTATGGGTCCAATAAAAAAGAGTTTGAATCTGGACTTAACTTGATCCAACCCAGATGTAACCCATGACGACCCGTATTTGGGCCCGAGTTAAAAAGTTCCCAAAATGGCCATGAATTTTTCCCGCGGCGAATAACCCATTTCAAATTATACAAATCCCTAATTTAAACCACAAAAACCACGACAACAATCATCAGAAAAAGCCCATCAAAGACAAATCAAGAGGAACAACAGGGTTGAAGATTGAACGTCGGAGGGTCACAAACACTCAGAAACGAAGAACATTATGCTTCAATCACCCAAAAAAATTGACGAATTTGATTCATTTTCTGATCCTTACAACTTTTGCCAACACCCCAATTTTGATTCTGTTGAAGAACCTTCGATTTCCCTGGATGAAAATGGATTCCCGAATTCTCCATTCAACGACAATGAAGAAGACAAAGAAGAAGAGGGCCATAGAATTGAAAATTCCAATGAAAATCTAAGTGGGTGTTCGATAGATGAGAGTTTTTCTGCTGAATTTTATCGATGTGGGAGTGATTGGTCTAGCTTAAAATTGAAGGAGGAATTTTCACCTTTGAGTTCCAAGAAGCTGAAGCAAACAAATCTATTCCAAATGTGGGGACTTCAGCGGAAAATCCATCAGGAAGACGATAATGAGACAAAGATTAATATCAAGGAGAATAAGAATCACATTACTGATTCAAAATTAAGGGAACCTAACCCTTATTTTGGGCAGAATCCATGTGTAGAGATCGATTTGAGGAAAACCCAGAAAAGAAAATTGATGATAGTAGAAGGAAAACCTCGTGCCTGCCCTTTCTATAAGAAGATTCCAGGTATTCAGCTTCCTATATTATATTATGAAATCATGTATTGAGATGAATTATATAAGATGCTATTCGTCATTGTTGTTAAATTTCGGTCCTTTTCAAACCTTATACTTCGATGAACAAATCTGTAGCTTCCCCCAAAAAAATCAGTGAAAATAAGATGAAGAATTAGACCTTAAGCATTTCATTCATAAAAATCTATGGACAACTTTGGGGCATAGATTACTGGTTCATGCAGTCAATTTCACCTAGATGGGATTAAGACTTTGGCATTGTTGTTATAAATTAACAAGTGTTAATCATCGTTCAGAGACTTCCTTTACCGTGGATGCATTTCGGTATGGTGCTATCAAAGGCTGTTCTGCTTATTTTCTTAGCCACTTTCATGCTGATCATTATGGTGGCTTAACCAAGGCATGGTCATACGGCCCAATCTATTGCACCTCTATCACTGCTCGACTGGTTAGAATGTGCCTCTATGTTAATCCATCGTAAATTTTCCTTCCTGATCCTCTTAAGAGTTCTCCTTTGTGTAAACGAGTTTGCTAAGACTTTATTACCTCATCTTTCTTACCAATATTGTATGAACGCCTACATCAATTTGCAAACAGATATATTTGTCCGTTGGAGTTGGATGTTGAACATCTAATCGACGGTGTCAAAGTGACATTGTTGGAAGCCAATCATTGCCCAGGTGCTGCCCTAATTCACTTCCATCTTCCAAATGGACAACGTTATTTACACACCGGAGATTTCAGAGCTTGTAAAAGCATGCAAACTTATCCGCTTCTTGTAAATAAAAAAATCAATTTGCTTTACCTTGATACAACTTATTGCAACCCAAAATACAGGTACCATGTCCACTGGCCTATTTGATATCAAACAGAAAATGGGCTTCGGAGTTTGTGCAATTTTTAATGTATTTGATCATTTTAGGTTTCCTTCGAAAGAAGAGGTGATGAGCTTTATAGTAAGAACCACTAAGTCTTGTCTCAAGAAGCAACCAAGGACGCTCATTATAGTTGGGGCATATAGCATCGGAAAAGAGTGTGTATATATTGCCATATCAGAGGCACTGAAGGTCCATCAACTTGATCTTGCCTGCTTGATGATTTCATACAACATTTCCTTGTCTTTTCTCTGCTTGTCCCATGGCATTTCAACGTTGTAGTGTCCTGATCTTATTTAGTTGCTGACTCTAGGTCAAGATATATGCTAATGCATCAAGGAGAAGAATATTGCGATCCTTTGAGTGGCCTCAGCTATCCGAAAGTCTGTGTTCTGATGGGAAGGATACCCCTCTTCATGTCATGCCTATTTCTTCATTAAAGCATGAGGTGCTATTCTGATTTCTGAGTATGGCCTTTACTTTAATTTGGCTGTAGGTTATTTCTAGGGATGGTCATGGGTCTAGGAGCCTATTGGACCTGCTCCGGACCGCCCCTTTTTTAAGGGTTTGAGTCTCATTTTTTGAGAGCCATTGGATCCGGGTTGGGTCTCGGTCTCACAAATAACTAACGGGTCTGGGTCTGGATCCAGACCTAGACCCTACCTCTAGACCCAAATCCTAGACCCCCTCGTAGACCCGGATCCAGACCCTAAAATTTATGAGATATTTATTTTTTTAACGCTTGCTCTATTGTCTGTAATCATGTTATATACTTGTGTTTTATCCAAATTGTTTCTAATACTTTGTTAATGTGTTTTATCAATATAAATTGAAACCCATGTATTTGCTGTGATCTTTTGTTCGCATCTTCACAATGTAGTTTCTGAGTTATCTCTAGAGCTTGCTCTGAAAATATCTTATTTTATTTATGTTTTATGGGAAAGACCTTAAAGAACTACTTGAAGACATACCAGAATCAGTTCAATGCAGTTTTGGCATTTCGGCCAACAGGTAGTCTTTCTGAATGTTGTAAATCTGCTGTTCTGTAGGATTTCCTTGATTTGGTAATAGTGAATCTGATATACTGGCTGAGTTACAGGTTGGACATTCTCGGAATCTGTTGGTAATCAGTTGGATTGTATCAAACCCAATACTAAGGGAAACATTCAAATTTTTGGTAAACCCTCCTTCAGCACACCTACCGATTCTGCTCGTGCAAGTAGAAATAAATAGCATTTCTCTCATTATTCAATCCTTTTGTTTGAACAATTTAGTTCATGTTTTTTAATGTGCAGGAGTACCCTACAGTGAACACTCAAGTTTTACTGAACTGCAGGAATTCGTTCAGGTTTGATTCAGTTCCTATATTCTTATTGTTGGAATTCATCCTTCCTTTCCACCCTACCCAACATATATGTTTCATGGAAACCCACTGAAGCTATTTCCTTTGTCTACCTTAAAGATCAGTGTAACATAATTCGCCAGTTAATTTGCTTTTTGAATTCGTGATTCACTCAAAATGACCCAATAATAGCCCAAAACCGACTATAATTCGCTTTTATTGGTTCACAATTCGCAAGGGAATTAGTGAATCATGTGATACTATTAAAGATCCTAGAGTTTGCAAAATGATAGCAATCGTCCACCCACCGCCCCTCACCACACACGTACCTTGCAAGCGGGTTCTTGCCTTTTTTCCGTTTTCTTTTCCCTCTTTATTTTCATAAAAGTCTTGCTTGCGTATACTTGTATGTTGATTGTTGGCCACTTAGACTATGGTCTCACTTATTTCCAGTTTGTGAGACCCAACAAGATAATTCCAACAGTGAACATTTCAAATGCTGCCAATCGGGAAAAGCAGCAATCATACTTTAAGCAGTGGTTGAATAGCTGAGTTCTAAAAAGAACAGGTTTTGATGAAATGCAAAGCAACTGTTTCCTGCAGTTTAACGACAAGTATGGAATGGCCATGTTAGACCACAAAGGAAACAAAATCGCGCGGTTTATGCTAATAAACAGTTAGCAGTATTATGTAGAGACATTATAGGTGTATAGAACCAGTTCTCAGTTTTAGTTTACATATTTTGGGTAATTGAAGTATTTATTGCCCAAAATTTTCCGTTCAAGTTTATGCAAATTGACTCAAAAACCTATTAGTCTATTACTATGTGATATCATGTTGAGTACCACTTCTCCAGGAGATCTTGGTTATGAACATTATTTTTTATGTACAAAATAAGGACTTTGGGGCAAGCAAATTGAAATTTTGTGATTAGCCTATGTTTTATTTTTTAGTCTAGAAATGTATGCAACATAAAAATATTAAAACGATTAATTTCTATCTTTAGATTTACGGTCTTTAGCCAGGTTCAATACATTTTTCTTGTGTTGAATTTTCACATTATTAGCCATTTTAGGCCTTCTGCTACTGTATCATTCTATTTTACTTTGCGGTTTTCTGCTTTATAATGAGCATTTGCTGGGATTTGCGGTTTTTGCTTTACTGGGATGTCCTATATGGTAAAAATTACCTGAAATGGACCTGTAAGCTTAATTTCATCTTCTCCATTTTCAAGTAGATGCTCTGATAAAGCATAACTGCACTATCATATAAGAGTAATTGAATAATTGACCGGTCAATTTTTGATCCCCAATTGTATAATATATGGTTATAATATGATAAGTTATAACTATGTGCTGTTGACAAAAGGACCAAAACATGACAACTTCAAAACAAAAGGGGTAAAAATTTGAGCATTCATGAGTTCAGCCATAAATCATACTTAAGACCAAGTTTTGCCAAATACTTCTATTTGATGTGAATGGAATGAGAAAGAGCCGAATAAGAAAAGGCAAATTTTCCTATATTACAAACGCAAAATTGCACTAGGTCGGGGAAACTAAGGCCTTCGTTGCCCAGATAATAAGAAATAAACATCTAAACTTTAAGCCCGCCAGTCGCCAAGCCAACACTATCAAAAGTTCAAAGTTTCAACAATCATTGATTTGCCAAGCATGCTACATAACATTGCTGTAATCAGTACACTTGCTCCAAGTTAGCACAAAGGAGGCAATTAAAAATTCTCTTTGAGGATTAGATACAGCAGCACAACACAATCTTTCTTCTTTATTTGTCATCGGCTGATTGAGGTGCTTCTGTTCCTATTCGATAAGTGTAGAATGTGTTGCCATACTCTCACGTGTAGGGGACTTCATACATGTTAATCAAATTCATCGCACGAAGTAGTCATTTATCAGAACTATTGCATAGGATTATCAACCTGATCACAAATTCAAATAATACAATGCTTAGAACTCAGACAAGAAAAAAAGAAAGAAACGCCGCAGCAGAAGGAATCGATTGTATCGTGCACTTTCAGCTATGGTGACATGATAAATAAAATTCAATGTTCCGAGATAGCATTTAAAAATCAGCAGGCATTAAAGAAAAAAAAAACATGCTGGATTCCAAAGCAGTACAACATAAGTTCAGCTAGAATAAGTCAATATTCTGATGGAGCTCATCCAATCAATGGTGTGCGTCTATGTATATGAGCAAAGGGGAGCATGCATAAAGCTGGAGTATGGTTTAAGATAGCAAATTGAGTCTGTCCTGCTCAATCGTCTAGAAACGGTAACGAAACACTTTCAAAAGTCGGATAAACAGTCGCAAGTTTATCTCACAACTTAAATGGGCAAGAACACCACACCTCAGCTTTACACCAAGCTAATAAGTTCTTCCAATATTCAATTTGCAAAGTCTAAACAAATGTGCATAAATTCCTATTCACACTAAACAGAATCTTAAGTTGATTTGGAATTACTAATGAAACTAGGGAACATTAAACATAGTTGAATTCTACATCAGCTAGTAAAACAAAATCATAAGACCTTTTTCTTATTTCATTATGCTAAACTAATCATAATACAAGTAAACAACTCTAACTCAACTTATGAATGTCGAATTGTAGATGGACTCTAGCTCGGTGTAACAACCTATCCCTAGTAAACGAGGAATGAATATTGAACATCAATAATTTTACAAACTTGTTAATGAATTTTCTAATCAAACTCAACTTTGTAGCTTAAACACCTATCAACTTTGCTAGAAGATCTTTACCTAGCTGCTTAGCACATTCTTCTTGCATGACCAACATGTATGAGAGCTTAAGAATTAGAACCATGTTCTAACATGGTGCAATAGACTAGAATCATATATGGAGCTAGTGATGGCCACGGTCCGGGTTGGGCCGGTTCCGTTCCGATTCCAACCGGTTCCGGTTCCATTTGGAACCTGACCCGGACGTTTCCGATTCCGGCCGGTTCCAACCGGTCCTTTGGCGGTTCATGAGACGGTTCCGGCGGTTCCAATTTCCGGGTCGGGTGGGTCGGACCATCGGTTCCGTTCTTATTTTTCCTTTAATTTTAATTAAAAAAATACTATAATAATGCGGACGTACCTTCGTCGATTACTTGATTATTAGCGAAATTCATTGGTTGTCATCGTTATTAAAATATTTACTAAAAAGAAGGAATAAATAAATTAATAAGAAACGAATCAACGATAAAGATCATAAATAAAAAAAAGGCGAAATTCATGGTATTTTATTGATATTTCTTTCCACCATTCTAAAATATTATAATTACTTTGGTCGATTTCAAAGTGATGTTTAAGATAATTATCTAATTCTAAATATGAAGCGGAGGAGGAGGAAGAAGATGACTAGAAAATTATCATCTCGACTTATTATGTTAGCGATTACGGGATTATAATAATCGGGACGTGCCGAGACGCTAGCACGCCTAGACGTATCGCGACTCGGGTTATATATACTAGAATAATGGTCATAAAGGTCCGCTAAAAGTTTTTTACAATTTCCTACACAATTATGTACATCACTAGACGGGCGATCTAATGCTTTGGTACTAAATTCCTATTATTTTACTTAGGTTTCCGTCCTAAAACACGGATCTAAAATTGTCGCAATTCCATAAATATAAGGAAAATTAGTGAAATACGCTTTCCACTTATCCATCATATCTGCAAGAATCGGCTTTAAAAAAACGTTACTATCATCATGAGAATGTTTAAGAAGATGATAAAAAACAATAATACATTCACTTATTACTAAGTGAACGTTTGGTTCATAAACATATGAAAAAATCTTAGTTTCGTGGACATATGATAAGTGCAATTATTTGCACTCATCATTAACATATTTGCGCTCATTTTCGATGTTTAGAGGCGGTTTAGGGTTGTTTTATGTGGTTTCACTCCATTTCGGTATTTCATGTCCAATTTGTAGCCAAATGGGTGAATTATGGTACTTTGAGTCATTTTTGTGGGTTTTTGGTGCTAATCATGTTTACAAGGCTCAAAGAACGTATCAATGTATCAATTTTATTAAGCCATGAAGAGTAAAAAAGCAAAAGAGTAGAAAAGTGTTGTTAATGCAAAAGTATTAAGATTTGATACATGTCTACTCTTTTGGCTATAACTTTTGATAGGAATATCGTATCAATACAAAGTTTGCGGCATTGGAAACTAGACTTCAAGGGCTTTCCAACGGTATATTATATGTCCGATTCCGATAACCGAGCAAGAAATGGCGAGCGTTTGAAGTTGATGCAGTTTTTCAGCTCCGGTTCCGGTTCCAACCGGAAACTAGACTTCAAGGGCTTTCCAACGGTATATTATATGTCCGATTCCGATTTCGGGTGAACCGGTCCGCGGTTCTTTGGTCCGGTTTTTTCGGTTTTTTCCGGCGGGTTCACGGTTCCGCGGTTCGGTTCCGGTTCGGAACCTGTCACGAACGTTCCGGTTCCGGTTCCGGTTTCAAGCGGTTCGGGACCGGGCCAACCCGGACCGTGGCCATCACTATATGGAGCATCAGGGTAACTGTTAAGATTCTAAACTACAAAGAGCACGAATTTTGATTCCTTTTTTGTATTACCCACCTCACCTAACATAGGGAGTGTTACAGTAATTGTTTATTTTTATAAAAAATTCATCCAATAAAATCTATTTTATATAATTTGTTTGTAATAAAAATCGAACAGACTGTTTAATTTTTTCTATCTGTGCGGCACAGATGAGTGATATGATGGGTTTTCTTATATCCAAATTACCAAGAAATGCAACAAAGAAATTCAAATGAGCTTTAATATTATGCAAGCAAGAAGCCAACTAGAAGTCAAACTTTCTGTTGTTCAGCATCAATTTTTCTTCCAATGCAAATAGAGTTGTCAGTGACTGACAATCTCATGTGATTCAAACTGATGCAAAAAGTTGTGGCTTCCAACATAACATACCCACATATCCTTTCCCAAGCAAAAAGAACACAAGATTAAACAATTTCATGACAGTTTCTCGCTGTTAAACGAATTAAGAGAAGCTTTAGAATGTGAAAACAACATCAAGATTTGCAACACCACTTACAGTAGCATAATGCTACTTCATATTCAAGATCAAACTTTTCAAGGATGTACAAGTAGTCATGCTCACTATCCTTTCAATTCATCAAGTCCAACAACTATGTTTATTAGCTCAACACCATACCAAAACCTGAAAGTTCCCACCAAATCCCTTCTGGAAAACTTGGTCCCCAAAAGACTAGATTAACGTTCCAGATACTTTGTGGCAAACTCAATATTCATGTTCTAATGAAAAAATGCTTCAATCTACAACTGATTGAAACATTAACGTTTTGGATCTCCGTTTCCGATGGCAGTACATCATATATGAAAAAGGACCACATCATAAGAACTCTTCAATTCCAAATCTCAAAATTAACGTTTAGGCTTTATGCTCCCAATGGCACATATCGTATTTTTCTTTCTGGTATCATTTCAGCATATACTTATCACAATTAACTCAAAATCTATTGAAAAAATTCAATCAAAAAGGAACTTTAAAAGCAAAAATCAACCAATAGAAGCAACTAATTAAAACAATGTTTAGCAATAAAGGTAAGATGTGGTGGGGGAAAAGAGAATATACCAACGTTAAATCATTAAAGCTTGTAAAACAAGATAGGAAACACCTTTAAAAAGGAAAATATACCTTACAAGATGAATTTGGTTAAGCTTGAGTTCCCGTTAAAGTCTTCAACTGCACATGATTGGTATCAGCAGTAGTAGACAAAGCTTCGTAAGACCCAAATCTCCTTGAGACACCCAAAGCCTTAGAAACCACAGCATAAACTACAAATATCAAAATCATAACAATCCCAACATGAACAACAAACGCAAGATCAAGAATGGCGACTGCTCGAAGCTTGGATTCTTCAAGCTCACATTTAGTAGAACCTTCAACACCACTAACAACATCAAGAAGTCGATGACAACCTTCAGGAATAAAGGCATCAACATAAAGAGAAAGCCCAGTTTGCAAATCCCATAACCCGTTCAAACAAAGCGAACCAGCAAGACCAACATCGAACACAAACAATCGAGGAAAAAGGGCAAGACCGAGACAAATAATAGAAGAAACAAGAGAAATCGATGAGGATAACGAGTCACACCGGGATTGAAGATCGGAAGTCTGTAAACTCGCACGAGATGAATAAACGGTGGAATGAAGGAAAAACGCTGATGATGCAAATGCAAAGAAAAGATCGGAAGGGAGCATAGAGAACACGGAAGTACATTCAGAGAGAAGAAGAATGAGAGAAAGGAGAAAGAAGAGGAAAGAAACAGCGGCGGATTGAAGGGAGGTGAAATGGTGGACAGGAGAATGACCTTTGACGAGAGGATCGGCAATGTTGGAGGAGAGAGAATGGTGGACGAAGGAGATGAAAATGGCGACGATAGTGAGGTATAAGGGAAGAAGACGGAGGCGAGAAGAAAGAGGATGAAAAGGTTTGGCGGAGAAGGATTGAGGGGATTTGAGGAAGTTGCGAATGGTGGAGATAAGATGGTAAAGACCTAGAGATAGTAGAGATGAAGAGGTGAATATCTGGTAAATTAAGGCCGCCATTGTTAGGGTTTTTATGGATTCAAAGCTTCTGGTGAATATTAATGGAGATTAGAAGAAGGAATGAATTGATCGAAGAGGTTTGACTGAGAGAGGAAATGGCGGATTGGCGGTGGTGGTGTTTACTTTTTGGTCGGAGGCTCCACCAATTTTGTGCTTTTTTGGTTTTTGAAATTTGGTCAGAGTCTGTTGAAAACGGAAAATTTCATTTGTTATATTTTTGATTTATTCGGAAGTATGCTGAATAAAGTATTTTTTAGCGCTACGTCTAGTCCAAATCTATATTTAGAGTTGTAATAATATAGGTTTAGAATTAGATTGGGCTTTTGAGAACCGTCTTTACAAAATACGGTCTCACGTAAGAATTTATGATATTTAAAAGATCGTCTCTTTGAGAGATGTATCTCAAGCCTAGCTTATTAAAAATTAATACAAATTGTTGTGCATGTGCTCTCTTGAGGGACCGTCTTTTATAAAGGCGACTCGTAAAAGTCCAGCCCAAATCTATATGAGAAACTAAAAGTGTGGGCTTCTTGTTTTTGAGGTCGTCTCTTTGAGAGACGATCTCTCACAAGAGTAGCCGAATGATTAATGCCTACTTACTGTATTTTTAATACCTATTTACATTATCTCTAATTCTTACTTACCATACCTCAATACCTGCTTTCAATATTTTACATGTTTACTTATATCATTTTTAATGTCTATTCATAGTATCCCTAATACTTACTGTACTGTCTATCACAAAAATTTGTGATTTTTTTATGGGAGGTGAAAATTAAATCATTAACCATTGAGCTAACCCAATTGTTTTTGTAAAATGAAAAGTCTATACATAAGAATATGAGCGTAGTATGAGTTGATATGAGAAGTATTAAAGTTTAAAGTTACTATATACTTCCTCACGTTCCATATTATTTACTACATTTTATTTTTTGGCACTATTCATCATTTAAGCTTATTTTATATATTACAACTAATATGTAAGTAATAATGTAGTCAAGTGGGATGTTGTTTGAATCGTCTAATCGCATACTTTCACAATATTAACTTTTTATAATTTTTAAATGTGTATAATTCGACATATAAATAAACAAAATAGTGTATTGGATTGCGTAAAAAAGTTAAATGTAGCAAGTATTATGAAACGGAGAAAATATATATTTAATGTAAAAGATCAATAAAATGTTTTATATCTCTATCCATCCACCAATATCAATATCATACTACTATTTGCCAAAAAGTTAGGCGAAAATAATTTAGCTGGTTTGACCACATAACCCTCTATTTATATCTAAATATGCTAATTTGCCAAATACCCCCAATGTAAAACTTGTTAAATTTTACTCCTTTGTTTCATATGTTTTTTCTGAAATAGAATTTATAAATTTTAATATCAAACTTTAACTACAATTTTGCATTGATGTATAAGAAAAAACATATTCATATAGAATCTTGTTAAATTTGTTTCAATGTATACTTTCTAAATATTAACTTTTAAAATTTTTAAAAACTCACGCTTAAAATTATTTGATTTTAAAGTTTGCATTGAAATCTACAAAATATTATAAATAGAAAGAACGTTTGAGTAGAGATTTTTTATTTATTTTTATTCTTCTTATAAATGATACTCCCTCCGTTTGAGTAGAAAAGAAAAATTTAATAATGCTTTTGACACATTTTAAAAATAAAATATATTTATGTGAGAACTCGCCATTAACATTACATTCAATTACATTACACAACTCACTTTCGTATCGCCATTGACATTACATTCAAACAAACTAGTTGAAGAAGAAATACAAAGAAAACTCAACCAGACAAATATAAAGCCAAAACCTCACTAAATGCACTCACAAAGATCTGGCATAGCCAAATTACATTGGTATGGACTATACCACTCACTCAAAAAATCAAGCTAAGATGAAAATGCCTATGTAAATAAAATAAAAAAAATACATAGACCTTGATGGAGAAAAAATATGTCAAATAAGCAAAGCTCGGGAAAACGCCATCGCGATAACACAAGCACACACATTTTACAGAAAAATGCTCCTACAACCTCAAATTATCAATGAGAAAAGAATCACCAACCTCCTCAAAACACTGGCAATTGCATCAACTTCAGCATCTTCAATTGCAGCTTATATGATTAATATAAGCAAGAAGATAATAATAATCATTGCAAACAAGGCTAGTAACCACCAACACTGTCAAATGTTACAGGAAAACAATAAAATAATTACCAATAATAATAACAATGATAAAAAAAATAATATTCAGACATAATAGAGCACAAATTGGAAATATAGATAATCTACGGAATTGAAGCGAGTTTTACGGTTAAAGTAGAATAAATCACAATATTTAGAATTTATTTTTACTTAAACTGATATGTATGTAATATGTAGGTGAAATTTTGAGTGATCATAACTTTTCTATAAGCTGCAACAACACACATGAACAAATACATCCGTTCCAGTGGCCTTCCACATGAATTCTTCTTTTCCATTCATTTATTTTCTTTAAGCTGCAGTCAGATGAAAATTTTTCATTGAAACTGTTCTCTATCTTGTCTTCTTTTTACATAAATGTTCAATGAGCTTATTACTACAAATCAAACTTGATATGTTTTCTGATTAGATGTTTTATTTTTAGTTGTATTTCAACGTTCATGTATCAGTGGAGGTAGAAAGACCACTAGAATCCTTCAATTCCCAATCCCTTGTCAATAACCAATTTGGGATTTAGGGAGTAGTAAGATACAATACTAAAATGGTTGAAAGTTGGAGTAGAATGTGTCCTAATTGTTTTACTTTCAAATTCTAGTGATACCCTGAGTTATATCTGCATACCATATTGGACACAATGGCAGTAACTCCTTCAAATTCAGCAACATTGAATCTAACCATATGAGGTCAAAAAGTAATACTTCCAAAAATTCTAGTGCTCTTTAAACCTCCAATAGAAGTTTTTCCAAGGAAGGAAAACATTAGCCTAACAATGTTTGAACTAGATCTTTATGAAATAACCGGACTTGCAGCGTTTGAACTAGATCTTTGTGAAACTTCACTAAGAAATTAAGAATGTTACCCAAGTTGAACCAGATCTTTCATTTTTAGAAGCCTTGGATATTTGCTGTTTTGCTTGGGTTGTCACAGCAGCAGAAGCCTCAACATTAGAATGAATATCATCTGCAAATGCAAAATGAGTAATAACATGGGCATTGGTGAATGAAGCAAATCTGCACGCAGATATACAAAGTAGAAGTTGCTAAAGCTGATAAAGCATATTCATGTGGGCTATTGAATTTTACCAATGACAACACCCTGCTCATGCACTAGAACAGCAAGGTCTTTGAAGATTTCATTAGCTTGCCCAATTTGGCTTTGGATCTCCTTAATCCCCTGTTCTCTCTCCTCAATGATGGCTTCATTAAAGGAAATCTCATTATCCAAAAGTACCAATTCTTGCCTGTACATACATGAATCTTTGTAATCAAAATCACAGCTTCACCATTAAAAGTATATAGGATCCATTTACAAAAGAAACAGGAAAATTTGTCTGTTTGAGCAAGTTTAAAAGTAAAATAGGGAGCTTGTCAATCCTAAATATTTTAGAGGGCAAAGATGATAAAAGAAGAACCAGGAAGAACAAATAACATATTTATATGGACAGCTCAAGAAAACACATAAGAAAATAAGATCATCTTCTAAAAAGCATCCTTACGTTTAGTATTTGAGGAAATCGACATTCAATAATTATGATTAACAAAATAAGTTTAATTTATAGATCACACGTGTAGACCGTAACATACCGAGTGACATCTTATCCCTATAGGCTATATCTTTCCCAGAAGCTCTCCTTTGTTAAAGGAATACTAAAAGAAATGCTTAGAAGTTCTCAAAGCCTTTGTGCGATGCCAACTAACTACATCTCAATAGTAAACACAATGGCTCATCAACCACTACCAAGGGTCTCATGTAAAACTCTGTCTTATAATTTAATCAAGTGGCAATTTAAATATGCGCTCTTTAGCCCTTTAGAATGCATTACAAAAGATGTACATAGTAATACATACTTCTGCGCATGCAAAAAATGTCATAATTACATTCTTCTTCGCATACAAAAAATGTCATAATCAACAACAATGGTCCACTACCCTATTGCCATTAAGTGGCTCCCACTTAGGCACGATTTATGGGGTTGGTTGTACACAACCTCACCCTTGTAATAACACAGCGGTTGATTTTGATTGACCTTTCATAGCATAATCAAACAACTATTCAAAGGGTACCAAATATGGCTTTAGTAGAATGTTTTATAATCTAAGAATGAACCTCTTCACAATCAAATTTCATCCTCAATGACGACGATAACAAACCTACAAATTCTCTGTTCTTCCATAAAATACATTAAACAATCAACAAAAGATATACATTTCACAAAGAGTTCCACAAGTAGGACAATGGTACAATACAAGAATTAGTAAGTTTAACACTCAACCACTAAATCAGTTCATGTAATGGATCAAGAGAAGAAAAAAAATAGAATTTAGTCCAAACGTCATTCCAAGGTTGGCACCAACAGATTAGGGGTTAGGAACTTTTCCTATGTTCCATCATCTATCAAATAATTAGAGGCTCAGACCTCGTATAAAGGGTCCAATTCCTCATACAACCCTAAATATCACAAAATCGGCGACAATATTGCCTGTACAACTGAAATGACAATAATGACGTAAGTTGGACAAGATTCAATCACATCTTTGAAGTCTAACCTCTTTTGCTCTAACAAGAAAGGTTGGCTCTCAAGGTCTTGTTTTCCTTCTTCGACAGTTGAGCTGTTGGAATCCAGAAAAATGCAAACTGTATCATTTACTTGAATTTAATAGGAGTACATAATAAAAACTAAGCATATTCCATTCAAAGGAATATTGTTAGACAAACAAAGTGCTCCAACATACTCGACTACAGCAGAAATAGGAGCCCCTGAAGGCATGTAAGTAGATTCACGCTCAGAGGCAAGCTGTTGAACTTTCTGGAATTCTTGTAAAGTAGCTTGGAAATCTCTAGCAAGTTTAGCGTCTTCAATTTTTTTGCTTTGCTGGAAAAAAATACAATAATCTTAAACCTCTTCAAAGATATGCTTCCTTTAAAATGCATTACAAAAGATGTACATAGTAATACATTGAACTATACAAGATCATGAATATCAAATAAAGGGACTTTTATAGCGCACAAGGTTCCACATCGCCGTGGCCCAAGAATAAATATAATAATAAACAAAAGTGACTGAATTCACACCGAACAAGGAAAAATTCTAATAAATGATGACAAATAGAAAAGTTCAAAAGAATACTGATCATAGATAGGCAACAATTCAATAACAATTATTCAACAAGACATCATATTAAACAGAAAATAGACTGCGGGTACAAGTGGACAGGAGATAAAGCAATCCATTCTTAGTGCTTGATCACACATTGGCTACATCATGTAGCCATATTAAACAACATTTCCATTCAATAGAATTGTTAAAGCATAATTTTAAAAAATTAAGCTTCAATAAAAAGTCCCATTTATAGCACAATAGTCAATAGGGGAATAACTTCCAAAAGTATAATCAACATTTCCACATTTATACATCCCAAAAAAGATAGGTCGCATTTTTCAAAATCCCTTCACTTAAACCTTAGTTTATTTGATTATGAGGACTAGAATTATGTTCTTTATTCGATGAAGCCAAAATTTTACATTTAAATCATGTGATGTTTTATACAAGGGTCAATCGACACAACCACTAACAAGATTCTTAAGTACATCCGACCCCCAAACCCTACCTAGGTGACAGCAAATATTGGCATTGAGGCAATGAAATTATTTTTAGTTATATTAGAAGAAATAGAACTGAGGTACTTCGAAATAAAGATGAAAAAGTACAAGCACAAAGAATTAAATAATCAAATCAGCTTGGATAGCAATGTACGTAACATATTTGATTAAAACCTTAAAATCAAAGCATCTTTGTAGAAATTCATCAAATAAATTTACAATCAATTCAATTAAAATAACAATTCAACAAAAAGATAGAAAGGAATTACAGAGACATCAGCAGCATGATCAGAATCACTTAGAGATTTAAGCTTGGCAGAAGTGTCCTTAACCAACTGCAATATACGCTGCCTCGTATTATGCCTACATCATCAACAATTTTAAAAAGAACAACCATTAATCTACCATAGCAATTCATAAAACCCCATAATTCACAAGGCAAAAGAAAAACTAAACTGACAGCTTTTGGCGGTGATCAGGAGTGTCTTTGGAGGTGCCTATGGCTTCAACGAGACGGCGGAAAGCAGAGATAGCGGTGTTGATCTGAAAAATGCCGGCAGCAACGGCTTGCGATGGGGATTGAGTTGAAGAACGAGAAGAAGAAGAAGCAGGTCGTCCTCCGCCATTCCTGATATCTTGGAAGCTCATATTCGTTCGTCAATGGCGATCGTGGAAACCGGTCAGAGAAATTTGATGGATTAATGGCCGGCAAGACAGCTGGTCCGCGGGGAGGAGAGGTGAAGAGAAAGAGAGAGAAAAGACGGGGGATTTTCTACTTCCAAGTGGAGAGTATGATCCTTTTGGAAGGGGAGGGGGACCCACTTTTAGACTTATTTATTACTCCTCCGTTGTTGAAATACTCGTTGTAAGCGTTGTTATTCATCGTTTAAACTTAAAAAAATTATAGTCAAGTGTCATCTTGTCTTAATTGTCGAATCACATGTTTTCATAATTTTTATAATTTTTAAATGTGTATAATTCAATATGTAAATAATCAAAATTATATATTGAATTGTATAAAAAGTCAAATGTAAAATAAATGGCGAAAAGGAAAAAGTAGTACTTCATAAATTACTTTATGGTTCACACCAATTGTCCTATTTGATTTTTTTAATACTATTTATTGACTACTTTTAATTTGTATTGTATTTTAGAGTAGTTGAGATATTAAAATTTGTCAACTGAAATTTTGTTTGATTTGTCTCATAATTTTATTGATATTAATTTTTTATAATTGTTAATTATGATTGATTAAAGTTAGGAAAAATTACCTAGAATAATCCAAACTATTCATGATTTTCCTACAATAATCTCATGTATTGATTAACCATGAATAATCCCAACTTTGAGAGACATTTTCCAAGAGTAAACCCAGTAACCGGATGACTTGTTATAGCAAGTTTTATTTTTTTAAAAAAAGATAAATTAAAATAAAATGTCGAAAAAAATGTTAAAAAATATTCATAAAAAATTTATGATTTTTTTTATTATTTGGAATTTTTAGTGTAAATATTCAAAAATATTTTCTAATTTTAAATTAATATTTAATTTATTTTTTTGGTGAATTACCTACTATAGCAGGTCATCGGGTTACCCAAGTTTACCCTAGGAAAATACCCCTCAAAGTTGGGATTATTCATGGTTAATCAATAGGTGGGATTATTGTAGGAAAATCATAAATAATTTGGATTATTCTAGGTAATTTTTCCTTAAAGTTAAAGATATTTAAAATTGAATTAGAAGTTGTACATTGGATAAAGTGTAAATTCAAATGAGATAATTAGTATAAATTTGAGAGAGCATTTATTTTCTCAACTGAAAATACATTGTTGTGCTAACCACTAATATTCATTTCATGGAATTAGAGATATTAAAAATTAAAATAATATATAATGGATCACCAGGAAAACAAACAACCAATTCCAACTAAAGAGGTTATGTTTTAAGTCCAGTTATATATATTCAACTTTTTTAAAAAAAATTGGTAGATTTTATGATTGAATATTATCTTTTTCAATTGTAACAAGAGTTTGATTTTCATTTTACTCTTGTAAGACTTTCAATTTTCACCACTTAAAAACTTAATTTTAAATCGTTAGATGTTTATTAGGAAAAAGTATTTTCAGAATTGCTAAAAAATAGCCAAGTTCAAGAATCACGAGAGTGAATATAAGCAATAATAGTTAAAGTCTCGTTAATTTTATATTTTTCTTATTTTTCTAATTATTATTGAGACCCAGTAAATAAGTAATTAACCTAAAGCAACATTAATGTAAACTAAAGTAAATTAATATTTGAAACCCTTATTTATTAGAACTTGTCTGATCGAGCAGCTTACACATGTTCAAAACAACATCTGATTCAAAGACATATTTACTCAAACCTAACACAAAAAATATATTGAAAATACGCATTTGATAGTAAATTGTATTGATATATACAATCAAGCAGATCTATAATTTACAAATCATCATATGATTGCACAAAGAATCAGTTATCATTCTTAGACATTCATTGATTTCCTTCCATTAATTTCCTAATAAGTCCATTAACATATCCTTAAGCTTCTTGTGCAATGGCATTGAGATAAGAAGCATTCTTTGATTTGCGACTCGAGAGATCATCTGATCATCAAGTTCAGAGATCGTGTTCAGGTGAAAGATGCTTGTCCAAAGAGCACGCGGATGAGCCTTTATTCGACTTTATACAATCCGATTCAACGCCTTGTAAAACAAAGTAATTTGCAGCTAGCAGCTTAATAGAGAGAACGCTGCTAGACTAGGCCAGTCTGTTAGTCTGCAACACGCAGGACGATTCATCAGCATCAGAGATAAACCCGAAAAAATACAAGTAACTCGAAGAAGTTTTACCTGGTCACATAATCGTGGCACATGTGGGTAGTAACTGTGCAGCTTTCCGAGTCATGGTTTGTTATATATATCATTCTTTGATCTATAAAATCATCCGAGAGAAGGTTGATGAACGACAAAGAAGCCACATTGGAATTGTCTCTCGATGGATGAAGAAGCTGAGGTTTGAAATTAATCACAGCGCAAGAGGCGACTAATACTTGATAAGTGACGGCAAAGAAGCATGAAGTTCGGCTAAGCACTGAAAGATCCAATTAAGGAGTTGCTCCCTTGGTAGCTCCAGAAGTAATTCGGACTGCGAGACCAAACAACATGGTCGAAGAAAACATGGTTCGGAAGATAAGTTCTTGACATTTAGCCCAGTCAATAGATAGTTCACAAATTCTTGTTTAGGATCGTCTCATTAATAGGACGAGTCCAAGTTGTATATGACTGGTTTTAATATATATGTGATTGATTTTAAGCTATACGCGATTGGTTTTGTAGATGTAAGTTTACACTATATGTTTCATTTTATCATCTACGTGTACATTTATGGCATATGTGATCATTATTAAAGTGTAAGTGATCATTATTATTATATAAATTTTCCAATGATAGATTATTATTCTCATTTAATTAAAGCATGGAAGAGGTCAATACTAAGCATTGGTCAATTTTGGGCTCTATGTGATTGATTTAAAGCTATATATGATTTTAAACCGTATGTGTTCAGTTTTAAACTATATGTGACGGATTTTTAGCTACATGTGAGCGCTTTTAAGCAGCATGTGGTTATAGTGGGCTGTCTCATATACAACGTCCTAATATTGAGATGGCCGCATATGAGACGCGTTGTAGATAATTTCCTATGATTGATCTAGTCTATGTACATGGATATATAAGTGTACTTATAAGAGATCATATACGCAAGATTAAATAAAAAAGGAAAATCGAAGGCTCAACGATCTGTCTAGGATAATGCTTATGGGTGTGAGAAGAACGATTACCTTTATTTGTCCATCTTCGTATATCAGCACACTACGCAGTTCATCGGAAACCATCGAATCCTTGATCAGTCTGAAGACACTTTTAGTCATATTTGTTTCCATGACAACCATCCTTCCAGCGGCATAAATACGATTAATTCCGAGATCTGCAGCCATTCTTTTCACATAGAGTTTCTTTAACAGAATCTCCATTGAGTAAGGCTCTCTTCCGTATTGTCTCCTTAGATCCTCCGTAAATTCAACCAAACTCAAGATATCCTTCTCCGCTGCATTCTCAGCATTGTTTATTAATTCCATCGGATTATCCAGATAATTGATGTACTCGGAAGAGAGATGAGGATTGAAATTTATATCAAACTGGAAGAAGATTAAGATAAGCAAGTTAAAAGTAAGAAAAGTGAGCAATTTTAAAATATTGTGGTCAAAAATCTTCCGTGATAAGAAAGCGCAACATAGCGAGTTTTTTTTTTTCAAAAACAATACTATTTACACCATCATCATCATCATGATCACATCATACCTAGTCTATTTCACTCAGAATACTATCTATTATGAATAACATTTTAATTATAAAGTTCTAACGAGTAATGAAGTGACCCTGTTGGAGATCGTCGAACCATTTATGAGATTTATCCAAAACAAATAATAAAGGAGAAACACGAATTGACTTAACAAGTAATCTTTAAAGGTCTTATAGAACTAGAGTTCCTTGGTTGCGTTAATTATGATTGTTCTTCAAAAGCGAATCTGATTCATAACTCAAAATCACTTGTTTGTAATACTAAATTGACTTAATTAACGGCATGAACAAATTTAGATGTACCTGAACTTTGTGGTAAGAAATAGATTTTATACGGTGTTCCTCCACCTGTGAAACATAACAAGAATCATAATTAATAAGCGAAGTCAAAAACTTCATGGAATAAATGAAAGATTGACCGTTCAATCTTCGCTAAGGACACAAGATAGCTTATAAATGCAGGCTATGTTACTTGGACTCGGATACCGATGTCAGATACTGGTACGTGTCCAAGTGTCGGATACGTCTAATATTCAATTTTATGCCTAAAACGAAGTGCTTAATTGCCATAAAATGTTTGAGCATCAAGGATCAGACACTGGTACGTGAAGTAAAATGAAGAGTCCAAGTAAAATAGAACGATACATAATCCTAAGGTATAAATAAAGATTATTCAACAAATTACCTTGGACAAGCTCTCAAACAGCATCTCGAAAAAAAGATCAATGCCCACATTCCCTACATCACCTGTTTGCTGCTCACCGAATATATTACCGAACCCTCTAATAGCCATGTCTCTTTCAGCAAGTTGAAAACCTTGGCCAAGTTCGCGACATTCTTCAAGGGCTTGAAGTCTCTCCTACATTTAAAAAACAACTTCATCTAAATTAACTCAAATCTGAAATAAATCCGAGGATATCTTTATTAAGGAATTAAGAATGCAACAAGACACACCAGTGCTTGATCTGATAGCAGAGATTTATCAGGGTAAAACAAGTGTGCGTAAGCCTCCTTATCTGCTCTACCCACTCTTCCTCGCAGCTGTTGAGTTTGAATTGAAACAAATGGAAACAAACACTTAAAAAATATGAGAATCCATAGTTATATTTATGTCTAAATTCTTTTATTGAACTATAAAAAAATTTGCACCGGGTATAAACTCGACTTTTGAATTTTCCGACCACCTTTCAATAGTCACCTATGGTTATTCTATAAGTGTATTGATGACTACTACCCAAAGTCCAAACCTCACTTTAATCGGAAATTAGTGCATTAGTGCGTTCTGAAATCTAGAACTTACTTTCGAGGATCCTAGATGCTTCTCAGTTGTATATACTAAAGCTTAAAATGTTCCGTTTATTGTTATTGTTCTCCTTCCAGAAAAAGTGGAATTTCCTTTAATAGAATAAAGAAAACCCTACCATCCAAATTGAGGTATAAATCATAACCCATAAGCCCATTCCTTAGCATTAACTTCAGATGCTACAAGTCTTATTTTATTATGTCATTGTTCTGCTTCAGTGAAATTCTAGAGTACGTTGTAAATGGCCAAAGATAGTAAAGTACTATAAAAGGACACTGAACAATAACCCTCAATTACTCTATCAACCTCACAAATGGAAGAGCATTCAACGAAAGAAAAAAAAAAGAAGCATGATTGCAAAACTCAAAACCCACAAATATCTGATAGCAGCCCGTTAATTCTAAATATTTTATATGCTAGGATAACGAATGAAAAAGCACAGGAGACAACTCAGTTACAGCTGGGGAAAAAATAACATGCCTGATAGAGCTGTGCAAGTCCGAATTGCTGAACATCCTGAATTATGATAGTATTTGCATTCTGAATGTCCAATCCACTTTCCACAATATTTGTACATATAAGAATTTTGATTTTTCCAAGAGAAAATTTTTCCATTGTCTCCTCAAGCTGTTTAGAGTATTGCTGTAATCCAAAATGAACGCAAAATGTGAAAATCAGAGATTATTATGAACAATGGACAGAGCATGCAAATCATTATAACCATGCAGATGCAGAGGCACTTTTATTCGTAAACTGCAGTCTCTAGTCTATACACTTAATTGTCAATTTCTCAAAGGTTATTAATATTTTCCCCTCCCCACCAAAAAAAAAATCCGTTCAACCGCCCCTTTTCTCCTTTTTGGCCCTCCTTCCTACAACCCAAATCTCCCTTCTCCCTCATCATCTAACTCACTTAAACTCACACCACACTTGCATGTGTTGGAGACCACTGCAACCCTGCCCCTTCCAACTGAGCTGTCCACCGGGGTGACTTGTTTTCATTAAGAAAAAATGTGGACATGTGGTGGATCTACGTTTTGTCCATGGCCGAAATCCTGGCGGAGTATGTTCATCTATGACCCAAATGCAAACAGGTTATGTTTGACCACAGCCAAACGAGGCCCTACATAAAGGCGGCATTTTGCGTTGGAGACTTTGAGCCATGGCCCTATGCAATCCGCTTGCCTTTGGCCATGGCCCAATCGCAGATTCTATGCTTTCTTCTTTTTATTTGATTTTTTTTGAAAAAAAGAGCCTCCTCAAATAGCAGCTCAACTGGAAGGAGAGAGGCAAGGGTAATGATTTTTAGTAGCGGGGTGGTGGTCTGAGCTCCATTGGCGGTGTTTGTAAAGGAGACATAGGTGAAGTCAAAAAGAAAAGGTAAACATTGTTTGTGGTTGAACAATTTAGTGTGACTAGTGCTAAGCTTTATGGGAAGTGGTGGTTAAAGTGTGTATGAAAATACCATGGATACACAGAAACAACAACAATACCAAAGCCTTAAGACCATGAATACACCGCAATAGCTTTAAGAAAACGGTTACGAATAAATTCTAAGAGAGCTATTCATGTGAACTACACAGTATTTAAAGTTGGCATGCTACAATCTTTAATCAAAATATTAAGAGGGACATGCATTATGTGAGCCTCAGACCTTAATGAGTGCAAACTGCAAAGTTCACAAAGTAATGAGTTCATAAACTTCTATTCTATATCGTGGGTGATTTAGTTGGAGTAACAGAAAAACAATATGAGTTCAGGTGTCTAGTTGAATTAACACGGGAGAAACTAAAGCTTTCAACTACTTGTTGAGCACAAGCTCACAAGTTTTGAAACACCATATTGCTTCTTTATAACTTCCATATCTTCGTTAACAATTTTATTTGTTCGTACTTGGGATCTCGTAAACAGAGGGGGAGTTTCATCAAATTAATTTTTTTTATAGGATTTAGAATTTCACTTGGCCCCCAGAATATATAATAATCATTTAGTTACATATTAAGTTGGCCTCCTGTTGAGTATTTAAAGCATGTAGGACTTATCTAAAGGCTTAAGACATGTACTAAGGCATAGACTAAGCAATAACGTAACAACGGAACCAAAAACATGGAGTTCGGATGGCCTGCTCGTTCGAGCATGATAGTGCTCGTTCGAGCACTCCTTTGCTCGTTCGAGCACTGGCTCGTTCGTCAGGCAGTTTGCTTTGAAACCTTCTGTTTGATGTTTTTGGTATTTGCTCGTTCGAGCACTTTGGGTGCTCGTTCGAGCTCTTAGGAATTTTCGCTTCAGAAAGTTTCTGGAAAGTGATTTGGCTTATGCTCGTTTGAGCACCTATAATGCTCGTTCGAGCACCTATGGTGCTCGTTCGAGCAGATTGAAATAGAACATCCGTTCGTGATACGAAACTTTGTTTCATAGAGTAATGTGTTGTTATGAATGAATGTTTTACGTCATAATTAACTGATAATCATCAATTATTATTGATGTATTGTTTTGGATGAATACATATGTGACTTCAACTCTATAAATAAGAGTGAGTACATGGAAACCATTTACATCTTTGAAATATCAATTTCTGTCATCTTTCTCTCAATCTCTTGAAACATAGAAGATGGTAATTAACTCTTTTATTATTTTTTGATTTTAATCTCTACAAAAACACATAATCATTTAATTCAATCGGTTCGTACCAATCGGTTGATGTGATTGATTATATCTCATTGTGAATTTCGGTCTCATAACTCAAGTACCTTTGTGAGGGAAATATCACAATAGGAAAGGTTGTAGTCGCCTTCAATCTATATCTAGATTTCTGAGTGATGTTCATTGTTGCAAACATATCTTCTCTACGGTGTTTTTCAATTCGTGGTTCATTCAAGCAAGGGTCCATTGCCATACACAAAGGAGACACTACAAACATCATCTTGTATTTGTAGTTTTATTTCCGCATTATTATTTGTAATACCTCCCCCATAAAAATTGTTGAAGGTCCACTATTGCCCGTAAATTTACAAAGTTACCTTCATACAGAACAATTTACCCGAGAAATAGACTTTAAGGCCTTGTTTGGATGGAGGGAAATGAAGGGAAAAGAAAGGAAGGATTTGGAGGGATGGAGATCCCCTTGTTTGGATAGCAAAAAGAGAGGGAGAAGATTTGGAGGGATTAAGGGTGTGTTTGGATGGATGGAAATGGAGGGAAAGGAAGGGAAGGGACTTAGAGGGAGACCGAATCCCATGTTTGGATAGCAAACTGAAAGGGAAGGGATTTGGAGGGGAGGAAATTGGAAGGATTTTATTAATACTTTTTGTTAAGGTTCCAATCTCTTCAAAGTTGAAAAGATTTGAAGGGATAACTCTCATCTCCCTTCTTTTCCCTTCCATTCCCTCCTATACAAACAAGAGTTGATTCCCTTTCATTTCTCTTCCCTTCCTTCCCCCTCCCTCCCTTTCTTTTCTTTCCAAATTTATTATCCAAACATAGTGTAAATCCTTTTAATTTGTAAACATCCAAATCTCTCCGTAAGAGGAAAAATTTGGAAGGAAAATGAAATTCCTTTCTCTCCCCTCCATTTCCTTCCTATACAAACAATGGAGTATTTTCCCTCTCTTCCTCTCCCTTTCTTCCCTTTCTTTTCTCTCCTAATTTGTTATCCAAACATAGTGTAAGTCTTCAAGTAGCTTAAAAATTAAGGGAAAAGTAAGAAAGGTAAAACACCTTTCCATGAGCAATGGCTATTTCAACATCCGGAAAGGACTGTTCAAGAAAACCCATCACTTCATCAAGTCCTGCAAATTAGCATAGTATCAGTGGTTTAAAATTGACTATCCACTAAGTCATAATCACTCTAGATTATACGCATATTCCCAGTAAAAGCTACTACTATATGTTTCACCTTTTATACGAGGAAGAACGTAGAACACTTGGCCACCTCTATCCAGCTCATATTTGATCGCTGATTTAACTTTCTCTTTACTGAATGCTGAAAGCTGAGTCTTAATAGGGACTCTTTCTGGAGGAGGCGTGGAGATTAAACTGTGAAAAAACCATGGAAGTTACAAACGCTACATATAACACATATTTTTTATTTCTTCCTAAAAAGCCACGTGAAAAGGATGATTATAATTGCTGACTTGTGCATATTTCAGACACAACCGTAAAAGAAGTTTCGAATTGAAGTGCTTTCAACAAGCTTCTTCGACATTTGAATAACGGGTCATTCTCCTAGTATGCTTACAATACAATGAGGAAAAAAATTACCTAGCATCGCGGAAACCAGTCAAAGCCAGATAGAGCGTCCGAGGTATTGGTGTAGCTGAAAGTGTAAGAACATCAATCGAAGTTTTGAAAGACGCAATTTTTTCCTTCTGCTTCACACCAAACCTCTACAAAGAAAGGACAACTTGCATTATTGAAATTTACGAGTGGCAGATCCTCATACGGAAGTGTCTTCCATTGCAAGTAAATCTTGGGAACATTAATGTGGAAGTAATAAACTAAAGTCAATTGTATCATACTAAAATGGAATATCAGCTTTGCATGACAATGGATATGTCAATAAGCTCCCTATGTATCTTAAATGTTGTTTTATATCCTCTCAGATCTATAGTTCATAGTTGTGTACATTTGAATCCTCTCCGAATTCCAATAATATGCAATGGTGCAGGCCATGCAGCAAAGAATTAAATATCAGAAGCTATGCAGGCATTGGAGATTGCACGATCATCTTGGATAAAAGATAGCATCATTGAGTAATAATTCAACTACTATCATGCAATAAAAACATGCCCTTTACATTATGTAACAGGCATTGTGTAGAAAGAAAAAAGGAAAGAACCATGAAAGCAAACCGAGAAAAGATAAAAGAAACACATATTCATTTACAAAATAGAATGAAGAAAAGAGACAAACCTGCTCCTCATCAACTACAAGGAGACCCAGGGAGTTATAAACAACACGATTTCCGAGGAGCGAATGAGTTCCCACGATAATGTCCAGTTCACCTTTTTTGATCATGTGTAAGTATTCCTCTTTCTCTCCTCTGGTCTGCAATAGTACAGCATGCTTAAGTTCCTTGACGTAGCTAAATTTAAGCAACTTGACAGGTTTATTACTCATTTTGAAGAAATTTCTTGGTAAACATGAGGAATTGGCAAACATCAATCATAAAATTCCCAATAAAAAGTATCACATTCAGCTTCATGAAACTCAATTAAATATAACAAGCTTGTTTCCTATAACCCAGGAATTGGCATTAGTGGGATTGGCAATAACTCTAATTTTGTAATGGAAGTCATATGCAATTATTATTACCATACATTGCCATGTTAAAGGGGGCTGTTGAATGGTAACGGAAGTCTATCAGGAAAAACATTCGCTCAGAGATGGAGTTCCATTACCCTTAGAAATAAATGATGATGATTTTGAGGTATGTATACTATCAAATGGAGGACATCAATGACCAGAAAAGAAACCAGTCTCCAAAGGAATAAGAGACATAAGCCAACAACTCAGGTCTAGGAATGATATGAAGTCTAATGGGCCTAGAGTACTAAATGGGTCTTGACCTTATTGTTCTTAACCTACCATTTTTACAACTTTATGGTCTAACTTGGTTAAAAATGGTTCCATGAGTTGGATCTAGGTCTAAAATGGATTCATAGGGATCAAAAATTGGTCATGAGTCTTGTATGAGGCTACTCTAAAGTGGGTTTGGATTTGGGTCTATGTAGGTTTGGGTGGGCCTAGGTCTAATGGTCTGAATCTATAAACATTAGACCCAAACCTAGACCAGTTTATTTTTTATTGGACACAGACCCATTGGGTCTAGAAATGAGACTCAAACCTTTAAATTAAAGTTCTGTCTAGGGTGGGTCCACCATCCATACTCAGGTTTCATTTCCTCAAAACATTTATAATAATGGTCTATGTGAAGATACAACCATCCCACACTTGGAAAAATATATACTGCTGATATATCTTCATAGTAAACTATGTCCACGGCTTCACCGATAGAATTATATTAAGCCGACTACAACTTGATTTACCTGAAACCTGCTCAGTAGTCCAACCTTGACATCAGGATACTTTGAAAAACGTTCTGAAATAACATCAAAATGCTGTTTGGCTAGCACAATTGTTGGTGCTAGAACCATAGCCTGTTTTCCTGCTGAAACAACACAAAAGATTGCACGTAATGCAACTTCAGTCTTGCCAAAGCCAACATCTCCACATATCAATCTGTCCATTGGTGTTTCTCTTTCTGTCAAATCCTTCTCTACATCAATAAATGCCTGCAGAAAACGTCAACGACTCTAACAAGAGGTATCAACTCACAATTTGAAAATATATGTTTTTGACATGGTTATTATCCGACAGCATATATAGAGCACACCCTTTTAAATACATATTTTTCCAATGGCCTCTTTCCCTCTGATCTGGCTGAGAGGACATCCCACAAGGAGTTCTGTTAACTCACAAGAAAGGGGAAGGAAAAAAAAAGTAAAAGTGAAAGCTTATACATTCATATTTCATGCTAATAATTCTAGATAACAATGCTAATGTTCAAGCACTTGAGTCCCCAATGCTCCAAACAAGTCAAGATTTTGTGAGTAGTGACATCACTTATGTATTCAGGAAAGCGACAAGATAGATAACTTAGTTGCTGAATTGTGAGTTGTGACAATCAAGAGTTCATCATCTAAACATAATATGGAATAGCTGCATAGAGTAAAAATGCGGCAAGGGTCGCGATTGCGGTAACAGAACAGTGATACGGTAACGGGAGTTATGCGTTTATCGTAGCGCCTAAATATCAATCAAAACCAAAGATATCCCTTGATACGGCCCATAACGCGGTTTTTTACACCTTTGCAATGCGGGAAATTTTGGTTCGTTGTTTTTAAAATCCTTTACAGTGCAACCGATGCGATGCGGTGTCATTTGGCTATTGACATTAAATGGTAATAACGAGAATTTTTTTTTTTTTTTTTTTTGCTATTTTTCACTAAATGTGTTATGTCATTCCCATTGTAATGAGGCTCTCATCCTCAAACATGTTTTACTTCACAATTTCCATTAACATCAAATACCATCATTCCAAGTGGTAATAGATGGAAATGAATTTTGTGAAGAAAAAAAATGATTCGAGTAGGGATAGATTATCATGAACCTTGTCAAATAATTTTATAGTTAAATTGCACAAAATTTCATTACTATTCGTATGTTCCCACAATTTAATACCAACAATCAAACAGACAATTAAGAGTTTTCATTCATTAGTAATGATATTGTTATAAGAAAAAAGGGTTTTCTACAAACAGAAGATGGTTTACCTGTTTCTGATCTGGTGTGGGCTCATAAAGAAACTGAGCAGCAAACTCTACCATGGCAGGACATTTAGGATACGATGTTCTTTTCTGCTTTAGCCTATGCAAATACAATTCCATCAAGTCAACTACCATTTTCTGGACAGCAACCTTTCCTTTGGTCCTCCTCTTTTGCCATGCCGTCGTGTCACTTATCTTACTAAGTGTTGGTGGCTTTTTTGTTTCATTTGGACTGAAAACAAAAGCAAAATAGAATGCTCAAAAGTCATTTGCTGGAAATTGGAAGTCTAGAAATACAATTAGCAATAAGGTAGCTGATTTTCTTCAGTAAATCCAAGGTCATAAGTTCAAAAATTTTTGCAGCTCAAAAATATTGAAGAGCTTATCAATTACTATAATCGTCACTAATATTAAGCATGGCAGTCTAAATCCAGCAATTATGTCTTTGCCTCCTCTAAATTCCATATTATACATTTGGCATGAATGAAGGCTAAATATGTTGCTTGAAATTCGGTGACAACTACTTCTAAAGTCCAATTGGCAATACCAAATTTCACTATCAAATTGCTCATAGATAAGAGAATGTTGATAGCACCAGATCAGGATTGCAGCAAGAAAAATAGGAATGATGAACTGTGCGTATAGCTAGTAGCGTAGTACACTAGTAATAAGGTGTCATTTACACATTATTTGGATAACATTTTGGAAGGGAAGGGGAGGGGAGGGGAGGGGAAGGGAGGGGCGATTGGTGTATTTTCCTTCCAAATCTCTCCATTGTTGGAAGGATTTTAAAATAGTGATAAAGTTCTTCCTTGCCATTCCCTTCCCGCCATTCCCCTATCACATTCTCAAATGAGATGGACTAATGTTGAGACAATCTTTATTGGGTTGATCCAATGTACACTTTCTGACTTAAAGTAATTAATTAGAGAAATAGGCTAATTATATGGGCTCGTCTCATGGTGAGACGGTCTCATATAAGACTTGTTGTTCCCCTATTGGGTATAAGGGAATTGCAATCCTTCATTTCCCTCCCCTTCCATTCCCTCCATTTCATCCTATCCATATACAGTGTTAATGTGAAACAACTTAGTCATATGTAGCAATCTGAATAGGACTATGTTTTCAAAGTTATGCATACATACTAAGAAGTCATGATTGCAATGGAATTCAAAAGACACATACATTGTAGTGTACTATAAATGAATTAAATAACTATTGAAAGGGGAGGTCTTACACCTCACTCAAGGATCAAAAATAAGGTTTAAGTTGGGTGTTTATATTGTGTGAAAGTTTAGAAAACAAATAAGCAAGTTAATGACGAATGACAAAAATAAAGAAAATAATCAAGACAATGATTTTAATGTGATTCACCAAATATGGGCTACATCCACCATCTAGCCTAGGATTATATTAATGTGTTTAAAGGATAAAATACAAACTTGAAGGAATTACAATGGAGTATAAGTGTGGGAAGAGAGGAGCTAATTTAGGGAGTAAATACACAAGCAAAAAGATAGCTTATAATGTGAGACTTTTGGTGCAGTTTGCTTCTGTTTCTTACATTTCCTTTTCCATGTATTCCCACGGTCTCCAAGGTCTCTTACACTTGCACATAGGACTGATTTTTTTGCACACTTAGTCTTCACATGTCAAATATTTACACCCATAGAATTTTGTACTAATGATTTCCATATGATATGTACTCTTCTAACCTTCGCTAATTAAAATGATTAATTTTCTTAATCATGTCTTGATTACTTGGTAACACAAGTCACCCATAATCCTAACAACTATGCATAAAATTTTAAGGTTACCCATGTCAAAATAGTTCAAAAATATGCAATTCTTCCCTATTTGATTAACAATTGCATAAATTTTCCTCTAGCAAATATGTATGAATGTGGCACCAAAAAAAAGAAGAACATAACAAATAACAACATATGATGAATGCCAAGAAGAAAGGATCACAGAAAACATACAGATTATATCTGTAAAGCATTTTCGCGGCCTGCTTAACAGGAAGCTTGGCCATACCATCAGCATACTCAATAAAAACATACTCAATAGGCTCTGTACCATCTTTTGGAACATCAAATTTAATCCCCACAAATCTTCCAACACCAACTTTTTTATGAACCACATAATCTCCAGATTTTAGTGTATAAGGATCAACTTTATAACTAATTCCGCCATTTTCTTCAACCTTCCCATCTTTGTTTACCCCTTTAAGCTTCTCCAATCCTCTTTGTTGCTGCTGCTTCACAATCTGAATATACTTCTCAGCTTCCTTAGAATCCATGGTGGGTTTTGCAACATCTCGAGTCCCGTGATCCCTCCTTATCCTCTTGTTTAATGCCGAAATTGGGTCAGAGTCTGAATCGAAATTCTTCTCCTTACTTAAGAATGATTTGGTGGGTGAAACCCCTTCAGTGTAAACAGCACTAGAGATTGAAAATTGGGGTTTTTGAGATTGGTGACGACATGGGCATTTGAAGTTGATGAAGATGGTAGATGATTGAGGGTAAGAACCCAATTTGAAGCAGAAATCTGGAATTGGAAGTAAAGACAGTTTTATGGCAGCCATTTTTACAAGAAAAGGTGGAATTTTGTTTAGCAAAGAGTGATTATAATGAAGAATTGTTAATGGGTTTTGGCATTTTGAAGGAGAAGATGAAAGGGTTGATGATTTAGTGAGAAATGGAGGGATGAAAAATGGTGGGTTTTGAGAGGGTTTAAGAGGTAGTTATAGGTAACTGATAATGTTAAGGATTTGTGGAGAAGAAATTATAGCTATTGAAAATATCTAAGGTGAGTGAGTTTGAATTATAGTGTTAAATTGTTAATGACATTTGAGATTACAACAACTACGTTAAAAGTTAATACTCCCTCTGTTACTTAAATGGAGTTCTCGTAAGGAATGTTCACGAAAATTAAAAAAAATATAACTTTTTAGATAGGGAAGATATTATTTTATTGAATTGATAAATTTGATGAAAGAAAAGTATGGACCACAAATAATCATTATCAAAAATATTAAAATGAGGATAAGTGAAGTTATTTTTGTCCAAAATTTATGATATAAATAAAAAGATTCCTTATGAAAACAACAATTAAAAGAGGAGGAGGGAGTAGTAGTTTTTAATTAAAAAAATAAATAAAAATAAAAACTCTTTTCGTCCCAATTACTTGCACTAGATCTTTAATTTTTTAAAATTCTTGTAAGTGGCGAAGCGGGATGGGAGCAAAAGCTTGACTTGTACTTCCTCCGTTCCATAATACTCGCTACATTTTCTATTTTGGGAAATTTCATATTAGTTGCTACATATCCTTTTTTTAGTAAAAAATCAATCATTTAAAGTTATACCTACTCCTATTTTTATCCTACTCTATATCTAATTACTCCTATTTTTCTTTTTCATTTTTCAACAAATAATATTAAAAAATTCCAAAAAAGCAACTTTCCACCTACTACTCATCATTACACAGTAACTTCTTAATCTTTGTGTCAATGCAATGGTAGCAAGTAAATCAGAACAGAGGAAGTATTAAATATATTGAAATTGAAAAACATGGGTTTACTTATATTCGCATCACACATACTTCATTAGAAGACATGTTTATAGTTGCACGTTGTATTTGTTACATGTTAACTTTTTATAATTTACTTGCTAAATAATCCAAGATTAAAGATAATAGTCCATGAAAAGAAAATGGGGAAAATTACGATAAAAACTCTCAACTATTCGCAATTTAAATATAAAACTCCCAATAATTGATTATTATTTAAAACTCTCAACTTTAAGCCCATTTTATATTTAAAGTCCACGATGAATTATAACCGGATCAATTGGTTTTAATTGAGACGTAGTAAGACCCAATTGTATTTATTAATCACCTCACTTCCTTTGAGCTTACACGACCCTTCACGTAACCTCCCATTTCAACAAAAGGTAATCGGTTAAAACAAGTTATAAAATGTATCGATGCTTTATATTTAAGATGGGCCTATAGTTGGGAGTTTTGAATAATAATCAATAGTTGAGAGTTTTGTATTTAAACCGCAAATAGTTGAGAGTTTTTAAAGTAATTTTCCCAAGAAAATATAGATAAACTTATTTGATGTTCAAATAGTCAATGAAAAATTTGAAATAATTCTAAAATAATACCATTGAGAGTTTATATAGTTTTCTCTTTCTAAAAACCTACCAAAATTCTATCCTCCTTTTTGTGATTCAATGAGAATAGAAACGTCATTCTATTCAAACCTATTATTTAATTTTCAACTGAACATTCGGCTCGAATACCATGTTAAGTCGGTGTAAACAAGATGGGCAATAGACAGTCTCGACCTCGAGTCCCCATTTAAGACCTTCAGAGCTAGTCCGAAATTCCATAAAAATGCTACCATCCCAAACCAAGGATAGCATGTCGAACTCTCTAACCAAATATCCTCTTAAACAAATACTACATATAAACAGAAGTCTGTAACACACAAGACTCTTTGTAAATTAAATTATGTAGTCTCAATTAAAAGGACCTATAAAACTTTTCAAATGATAATCAGATTTTTGTTGATCTATACACAAGCAAAAATAAGAAGGGGATCAAACTACCCCTATACTAATTGGAATCTACACTACATAACATTTTTTTCCTTTCCCCCTCCCAATTTCTATTCCCTGTTCAAGAAAAAGGAAATAATTACAAAAAAAATTCAGAAAACAAAACTAGACATAGTATATCATCCCAACCTCAATGAGACTTATGTGAGGAATATTGAGAGCTACTGACGGACCTCGGCAATTCTTCCTTAAAAAAGAATATCCAATATCGATAGCAAGCTTTTTCAAGAACGACGAGGATCTTCTAGCCTTGACATAGGAATGACCCATTATATACGCAACTCCGGCCTCCTTCGCCTCGATCAAGTCCAGCAGCTCATCTCTTACATCTGAGTCCATAGCAGGACTTTGTGGCAACTGAAATCTGACACGACGTCTCCTTATTTGCACACTCTCGTCTTCATAAACAGATCTCAAACTCTGAAGTGTCAGAGCCCTGCTACTTTGGGTAATTTCATTGATGTCAAGATCGTCATGCTCTGAAACGATTAAGCTTGAATTCGATTGAATGGTTCGGGTGCTTATCACAGCCATTCTACCTTCATACGAGGAACTGTCTGAACCGGTAAACTGAGGCTCTACGGCTTCCATCTGAATGAATTCTGCTACACTTTTGATAAGCAAGTCTTCAAACTCACCATCATCTCGGGGAATATCTTTGTACCCGTACCTAACTATACAACGATACATGCGATATGGTCTTGGACAGATGCGGCCGATGAGAAAACGTTCTTCTGGTGAAACAAATGGGACTGGTACTGACTTTACACAGACAAACACCAAGACTTTGTGAAAGGCAGGCAGATTAGTCACAAAATGAGAGAAGATAGCAGGAACTCCCACAGCCAGTTCAGAGTAGATCAGACCGATGCCCGGCACACGTACTATACCGAGACTGGGACCCAAGCCAAGAATCCATTTCAGTGCTACCTTGTTATGAAGGTCAAAATTGTACTTCTTGCGAGTTCCATAGTGCCAAGCATACATTACAAGTACAATTACAAGAGACAACATAATGGGAACCCAGCCTCCTTGAGGTACTTTGATAAATGCGGAAGACAAATACACTCCCTCAATAAAACCAAAGAACAGGAGAAATGGAATAGCAAGAGCACCTCTTTGCCACACAAAGGTAAATACGAGTGCCATGAGGCAAGTAGTTATCAGCATGACTGAGACACAAGCCAGCCCTGGAAAAATTAGTACTAGGAGTCAGTATGATCCACTCAAAATCTCAACAGTAACTAACAATGACTACAACAACACAACATTCCATTACCCCAATGCCATTAAAGCCTTGTTTGGATGGAGAGAAATGGAGGGAAAAGAATCCCCTTGTTTGGATAGCAAAAAGGGAGGGAGAGGATTTGGAGGGAAGGGATTTGGAGGGATTAGCTCCCTTCATTTTGTTAACATCCAAATCTCTCTATAAGAGGAAAATTTGGAAGGAAAATGCAATTCCTTTCTTTCCCCTTCCTTTCCTTCCTATACAAACAATGTAGTCTGTCCCTCTCTTTCCCTCCCCTTCCTTTCCTTCCCCTTCCCTTCCTTTCTTTTCTCCTCTAATTTGCTATCCAAACATAGTGTAACTGTGTAAGTGGCTTCCACTAGGGTGGGATTTGGGAGGGTCGGATGGATGCAACCTTATCTTTGTTAATGATAAAACTAACATAGATGCATTGTTACCTGGGACGGCATTCGGTTTGGAACGGGGAACGGAAACGGGATCACGGAACGCAACCTAGATTGACTCGGGAACGATTGGGTACGAGATACAGTATGTATAAAATATAAATTTGAAAACAAAATTAAATAAAAATGATTATTCTAGTTTAAGAAATCATTTTCAAGTTGAATTTTTTCAGATTCCTAGGTTTCATCTCGTTTTTTTCTCTCTTTTTGTTCTTTAATTTGTAAATGAAGGCCAAAATACCTTCTGAAAAAGGTCTTCTACACCGGGACGTCAACTTTAGCGATTTGGAACGCGTTTCGTGGTGATTGGGGACGAACGTTCCCGGATCGCGGAACGTGGCTATGTTCCACGTTCCATGTAACTATGCATAGATGACCCTTGGTAGCAAATGTCATGTGCAACTTCACATAATAAGAAGTGCACAAGATTTGATGAATTATTTCACTTTAGTCCATTATAATCCAAAACCAAAGAACTAAAAATCTTTGGCCCCATAGAATTGCTGAACATAAGTAACTAACATCATAAATATCAGTCAACTTTATAAACACCCCCTGCATGTTTAACTTCTGAGTTTTGATACTATATCATGCATGCAACAACAGAACAATCTTAAAGAGTGTCTGGCATCTGGTTGACTTTGAATGCATTCACATTTCACCAGAGCCTCAATATTGGCAAGTGCAAAAATATAAATGCACTGCTAATAACTGAGAAAGTCTAGTCAAAGTTAAAGTCCGATTCATCAAAGCTAAAAACCTACCAGTTAGATGGCCTAGGCTACAGAGGAAACACTTAACTCAATAAAGGTTAGTCAAAATTAAAGTCCAATTCACCTTGAGAACGCTATCAATTGACAGATATATGAGGTTATGAATTATTGATAGAAAAGAGTTGCAATTGTTAAATGAATTTTAATTTATATTCTTACTACTAACTACTAAGAACACAGAAGATGCAACAGAGTAGAAAAACCCAAACCACTAGACATTATAAGTCCTTCTCAGTTCTCAGACCTAATTCTAACAACGTTGTATCAAAATCTTAAAACAATAAGATCAGATCAGAACTTGCAGCAAAGGTTAAACACATAGACAAATGGTGTCAATAAAAAGCGAGAAATAAAATGAACTTACCATATGCATTTCCTATCATAGTGGTATCACGGAAACCAATTGTTACTGCAAGTGTAAGAATCATGAGGATCCAGTTTATTTCTGGGATGTATATCTGGCCATATATATGCTTTGAAGTATGGACAACTTTTACTCTTGGGAAGCATCCAAGAGATTGGCATTGTTTGACGATGGAGAATGTAGCAGTGATGACAGCCTGACTTCCAACAATTGCAGCAAGAGTCGCAATGACGAACACAGGCCAATATACCGGTTCTAAGCGACAAAAAACAAAGCAAGGAAAAAATCTTATGAACTGAAATTCAGCTGTTCTATCGATTAAAAGCAAATAGTTCTAATGGCAGTTTGAAGACTAACCAGGTATAGAGTCATAGAAACTGTGATCAATATGGGAGGTATTCTTGGACAAAAATGCAGCTTGGCCCAAGTACTGTACCACGAGGCAAGGATATATGACACATGCGAAAGCAAGCTGCAACAACAGATAGATTGGATAAGATCACATGGTATGTAAAATAAACAATGCTGAGGTAAGATGTAGCTCCACCATGACAGCTAAATATGAACAACTCATATCAGAAATCAGAAAGCAAACACTATTGCCAAATTTCCTAAACACAAACTGTCCAAATTTATTAGCACCATCAATTGAAAAGAAAAAGAGAAAAGTTCAGGTCCTAGACCAGCTATCTAATGAATAGCTTGTAATCTATCTTTTCCTCACAGAAACCACAATAATGGTCTTAGACTGATGAAATGTCAACAGAAATAGGGTGCAACTTACAGAAATATGTCCTTCAAATCGTACGGACATACCTTAATAGAAAAAGCTGTAAAGTGACCGATATCTGCAAACATAGCTTCTGTACCTGCAACAAGCCCCCATAGTCATCACTGTCATTAACGTGGATAGTCTAAAAGACCAATCATGCACAAGTGGAAGCATTCTAGTTTTTGTATTCAGTTCTCCATCTTTACTCCATTTTTCTGTCAACTCAGACTTAGGTACTCATTACAGAAAATGTTACCTAAATTGTAAGACGAAAGGGGAAACTAACATTCAACTTAAGATAACAGTAAAATATGCTTAACTTCCGGGAAAAGACATCCAATTGAATAACAAGCATACTGTAAAAATACCGGCTGCGTCACAACAACCGTAACTTAGGCTGTGATAATCTCAAAACCATTCGCATTAACCGTAAAAGTGGTTTTGCGACAGTTAGAGCAACCATGTCCAGGATTGCACTGTGGTAACTATAGCCATCTGTTACCACTAAAAGAATAATTGTTATTTCATCCATCGTTATTTAAGAGAATATTTAAATGGAAACTTCAGGAATAACCATATCCGACTTCTATCCCTTCTTTCTAATGCTACCGCTCCTAAGTTTCAGGACCCTATATTAGTCCTCTCAAGTAGTTAAATCAAAATGCAAATAGCTTCTGTATGCTGCAAAATGTAAATGCTAGAAATTCCATTACAATTAGGAAATTGAACAGTTTATATATATAAACAATGATTTTGACAACATGATGTGTGAACATTAAAATTCAGGAATCCTTTAACTTAAAACTAGCAGATATTGCCCATAAACTGATGAGAAACATTTCTTCTTCGAACGACAAAAAGGTTTTAGAGTCTTCTTCAACCACTTCTTTCCTTTAACTTGTTTATCTTTTGCTTTTCGCTTATGAGGCCAAGAGCAAATGACCTGCAAGGCTTTAAATCTACCTGGAATGAACTTGTGTAGGTGTGTAGCCAAAATTTTCTAGTGTGATCCCAAGCTAGCGAGTTTTGAATCCCCGATTCTAACTATAATTTTTTAAATATTGTAATCAAATGAAGATAACATGGCCTTACAACTCAGATAATGCTCCTTGCATAAGCTAAGTTAAATAAACGAAGAAATGATATTAGAAACAAATTAATAGGTTCAGTTTCCACCAGAACAGTGCCTAACAAGAATTTTAGAAAAAAGAAAGAAAATTTCAAAGCCCTAAATACCTGTTGTGCAAAGAAGTATTCCTCCCAGAGAAATCCATCCATCTTTCCCAGTTTCCTTGAAGTATTTGACAATATAATGTGGAGAAAATGCATGGACTATTTTGGGGTTCCAATATATTACGTTGTATAGACCAACTCCAAAAATTGAGAACAGCCAAATACAGACAATTGGAGCAAACAAAAATGCCACCTTGTGGGTACCACAATGTTGCAGTGCAAACAGGCCCACCAATATGACAGAGGCAAGCACCATGAGTTCACCTACAAGTATACATGTTTAAAATAAGGAAGAAGGATCAATCTCAACAACAAAAGTTTACCAAATAAATGATCAAGCATTATATTCTTCAAATACTCCAATAAGCTGCATATATAAAGATTAAGAAAATGATTGTAAACCAATCATTTTAAATTATAGTTATATAATTTGACAAAAGAAGAGAGATGAGTGTAATGACTAACCCTCGTTCAGTTTCTTTTCAGCAACTTGAAGCCCTGAAACTGATGACACAACTGCAAAGGAATAAACAAAATAGCTTTTACTCCACTACATAGACTAAAATTCAGAATATTAGTTCCTTGAAGGATTCTTTTCACAACTGAGAAGAGAGGAGTGATTGGAAAGCAAAAGCCCAAAACTAAAAACTCGAGAAATATACATGTACAATTAGGAATAATATATTATAATTCCATGAAAACTACATTGAAATTCTCAAGAAAGATGAAAATTATTAAAACCTTGATGGAGGAGTGCTTTTAAAATTCCATCACAGGGGGCAACCATATCATAGCTTTGTTACACAGACTCTTCACTTTAGCTCAACTACCGATGTAGGAACTATCACAACCGGATATGGGTGCTCTGACTATTTGAGACCTCAATTGAGTTCAAAATATTGAGATTTATTCGTAATATAATCAACTCGAACACTTAAAACACTTATCCAAATCAGCCATGGATACAAGAGTTCGGGTAACAATGTATGAGAGTCAAGGACCCATGACTACAATAAAAGTTCATCTGGATCAGAAAGTTAAATTCGCTTCATTGCCGATTTGCACTGTAAAAAATTTTAATAACATAAAAAGGAGGTAATGGAGTAACCATGTTGTCGCAAAAAAAGATCATAATACTACAATTGAAACTTTAAAATGTTAAGAAATTTGAAGTTGAGTCCTTTTTAAAACGTACATTGCAAAAATGATTAATAAATGAACAACTTAGACGTCCATCTAATGTAATAACAACATAGGAATCTAATAGCAGCGGAAAAAAATTTTCCAGGCACCTGAAATAGCAGGAGTCAGCACACCATCACCAATAACCATGCCAGCACCAATCAACACAAAAACAAGTAAGGCTATGCGCAGCTTCTTGTGTTTATCAAGAAACCTCTTTAGGGGAGAGTTTGTAGTTACTGGAGCTGAGGGGCCATATTTATAGGCAGAGAGCTCCTCATCCGCAGCTTGTTGATTTGGAAGTAAGCTGAACTTTGCATGTCTGCAAAGCAGGGAGTAAAGAGCAAATGTTCCACCTATAAAAACAAATATAAAGTAAACTCCAAAAAAGAGAATCGCGTAAATTAGATACAATATACGACAATTACAGGAGTAGCTAACCTTCCCCATTATCATCGGCACTTAATACAAAGAAGACATACTTGAGCAACGGAATCAGAGTTAAAGTCCAGAAAATTAAAGAAAATGCACCAAATACTGTTTCCTCATTGAGATGCATCTGTCGCCTCCCCTTAAATGTACTCGTATAGACATATAGTGGCGATGTACTCAAGTCCCCATAAACAACACCGACACTTTGGTATGCTAATAGCAGGGTCTTGGATAAATTTACCCATGAAAGCTGCATGAACGTTTATCAACAAGAACACCCTAAGAATTCAATACAATACTATAACAACATAATGATGCTTTCCACATTATTACTTTGGGTATTCTATAGAAAGAAAACTTTCATTCTTTAAAAAAGCTAGTGACTTCAAAATTTCTACACTCATTTTAGATATTGGTGAGCTACAATCATTTACAAGAGCTGTAATCAATAGGGACTACATGAGCTTGTTCTCTTCAACTTACTAGGACTTGAAAGTTCAGTTGAGTACTATTGAATTTATTTAGTATCAATAAGTACAAATGTATAATACAACACTCATCACTTATTCTTTAACATTCATCAATTAGGACTTAGTACTCTTACTTATTTTTTCACATCAACAACAATGTCAAAGCCTCAATTTCAATTCCTAACTATAAGATGGAGCTACATGGGTCAAAATAAATCAACATAAGAGATTGTCGCTAATAAAGAATGGGTTTTCCTATCCGATGCAATAGGTGCATAGGTTTAACTATTTTTTTTATCTCACAACAAATTTAGTAGAAATATATTATGTTAATCATCTTTATAAATTATTCATATCCATTTTTTTTCCTTGATTTATTTTATTTTCATTCTTTTGTACGACGTTATATCAAATACCAAAATTAATCTTGTTTAATTTAGTAAGTTTGTTGTGAAAGGGGAAATGAGATAGTGAAACCTATGCACCTAGTTCATAGGTTAGAAAACCACATAAAGAATATACTTATTTTTCACATATTCACCAATAAATTCCTAGAGTGCCCTATGCTTATTCTTTCACCGAGAAAACCTTCCCGCAAATTATTCTCTGAGATACCGCAAAAAGTTTTGTCACTATAATATATGTTTTTTACTCAAGAATAAGGATTATGGTACAATAATAGATCATTATATCGAACAACAATACTCTAGAGCTCATTATTCTTAGTGTAGCCGAGTTATTTTGACTCCTCGATTATTCTTAAGTACCCATGGCTGGTACCTTACAATTTAACATGTTATATAGAGTCCCAGTCCAATGCATCAAGTTTCACCCAAAATACCCCAATAATTGTAAATTTGTAGCCCGCATATTCTACCAACGGAAAGTCAGCGACTCTCTTTTATAGCATAATAAAAAATAGTTGAAGTTCATAAAGTACAAACCTTGGGAGAGTTCAATATGTTCTCCTACTACTCATACCGAAATCTCCACATTGAGTATGGTTTACATGAATAGAATAGCTTCTATGTCCAGAATAATGGAATTTTGAATGGAATAGTAAGTGTTTTTGTCTTAGGATCCTCATATTCTCTCTAATTATATCAATAACAACATTATTTCTTATCTTTCTTTAGTGACTTAATAAGAAAAAAGTCATTGTCGTAAAATTTTATACATACAATTATAATTTGATTGTCTAGGCCATTCTAACCAAAACACCTGGCCTCGTCATTGCTTCCTTGCCTATTTTTTTTAATTCACCTAAACATACTAAAAGGGGTGAACAAAGGATAGGAATCATAAAAAAAAATTTACAGACTCCGTAATATAGAATCCTTAATTTTGAGGGTTAGGTTCATGTAACAGTCATTTATTGGAAGCATAACATAACCAATAACCCCTCCTTAGTCCACACTTAGGTGTGTTCAGATTGAGGTCTATTGTCATCAGAGACCACGAAAAACACTCTGTCACCATCACCATATCAGCCAACTCTAGAATTTCACAAGTGAAAAAACCTCAACTTAAGAAAAAAAGACCATAATTCAAATTGACATAGGATGCAAAAACAGATATCAAACTGCAGATAGATCATAATCCAATTTTTTTAAATATGAATATTGTGTGTGCATTGAGTCTCAAGGAGCCATGTTATGTTTCAAGGTCAAGATTGAGAAACAAGTGTAAGAAGATATGGAAGAGTTGTTTAGAGTTCTATTATGAGAAAAACAAATAATGTTTTTGAAATTCAATTATATAGTGTTTGGGAACAAGTATTTCATTTCAAATTATGGATTTTAATTACGAAATCATAAATGGAATTTGAAAATGACAAGGTTTGGGTAGTGATTCTCAAATTCTAAACTTTAACTACTTTAAAAACAATGGTGGTATTTGATCCAAATCCAATTTTGAATATTTTTGATTTGCCAAACAATTAATTTGAGCCAATTCTAAATTTCCAAATGAAATCATCATTCCCAAACATGACATTAGATTTTTTCCAATCTTCTATATTCCTATTAATATTTTAATCTAATTAGAGTTACTTTCTATACAGGGCCACAATTAACCATCAAATAATTTTTACCGAAAACTACAAGAATTAGAAGCTCAGGGAGTGAAGATTATTTCATCCAAATTGGGAAAAGCTCAAGATCCAAGTTGGAAGCGCAGTTGGCTTACAAGATATCATATCCTCAAACACCTCACTCCTGATATTTCTACCTCTCTATTGTATATCTTGTCTTTCATGGATTTGTTGAGTGAAGAACTTCATGATTTGATCATCAATCGATTTAAGGCCACCAAGGATGAAATAGCCCTAGTTAGATAAACCACGATAACTTTTAGTGTTCTTTAAAGCTTTCTTTATTTCCTTGCACATGTTTATCACCTCATATCTGCATTCTAGTATTCATTGTTCAATAAAAGTGCATTAATACTGATCTTAGTTTTGTAAAACGCTTCCACTACGTTGTTCCAAATCAAGTAACCATGATATTACCGTTTATATCAGTGGTCTTTTAACATGAAAACAACTATTGGAAATGAAACCAGTTCACGGACCAATTCAACATCAAATTCATCAAGAGAATTATAAAACATTATTGTGAATCAGAAGCACATTATATAGAAAATTGATCAACTCACATCGTATCTGATCAAAAACAGCTTCACAAGAAGTCAATTCCGATTGAATTCGGGATCGAATTCTCCAAAATAGCACAAAAAATAAAATTCTAATCTACCAATTCCAGTCTCACACGCTCACCAGTAAACTACTTCTACGGCACAGGACCTTTCAATTTCGCAAGAAACGATGTTATCCGCTAAAATTCAATCCAAAAAATCAAATCCGAATTTGTTCAAAAATCAAAATTGAATGGTGTAAAGTAAAGCAGGAAGAAGGAAGAACAACCTTAGATGAACTTCGAGAAGAAGAGATTCCAGGCTCCGGCTCCATTGTCTCGCTCTTCTTTCTCTCACCTTCAAGCAACTAACAAGTAGTGAAATTTTTATTGGACAAAGTACAACCAAATAAATGAAGTAATGAACTTTTTTATGACTTTGGGTTGATTGACTTGTCTCAGAAACCATAAATATTTATATGAATTTTATTTTATAAAAACTCAAAACATTGTACGTTACATTATAAATTATAATTATTATTTAAATTCATTATACTTAAATTTTTCTGGAATTTTAACCGGTAATTTTAATTTTTTAATAAATAAATAAATCGCTAATTCACCTTTTTGTTTGTCTATTTTTTATTTTAAAATAAATTTTAAATCTTAAATCTTAATATCTCTAAATTAACGTTATATAAATTTATAAAAAATGTATAATACTTCTCAAAAAAAAATGGATAATAAATATTATACATTGAAACGTCAAGAGCTTAGTCTATTTTTGTTTTTCTATTTTTTATTTTATAAAAATTAATGCTTAGTCTTACTCAAAATCTCCCAAAAGTTTTGGCTTATTCAGCTAGAAGCCAATAAAAAAGCTAACACTTTTAAACAAATAACCTACAATTATTTGCGAGAGTTGAACACCCATTAGTTTATTTGTTTTGGCTTAAAATTTAATTTTGTCGAATAGTTTTTAAACTATTTGAAAAGTCAAAAAGCTAAAAATCAAAAGTCATTCTAAAAATAAATGAAAATTTTATTTATCAAATATAACTTTTTTTATCTCTTTCTGTCACTTGTTAAATATGAAGCATTTATATTTTGAACTTTAAGTTTCACCTTAAAGTCTTTTGACCACAAACCGTAATGAATTTATATAGATAAGTCCACATAAAAGATAACATTTGTAACATTTGAATTTTCGCCGTTTAATTCGTTGCAGTTTTGGTTTCGTTCGAGTGTTACAACATTTCTTTTATACACCATTTAATGACAGATTAAACAGCTCATCAAACTTATATAGAAGTATTAATGAACATTTCGCTAAATCTCCTATACAAGATCATTTGATATTTTTCAACATACTTCCTCCGTTTCATAATACTTGCTACTGATGGTGACATTTTTCCACACAACATATCACACCCAGTAGCAAATACCCCTCTGTCCTATTTAATTTGCAGCATTTTCTATTTTAGTTTGTCCATTTAATTTGCATCATTTCTATTTTTGGATTATGGTTCACCACTTCCTTTTAATCTCATCCATAAATTTCAATTCTCTTTAATGTCAACCACACAATTCATTGTCTCTCTTCATTCATCACCACTATCTACCTTTTTCTTAAAAAACACTAATTTTCTCTTTACTTCAAACTATACGAGACGGAGGGAGTATTATATAACGGAAAAAGTATTTCCACTTGCCCATGATCTCTAGGTTCGATAACCTTTGAGCGGAACCGATTGGACGAATGTAAGGGAGTATTTTGTCGAAAAGCAGTTACATAACCAAAATACTTACCAACACAAGTCTTACGCGTGGTAGCGTACGATGAATACGACGTCGTGTCTGTTAGTGTTGGGTCCCACCCAAACTATGGATCTCTTGTTGGGTTGAAATTTTCCACTCATTTAAATTTATTCTTTTCAGCAATTATTAAAAATAAGGATGAGAACAAATAGTGTTGAAAGGTATAGCATTATAAATTATTATTATCATTTTTATTTAATATATTGGAATATTTATTATTATCCTAAAAAAACAAGTTAAGATGATATTTATCTTGTCATGTCTACCACTTAACAAATGCTATATTGAAAATGATGGTGAATTCCAATAACACGATATTTATCCGACATTGTAATTGAATCTGATTTTGAGTTATCTTTTAAAATATATTTAAAATCATATAAAAAACAACGTAAATATAAAATTCGATTAAACTCAATTTTAAATAAACCTAAATTTAATTTAATGGTACGAATGAACACCGTTGTTTAAACTCTAGATACATTCATCATTATAATAGGGCATTATTTTTTGTCAATGGGAATTATTAGGTGGATTGTACGATCTTTTGAATTGAGTACTATATTGATTGAATGATGTATGTTGTTACACCATTCTCCTCCATTGACTAATATTTTTTATAGTTAGAATTTAAAGTACTCTAATAATTAAATTTATATTTGATGATTATTGTTAGTTGTTAACTTATCAAAATATTAACATTTTGTTTGTTATATATGTACTTAATTTATCTGTTTTAATGAAATTGAATCAAAGAGAAAATAAGTGATTTTAAAGGAAAGTATGAAAAATTGTAAAAAAAAATGTGATATTAAATATAGAGAAAGAATGAATTGCATGTGTGATATTAAAAGAGAGTATTAGCATGTAGTTAAAATTAAAAGAAGACGATAAAGTCCATTCTCAGATAAAAATAATGTAAAATAAGTCTAACAACAAAAATTAAAAACCGATGAAAATTGAATGTAACATATCATTTCAGAAAAAAAAGTTAATGGTTGACACCACCTAATATGTTATACTCCCTCTTATTTATTAAATACTCCCTCTGATCTTATTTGTTCTTCCACTTTGGATTTTTCACAAATATTAAGGTAGATAGAATTTTTGGGTTGTAGTGGTATTATTTTAATTAAATAGTAGTGTGAAGTGATGATTGTATTAGAAGTATGAGAGAAAAAACAATTAAATAGTAGCGTGAAGTAATGATTGTATTGGAAGTATGAGAGAAAAAACAATTAAATAGTAGTGTGAAGTAAGAAAAGTGGGGTTTTAAGGGGTAAAAATGGGATGAAAACTTTCCAAAAATAGAAAGTTTTCTAAAGTGGAAGAACTTTCTACTCATTATAATAAGGTGGAAGAACTTAAAAGAACGGAGGGAATATATTCTATTTGACTTTTTACCATTTTAGATAGTCATATATGGGATCACATGTGAAAGGAAAAAGTGTAGTGTTTTTATATTTTAATAGAGATAAAGTGGGGTTGATAGGTGTAAATATGTGAAAAGTTAAGTTTTGTAAGAGTAAATTGATATAATTAACATACCCAAAATAGAAATGAAATATCTGAAGTGACTTAACTAAATAAGAAAATAAGACACTTATGATAAATTCGAGAAAACATATTCTAACTTATATACAAAGACTATCCACTGAATAATGAGGGATAATAAATTTACAAAAAGTATATATTCTGAAAAAAAGAAATATGGGATGCTTAGTAGCTACTGTACAGTATTGTACACTATAAATTATAAGTATGACATACTGATACAATGGATGAGCATATCACATTCACATTATCACGAAGCACATAAATGAGCTGTATATTAGAGTGGAATAGATTCAAAAGGAGTAGTATGGAAAATTGGGTCTTGTCTCTCAAATGTAGTATAAAAAAATAGTTTTAATTTAGTTGAAACATGCATGTATCGAGCTATTTTTGTGGGAGATCATATCTCAGCGAGACGATTTAAAAATCATCATCGTCATCCTACTCAGTTAATCCCACTCATAGAAAACTATGGACAGGGGGTCTGGAGGGGGAAGGACGGCGGCAACTCATACCCATAAAGAAGAGCGCAGCCAAAAGGAGTCCCCCGGCTCGAGAAAGATTAAGATATGTTCCTGCCACGTGAGAGTTAAATGAAACGCATATAGTTAATATAAATAAGTAAAAACAATTATTAAACTAAAAACAACAACAATAATAATAATAATAATAATAATAATAATAATAATAATAATAATAATAATAATAATGTTTGTATTAGTTGAGTATGAAAAGGGTTTTACGGTGAAACCGTCTCACACAATAATTTTGTGTTTTTCACGGGGTTCTTGTGCTTGCCTTTAGTGATGGCCACGGTTTGGGGTTGGGCCGATTTCATTCGGTTTTGGTTCCATCCAGTTTCAGTTCCATCTAGAACCTAATTCGGACGTTTTTGGTTCTTCGCAGTTCCAAACGCTAGCCTACCATGAATAAAATGATTAATGTTTGGGCTAGAACCTTGTTTATCCAATTACAGTAAGATTTTGGGTTTTGGGTTTAGTGTGGCAATTATTTTATTTGGCCCAGTGATGAAAATGTAAAATAAATAAGCAAAATAAAAAACAATAAAAAATGAGTTTTGAGTAAATTTAATTTTAAATATAAGCATTTTTATGTCTGAGCCTAAAATTAGATGAATTCGCACTTACTAACAGTAAACAAAAATAAGACAATGTCATACTGTTAGAAGAGACAAAAAAATAGAAATTTTGTTTGTTCGCAGTTGCAACTACAAACAAATATGTTTTTAATTTTTTTTTTGTCCCTCCTATTCACACTACAAAAAAAATGCAGCTTACCGACTAAAAAATTTCCGACCAACCGTAATAGTCGGAAATTTCCGACTGATTTTCCGACTAGCAAGCGTTAGTCGGAAATTCCGACTAAATTGCTACTAAATATGTTTTTGGTCGCAATTTTTTTAAAAAATAAATAAATAAATTATTTTCCGACTAAATTTTAGTCGGAAAAATTACCTACCATTTTCCGACTAAAATTCAGTCGGAAGTTTAGTCGGTAAGCTAAATCCGGATTTGGGTGTATTAAGTTAGTTGGCTTTTTTTAAATTTGTGTACTTTTGGGTTTAGTGGGTTTTAAGTTAGTGGGTTTTGCTTCTTTTATTTTTCATTTGCAAATTAATATAGTTAGTTGACCAAATTAGTTTAGTTATTTCCTAATAATAATAATAATAATAATAATAATAATAATAATAATAATAATAGTAATAAAAAATTATATAAAAAAAAATAATAATAATAATAATAATAATAATAATAATATACTAATACAACTAATACGACTAATACGGCTAAATAACTAATAAAGTACTAATAATCCACTAATACGAGTAGTAGTATACTTATACAACTAATAACATAATAATAATACACTAATACAACTAATACGAGTAATAATATATTATACAATTAATAATAGACTAATACAACTAATAATAATAATAATAATAATAATAATAATAATAATAATAATAATAATAATAATGATACTAATATGACTAATACTATATTAATTAGACTATTAGTACACTAATAGAAATAATAATAATAATAATAATAATAATAATAATAATAATAATAATAATAATAATAATAATTCACTAATTATATACTAATACAACTAATAATGAACTAATACGAGTAGTAATATACATATACAATTAACAATTTACTAATACTATACTACGACTAATAATAATATAAATAATAATAATAAATACGACTAATTAAACTAATAATAATAATAATAATAATAATAATAATAATAATAATAATAATAATAATAAGTGGAAGGAGTGTTATTATGTTATATATACAATAACATAGCTTTGAATATCAATAATCATCACTTTGTCTGCTGATTGGAGCATTGATCTCATATCCACGGGGTCAGGGGTTCGATCCTTCCTAGCGACATTGTGTGTGTGTCCACGTGGGCGCCATGTGGGTGCCAGGTGGGTACTAGGTGGTGGCCACGTGGGTTATGATGTGGCACATAGATTTCTTTTTTTTTTTTTCGACTGACTAGGTGGTCGCAAACTGGTCGGTAATTTGGTCGGAAAATTTTATTTATTTATTTATTTTCATTTTGGGTTGAATTCTTAAATAGTGCTTTGCGACTAAATTCCGACTATATGAGTAGTCGGAAATTTCCGACCAAATGGGTAGTCGGAAATTAGTCGGAAATTTCCGACTGTTTTCCTACTAAAATGCTTTACCGACTAATTTGAGCCGACTAACCATGAAAAGTCGAAATTTGCATTTTTTTTGTAGTGTCATTAGTTTTTAATAATAATTAGCTTGTTAAAAATCATAATGCAAAATTGGGAGCTAGAAAATATATAGCAATTTAGAGAAGCACAATTTCATGGAAATTTTTTCATTAGCCAAATCATTTTTTTTAGAAATTTTTCTGAGGCAAATACTTCCACTTATCATCATTTATCATCTTCGTATTCAGTATATTTCGTTCATAAAAATTACTTTTACTTATCTAAAATTTTATTCTCATTTTAAACATTTTATTTTAAGGAGAAATTTGATTAAAGTTTTTGAAAGATGTATAGCAAATAAAACGTATTCATGTAAAAGACAAAAACATATTCATGTAAGATCTTATTAGATTTGTCTTAATGTATATTTTTTTTTATACATTTTTTTAAATTGTTTATAATGTGTATTTAGGAATATAAAGAATAAAAATTTACTTTTAAAAACAATGTAAAAAGTAAGAAAATACTTGCATTCTAACGTTTGAAATAACGGTTTGTACAGATGTGCTAGATGCTCCTTAAACTAATTCTTCGCCCAACGCTAGAATTTTTTTGTAGGCAGCAAAAGAGCCTAACATAAAAAGATTTCACATGAATATATCTATCTATACTACATACTAAAGCTATTATTATCAAGGACACGTGTGATCTTCTAAGCAACTTATCTCCCTCCAAAATGATACATTCAATTCTATATATCAACAATAAAAATGGTAATAAAATTGGTAAGTAAAAAAATGGTCAATCGTAAAATTCAGCACAATAAGAATCAAAGTAAAAATGGTAAGTAAAAAAATGGTAATAAAATTGGTCAATCGTAAAATTAAGCACATTAAAATCAAAGTAAAAATGGTAATTAAAATTCAACACATTAAAATCAATGTCCAGGTCAATCACGCACATTATTGTATGGGAATTTTATGGCAATATCAAAGTAAAATTTGACTTAATCACTTTTAAAAAAGGAAAATCAAAGGAATAATTAAAGTAAGAGAATAATTCAAGCAACATTCTTTTAAAAAAAAGAATGTAGGTCATACGATCACGAATCTTTATTTATGGCAATAGAAGACAATTGGTCAAACATTGTGCACAAGTCCATCATTTCTTCTATTATATATATCAATAATAAAGCTATAATAAAAACGTCATTGTTACTTTTTGATGAAACATTCTTGAACACTCTACCACAATGCAAACAAAACAATATAATCACATTGATGATGATTTATAAATATAAGTTACTTTTTATTATTTTTTTATATGTTATAATATAAGAAATAAATTCAATTTATATACAAATTCAATAATTTTTTATGTTTTTAATTACCGTGCTTGGCACGGGTTTCAAACTAGTTTTAACTTAAATATATACTTTAACAATCAAATTTAAATATCTCTCTCGTAGAGTGAAAAAACTTAAAGTGGACAAACAAAAAGGAATTGAGAAAATATTTAAATTGCTATGCTGAAAAAACTCTTTGATCACACTTTCTTTTATGGGTATGATTTGTTGTCTGTCGTCCCTTCCTAAATTCTGATTATAGTTTTTATGAGCGGAATATAGGTAAGATGACGATGATAACGACGGCTTAAAATATTAATTTTTTGATCATCTATCATTACTCTTAATCAAAATTATTTTTGATACAAATTAATTTTATTTTACTTATTATTTTTTTATAAAAAGAAACAATTTAAATTTATTTACTCATAATTATTTGCTAGGACAATTTTTGATATGGATATAGTGAGATCAACTAAACTTTTTACGAAAATACTAAATGTTAAAAAAATCATTTGTATACATTTTGCAACTTTTTCTAATATTTCTGCTCTCTAAACAATAATAAAAAGTAAGAGCAATGTATAGGCTACGTAAACTTATAGTTGCATTGAATTTGGGAACACTTTCTCAAGCTTTTTTAATGTGCAATATTATATCTAAAATATTTCTTATTTCGATTTGCATGAAGTAATAAATTTAACACAAATTGTTATCAGAGATAGTTTTTGAGAGAGACGCATTATATTTATGGGCTCAATAGCCCAATTAATACAACATAAAGAGAAAATTAATGTTGACTTTATATTTTGAGGCTGTCTCTATAAGAGACGATTTCTCACCAGAGTAGCTGTAAACTTAAAAAGACGGTAGAATATATAAAAAAATAGGAGGAACTACTAGAAAATATAAAAGAACTAGTATTATATAAAGATAAAATGCACTACTTCAGGACCAAAAACAGTATGGGCCCTGAGAGGCATCATTAGGCCCAAGCCCAAACAACTAAACTTCAAAGAGTACATAATACACATATATAATTACACATTCGATATCCTTAAGATTTCAAATAAACAACCCAAATCCCCGCCAAAAAAACATAAATAACCTAAAATTAGAAAAATGATAAAGAGGTATCAAAAAAAAAAAGAAAAATGATAAAGAAACATATAGTCGTATTAGAGAAGTAACTTATCGTAAAATAAGTAAAATTTAGTGAAAAGGAAAATTAAATTAGAAAATAAGATAAAAAGTATGTGATAATAGATTTGAACAGTTAAAATGGAGATTTAAAATAAAATTAATAGATGAGATTTTAAGAAAAAGTAGAGCCGTTTTTTAAAAAGTAAAAAAATCAGTTGAACAAACTAAAATAAAAAGTTGTGCAGATTGAAAATAACGTAGTAATTTAATTCTTACTACCTATAAAAATATGATTATTTTTTGTGTGTTTAGGAATTTACTAATCTACCAAATAAATATTAGAAAAAATATTAAAAGAAATAAGAGGAGGAACCCAAATTAAACGGGTCAAGCCCATGTTCAACGGGAGGCATTGAACTAAACAATGGACTATGTACATAACCTGCCATTGTAGAGTCAAACCCCATGTAGTCTGACGTAGCTCCACCATCAAACGGGTCAACCCATGAACCCTGATTCAATTCGCCCGTATACTGATCGGGTAATGGAGGAAGTTCTATCTCCTTACTTTCATCATTTCCACTAAAACCCCCATGATTATTATTATTAATAACAATATTATTATTATTAGTATTATTATTAATATTGTTATTATTATAACAAAAACCCTCATCATTACAAGCATTATAATTAGAATACATGTAAGAATAATTATTATTATTTTGGTATGAAGATGAAGACCAGACTTGCGCGGTTGGTACCGCGCAATTAAATTGATTGGTAGAAGATATAGAAAATTCTGGTTGTATGTGTATTTGTTGATGGGTACTTTGTTTAGAATGATTTATTACGTGTGCTTCATCGGGGCACGGAATAGATGTAACAGACGTGCCAGGAGGCATGTCTGAATAGACAAAGTTGGTCCGTGCGCGAGGACCGCGCATGGACCGCGCAGCTTTGTCGTAAGCTAGTGCGGCCTCTTCGGCCGTGTCAAAGGTGCCGAGCCAGTGTCGCTCTTTAGTCGACGGGTCTCGTATTTCAGCTGCGTAGCGACCCCATGGACGCCGACGGACGCCCAAAAATTTGACGGCGGGCGGGTTTTCGGGTTGTTGGGTGGTTTTAGTAGTCTTGGTTTTGAACATGTTTAAGGTGTGTGTTAATTGAAGATTATTAGCTAAATGATGAAGTTTTGAGTTTAAGGAAAAGGAAGATAAGAATAATGTGGTTGTTTTACTTGTTGGGTTTGATGTTGATGCATGTTCCTTGGTATATATAGTCAATTATACTCTTGAGGCTTTTTTATTTTATGTATTTTTTAATGTAACTTTTACAAATATTTTAATTCATTTTTTAAGCATGACTAATAATTGGGGTTGTGACCTTTTGTTAGACATTAATTGGTATATTACCTACTTATATAAGTTGATTGAAAGAATAAAATGATTTAGTATATTCCTAAAAAGAAAAAAGACAAACTCATGAGTAAACATGTTTCTCTATTGAAGTTAGATGTTGTTCAAGTTCTTTTATCAAAGAATACTACTCCATTATGTTAGTTTTTTTAGACTATACAAAGTAATTATGCACAAAGATTAAGAAATAATGGGTATATTTAAATTGTGCTGATGAAAATAAAAAAGTAGTAATATTTTCATAAAAAAATTATAACAAAATAAAAAAATCTACTTAAAAAAAAAGTGTGATAAAATTTTAAGTACACACGGTTGTGGAGACATTTTGGAAAATTAAATTTCTTAACCATCTAATTAGTTTTCTATAAGCGGGATACACTGGATAAGATGATGATGAACCATATAATTGAAAATTTCAAATATCAAACCTATATGTGGTAATATTTTTAAGAAAAAATTGACATTAATAATCCAACATTTCACTTATCCGCTATGAATAATCCCACCTTTGGATTATTTTCTAATAATCCAACCTTTGTAAAAAAATTTGCCCACAACATACCCTATTACTAATAATAGGTAATAATAGGGTATGCTGCTAGCAAACTAAAATAAAGGTTGGATTATTGACAGCGAACTAAGCGCAAACATTGAATTATTAAAAAATAATCAAAACGTTGGATTATTCACGGCGGATGAGCAAAATGTTGAATTATTAATGTCAATTTTTTTTATTTTTAAATAGAGTAGTAAAGGGATATAAGTTATTACTTGCACCGGTTTAGATGTTGTTATTATATGACTAAACGTCATGGGCTTGAGTTTTAGAAGCAACCTTTTGCTGAAACACAATGTAATATTTACGTAACCTAGTTTTCTGTCAGATCGTCTTATCATGAGATAGACCCATATAATTAATTTATTTCTCTAATTGAACACTCTATAAATTATAAGTGATCAATTACTTTGGGGTTATGAGTGATCAATCTAAAACTATAACGTGATCACTAGCTTTAAGGTAATGATTGGTTCCTTTAAGAGCGTAAGTGATCACTTTAAGATTAGAAATGTTCAATTTAAGACTAAAAGTGTACATTATGTCAGCCCAATAGAGATTGAGTTACTGTAAAACACGTCTCATATGACAATTTGTGTTAGTTTTATACTCTCTCCTATTCACTCAAGTTGTCCCATTTAGTTTTTTACATTTGCCGAGACAACATTTTAACCCTTAATATCTCAAATATTGTTAATTAAAAATTATAAAAAGTTGATATTAATAATCCTTTTATTGAGACGAATCAAGCAAGATCACACATGACTATGTTTTAACTTATAGATTTAAGAGTAAAATACAATTTAAGAGTGATAAGTGAATAGTGCCCAAAAACAAATGGGACAACTTGAGTGAATAGGATGGAGTTGTGTGGAATTTTTTTTCTGAACTCTTACTTTGTTAAAACGCTTTGTACACTGAACTGCCTATAAAAAATGATAAAAAAAACCTCACATTATAACAAACAATGTTTCGTCATGAGTGGTGCATTAATGATAATCTAATTTAGAAATTCTTTTATGGTATGTTTGGCAACTTGGAATTCATTTCCAAATGTTGAATTGAACCAAATACTATGTTTGGTAAATCTTAAATTTGGAAATGTGGAATTGGGTCAATTCCATAGATATGCAATAACAATGTAAAATTTGGTCAATTATCAAAATTTGCAAATTCCAAGTATATGGGTGTCATTTACAATTCTTGAATTTGAATGCCAAAACTAAATTCCTTATTTTCAAATGAATTTAACATGTTAATTAATAAAAGAAAGAAAAAAAAATAAAAAAAAACCACAAAGAAAGTTGAGCACAATAAACTAGCTAGTGGGTTAACATGATCATGTTCTCTTAGATACTTCTTATTATTATTAGACTTAATCACTAATCAAAACATAGAATTATAATTCTATTTTTAATTTTTACATAATTATTTAATTGGGCCCCAACCAAGTGCTTTACTTTCAATTTTTAAAATTTTATAAATTCCACTTTACATGTGAATCCATGTTCTTGAATGAGAAGCTAATTATAGAATCTAACAAATATATGAAATTTAATTAATTAACTTTAGATTAATTATTAATTAAATATAAATGGGTAGGAAGTTCTTTTAATTCAGCCTTTTTTATGTATTAGCTGATCATTAATTGAAAACAAAAAGGTTCAAGAAAGAAGATTTGACCATAGAAGGATCATTATTTCAGCAAGTCAGAAACTATATATGCATCATTATATTTGATGCTTCATTATCATTATCTTTATTTGAATATCCTAATTAAGTTTTTTAGAAAGTACAATAAGGGTTCACAATCTCATTCTAGAGCTGATGTTATTATTAATTAATGGCAATTAGAGGTGTTTAACGGGGCGGGTCGACCCAACGGGCCAAGGGTCGGATCATGCTTTTAACGTGTTATTAGTGAGTCGGGCTAATAACAGGTTGGGTCATTAACGGGCCTTTATCTAAATGGTTGGGTCGGGCCCAGTGCCCCAGTCGGATAATTATAGGAATTCGTTATAAAAAATATTTTATCACTTTTTTTTTATATTTTTATATGATATTATTATATACATAGTTGAATTGACCCAACGAGCTATTAAGTATGATACTCCTCTTATTCATGATCACAAGTGTCCCATTTGTTTTATACACTATCCAATCCACTTATTCAATCCTAAATATCTCTAATTGTGTATAATAAAAATTATGAAAAGTTGATACGAATAATCCTTGCATTGAGATGAATCAAACAAGATTTCACTTGACTATGTTTTAAGTTATAGATTAACAATGAAATACAAATTAAGAGTAAGAGATGAATTATGTCCAAAAAGCAAATAGGACACTTGTGATGAATATGAGAGAGTAAAAAAAACTATTTTATGAACTTTAAAAAATAGGACATTTAAATTTTGACCCGCTCCGCCATGCCCCCGTTGAACACCTCTAATGGCAACATCTTATAATAGCTACTAGTAGCGTTACAAGAGTAGTAATCACTCCAATTCAAGGAAATGTTTATTTTCTTTTTAGGTAAGTTCACCTTAAATATCTCATTTTTATTTATAGTACCCATTTTTTTACCAATTTACCCTTAAATCATATATCACCTAGTTATTTAGAGTGATCTCTATCCTTTCTTAATATTTGTGTTAAACCAACATAGGACATTAGGTGTGAATCGAAAGGAGCATAAAGTTAACCTTTAGTGGTAAAGGAAGCTTTGATATTCTCGGCCCCCTTAACTTGTATATTTGGGTTTTGCCCCTAGATGGTTTGATTGTCTTGTTTGATCAATTAATAGTGTTCTTTACGTTATTCGTATAAGTTCGTGTTTATTAGGGATGCGATGTTGGATGGTATTCTTGGTGTGGGTTACGGTGGTGTTAGAGGTGTTCAACGGGTCGGGGCGGGTCAAAAATTAAATGGGTCGGGGCGGGTCAAATCCATTCGACCCACTTTGACCCCTCTTTTTAAAAGTTCATAAAATCATTTTTTATTATGCTTTATGGCCCGTTGGATCGACCCACTTATGTATATAATAATATTATTTAAAAATATAACAAAAATGGTTTTTTTTCCGCAATTAGTACTCATAATTATTTGACCGGACCCTTTACACCAAGGCCCGTTAATGACCCGACCCGCTAGTGACCCGTTAAATTGCGATCGGACCCTTGACCCGTTGGGTAGATCCGCCCATTGAACACCTCTAGTGGTATACTAGGTAGAGGATTTCCTTAAAAAAGAATTTAAAGGAAAGCTTAATCTTTAATTTGGTAGCCATAGCCCATATGTGCAAAGAGCATGACAATTATGGCAATAGATTGCATTAGTACCCATCATGATCTTGGGATTTCGATTCACATGCATCAACTTTTTATTCCTTAGCATGAATTTATTTAAGCTTTTCAATAATAAATGGTCCAAATTCAATGTTTTGTATGGAAGAAGAGCCTAATTGTTAAATATTAAGGGTGGATTAGGAATACTAATTGGGTAAAATATAATATAATAACATATTATTTTGATCATATATATATTGAATTATTTTTAACTAAAAATTATGTATAGTTAATATTGTGAAAGTATTTGATTAAACGATTCAAACAATATCTCATTTGATTATTTTTTTTTACAATTTATTAACTCAAATATTGAATAGTTTGTCGATAACTATAATGTACCAACCGCACACTTACCCCATTTAATGTTACTCATTTGGTATCACGGGTTAGTATAGCGATTGAAGATTTTTTCTTTCACTGTTGTGACATGAGTTTGATTCTCATACCTAAAAATGATTAATTACTCTCTCTCCACCCTTGCTTATACGGTTTCTCCGGCCTACCTCTTCAGGGGCGATTCTGAGGCAGTGCAAGGTGCCCAACCGCACACTTACCCCATTTAATGTTTATACATTCATCAAACATCAATTATCACTAACTTAATTTATAAAAATAATCAACAATTTATTTTTAAATTTTTCAACCCTCCAAACTTTTACTCTTTTTATTATTAGTCATCAATGTATTATTATTTTTTTCTTTCATTTTAATATTAGAGAAGAAAGTTTAATTTTTAATTATACTTAATTTAAGTTTAAGAAATTAAAATTGCGTTTGAATTTTTTATTTTATAAAGCAAAATCTTTTTTAATTATAAAGGGCTCTAATTTTAGAAATTTATGAAAAATAAACGGAACCTCAAAATTGTTTGCTCTGCCACTGTTCCTCATTAAAAAGATATATACTCATATCATCTTATGTATGGGTATAACAATTCTACCCACCATTTATAGTACGTAGTTGTTGACCTGGAGTATGAGAATTTTAGGTGCATATGGTATAAGGAGAGAGTAAACACTAAACACACCCAATGTTCATACAGAAGGTCTCCTGAGAGACCGTTTATGGCAAAGACGGCTCTCTAAAACAGCCCAACCCAATGTTTAAATGCAATTTTTATTTTTTTATTTAAAACATTGGAAATTAGAAACTGATTTTATAATTGGACTGATCCAAGACGAGTAGTCTATGACAAAGACCATCAATAGTAAGAATTTGTGATATTCATATCACATGCATAATGATTATATGAATAATTGAATAATACTCGTATTATCTTTTAATGAGTGCTTGAAATCAGTAATCAACGTACACTTTAGAGTATTATATTTATTTTTATCTTTATTTTTATTTATTTATACGTACTCTATTTATTATATCTGTAAGTTGCAGGTTTCTCTTTTTTTGAAGACCTTTCTCTAACTTAAAGACTCTTCAACCGTATTCTCCTCTATGGGTATGAGCTACCGTCTTTCTTCCCTCCCCATACTCTAACTATAGTTTTCTATGAGCGAAATACACTAGGTATGATGACAATAGATTAGTGTTTATGTTGACTACATCAATACCCTAGTCCTCTAGATATAACAAAAACTAAGCCCGAAAATAAGATGCCCTAACTAGCTCAATCCACTAATATTCTAATCTTATTCAATCTACTTAAATGTGACTTCTTAGGAATTAAATTTGTTGTTTTCCAATCTTATTAGTCAAATTTTAATATTTATCCTCTAACGAGTAAAATTAATTGCTAAAGTATGCAGTTATTATGTTACTCCCTCTTTTTTTTTTTTTATCTTTGTTCACCTTACTATAATGTGTATTTTTAAATGTTTGTCCACTTTAAAATACTTTTCATTTTTGAAAACCTTTTTCCCAAATTTTACCCTTACAATCCCTTCTATTTTTCCAATTAAATGTTTTTTTTCTCTCATAATACCAATATAATCATTACTTCATACTACTATTTAATTAAAAATAATAATGCCTCCTATTCAGCATAAATGTCCCATTTTTTGACACTATTCACTCATCACTCTTAATTTGTATTTTACTTTTAATCTATATCTATAAGTTAAAACATAGTCATGTGGGATCTTGTTTGATTCGTCTCAATACAAGGATTATTAATATCAAATTTTTATAATTTTTAATTAAGAATAATTTGAGATATTAAAGGTTAAAATGTTGCCTCGGCAAGTGTGAAAAATTAAATGGGACATTTAGGCTGAATAGGAGGGAGTATCCACTTACTACAAAGGGGGTGTTTCGCAAATTAGCTTATTGAGCAATTTTAGCTTATTTGGATATAAATAGAGGGTTGGGTGGTTAAACCAGCTAACGATAGTGTTTGGTAAATTAGCTGGTTGAAACAGCTTATTGATACGAATAAGCTGTTTTTGAACAAGCTGCTTATAGCAGCGGGTTCAAAATCAGCTGGTCAAACCAGTTAATAAATCAGCTGGTCAAATCGGCCACTATAATCAGCTATTAGCTACCAGGTATCAGTCATTTGCCAAACACCCTCAAAGATTCTAGTTTTTTAATTTGTGTAAAAAGCCTATAATGGACTAACTTATAAGAACGGAGGGAGTAATATATTTCTATTATTTTCTTTTTATGTTAAAATATATTTCTAATTTTAATTATATTCTATATCATGTTACATAATAGAAGTATGTCATCGCTCGTCCCCGTCCCATGTGCAAGTCATCCTTATTAGTCATCCTTATGGGCATACAAAAAAGGGAGACCACAAAGTTGATAATAAGTCTCACAAATCCTATTTTATTAAGTAACCAATCAAACCTAATTTTTATTCTCTTAGATTTTTCAAATAATAATTTATTTACATTTTGATTCTTTATAATTGGTGGCCAACTTTAAAAAATACAAGGGGCGATAAATGTTTAAACTATAAACTTGTTACAATATATGGATGGGATTTGAATTTTTGACATTTTGATTAAAAAATATTAAATTTAGAGAAATTTCACATGGTAGCATCGAACTTTCATGAAACGTCAGTGATAGCATTTTTGTAAGATTTTTACATATGGTAGCATCCACTTTATGCCTTATCCAACAGTGATAGCATTTTCTATTAAATTGTAGTTAATTTTCGTTTAATTCATCATTTTGACGTTTCTACCCTTATTAAGTGTTAGTTCATGTCTTTATAATTTGCCCTAAACATTTGAAAGCGTTGATAAATTAAATGATAAATTAAACGTCAAAATGGTGAATTAAACGAAAATTGACAAGAATTTAACAGAAAATACTACGACAGTTAGATAAGGCATAAACTGGATGCTACCATGTGGAAAAATCTTACAAAAGTGTACTATTGGCGTTTCATGAAAGTTCGATGCTACCATGTGAACTTTCCCTTAAATTTATCACTAAACCAATTATTATTATTATTATTATATTACTTTTAAAAGTACCATAACACCTATATTACATTACAAAGATAGGAGTTATGCTTGTAAGAGACCGTCTCTCGGACTCTCGATGAGACAACCTCAATCAAAGAATCTATATTCTCATGTATGAGTTAGACAATCTAGTCTATAAATGAAATAACGTATCTCTTGGTAACACCATCTCTTTGCGTAGATTTCCCTCCCGCTTCTATTATGTTTCGCCACTTCATAATAGTCATGATTTTTTGTTTGGGTCCGCCATGAGTTTGGGGACTTGAAGATAGGGAGGTATTGAATATGGTTAATATGTTCGATCGCATAGGATCCTATAAATTAGGGGCTTAATGCTAAATTTCGTAGTATATATTAAGTGTTTAAAGCTACAATGTTTTTAGAAAAAATATCATAATTTTTGAAATTTCACAAGCCCTTTTAATAAATTTATCAGTTTTTACTTCACCCTTACTCGAGGAGTATATCAGAGGATAAAACAAAACTTCCTTGTAACCTTATATTTGTTAAATTTACATTAATTTTTTTGATAAATAAAACTAAACGAGAAGAAACTTTTTTCCTCTCACTATTTTTTGAATCAAAATTTTTAAATTTTTTTTTAAATAGGTGATTAAATTTATTTTATTAAAACAAATATATTTTGCTGATCTATTGAATACTTAATTTTCTTTTTTTGAATAAATCTGTTTTAATCTATACTACTCCTATTTTAAGATTTAAGAAGAATAAAAAAATAAAATTTTGTCTCAGTTGTTGAATATATAAGTACCACTTATAAATGTAAAATTTCGAACTCGATGCTCTCCTAACATTTTTCCTCTATTGACGATCTATTCTGTGATAAAAAATTTAAATAGTAATAGAGTTTTATTCAAACAGTCAATGCAATACTCTATTAAGTCATGTTAGGTATTTACATGTGAGAAAAAAAAGAGGTAGGTGTAGTGTGTTTTGATAATTAATTAACAGTATTATCTTACTGTGTCGGCTCATATAAGCAGTTTAAAGTTAAACTTATATAGAAATCAACTAAATAAAACAATTATTTTGAGATAATTTTAAGAAATTTAAAATTGGGTCAATTTATATTAAATTGTCTCACAATAAGACAATCTTAATAAAGAATTTATCATTAATTTTTTTTAAAAAAAGAAAAGTTTGCTTCTCTTCGGAGGGTACATTTGATAATCAATCGGTGGGGACTGTTATTAGCAAACGGTGATTCCAAATTATTGACTAAGTGCCTACTCAGCTACTCTACATGATTGACTAAAACAATTAACAATCAACATTTTTATTTTTTTCCATTTTATTATACTTGTTATACTTCTTATCCTTGATTAATTGTTTTAACTACTTGTTATATTTTTTTGGCAAAATATAACCAAAAGCGTTTGTGGCTCAACGGATAGAGTATCTGCATGTGGAGCAGAACGTTTGGGGTTCGATCCCTACTGGGCGCATATATCAATTGTGGAAGGTTTTTTGAATGCGCACATCTTTCTTTACTTCTTTTTTGGGAGAATGGGTATGATTTGTCCGTATCTTTCAGGAAAATAAAACCCCCCACCCAGACCATCCCTTGTGCGGGATACTAGGAGACAGGAGTGTCTTTTACCTATAACTATGTAAAAACATATTTTGCCCATGCTTTTTTCCTACCTCAACAATCAGAAGTATCTTTTACATCTTTCTTTTTAGGGGTTATAATGATCTTTTTATCACAAAGATACCAATTTTTAATTCTTGTGTGAATTTCTTATATAGCGTGTAAAACAGAATAGAGGAACTACGATGACGTCAAAGTTCTAAATTCCTAGCATACTTAATTTTTTTTTGATGAGCTGTCATCTTTCTTCCCTCCTCAAACCCTGACCATAGTTTTCTATGAGCGAGATACACTAGGGATGATGATGATGGATGGGAAATGAAGTCAATCATAATGAAATTTGGATTTTGCCTAAAAAATATAGTACTTGCTAGTTGCTACTGTTAAAGCAAATCTCGACTCCGTATTAGTTGGCTTATTTGGTACTAAAAATAGGATACTTTAATTTTTCTTTGCTAATTTTGAATATTAACATTAAATTACCAAAAATAACAAAGTTAATTCATTCTACGTAGACAACAATTATAAAAAATAATTTCTAAATCATTGTAATATGAAATTTAAAATAATACTACTCATTAATCTTATTCGAAATAAATTATTTCATCAGTAATGTAGTTATTTAAAGCAAAAGATCCTGTTGGATTTGCATACACCCTGATCACGAGAGACCAAGCTATGCGCATCTTGGGCAGATTTTGACCAATGCCTAAGTGGCAATTAGCAATTTTTATAATTACTTGATACCGCGCTATGGAGCGATCAATGAGAATCAAATTTACTTAAAAATATGGTAATTATTCCAATTAAAATAATACTCTATTCTTGTCAATTACTCCTTTGTACTAATCATTTTCATCGGACTACCTTTTTTTAAAAAAGTGTATACAATATCTTGAACTTCAGCTTTTGGTTTATTTGATTTTTTTATCATAGTATCAGAGCTAACGTGATATAATAATTACATGTTCGAATCTCATTCACCTATTCAAGTGGAATATTTAGCATCATGTATAAGGACATGTGTTGCATCTAGGGGTGTTTAATGGGCCGGACCCCCATTTTGAGCCCTTATTCGGCCCGTTTTTAGAAAGACTTTGTAAAGGCCGGACCGAAAACGGGCTATACTAAATTAAAATGAAGCGGGTTATAATAAGGGCCGAAAACGGACATTTGTAAATAGTATAATTAATGTATGATTTAAATATTATAAATGACAATGTTTTATGAAATTATTAATATTTTTCAATCTAATTATTATAAATTAACAAATAGAGATTAAAATAATTTTTAGTAGTAAAAATGGGCCGAGTTGGGCCGGACCGGGCTTTAAAAGCCCTGTCCATTTAAAGCCCATATTAATTTTGAAGGGTCCTTATCGGGCCCGATCCATATTTACTTAAGCCCGACCCAACCCTTATCCAACCCATTGAACACCCTTTGTTGCATCCACATTTCTAACTTAAAGAGCTCTCACATAACAAATTTAATCAAATATCTTAGAGCTTCAACCATAAACACAAACAAGTTTTTATTTTATTTTCCTATTAAAAGTTAATAAACCAACCTTATTCCCACCATTAAATTCAGAAGGACAAGTGGAGTATATATATAATTTCTAATCCATTAATAAAATAGGTTTATATGATCATAAGGATATTATACCTACACAAGAGGTATGTTAGTCTATAGCAAGTAGGAAGCAGCCATTTTTGAGGAGCCCAAGAAGTATTAGGTCAACAGTCCACAGACTAAGAAGAAATCAAATGTAGTAGGAATCTCTTTTGTAGCAAAACTAGATCAAATAATCTTAATTTCAAGAAAAAGATTGACCTTTTCAAATAAGTCAACACTTGTATCTTCTTTTAAATGTGTGAATGTCTAGACAATTTTATCTACTTCTATTTAACTAATATTTTTAGTCTTTTGAGATTTGTCCAAATGCATCAAAGTCAATATTTCTCGATATTGTGTATGCAAAAGGATGATGATCAAAGATTTTTATGCAACTTACTAGACATAGCAGAGGTGTTCAATGGGTTGGATCGGGTCAAAATTTAAATGGGTTGGATAGAGATGGATCATATCAAATTTAAATCAGCTAGTCTCCTAAGAGACCGTCTTTCGGAAAGACGTCTCTCAGGCCCAATTTATTAAAGCTTATTGCCTCTATTTACTCTACATTTTCCCTAATGAGCCAACCTAATTAGATATGGTCTCTCAAAGAGATCGTCTCTCACAAGAATTTGTGAATTTAAATTGATTGTAGCTGGTCAAAGTTTGTTTAAACCCGACTCCTTTTGCCCCTTTTTAAAAAGTTCATATAAGTTTTTTTATTTCTTGAGCTAGGGGACTCTTTGACCGCACTCTCCTCTATGGGTATTAGTTGTTGTCGTCCTTCCCTGTCCAGACCCTTAGCATAGTTTTCTATGAGCGGGATACATTGGGTACAATGATGATAATATAAGTTTTTTTATTCTACTTTTATGGCCTATTGGGTTGACCCACCTACATATATAATAATATCATATAAAAAAGTAAAAAAAGTGGTAATTTTTTGTTTGCGACCAATTTGTATAAATATCCGACCCGTTTCGACATATTACACCAAGGCCCGTTAAGGATCCGACCCTTTATTGACCCGACCCGCCAATAACCCGTTTGGTCGACCTGCTGGTTGAACACCTCTGGTCATGAGTTGAGTTGAGTTTGGATTGGTACGAATAAGACTTGGATTTAGAATCATAATTTTTGGTGGATTCATATTTGATTTGGAAATCTTAAACTTGAATTCAGACTTGATGGGTATTATGGGTTTAGGACTTTAGGGTTTTAAATGAGTCTTAGTTTAATTGTTTACACATAATTTTTTTTAGATTGTAAAGATTTTGGCATTAAATTGGGTCTATAAGACGTATATAAGTCTCAAATTTTCAGTTGAGTTTTAAATATAAAAATAGGTTTATATCGAATTTAAATTTTATTTTGGATTGTGTAATAGATCGGATTTAGGCGAATTTAACGGGTTTAAGTTCCAAATGAGTCTAGAGAATATCTGAGTTAAGTCTAAATCAGAGCAATTTTTAAGGAAATTTTCAAATATCCTTTTTAAGAATACATTCAAATATCTCAAATGCGAAGAACTACTTCAAATATCTCATTAATTTTTTATAATTTTAATTAATGTCCATATAAATAATGAATGTAGTATTAGGTCAATTTCTAGATTTTACTTACTTTTTGTTGATTTCAATTTTTTGCCTTGTAATTACATTAGAAGTATAATAATTACATTAATCAATTTAGCCTTATCCATTCTCATTTAGGTGTGAAATAATTAACGTTAGGAAATGCAATTTTGGTTGACCAATTTTCATTTGTTCGCTACTAGTAACTGCAAACAAAAGTTTGACTGACATAAATTTAATTAGGCAATTTTTTATTTGCTGTTAGTAACAACGAATAATATATTATCATGTTTGAAATAAGATGTTTATTTTGATAATTTATATGCGGCAAAGGCTTATTATTTGAAACGTTATTCAAGTTCACAAATTTTTGCGAGAGACATCTCTAGTTGGGCTGGCCCAAAAAGAAAATTATAGAGTAAGTTTTCGATAGAAATTAAGTTTTAAGAATATGGTAAGTAGACATTAAGGATAATGTAGGTAAACATAAAAAATACAGTAAATACACATTAAGATTTAATGGGTTGGGTCTGAAAGACGTCAGACCGAGTGATTGAAGTTAGGGCTTTTGGGCCATGTCAAGATAATTGTTTTGAGCCAACCCAAACTTTGCGAATGGCGGTGAATTTTCAAACCCTCAATTGAAACCCTGTGCCCGACTCTGGAAAAGCGAAGCTAACATCAGCTATGGTTGTCGATTAAATTACTCTGTTCGATTTTGTAGTCTTGTTGACGTCGATTTTCATTTCTTCAAATTATGTTCGTTTCTTCCATTTCCATGGCGTTGGGAGTTTCCAATGGGACTATCTTTGCATTGCAACCACGATTTTTGGAAGCAAAAACGCATACACCTTGTTTTTCTTGCTACAATCTTTCTAAATATGTAAGTGTTGTTTTTAATTTTGGATATTCTTTGTGCCTTTCGATTTTTTCTTTTTTAGTTATCTGGTTTTCGTGATGCTATGTTTCCAGGAATAAAATGTTGTTTTTGGTTCTGGATTATGCAAACTGCTTAAATTTGAGAAACCATGGGGTTTGTGTAGATAATGCTTGAAAGTGAGCTTATTATTTATTCAGTGACGGATTATGAACATTTTTTTGTGGAGTACTGATTTGACATAAAACCAAATGCTTAATGCAATTTTATGTATTAGGGTTGCCAAGCCACTGTCGTTCACCACTATAATTCGCCATTGCTTGTTATGATGTATGCGTAGTACCACTGATATTGGAACTTTTAGGTTAAGAAAGGAATAATAGGTACCTAACACATAGGCTAAGACAAATTCTTTTTATCTTCTCCTGTGTGGAGTTCGTTATATACTTTAATGGCAATATCTGCCAATCATTTAATGGTATTGCCTAATGATTTACAGTTTCATTTTCTCCATATCAATTGTATTTTTTGATAGAATTAATTGTTTGATGGTTGATTTTGTATATTTTGAGGTAGAAATTCGTAGATAATTTAGGTTAGTGTTTTCAATTCCACAATTACTCCAGAAAAGGTTTATTCTGTCTTTTTCAATCATGATTACTTCAGTTCTCTTTTTTTTTTTGTTTCAATTTGTAGTATTGATATTGTGAATTGCATGTTTTAAGGGTGGGTGAGCTTTATATGACGAACAACAATGTTATAGGTGGTTGAGTTGCAAAATTCTTGGCTGAAACCCTAATATTCTGACTGTCTAATGCTCATTACTCATAATTTACTTTGGTAGTTTGTCGATGAGAGCTGAATTTGTTTATATAGCTTTTTGAGTTGGAGTAGCTACTTTTACATTATGTTTTTGCACTAAACCTATCGAATACAGTCTGAGATCATTTAATGAGTAGTCCAGTTATTGATACAAGGATTTAAGTTTTTGAAGTTTCATGTTATTGGGAAATTCTATGAATTTTGTTCTGCCATTTAGAATAGTTGCCAATGGGAATCAGGTATTGCAGAGAACATCAGTACCAGAAACAAGGATCTTTCTGCGAACATGTTTTTATATAGGCACCATGAACAAGATATGGCCTTGCAATCTAGTATCTTAGATTTTCATCTACAAATGTGGGCACAAAATAGTAGAAAAGGGGCTTTCTAGGAAACGAAATGCAAATCATTTCCATATAGAGGATAGAGTTGTTTTATGCTTCAATGGACTTTTTTAACGTCTATGATTTCATTCATGTAGGGTAAATGTTATATTATGCTAGTTAGCATATGTTTTATATAGTGAAAGAATTGCATTGTAACTTGGTATTAGATTGATCTTAACTTATTTCATTATGAGTGCTGTTACAGAATCTATATGGACAGTTGTCATCTTCTAGATTGCCCAAAAATCTATGTATTAGAAACACATTGGTTGTAAGAGCTGGCCCTAAGAAAATCCATTTTGATACGAAGTGCAGAGAAACACTGCAAGCTGGTATAAACAAGCTTGCTGATGCTGTTTCTGTGACATTAGGACCCAAAGGTATACTCTGCAACTAGCTTCATTCTTCGATTCCCATCACCTTTACTCTCGTTTTTTCTTTTGAACAAGTGACTCTAATCTCGTTGATCATTGTTGTGAGATTTTCCATCCTACCTTATTGTAGCCTAGTCTCAATATAGTTGATTTCTTATAGTGTTATAGTTTGCGTTTGCAGGGCGCAATGTGATTATTGCCGATACTAAAAGCTTGAAAGTAATTAATGATGGTGTCACCATTGCAAAGGCCATAGAACTTTCTGATGCAATTGAAAATGCAGGGGCAATGCTCATTCAAGAGGTCACATATAGCTGCTTGGTTTATTTCCTATTTTACAGCAGTTATATCTGGGTTGGTTATAATTTTTGGCATGTGTTCTAGTGTGCATACAGGTTGCGTCTAAGGTGAATGATGCAGCTGGTGATGGTACTACAACTGCAATTATATTAGCTCGAGAAATGATAAAATCTGGGCTGTTAGCTATTTCATTTGGTGCTAACCCTAATGGTTTGAGACGAGGAATGGAAAAAACTGTAACAGAACTAATAAGAATATTAAGGAAGCGCAGCATCCCTGTTCAGGGGCGAAATGATATAAGAGGTAGAAAGTCTTTCGATGTTGTACGAATATATGTACAATATGAATTTTTTAAAAGATTTGTTAATATTTGTTCAGCTGTGGCTTCCATTTCTGCTGGAAATGATGACTTTGTTGGGAGTATCCTTGCTGAAGCCATTGATAAAATTGGGGCAGATGGTGTGATCTCTATAGAGTCTTCCTCAACATCTGAAACTTCCGTAATTGTTGAAGAAGGAATGAAGGTGTGTGCTGTTTCTTCTTATATCTACTTCCTTATTTTGCCCTTGTATTTTTTTGGTGCAATTCTTGCTGCCCTTCCCTCAAAATCAAATTTTCTGTGCCATTGTTGTTCATGATGCAAAGTATTTTGTATTTTATATCTGTAATTGACATCTTTGTGGCATGTGTTTGTGGCTGGCTTTTTACGTTCTATCATGGATCCTAACAACTGATCTAGTGTAAATTTTGTAACCATCTATCAATATTACTAGAGATGCTATTTCACTAGGTGGAACTTCAAAAGCGTAACTTCTTCTGGTGCCTGAGGGGTGGAGAGTTGGGCATCTACTAGGTGTTCGAGGGAGCATTGGAGCCTAAGAATTCTCAAATATTAATTTACTCTTAGTTTTTAAAGGTCACACTAGACGCAAAAAGGTACAAACATAGTGCAAAAATGAGGCCGTATCGCATCGTTGCCATCGAATTAGACGTAATGTAAAGGTTCTCAATAAATTTGTATCAATATTTCCCGTGGGTGACGTCGTAGTAATATTGCGTTTTGGGCCATTTTGAGGGATTTCTCATGCTTCCAATCAATATTTTGCGTTATGTTATCACCATTATGTTATCGCAATCACGACCACATTTTGCACTATGGGTACCGCTACATAAATGCACGGCGAAAGTATGAGCTTTACGATGAGGTGAACATTTTTGTTCAAAGGCTCATTAAAGTATATTTGATACGTAAACAATATGAGATCCATATTATTGTTGCATAAAAAATCTAAAACATTCTTAATCATTGCTCTAAGCCACTGGTATAGTGCAATGTTCGTTTTTTTAAAACCGCCGTTTAGAGGTTAAAAATCATTGTACGGGTTTTTCTTAAAAAGCGTGGTTCAAAAAATCTGAAAGGCGGGACCACAACAACAATCTCATAGCCTTGATCCCAAAAGATTGGGGTCAATTACACTAAGCAATACATCAGTTCAAATGATTGTTCACAAGGATCCTTATTTATTTTGTTTTTCTACCATTTCAATCTGTAAGTTTAACTCTTTAGGTCTTGAACACTTGGCATATGCCTTTCCATCCAACTTTCTATCTTCTTTATAGGTTCGCTAATACTTTGTCGTTGTGAATGTTCAAACCATCTCAAACGATTCTTTTGCATTTTTTCTTTAATATTTGCGACAACTAAACTATTTCTTATGTCTTCGTTTGAATTTTATCCCTCAAAGTATGTCCACTCATTCATCGAAAGCATTTACATTTTCACTACCCCCATCACCAGCTATGATTCATTCTAAAAGCCGAACAATCTGAATCATATAATGACGCTGGTACAATGGCCGTTCTATTAGACTTTCCTTTTAGCTTTATGGGGCACAACTCAATCACATAATATCGTTCTCCTTTTTGCCGCCCTTACTTAATTCTGTGGGACCACAAACAAAGTGTTTGTTTTTTCATTGAATAAATAATAAAAGAATTTCTAAAAATCAAAGACCAAAAAAAGTAAACTAAATATTTTAAAAGCTGGTAAGACACACCCTTTAACGATCATTTGACGGAAAAAACAAACAGTAGGTCAGGATGTAGATCTCAGTATTTTCATGTCTACAATGTTGTAAATTTTAAATTATTTCGTGAAATTATGTAAACTTTCCCTATATTTATTTTATATGATAATTGAAGAACCAAGGGCCACTTCCAGCCATAAAACAAAAACCCAGGCAATTGCATGGTATTATATCCTATATTTTATATCTTCCTTAGGAATTTCGGCCTCTTGTAGCTGCAACAAAGCTGATCAAAATCAGTTTCAAAGAGATCCTAAATTTCTCAATAAGTGTTGTGCGTCTGCATGGCTATTGTATCTGGATCTTATTCTATTTGTAACTTCTATTATTGTGCTTTATAATGATCAAATAACTTTTTCTTCAACAGATTGACAAGGGATATATGTCGCCTTATTTTATTACAAATCAGAATAAATCAATAGTAGAGTTCGATAATGCCAAAGTTCTAGTGACTGATCAGAAAATATCGGCAGTGCAAGAAATCGTTCCCTTGCTAGAAAAGACTGCTCAATTAAGTGTACCTTTGTTGATCATTGCTGAGGATATCTCGAAGCAAGTTTTGGAAACACTGATTGTGAACAAAAGCAAAGGAGTTGTTAGAGTTGCAGTTGTCAAATGTCCTGGATTTGGGGATGCTAAAAAATCTTTGCTGCAAGATATTGCTCTGATGACAGGTGCCAGTAAACAGAATCCTTGTTATCTTTATTAATACTACTATTTACTATGGATTGTTACCAGTAGACAATTGCTTAATTCCTATCAAGATGTGGGAATCTGTCAAACTCACACAAGTCCACTTAAATTTTTTAAGTTGTTTATTGGCCTTCTGCAGCTTCTATCTGGAAATTGTTTGGTAGCAATATAACAATGTGTATATCTAATTTGGATAATGGGTTTGAGATTGTGGGGAAATCATGTCTAATACTTAGCTACTAGTACTTTTAAATTAGTCTTGTAGAAGATTGCATTAGTTTCGTTATACTTTGCCTCAAAATGGCACCCGCCGTGAGTTTGACAAGTGTCAAAGTATGATTATGCAAGTGTAATTTTTTTTTTCATGTAGAATCATTGGGGTCTTGTATCTGATGCATTACCCTGTCTTGTTATTTTAGGTGGTGACTTTTTGTCAGGGGATCTAGGTTTGAACATTGGAGATGCGACTTCAGACCAACTTGGTATAGCCCGCAAAGTGACCATAACGAACAGCACCACTACCATTGTTTCTGATGATTCTACAAAAGCTGAAATCCGAGCAAGAATTTTGCAGATAAAGAAGGATTTAGCAGAGACTGACAGCTCTCATCTCTCCAGGAAGCTTGCAGAAAGAATTGCAAAGCTATCTGGTGGTGTGGCTGTGATCAAGGTTAGAAAGTAAATGTTAGTATTTCTAACTGGTAGTGCTGCTTATTATGAAAATTTGAGAGCTAACCTGTAAGAGGCTGCAACTTGCAAGACAAAGAAATCTATAGTATTTCTTCCGTTTCGGTTTTGATTTTCTCATATTGAATCTTTAATGAAATTAATGAAGAGATTTATATGAGAAATAATGAGATAGATAGTGGAGATATCCTATATTTTTGAAAAATAAGGTTATTGGAATTCTTGATCATAAGCACAAAAAGTATTGCAATAACGTCGGTGAGAATATGTGGGGGCCATAAGCATTAAAAAATGTTAATATGAAGTTGGTGCGAATAATATTAAATTACTTGGTGGAAAATATATGACGATTATTAGCTTTAAGAAGTGTTATAATAAAACGACCAAGGTTAATAGTAAAAAAATCCATATGAAAGAACCTTTGAAATTGATCATTTTAGTAACTAGATAAATCTATGTGGAACGAAGGGAGTACTTATGAGTTGTGAGATCATAGTATATAGCCACTTGTCACCAATTTCATGCAAATGATTTCAGCTATTGTGATCACTAGTTCAATTCATTTATTATATTTTGTGAACTTTTTCCGAAGAATAGGCATTCATAATCTTTGTATTGGACCCCAACAATAATAAATGGGTTATAAGAGGACATCTTGTTGATTTTAAGCTTCAACATGTCCCTCAAGAGAGATTCGTCTATCATCTCTTCTACTGTATTGCTTCTTTTGTTTAGTGCAAATGTGGGTGAGCTTAATGAAGAGGGGGTTTAAGCATAGTAGCAATTAAGATTTGTTTAGTTGTAAGCCTGTAATTGAGAAATCATTGGATTTTTTGAGCGAAACGTGAAAGAAGAAGCTTGTGCTTTACTGCTTTTGCATTAGCAACTTTGAATTTGTAATGTTATTTTCATGAAGTAAACTTCAATCCTTTGATTTTGGTGGACTATCTATCATCCTAGATACATGGATTTCTTTTCTCAATTTTTGAGTTGGCATGTTAACTTTGGACGTTCAAGATAGAAAAGGATTAGGAATCTCAAATATAATGAGAAGGTGAACATAATTGTTTAAGATGTTTTGGGCATGTGCAAAAACGGGGTATTAGTGAATCAAAATTTTAAAACTCAGATGAAGACCAGAGATGACTATAGGGTAGGTGCGAAAAATTATATGAAGAATTTTAGATTTATTGGTTGAAATGGTAGAAAATCGAAATAAATTGAAAAAAATTCACGTGGACGATCACTGGAACCAATTTATTGCTTCATGTTGCCGACCCTAATATTTGGGATTTAGGCTTTGGCATTGTTGTTGTATGTTAAATCTAGATGTTTGTTTTGAATGCGAGGATAGGATAAGTAAATATGAAGCAACTATGAGCAAATACTCATGTTGATCATGTAATTTGTGCCAAGTTCAGGTTGGAGCTCACACCGAGACAGAACTTGAGGATCGTAAACTTAGAATTGAAGATGCGAAATGTGCCACTTTTGCTGCCATGGATGAAGGAATAGTTCCTGGTGGTGGTGCCTCTTATATCCACTTATCCAAAGAGATTGCGTCGATTACTTCTACCTGGGGAGATACTGATGAAATAATTGGAGCTGACCTAATAAGAAAGGTATTCTACCAATTACATCATTTTCTTTTAGTTTCATTTGACTAGTATACAGTGTTAGAGCATATTAAGATTGTTCACCTGACCTCTAGTGTTATCTTCAGTTTACCATTTACCTTTCAAATACAATTTTTTTTTTTTTTTATTGCGGGCGCCGGGATTTAGTTTTCATTATTCCAACAGCTTGCTGCTATGTAGTTTGTGACCCTGTTTTACCAATGCCTTAAATTATGTGTCATTACTGCTTAACAAATAATATTCCTAAGTAAAAATGGAAATTTTTGCAATGAACCAGGATGCTGAAGGACACCTATAAAATGTTGAGTAGCAATACCTATGGATTCATGGAAAAAGGATCCTCCCCTCCCTCTAAATAAAAGGGTTAAATCGAAGCCTTTCAAAAGGGAACCATTAATCTGTAAATTATCCCATTTTCCATGTTTAGACATCAATTTCATCTGTAGCTTTGTGATGTGTCTTTAACAAAGTCCCTGTATATATGCATGGCATTCTTATGTTTGATTCATCAAGAAAACTGTTTTATGGACTTGGTCATCATAGAAACTATGAGGGACCTGGGCAATTTCTACTGCAGTTGCATTTTTCCAAGACAAAGTTTGTAAAGGAAATATCTACATCTATAATATAAAAAGGTTGATGGCTATATGTGTTTTGTGGCCATACCGACACAATAACTTTGACATTGGAGCTTGAAGTTAGTAAAGCTATTTGGCCACACCCTAGCTTAACAACTTGTTTGGTTGTTGGTGTTAAATGGTGAAAATGATAATGAAAATTTAATGTCTTTCAGCTACAAAATCCACTTGACAAGGTTTATGATCACGCTCGTTCTACTCTAATCATTTTTCTAAAATTGGAAAAAGAACATATGTTTGTGCATTTAAGTTTCATTTCAAAGGAATGACAAATCACATTTTTAAAAAATTTACATTTACGGGTCTTTTGGTATAGAGATTGCACTTGTAACGAATAGAAATAATTAAGGAAGGGAAAGGGCAATGTTAAGCATTAATGTTATTAAGTGTTTGGTATGACCATAAACTAACGGGATCACATTTGAGCAATCCCTCTCTGAAATCGGTCATCAAAACTTGGAAGGAGGTTTTTTCTCATGTGAAATCAAGCCATGGATGACGGTAATGAAATTCGGCAGGCGTTGATAGTTCTCTATTCTTATGAGTTATGATGATAATATTGAATTGTTTTTTATTAAAAACAATTGGGCTTTATCTCTCTCTTATGGAGAATGAATCATTTGTATATGACATGCGTAAGAATGATGGTGTTTAATCAGTATGGTGATGGTGCAGGATTTACTAGTGTTTGTGGCAGAAGGAAATGACATGCAAGTGTTTTCCGTTTCTACTGTTGGTTTCCGCTACTACTTGAGCAGAAACAAAATGGGGGGATCGGATATCATCTTGTGACGGTAATAAAAAAAATAAGCAATAACCAAACACAAGGAAATTGAAAGAGTTTTTCCATTACAAAACCTAAAATTATCTAAAAACTTGTTCTCATAACCACCATATATGACTTAGTACCAAGCAAGGCCCAAGTGTATTAGGTTGCTCATGTCGATCCCGGTGTATGGCTATGAATAGGTTGAGAACCTCAGGCCTGGTTTTGGATTATTTTGAGCGGAACATAACTGATCACAAGTGGCGGACTGGCGGTACTTCATCTTCACAAAATTTAGGGGGTCGAGGGTGTCTTTTACTATCTGCAGTACTTTTATGAGTCCTTGGACAATGTTATCTTTGGACAGCAGTATATCTGGAATCTGGAGTATGGGTATTCATTTTTCTTGAGTGTCTTCATTTCAATTTATGTCCACGGCAATTTTTTTTCTATGAATCCTACAACAATGTTAAAAGCCTTAATTCTGAAGATGGGGTTGCTATGTGAACGAACCAACTTTGTAAGTGATGGTTATAAAAAATGCGTGTTCTCTAACAATTTAAATTACAATGATAGTCTATATATTTTCCTCATCTCTTTCTTCCTCTTTGCTCCTGTATGTGCTTGCAAGTCCCGGTCTTTTTGATTCTTTTCCTGTTTTCTATAAATCCTAGCAGTTCCACAAAAGGCTTCACTTCAGTTATCTCAGTTGAAATATATTGCTCATGTCAAGGAGGTCTGTAAACCAAGTTGTTGGTTCTAAAGCAAAATTTTCAACTGGTTTGTGGACAATAAAATTATAGCAACTCGAAGTAGTTCGTTAGAGAGGTATTCATTATCTCAATAAGCCTTTAGAGCTTTAATTTGGGGTAAGGGTTCTAACATGGAGATAGTTTTCCACTCCTAGTTGATGTGCCCTCTTTCTATTTTTATACATTCGATAAAAGAAGTACCACTCTACTTTTTGTCTTTCTTTGCCTGTGGGCTGTGTAGCAGCTGTTTATCATAAATTACCATCATGTTTATTTGAGCTTTTGATGTTCCACATTAAGGTTTGAAATGCTGGTCAAGCTTGTTTGCTTTATGTAGTCCCTACATACCATATTTGTGACCCTTTGATTGTTTGATTGACCTCATTGGATGCAGCAGTTAAATTCCTAATATTGCTTCATTTATTTGCTTTTACTTTAAATTTTAGCATAGTGAAAAATTGCAGACTCACGGTCTAGATTGTGTTTAGCTCAAATACTTCGCCGAGTTACTAAATTCTGCTTATACACTGTCAGTAATATTTGGTGAGCTTGGCATGCTATCAAGGGTTGTACAATGCTTGTTTTGATTCAAGGCATATTGGTCCTAAAATTGGTTAATTTTTGAGTTTCAGGCACTTTTGGCACCTGCCAAATTGATAGCTGAGAATGCAGGGGTTGACGGAGAAGTAGTGGTAGATAGAATACGTAGTTCAGAATGGCGGATTGGATACAATGCAATGGCTGGCCGATTTGAAGATCTCATAGATTCAGGTATTATTGACCCTTGCCGTGTCACAAGATGTGGTTTACAGTACGCAGTATCAATTGCAGGGATTGTTCTTACCACTCAAGCTATAATGGTTGACAAAGTTCGGGAGCCCAAACCTAGTGTTCCGCATGTTCCAGGAATATCTCCTTAAATCTATACGGATTTGAGGGAGAATATTGGGTATAGTTCAAAAGTCTTGGATTTTGAAGCTTGGAATTTACAATTTGCTTAATAGTTTCTTGAGATATGTACATTTTTTTTAGCTGATTTGTCCTTCAGATCCAAATTTTGATAGCCATAATTTAGTAACGTTTTATTTTCCTTTTACAATGTTCAAGTGAATTACAGACCATTGCATGCATAATGACGAAAATTTGAAATAAATAAGATTATTTATCAAAAAAAACATACAATAAGATCATAATCAAACTTATTCCAATACTAAGCGTGTAATTCGCAAAACTTAGGTTCGGTCTGTTCGCACTTAGTAAGTGAGAACAGACTGAAAAACTGAAACAGGTTATTCGCTGTTACTAACAGCGAACAACCTGTTTTTGGTTTTCAGTCTGTTAGCACTTACTAAGTGCGAACAACTCTTGTCTTAAAATCAGCATGTTTACCTTATTTGACGTGTTCGCAATTACTAAGTGCGAACAAACAATTGATTTTTTTTGACTAGTTTATTACTGTTCGCACTTACTAAGTGCGAACAGACCTGAACCTGTGCTCTGGGGTATCAGGCGCTTATATTTAGAATAAGTTTGATTTTGATCTTATTGCATGCTTTTTTTTTTATTGAGAATCTTCTCTATTTTAAATTTTCCATAATGACTGTATGTATCCAAGTCATTCCCCTTATCTTTTACATGTTAATTTTTGTGCATTTTGAATCTGTTTGAAAGATTAATGCATGTTGCAATCGATGAAAAAAATTGTCAACAATCGACATCAAGGATGCTAAAGAAGCATATCAAATGTATCATCGGGTTTGCGATTCGATTCTAAGAGGAATGCTAGCTATGCAAGTACAAAGTTGACCTTATGTGACAGAACTAAGAACTTTTTTTTTTCTTTTTTCCTACAAAATCTAAACTAACTCCTTGATTTGTACAGTTATTGTGATCTCCCCCATCTTCAAGGAACCAGTTACAAAGGATTTACTGAAAGATGGGTCATGAAACCCAAATTGAGGGTGGTTTGTAGGATTCCACTTCACAACTTGACATTCCGAGATTATACTTGGAGAAACGCTGATTTTCGATTCTCCCTTGCTCGTATTAACAGTTGAGTCCCTATCTATTTGGAGTTGATTCTGCGGTGTAATGCTTTTCAAGTGTTTCAGAAACGCTTTTAGAGCGTCCCTCATCCAATCATAGCGGCAGAGATCAAATGCCTCTCGTATGCTCAACTGTTCATATGAAGGCGAAGACAATGATTAGAGAACTTGAGCACAACTTTGTTGGTAAGTCAATCCAGTAATATTCAACTACTTACCCATTTCCGATCATGGTTTTCTTGTTCCGGCCAAGTATCGAGTTCCTCGGTTACCTTGAGAGCATACATGTATCCCCTGCATCCGCCTTCAAGGCTGCTAATAGCCTGCCTGCTTTTGCTTCTGAATTCCCAAACACCTAATTCTGTTGGCTGCAAATAATTGTTGTGTCAATAGATAGTTGACCAAAATGCTTTAAGCTAACTACATGTTCCTCACAAAATCTAGTGTGAGACTTTCTTTCCGTGGGACTTTTCTCATATATGAGTTGAATAAACTAACTAATACAATTATTAGCATATAAGCTCCTTATTTTGAGATCATCTCACCGAAGGGACGGTTTCTCACAAGAGTAGCTCTTATGTTCCTAGCTATGAGCTGAAGAAATTGGTTTGTGTAGATTGTAGAAGCTTACATCAAGTTCTCCGATAACTCCAGCTTCTTCGTAGGCTTCGCGTCGTGCAGCTTCATGAACAGTCTCATCATTTTCCCATCCTCCCTACACCAAACAATCACAATGCAATTTATCAGCTCACTTATTTTCCTCCCTACACCAAACTAAGGAAACGGCAGGAAAAGGTTCTACCTTAGGAAAGACGAGATCATGGCGTTTCGGTGAAGTTATCATTAGAACTTGTATACAATGTTCTAAGCTGCGGTTACAATCCTTGCATTCCTCTTTCAATCTATACGGAATACACCTGTTCAACCCATATCATACCAATGTGTCATCCCTAATACACGTACCAAGCTACACATATGACACAACAAAACTATTGCAATAGTACTTCTCCATTTCAAATTAGTTGCAACATTAGCAAAAATGACACTATTTATTTACCACTTTTAATTTGTGATAATTTTTTAATCTATATGTTAAAATACAGTCAAGTGAGATTTTGTTTGATTCATCTCATTGCAAAGATTATTAATATTAAATTTATATTTATTATTCATAATTAGAGATATTAAGAATTAAATTAGTGCACTGGACTGCGTGAAAAAACAAATGTTGCAAGTAAATTGGAACGAATGAAGTATATCATACATATCTACGTGAGACTTTTTATGATAAATAAAAATTACAATTTCAATTGAACAATGTAGTTTTTCTATATAAAAAAAATTATAAAAAATAAAAAAAAAGACTAATAAAAGATTCGAATCAACTCGGTTAGTCGTATCTTAACTAATCCTTGACAATACTAAACTAAAAAAATTGAAAAAATAAGGTAGACGATTGTGATATCTTAATAAACTAAAAAAAAGGTACTTGAGGTTTGAGACGACTTATAAATTATGATGTACATTGTGTTATTATTATTTAGTGATAATAATAATAATAATAATGGAGTGGAGAGGCCACGTTAACCCACATGCACTAATTAAAGAGGTACTCCTACTAATAATATTATTATTAATCTTTAACGACCCCATCTCTATTTAATCATTTTCCGACATGAATCTCCCATTTACAAAGCCCATGTTGTCAACTCTTCATTTTGTCAACAAAATTTATGATCCCCACTTATTCTTTAAGTGTAGCTATGAATTTGCTACATTGTAGAAAATAAGGTGATGAGAGTTATTTGAAAATCAAAGAGATATGGAGTGTTTTTTAGTCCTCTTAATCTAATGAAATAATTAATGTTAAATACCTCTGATAGTACTTGGTTAAAAAATATTCATCATTATATCTAATATTTCGCTCAGGGTAGGGTCTGAATGAGGTAAGTTGACAAAAAATCCATACTCGTACTCTCCTTAAGGGAGGACTAGAGGAAAGTGGATATTAATAAGTTTTATAATGAAATAAATCAAACAAAATTTTACTCTACTTAGTTTTGACTTATAGTTTGAGAATAAATTAAAAATTAAGTGATCGGTGAATAGTGCTTAAAAAACAAATTAGACATTTGATTGAATAAGAGGGAATAATGTTAGATTATTATTTGGGCAAGGGAAATCGATTAATTAATATTTTTTGTAGGTGGTAAAAATGATTTTTATAAAAAAACTGATAGAAAAATCTCTCAATTTAACAATTAATAATAAACGTGTCAAGTGGTTCAAATAATTCACATAAAAAAGAAAACTTGAGAAGTCCATATCAATATGAGTACATTAAAATTGATTTCTATGAGAATGATGGTTTCATACATTACATTTACACATCAAGTGGCATATATTGATTACTTTCATCTCATTATCTCGATGTCATTAAGTGATAAAATTAGTAAAAGAATTATTTTCAATTGACTCTTAATAGCAAACGTCATATAAAACTTTACATAAATAAGAATGACATATAATTTAATTGACCATTTTATTTGATTAAAATCAGTTATAATCTGAAACAAAAAAAACTATAAATTTTTGACCCATCAAGATAATAACTCCATGATTTAGTACAAGCATTTGTTTATTCTTTGTATAATTAATTTTAAAAACACAAGTAAACTTGCAAATCATAAATAAATATGATGCCACATCATTGCTAATTGTATGGTGACACAACATTTGTTTGAAATATTGTTTTCAATATGGAGATGACATGGATTTCAATTTGGCTAATAAGATTTATCTTAAAAGATAATATTTAATATACAAGTTTTAATAATTTTATAAAAAATATTTCAATATTGAGAATATTAATTTGACAATTAGCTTTTTTATAAAGTAAAATTGCACATCAAGTGAAGGAAATGATTATGATGCTTTTCACCTTGTGAAGGACACTAAATGTATGCATGTGGGTTTAATGAGGAAAGGGACCATACCTTAATACTCCAAAATACTCACTATTTCAACAAAATTACACTTATTAGGCTATTTATATGTAAATTTGTTTATATATATATATATATATATATATATATATATATATATATATATATATATATATATATATATATATATATATATATATATATATATATATATATATATATATATATTACTTGACAATATTTTGAATTTTTTCAATTGATCTCATCATTAAACTTATTCTATTTTCATCTTATTAACTAATTTCCTCCAATTTCATAGAAGTATATTTTATCTTACTTTTCAGCTACAAATTAATACTATACCTAAAATAAATATGTTTATTTTATGGGGATAAAGTGCATAAATTTTTAATAATTATAATAGAAAAATATTAATATTTTAAATTTCATATTGAGATGAAAATAAATAAAGAGTCCTAAATAAAATAAGATTTTTTAAATATATATGTAAAAAAAAAAAAGATGAAAAGAATATTTGCATTATAATTTTTCCCTCTCCATATCCTGATCATAGTTTTCAAGCGGAATAGACTACCAGCTATGATGATGATATTTGTTCATGTTGTGGAAAAGAGAAGGCCACGAAAGGAATGTATGGTTTAAAGTGAATCCTTATCAAATTGGATTTGGAGTTATTACCAATATAATTTAAGGGACCATTTCATGACCCTATTAGTATGTACTATGTGGCACGTACGTCCATATTTGTCATCAAATACTATCTCCTCCCCTTCCTTGCCCATCATTAATATAAGAATAACACAGATTGTTATATGAGACAGTCTCATTAAAAAATAACATTTATATAAATATATGAATTAAATAGTTTATCTTATACATATTACTATGAAAACATAATCTTTTTGTTTGAAGTGAGAGATATTCAAAAAAAAAAGTGGCCTCTCAGAGAGTAGGTCCCTCACAAAAATAACTCTAACAATATTAAAACGTATTTAATTATTGATATTAAATATAAATTATATGAATATATTTTACTTTCAATTTTTTTATGACGCGAAAATTTTATTTTCATGGTAATGAAACTATCAATCTCAAATATCATTTTTTTCATTTTTTTTATTACCTTTGTAAATCACATTAGTGATATTTGTAAAGAAAGTAAACATAGTTGCTTAAATTAGCTTAAAATTTTCATTACAATTGTTAGTATTTAATAACCATTTTAACAAAAACAGTAAATTGTTTGTCCACATTAAAATTTTTCACTCTATGAGAGAGAAAATTAAATTTGATTTTTAAAGTATATATTCAAGACAAAATATATTCATGTGGAATCTTGTTAGATTCGTCTTAAAACAAAGAATTTGAATATTACTGCATATTTTTTAATTAAGTGACTAATAAAATTAATTAATCAACCAGTTATTTATTTTATTCATTTACAAACTATTTCAATTTATAACACATATAAAAATTTCACATTATTCTATTTTAACAATTATTATTTATTATTTCATCTCTATATACTATATTTAAATATAAATTATTACTGCATGTTTTTTAAAAATATATTTATATACATCTTCGTACTAAGAATTCCGTGCATTGCACGGGGTTTTAGGGGTTTTATACTAGTTTGAATATAAAATCTTTACAATTTTTCATAATACGTACTATAAGATGTAGAGACTCAAAATTTATATTAAAATACGAAAAAAAAAGTAGAATGAAGTGATAAAAAGAAACCAATAATATTTACTCCCTAACAAGCAAATTCTCTAAAACCTTTTGTATTTATTTATTTCTCCTTCTAGACATTTTTTTTATTATAATAAATGATTTGTATCTTTTTGACATTTACTACTTCCGTCTTTTAAACTACCCTAAACGACAAAAATGTTTAGTCATCTTCTTTTAATTATCAACTTGTAATAATCCTATCATATATTATTATTATTATTATTATTATTTAGAATAATCGACCTCTAGAATATATATATTATTATCCACGCAGATAATCAAGAACCTCTCAACCAATTTACTTTATGTAAGCATCAAATATATTATTCTATATTATTTTTTTAGCGTAACGTCTAATCAGTTTGTCAATTTGTCAGGTTATTTAGAAGGTACAGATAACTAAAAATTATAAAAATTTAATATTATAAAAATACACGGTGAAATAATTAAAATAAAATTTTACACATAAATCATAATTATGTTCTTTTCTATCTTTAATGCATATTAAGAATGCGAGTAGGAAACTCGAAAAAATACAAACAGAACTAGTTTTACAAAACTAAGAAATAATTTTACAAGATTTTCTTCTTTTTTTTTCAGAGAAAAAATACAGCCTTTTATTAGACACCTTTATTCTGTTTTTTGTTTTATTAATGCAACATATTAATTAAATCTAATTAATCGGATATTTATTCATTTATAAAACCTCATTAAATAAAATTAAAATGCTGTAAAGAATCAGAATTTTGCAGAGATGAATAGTTTTCAACTTTAATGAGTAGACCCTTGAGATAGATATGGAGACACCTACTAGGGATTCCTCCTTACTCCTTTCATGGTGGGATCTTATTATTCTTTTTTTTAATATACGTTATTATTTGAGTCATCAGATCGATTTTATATTTATACTTATATTATTTTATTATAATATTATAAATTAATTTTGAAGCTGGGTTATAGTTGAATTCAGTTATACAAAATCGGATAAATATCGAATTTAGTTTGATTTGAACTGACGTGCTCCTACTATATTGTTTTTTTTGAAATGTTAAATCAAGACCAAAACATGAATGGTTAATTGTTTATAATAAAGCCAAAGAAAGATTAGGACATTTGATAGAATATGTCTATTGCTTAATTTCTTTACTTAAGAACCTATCACCAACTAAATACTACCTTTCTTTTGTTTTATTATTATTAATCAATATATAGTTATTGTTAAGGAACAATCTCAACTAAACGCTTAAGCTGATGCTTGAGGTTTCATAATATGCAGCACAGGCCCCCTCACACGAGAGCCCATTGGACTAGAAATGTGGATACATAATAAACCCTCCTCATACCTGACGCTAAATATTCCATTTTAAATGAGGGGTCAGGGGTGGTTGAGATTTGAACCCATGAACTCTTGTCACGTTGGCTTCTGATACCATATTAAGGAACCATCTCAACCAAAAGCTTAAACTAATGGTTGAGACTCCATGATATATGCTATATACTCTAACAATTATTATTTACTAAAATTAATATAAATCCTTATTAATAATAGACGTTTTGAAGTGTTTCATTTAATAACATTTACGTCTATAACATGTATACATATACATGTTATTATAGGAAATTGACACTCCTATCTAATTAGCAGTTTATTATTTCTATTTAAAGCTATTCTACTTATTTTATACTCTTCTCTTCTTTAATTATGGTTCCATAAAATATTTTTTATCTCATTTATATATTTATTATTTTTTTATTCTCATTTATCAATTATCCTATTTATCTTATTCAGTAACTACTAACGGTTACATTTTTCAATTTAACGTGAAAATCTTTTTAAAGAAAATACTCCCTCAATACCATTAAAACAATATATTAAAAACTTTTAGATAACCGAGTCAAATGATGTAATTTCAATATGACAGAGAAAGTATAACTATTTAAAAAAAAAGGAAAATAAAGACTAGGGAATATAACAAATAGGAGCAGGTCAACGAATGAGGCAAAAAGAAGCGACATGGAAGGAAACATTATCTTTTCTTTTCCTTCTCTAATGGAGTATCTAATTCAACAATCAAACACCAGAGATACGCGCTAAAATTAAAAAGCTTTCGATCAAGACAGAGTAAAAATTGACAAATTTTTTAAAAGTTTCCTGAAATTAAAAATTATTATATTTTTCTAACAACTTTATTTCTTAAAACACTTAACATAAACTACGTAATTTAACTTTGAGGGCTCTGTTCGATCGAACATGCTTAAAACCTCTTCTGCTTGCGGTTACCACTTTTGACATGAAAATAAAAAAATTGGATACAAAGAATGAAAAAGTAAGACAAATTAAGTAGAAAGGGATTGTACATAGCTAAACATACTTCTCTAAAGATATACTTCTTCCGTTCCGAAATACTTGCTACATTTCGATTTTGTGCACTATTCATCGTTCAAGCTTATTTTACATATTGCGACTAATGTGTAAGTAAAAATATAGTCAAGTGGGATCTTGTTTGAATCGTCTAATCGCATACTTTCATAATATTAAATTTTTATAATTTTTCGATAAGTGTAGTTTAAGATATTAATGATCAAAATTGTGCATTGGATTACGTAAAAAAGGGAAATGTAGAAGTATTATGGAACGGAGGAAGTACTATATGTTGAATTGGCTTTAGTGTATTTTCTGTGATTTCTCTTATTTTGCACCTCTTTTATATCAAATTTATTATATTAATTTTACACTTTTTTTATCAATAATATTACTTTTCTTTAAATTTTATATACAAATTTATATTTATTTCCATTTTAACCGCTCACTTGTATTCTTCATTTGTTTTTTTGCCTCATTTTCTAACCCAAATTCCTTTCACCTAAGTTTCAGCCATTTTACCCAATATGTTAGACAATATTTCTCCTATTCTGAAATACTTATTACATTATAATTATTGACATTATTTATTGTCAAACTTATTACTGTTTATTGCGGCTAATTTATAAGAAAATATATAGTCAAATTGAATCTTGTTTAAACCGTCTAATCGAATACTTTTATAATATAAATTTTTTATAATATTTAAATTCAACATAAAAAATAATCAAAATAGCGCATTTAATCGTATAAAAAGTCTAAATATCCTGGAACAGAGGACATATAAATTAATAGAAATTTTAATGAAATGAGCGGTTATTATGACCTTGCTTGGCCATGAGAATATATGCGCAAAAAAATCCAGAATGGTAAATGATAGAATCAAGGAAAACTTGATATTAATAATCCAATCTTTTATTTATTCGCCGTAAATAATTCAACCCTCGATTATTTTCTAATAATTCAACGTCTGCCCATAGTTCGCCGTAAATAATCCATCTTTATTTTTGTTTACCAGCAGCATATCTTATCTTATTATTACCCATTATTAGTAATATGGTATGTCGTGGGTAAATTTATCAATGTCAATTTTCCGAAATTATTGATAGTAAATTTATTAGTAATAATCCAAAGGTGAAATTATTGATAGTAAATAAGTGAAAAGTTGGATTATTAATGTCAATTTTTGGTCATGTTAAAAGTAAAAAAAAAGTAGTGGATGGGGAGAAAAGGAAAGAAATTAAGGCGGAAGCATACCCGGAAACAAGGCGACGATTGTCGATGTAAAGCTGCCGATGACGGCCTTGTCTAGCTACCAGTACAGTTGCCATGAACATGAACCAGATGATCTTAAGAATTAAAGACCAAACAATTAGGCTCTAATTTGATTATATAATTTATTATTGAATTTGAAGGAGTAATAATGTCGTCCTTACAAAATTATGATGACTACCTAACAAACTAGCTTGCTACTTGCTAGAAGACATTTACATCCACTCTACATTTATGTCTTTCTTTTTATCACAATTTTGTGTTCATGTCATGTGGATAACTATATATATGTGAATGGTGTGTAGGAGGAGTTTCAAGGAAACCACTATCAAGGTTATTAATAAGATTATTGCTCAAACATACTACTGTATTTGACAAATGACTGTTAATTAGAGTTATTGGTGATTTAAATAGTTGGAAGTATTAAGTCAAAAATCAGCTAGTTGTTATGGAGATGTTTGGTATTCTCATTCATTTTGTATCAACTATCAACTGTCATTTTTATATGTCCTATTTATTTTGCATCATTTTTAATTTAGACAAGACAATGGTCTATAATTTTCTTTTAATCCCATTTATATATTTTAATTCTTTTTTCGTCCACACAATTCATTATCTCTATTAATTTATTACCAATTTCTTTAAAACATTAATTTCTTTTTGCTTTAAGTTTATTGGAACAGAGGGAGTAAAAGATATATACGTATTGGATGTTGGATGTTGCTGTTTAATTAGGGAAGAAGTAGGTCGGAAAACCAAAAAGCTAATAAAAGCTACTATGAGTAGCTTTTTGATTTTAGTTTAAAAGTTAGTTTTTCGGTTAACTTTAATTATTATTTACCTAATAATGTTTCTTGCTATTTGATTAACCAAAAAACTAACCGTCAAAAGACAACTAAAAAGATAATAAAAAAAACTAATTATCAAATTTCACCTCTAAAGTATGAAAATATTTTAGGTTCGATTTTCTTTTGTACCTTATTATTATTATTATTATTATTATAGTTGAAACCGTAAAAAGTCTTAAATAATGAGCATTAATCTTAAGAAGACAATAAAATTAGTATGTACTAAGTCTATATCTATCTAAAGAAATATTTGGCTTTCATATTATAAATAAAATTAGTGTGTACTAAGTCTATATGTATCTAAAAAATATTCGACTTTCATATTATAATATTTTAACTAATATACTATGGAAATACGCACCACATGGGGTCCACGCTTTTCCTTTATTTTTTCTATTTGATATCTAGTCATGCATTGGTATTTAAATAATAGAAGTAATCACTATTGGATTATTATAGAGATAACATTAAGAAAATTTGTGCTATTTTGCATCATATATTCATTAAACATGGTGAATGTTGCCGTTATAAATATGAATTTGATAAATAGTGCAAGGAAAGGTTTGCCCATCTTGATTCTTGAGTGTTCCAACTTCCAAGTATATAAGTACGTCATATTCAATTTGTAATAATTTTTATTTTTGTCAATTCTAATAAATTGCCCGATTTGTATTTTTGAATATAATTTATTAGTTTTATTCTTTATATTTTTCTTTAATATTTAAATATCAAACTATTTTCATCTACTGTACTGAATTTTTATTCTCTTTGCGATTAAATGGTTAGAATAATAGATGGGTACATGAGTACAAGAGCTTATCAGCCTGGTCCATTTCATATCCACAACCTTTGTATCGGACCGATAAATAGTATTACTATATGTAAATTAAACTCCTACTTTTGATTATGAAACGCTACATGTCATAACGTTCTAAAAACAATTACCTGCACTGCTATATGTAAATTAAACTCCTACTTTACGAAAACTTAAGTCTTTTATAAAAGTAGCATTTTAATTTTATTAAACCAATGACATCTATTTAAATTGCTACACCAACCATCCCATATTACCTTTATTCTTGTCTATTTTTGCTATATTTCAAGTTTTATTGTCTTAGTGGTTTTGCTGTTTAGTTATTTTCCTTAATACCTAACTACACATTTATTTTCACATTGTTATTAATTCTTAAAAAATAAATTTACGACCATGCAAAAAATTCATAGAAACTTATAGTCATTTATAAAAAACGAACATAGACATTTAAAAAAATCAAAATAATCAAACACTGGGGCGCACATGGGCGATGATAATAATCCGCGGTCAAACTCATGTTAAATAAATTAAATAAGAAAATGGTTTTGACTACGGGCTATTTGTAAATTAGTTTATTGAGCAATTTAATATAAATAGAGGGTTGGGTGGTCAAAATCAGTTAATGCTAGTATATGGTGAACTAGCTGATTGAAATAGCTTATTGATATGTATAAGGTGTTTTGAACAAGCTGCTCATAGCAACGGGGTCAAAATCAGCTGGTCAAACCAGTTAATAAAATAAGCTAGTCAAATTAGCCACTATAATCAGCTATCAGCTATCAGCTATCAACCATTTGCCAAATACCCTCTTAGATTCAATATATAATAGGAAAAAAAATTGAAATCTAACCATACATTTTAGTCATAATAATAGCACTAATTTTACCACTAAATCACCCATTATCATTTAGATTATGGTTATTACTAGTATAAAACCCATGCGGATTTTATAGTGTAAACATTTTAAAAAAAATTATATTTTTAAAACAACGGGAAAAATATATATTAACCTCTTAAGTTTAAATTTTTAATTTAAAGAGTAATATACTACAAAAATAAAATTTTAATTATGCTACAAAAATAAAACATTAATTACGCTACAAAATTAAAATTTTGTTTAAGATATCAAAGCTTTTGTGTTTTGAAATGCTAATAATATTATTCTATTAAGACTTAATGCAAATTATATTGTAGTTTATTTTATTTATAATTATTTTGAAGATTCTATGCTAATTATTTTGTGATATGTTATGTTATTTAGTATATAATAAAATAATTTTAATAAATGCAAGTGTTTATCAATTATCAATCCATCATATCATACAATCTAATAAAAAGAATGTAAAATTCCACGTGGCATTCTCATAGGGATTTGCCATATGAAATAATTCTTACCTTATTTAACATCAACTTATTCTTATAATATATGAGTGGTATATCGTAATTAGATATAATCTGTTAAATTTTCTTGGAATATTATATTTTTAAATTTAAAAGCTATATAAGATTTCCATTTAAAGTTTCTTAGAATATATAATTGTTTTTTTATGTTGAAATATTTGCTAATTAATAAAGTTTTTTATTAAAATTTTAATTTCTAAAATATTTCAACAAGAATTAAAATATACACGATAATCAAAAATTATTTTGAGAATGATAAAAAATATTATGATAACATATTTGGAAAATAACTCAAATTTACCTTGAAAAGTATGAGAGCTTTAAATAATACTTATATTAATTAACGATCAAATTTTTTCATTAGAAGTACTATATATTCTAAAATTCTCTACCTATTTTATAAGAAATATCATAATTTTATACTGATAGCATGTAATTGCATTTCTATTAAAAACTTCGTGCATTGCACGAGTTTCTATACTAGTAGTCATCATGATTATGTTAAAAGAAGATTTCTCATATTTGCTTTAAAAAGTATGAGAGCTTTAATTAATAATTATTAACAACCTTATAATTTTTTTTAATAAAAGCCCTATATATTCTAAAATATTTTATCTATCTTATAAGAAATTAATATTATATTACTTTTATACTGATAACATGTAATTACATTTTCATTTAAAATTTATATTTATATATACTTTGATACTAATAATTTCGTGCATTGCACGAGTTTCTATACTAGTTTATACATATTTGTCTCATGCAATATATATCAAGCAACGAAACAATTAAGAAAAATTTGTCTCAATCAGTAAAAAAAATACAAATGGCAATAAAATTTTAAAAGTGCAAGTTTTTTATTGCAAAAATCATAGTCAATTATCTTTCAATCTGTGAAACTATCTTGGGCAATAAATTACAAACGATGCAAAATCTCTATTAATAAGTATTCAGCCAATAAAAAAATTACACATGTCAACATTATGTTAAATTGTCATTTGTTAATTTACATCAAAATTATTAGATTGTAGGATCATTTAGTTTTTAGAATTATTATTGGTAACATTAATTTCCTATAATTGAATTTTCAATAGAAGATATTGAAAGTTATTTAGAATCCAAAAAAGAAAATTAGTGTTAAAGTCGCCGGCTAAAGACCGTAGCCCGTTGTTTGGCTATAGAATGGGTTAATGTTTATGTGATCTAGATTCTAGACGTAGTGATGTATGGGAAAGCGTCATTGTTAGGCCATCCAGAAGGGGAGGATTCTATCAATGCCCTAGTACCAACTTATCTTTTCTTTTTTTTTACTTCAAAAAAAAAAACTTATCTTTTTTTGACGCAAACTGTCTCACTATAAGATGAGTCTATATAATTAGTTTATATCTTTAATTGATTACTTTAAAGGCTTGTTTAGTTAGTGGTAGTAAATGACGGTAATATGAATGATTTATAATGTAAAATTTCATTAAAAGTTTCATATCATTCTCGTGGTAATGAAACTTTGATCACAAAAAAGTTTTTTTTTTGTGTGTATAAATTTCCATTACCATCTAATAATACCTCTCCAAATGGTAATTAAAGTGAATTTTATGAAGAAAATGAGATAATTCAAGTTGGACAAGCATGACCATCAAGGTAACCAAGAGATTTTTCAACCAAAATTACACTAGTTTTTCATTCACATTATCACCATTTATTACCATCTACCAAACGGGCCGTAAGATTATAAGTGATAAGTTTAAGGCTATAAGTGATTAGTTTAAAATTATAATAAGTGATCAAATTAGAATTGTAAGCGATTATTTTCAGCCTTAAGGTTATAAGTGCAGTGATTACTCTAAGACAACAATTTACATTGAACAAGTCCAATAGACATAGTCTTACCATGAGACCGACAAATTTGAGAATTTATGTTATGTAAATAGTCAATTCACTATTGTGTTAGGATGTAACCTAACCTCATTTAGCGCCATCTCGTTTATTTTAGTGCAAATCATAAAAAAAGCCCTAAAACTTAAAAATGTAATTTATAAGATACGTAATTGTGGGTCAAAAGCCAAAATAAAAACATAAAAAATAAGGATGGTGTAGCAAAACCAAAATGATATGTAGTAACATAAAATATAAGTTCTCAAATGAGACGGTCTTACGATGAGATTATTTCTATTGGGTTGATCCATGTATATATAAACTGTTAAAGTGATTATTTACAACTATTTAACCAATTATAATCTTAAGTGACCACATTATATTATCTTAAAATTATCACTATAACTTTAAAATTATCACTTACAATGTTAGACCAACCAAATAGAAAAATGAGCTAATTGAATAAAGACGTCTTATGATGAGTATGAGACGATCTCATTCCTGAATATAAATTATGGACAAAATAGTATACAATGTTTGGGCTTTGTCTAAAATAAGTAGAGCCCAATCATCAACTTTCAATGTTAAAATAAGTAGCCCAACAAAAATGGTGCTACCATCTACTCCTTATGTATCATTTATGTATCATTATGACTGCTACTGATACTGACATATTATATTACGAATGTAAATATTAGTATTAACAGCAATCTTAAAAGTAGTTATAAGGGACAAAGGAGTACTTCCTCCGTTCCATAATACTTGCTACATTTAACTTTTTTACGCAATCCAATGTGCTATTTGGTTCATTTATATGTCGAATTATACACATTTAAAAATTATAAAAAATTTATATTATGAAAGTATGCGATTAGACGATTCAAACAATATCTCACTTGACTATATTATTACTTATATATTAGCCACCATATATAAAATAAGCTTAAATGATAAATAGTGTCCAAAACTAAAATGTAACAAGTATTTCAGAATGGAGGAAGTATGTAATAAGTTACCATGTATAACCAATTATGGGTATTATAGACTAAGAATATGAATCTATTGCATGCATGGACCGTTCTAGTTAATGGCACCACCTAGTTGTGCTACCTAGCTAAGAGAACAAAACTTTTTGAAATTTCAATTTTATTTAGCTATGATTATACACAGAATAAAGCTTCTATTAACGATCCAACCGTTGAACATATCAAATGCTCGAAAATAAATATTATAATCCGATTTCACCGAAGATTTAATATGATAGTCCAAGTCAAATCCGAGTCCAAATTCAAGTTAAAAAACGTTAAACTTTTATTCAAAGCACAATTAATTTGTGCAAATTCTAAATCAAGTCGGAAAAGTTTACATCCTTAATTTTAACAAGACTGGTAAGGTTTGATCGAGCCTAATTCGATTACAATAAATCAATGAGTAAACCTCTTAAAAAGTATATGAAAAAGGATAACAGTATGTAAGCCTAATTGGCCTATCTTTCATAGTGAACACCTCTTTCAAAACTCGTTTGACCACGTACACTCTCCTAGTGGGTATGAGATGTCGTCTATCTTTCCTCTCCAGACTCTGACCATAAATTGTCTATGAGTAGGACACACTAAATATGATGACCTCTTTCAAAACTTGAGTCGAGCCTCGGCCTACTAAAATGAAGCGATCATAGTAATAAGTAGCTCGTGATGGACTTGAATACGTTATACATATGCAAGACAATCGTGAAATAAAGAAGGAAGTAGAAAGAATTAAATTGGGCAACAACATGTAGATGTAGTTGGAGACATTGATTAATGAAAGAGGAAAGTCAAGTAGGTAACATGTTCATGTTCACATGTATTTGCGGCGTTTATACTTTATAAAACCACCGCTTTTGTTGACGGAAATTTAAAATAATAACATTTAATTATTTCAATGTTATGAACCGACTTCTACTCATAGCAGAATTTGAAAAGTCGGATTCAAGAAAATTTATTCTTATTGATAATAAAATTAACAAAGATGTTATATTCGGTTCATCCCCGTGCTAGTTAGCATCATGTATAAATTAACATAGATACGAAATGTGTACATGATTTAACGGGTCATTGGTAATTACTATGAATATGATGAACGTTTCTTGGAGCAATTATGGTGGAGTTATAAAATATAGGTTAATAAATTGTTATTATAAAAAGAATAATTTGCGAATTACTGCTTTATAGTTTAGTACTTGTGCGAATTATAGCCTCAAACCTCAATGTTAATTTTTTGCTAATTGCAATCACCAAAGTATAAAAGTTTGCAAATTCAAGCCAAAACACTGAATTCCGACCAATTTGGTGGTCGGAATTTCAGGTTAAGTGGTCGGACTTCAATATTTTTTGCCTGAACTTGTAAACTTTAAATTTTGGTGACTATAATTCACAAAAGTGCTAAATTTTAAGTCTGTAATTCATAAATTATTCTTATAAAAATAGAGGTTAGGAATGATAAATAAAGTGAAAGGAGGAGAAAAATAAAAAAGAGTGGTGAATAATTCTTCACCGTGAAAGTTGTAGAAAAATGCTCAAAAATCAAATGATTACTCTCAAATGAATGAAAAATGAAGCCTAATAATTAGTAGAGGGGAGAAAATAGGGTGAATGATTAAAGGAAAGAGTGGAAAATAAAATGAAAAAAATGATAATAAGGTGGTAGAACCCATCTTTTCTCACCCCAAATTCCAAAAGTATCCTTCCATTAGAAATGGTCTTATGAAATCGTACAAATTATTATTTAAATATATAATCCTTGACCCATTTTCTTCATTTAATTAAGTCTTTTATAATAACATATTTTTAAAAATAAATTGTTAAGTTAATTTTTTAATTTTATTTTTATTGTAGGAGAATAAGAGAAGACTAACTAGATAGGTGAAAATCAAATATATTTAAGATTTTAATAAAAAGTAGTATTTACTTCAGCAGAGATAATGGGGTGTTTGGCAATTGGCTTTGGCTTAACTTTTTGGTTGGCTTTTGGCTTTTGGTTTGTTGGTTGGTCAAACAGCCAAAAAAGTGTTTGGTAAATGGCTTTTAAAGCAGCTGAAAAGCTTGCTTTTAAGCCAAAATGAAAAAGCTGCTCCAGTTAGCTTTTTAGGTTGGCTTTTGGCTTGTTGGCCCATTTTTTATCTAATAAACAGCCAACAACCAATATTCAAATTTACCAAACATCTCCACAAACAGCTAGCTTTTTAAACTAGCTTAAAAGCCAAGAAAACAACCAACATTTCCAGCTGGTCAAACAAGTCAACTAAAAAAGCCAACCGCCAACAGCTAACCGCCGATTGCCTAAAGAATATATCAATATATGTATCATCATTATTGTATTCAGTGTATCTGACTCGTATGATCAAGTTTTGGGAGGAAAGAAAGATGACAACTCATACCCATAGACTTGTAAAGGAGGAAACAATTCTAATGAGTCCCTCGACTTTAGAAATACTCTTAAAAAGAAAGATTTCTCCAACACAAAAAAAATAGAGTGAAAATGAGCCCCCAAGCCTACATATGATCTCTATATGCGCTGAATATTGTGGGGGATTCAATAACCAACTTAAGTTTTTTATTGAGTAATTAGTTCCTAAACATTATATAAGAAGAACACGTTACGTGTTGGAATTTCATCAACTCCTCCTTTTAAGGGGAATTATTAACTCTAAATATGAGGAAGACTTATACTTAATCCACTCTTACCCAAAATTAAAGTGTTCTCGTGTAAAGGGTCGTGACATAGTAGATAAGATATCCTTGGTCCATAAAATTATACTATTTACTTTTGAAAAACTTTACCAAAAGTTGTACATTATTCAATTCTTGTATGAGACCGTCCCATTATGAGACGGGCCCATATAATAAGCCCATATTCTTTAATGATTACTTTAATGTTATAACTTATAAGAGATCACCTTTGGACAAAAAATATTTATTCAGTCAGCTTATTAAAAATAGTCTCAATAAAACCGTCACATTTAAGAACTAGTATACATTATGTGGAACAGTTGGGCCTTACGGCTACAACCTTCTACTTCTCCGTTCCATAATACTTACTATTGAGTGTGACATATTATGTGGAAAAATGTCACAATCAATAGCAAGTATTATGGAACGAGAAAGTATTTGATTTTGAATATTATCATGCTCATCTCTGCAAGACAAAGTCTCAAAAAACGGTAGCATTTTTTCTAGATGGTGCAATAACAATTTAAGTTGAAATGCATCACCACCATTTTATTAGTATCTAAACAGCTTGCCCTTTACTTGTGACTTCAACCTCAAATGTTATCTTCAAATATAAAAAATGTATAGTCAAAATAATAAAATTAGAGTCACAATGAAATAATAAAATTTACTCGCAATTATAAATTTAATTTTGTTGCTTAGGAAAACAAATAAAAGGGCGTTTAAAAATAAATATATGTGAAGTTGGGTCTTAAAAATTAATTGTAACTTATTTATCAACAATTCAACATTTCATTATATTCTAACATTAGTTTAAAATTTACTCTATCGATATCATGTTATCCCAATATCAATTTAAAACTTACAGTAAGTATTGCATTATCAATAATTTATCGCCCGATGTGAGTTTGTAACTAATTTTTTGAGAATTTATAACTTACCCCAACAACTTAAAGATTGATCTCAAATTAAAAAATAAATGTTAGTGTTAATCACAATTACATCCACTAATCCACCCAAAACACTCTTATCACTCATTTTTTATAACAAAAAATAAAAATTAATGTAATCCTAATGCCACGTGTTAATATCGGTTTGCTTGCTTTGTTTTTAGGGCCTCCCTTCATATGACTTGCTTCTCCAAATATGGGTCACCACTTGACAATGGTGAGCTTTCCAAAGAATAATTGAAGAAAATAAGCTTATTTTGGAAAAAAATTTAAAATAAGCTTCGGAAAATTATTACTTAAAATAAGCGCCTTGTAGTCCGATGCTAAGGTTTGGTTATGTTTGTAGAGTCAACAAAAGTCAATCAAAGAATCACCCGCTGTTAGTAATAGCAGGCTAGATACAAACAAAAGTTTAAATTAAGGTATATGGGAAAACAATTGTTCGTTGTTACTAACAGATATTTAACAATCAAAGTCAATGACAATCAAAAAAGTCAACAAAAGTCAATCCAATCGCCCCTGTTAGTAAGAATGGGCGATAATTTGGCTGACTTTTCTTGATTCTGTTTAAACAATCGACCGTTGTTTTACAACGAACACAATTAAAGCACTAGACTTATGACGCACTTATTATGAGTAATAAGTTTTCTCAAAACTTATTTTAGAAAAAAATTCTTTTTCCGGTTGGTTCCTTTTATTTGCGGCACGTTTGGTTAGTAGTACTAAATGCGGCCCGTTTGGAATGAATTTCATGAAGAAAATGAGATGATTGAAGTTGGACAAGCATGATCATCAAGGTAACCAAGAGATTTTTAAACCAAAATTACACTAGTTTTTCATTCTCATTACCACCGTTTATTACCACCTACCAAACGGACCGTTGGGTTATTGGGTAGCCCATTGCTTATGTTCCAAAACAACATGTCTTTTCTCTTGCAACGAAAACACCACCAACAATACCAACAAAATAGATCGTCTGGTAGTTTAATTTTAAGGAGATCCCAAGATATAATATTACACTCTAATATAAGATATTTACTGCCCGTTTGGTAGGTGGTAATAAACGGGGTATTGGAAATGAAAATTTAGTATAATTTTGGTTGAAAAATAACTTGGCTACCTTGATAGACATGCTTGTCCAACTTTAATCATCTCATTTTCCTCATAAAATTCATTCCAATGCATTACCATTGTAAGAGGTGGTATTAGGTGGTATTGGTAATGAAAATTTGTAAGCACAAATTTTTTTTTTGATCAAAGTTTCATTACCATGGAAATGATATGAAACTTTTCATGAAATTTTACACTATAAATCATTCTTATTACCACCATTTAGTACCACTAACCAAACGGGCCGTTAGGGTTATGTGGCAATGCATGACAGTTACAATATGAAAGTACTCCCTTCTATTCTACCCATTAGTCCCATTGATATTTTTTCACTATTCACTTATCACTCTTAATTTGTATTCCATTTTTAATGTCTAAGTTAAAACATAGTCATGTGGGATCTTGTTTGATTCGTCTCAATACAAAAATTATTAATATCTACTTTTTATAATGTTTAATTAAAAACAATTAGAAATATTAAAGGTTAAAATGTTGTTTCGGCAAGTGTAAAAATCAAATGGGACTAATGAATTAAATAGGAGGTAATATAAGATTTTATGAGTCTTTAACCATCAGATTAAACTGTTAGTTGAATTAATTTTATAACATTGTATTAGAGACCAACGTGATAAAGTGAGTGTAGTTGACTGTTGCATCAAAAGCTTCCTCCGAAACTTTCGCGAATTTAGTGATTCAATTTCTATTTACCAACTTACCGTCCCTCTTTTGCCCCTTCGTTTCCCCAAACCCCTTATTTTTCCCAAACACTGCCTAGGAAGAAATCGAAATCCATCGCAGAGATTCAAAGATGTTGAGAGTGGCGGCAAGGCGGCTCTCTTCTCTCTCCTCATCTTCATGGCGTCCTGCTTCCTCGTCTTCCTGCGTCTTCTCTAAGCCCCCTTCTTCCAGGGATGAGGACAACAGATCTAGTTCCTTATCTGACTCCTTCAGATTCGCCTCTCATTTCTATTTTCCCAGTCGAGGTCAGGTTTTCCCTTTTTATTGGATTTTTTGATTACTCTTATAATTAGGGTTTTGATTGACTTGTTGATTGTTTCGTTGGATTTCGATATCGCTTTTGATTGTTCCGTACTCTTAGATGATTTAAATGGCGTTGGTGATGATATTATTAAATTTTCTGGAAGCTTCAATGTTTTGATTGTTGAAGATTGGCCTTAAGTTAACAGCTCTGATGGTGTGAAAGGATCAATGTATTATGTAGTATAAACTGTGCTTTTATTGGGAAAAGCGGCAAACATAGTTTTTTTTATGACTTCCCTCGATTCTAGGATTTTTTAAAAAAAAAAACTGTGGGAGAGAACTGTGTTAGGCTCAATTTCGATTTAGGCAGGGTTGAAGACTCGTTTTTTGAAGCCTCCTTTGTAGATAATGGGTTTAGAATTTTTGGCTGAGGAAGATAGAAATTTGAGATGTGCTCAAGTTATTGAATTATTATCTGATTGTTGATGATGGCCTTTAAGTTAACAGCTTTGATGGTGTGAAGTTTAAGGATCAATGTAATATGTAGTACAACCTGTGATTTTATTAGGAAAAGTCGGCAAATATAGTTTTGCTTTATGACTTTTTTCAACTAGTCAAAGCATGAAAGTTTGCCATGCGCTTGGGCTCGCTTTGATGTACCTTGCCACTTTTAAAACTAAGGTCAAAACGTACAAAGAATTGTGATAGATGTATGTAAGAGAAGACACTTGGACCCAACAATGGTAAGAAGGAATGTAGAAAATGATGAAAAACAGGATATAAACAATAGAGTTGACAGACAACACATACAACAATATTATGAGGTATTTTAGATACCTCCCTTTCAACAATTGTTTACTTTTATTAACAAATTCAACAACACATCAATGAATAAAGTCTCGCACTTGAGATTAAGATCTCAAGATAAAGATCTCATCTATCAATGGAGATCACTCTCAATACAAATACATAGAAGAAAAGTTGTCTAGGTATCACCCTAGCCCCTCGCTATGAATTAGCGCTTTCAACTAATGTTGTATATTCTATGAAGTTGTAAGTCCTTTAACTAGAGCATACAACATTCTAGAACCATAATTAACTCAGCAATAATACAACAATAATATGTAGCTTTCATTAGCCTTCATTGCAGCCATAAAGAAAACGAAACATAAAAGCCATTGTTGGTCTTTTGAAAAGCATGCTCAAACGAGTACATGACGTTTCATCTACTGCCTGCTTGCTGATTGGGTGCTCGAACAAGCAAGGCTCATGCTCGAATGATCAATTACCTTGCTCCAGTCTCTCACTAGATGATGCGTGCTATTGCCTCGTCCGAGGCAACCATCTCCCATGCCTTGCCTCGTTCAAGGCATGTTCCAAAACTTATTTGGTGCACCTTCTTGCATTGATCAAGGCCTCTCTTGCCTTACCCGACGCAACCCTTTTGCACCACATTCTTGTTTTTCGTTGCCCCATCATCAAGCCACACCGAAGACCCTCTTGTGTTGCTCTCTCAAAGCCCCACCATCAATGCATTTAATTGCTTTGCACCTCATCATTGCTCACAACACGATGTGCCTTGTCTTGAGTCATCGAGTAACAATGTGAGTAGGATGTTATGAATTGCATCTTTACTTGATTGGTTGAATATTTTGCAAACGCACTTCTTGCTCTCATGTTTCTTGTAAAATAGTACTAAATGTGTATTTTACCATTTTGTTTTGTGTTTTATTTGCTTTGCTTTATCTTATGGGTTCACGTTTGTATTTGGTTATTATATATATATATATATATATATAGGAAGAAGTTCCAGTGAGAACCATCCTTATATGAGAACCGTGAGAACCAATCAGCCTTACAAAAAAGTGTTACTTTTTACTAAAAAGGTGTTACTTCTGGCAAAAAAGGTGTTACTGTATTTTATGATACTATTGGGCAAAAAAGTGTTACTTTTAGAAAAAAATTCTGAAAAAAACACATAAAAAGGTGTTACTTTTTACATAAAAATTTGTTACTTTTCGAAAAAAACCTGTTACTTTTTAATATTCCTATTTTTTTCAAAAAATATTTTTTTTCTGAAAGTAACACTTTTTATGCTAAAAAGTAACAGCTTTTTCTTAAAACTAAAGTAACATTTTTTTGTTCAAAAGTAACACATTTTCTATAAAAAAGTAACACATTTTTATCAAGGCGATTGGTTCTCACGGTTCTCATATAACCTTGGTTCTCACTGGAACTTGACCCTATATATATATATATATATATATATATATATATATATATATATATGTATCTAGGAAGAAGTTCCAGTGAGAACCATACTTATATGAGAGCCGTGAGAACCAATCTGCCTTACAAAAAAGTGTTACTTTTAGGCAAAAAGGTGTTACTGTTTGTTGTGATACTATTAGGCAAAAAAGTGTTACTTTAAGAAAAAAATTCTGAAAAAAACTCATAAAAATGTGCTACTTTTCTAAAAAAATGTGTTACTTTGTAATATTTTTGTTTACTTGAAAAATATTTTTTTCTGAAAATAACACTTTTTTTACTAAAAAGTACCAACTTTTTTTAAAAACAAAAGTTACATTTTTTTGTCCAAAAGTAACATTTTCTGTAAAAAAGTAACACATTTTTGTCAGGGAGATTTGAAAAATATTTTTTTCTGAAAATAACACTTTTTTTACTAAAAAGTACCAACTTTTTTTAAAAACAAGAGATTTTCTCAGGTTAATTTGGTTTATATATATATATATATATATATATATATATATATATATATATATATATATATGAATGTTTGAGTTTGGCCTCAACTTTCAACCATTACAAAGAAATGTGATTGATGTGAATAAGATGAGGGAAGATATGACTTGTTATTTGCATTGTACTTGACTGGTTTGATACTTGCAAATACACTTCTTGCTCCCCCCTGTCGCTTGTGAAAGAGTGCTAAATTTTTAAATTTCCATTTTTTTGTGTGATTATTTGCTTGGTGAATAATGTTCTTTTATTCTGTGGGTTCACAGTTGTGGTTTATTGTCAACTTATTATACATATTTTTTCGAGTTATCTTATTAAGCTAATATCTTTGTTAATTGTAAAGGATGATTATCATTTTTTTGAATAAAGGGGTAGCATGTCTTGCTGTATTTGGTTTTTCAATATGCTCCATGTTGATAGTGCTTTCTGTTGTGTTAAAAACTTTTACCATTCTTAGATAACATTCCTTGATGTCTGGACGGCCTATCATTTCTTTTGAGTGGTAAAGTGGGTAAGAACAATTTTATTCTAAAATGGCTTGCTGTGTTGCTGTTGGGGATTCCTGTTTATTGAGATCTTGTTGGTGAGTTATTGATCTTCTCGACTTCAATTACAGGATTTGCTACTGAGCATATTATTCCGAGAGCTGAACACGGCATGGTCCCTGATATTCCTGCTACTGTGGCAGCTATCAAGAACCCCTCATCAAAGGTAACCTATGATGAATACAATCATGAACGATATCCACCTGGTGATCCCAGCAAGAGAGCATTTGCTTATTTCGTTCTCACTGGTGGAAGATTTGTCTATGCTTCCCTCATTCGTCTGCTTGTCCTTAAGTTTGTGCTTAGCATGTCAGCCAGTAAAGATGTTCTTGCACTTGCATCAATTGAGGTTGATCTTTCTAGCATTGAGCCAGGCTCTACTGTGACTGTAAAGTGGCGTGGAAAGCCCGTCTTTATCAGACGCCGAACTGAAGATGATGTTAAGCTCGCGAACAGTGTTGATCTCTTGTCTCTCCGTGACCCACAAAAAGATGAAGAAAGGGTTAAGAATCCTGAATGGCTTATTGTGATTGGCGTATGCACTCACCTGGGATGCATTCCGTTGCCTAATGCTGGGGACTATGGTGGATGGTTTTGCCCTTGCCATGGTTCTCACTATGACATATCTGGTAGAATTCGGAAGGGTCCTGCACCTTATAATCTTGAGGTACCCTCTTACACTTTCTTGGAAGAGAACAAGTTACTGATTGGTTAAGAAACAGGTTGATTGGGCGTATTTCCCAATGATAATGGCGATATTGAGACTTCCTTTTTGTACTCGTTAGTCTGAAATTTGGATTTTGGAAATTTTCTGATGACTCTTGAAGATAATTTTATTTTGGTTCAAGCAATACCAAGAATTGCTCGTGTAATTGAGTTTGCAACTTTTTACTGGTGGAGTTGTCATTTGTGTGAAATAAATTGCTGGGCATCTTGCTTAGTATGGATTTTTGCCGCCATTGGTGAGAGTTTCCACTGGCCTGCATATATACATGATACACAGAAGTTTGAAGTCTTGACTGTGCTGTAAGTTTCTAGATGATTTACATAACTATTTGCCGCACAAAAATCTCTGCAGAAACATAGATGCCGTAACTATCTGTTTATTACATCTATATGAAGTACATCGGTAATTGGTAGTATCGAAAATAGAAGTAAATAAGAAATTCGGCTCTGAAGGTGCTATATATAGTTATCTTTCCAAAATTCCCTTTACATAGACCATCCCCTTCTCGTTTAGCTGCAGTTCTTTTCGCAATTGCTCGACTTGTACATCATCTCCTTGAACTATGACTTCTGAGAATGTCCCATCTTCTTCTACTATCATTTTAACCTTGATCTGCTCCTTTCTTGTGGCTCGTTTCCAGTAATATGCGCCACTGTTTTAAGTGTACAGTTTAAAATCATAAGTCTCGCTTGACATTTTGTTTCCAAGAATGATAAGAATTAGTGCAAGAGATGAAGCAACTTACGCCAAAGGACTAAGGGCAGTGATCCAAAACCAATTGTTGCCCACATCAGGATATGTAATTGTGAGCACTAGAGCCACGCTCGCTAGGCTTATGCAAGTGCAGAAAGTCAGCAATGCTGCTTGCCCTCTGCTTGGTACCATCATCCCCTCAAAACTGCACATATGTGATACATCCCCTTTTATATAAAGCTATAATACTCATATGAGATAGTTTCATCGTGAGACGAGCTCATACAAGCAACCAATTACTAAAAAAACACAAAAATAATGAAATCTGAATTCACATTTGTATAGGAATCATTTTATTAAAAATAGTTTGAGCTGACCCAATAAAAGTCAACTCACGATAAGACGGTCTCAATAAAGAATTACTGATAATAAGTTTCACACCATTAGTTGTTTCTAATTTTAATTCTTGGCTAAGAAAAACATTGATCTTTGTCTAATACTCAATGATCTACTGATTTTGACTTACCTATCCCCTAGCCCACTAACAGTTAATGTGAACTTCTACGTCGATTCATGTCAATTTTGGGTCAGTTCAATTTCGACACAATTAAACCCTACCTGAATGAAAGTAATTTTTCATACTTAAAAGTACCATTTCAACTAAAATTTCATCCTATGACTATGAACTTCACAATTTTCAACTGAATTTCTTATCACTCTAGTATCATCAATTGCAACTCCAATTTTAGCTAACCCACCAACTAAAATGTCTACCAAATACTAAATAGAGCAAAATTGTAGCACCAAATACTCCAATTAATTGTAAGTTGCTTTTGATTTGAGTACTGTGTAGAAGGCTAAGGGAAGGGGAAAGTTCGTATCCGAGAGAAATGGTATACATGCTCCAACCGAGACATAGACACTATTCTTGCAATGTGATGGATTTAGTTGGCTACTAATTTTAAGCAAAATACTTTCTATGAACAGATAATGAAGAATGTGAGACCACAGAAAAAGAAGCAACTTACGTAATAGTCTCTCCTCTTTCAGACACCGCAAAATTGTTACGAGTAAAAAACGATAAAATTTCTCCAGCAACCTGATTCGGAGCCTTCTTCGACTCCTCTCCTTGTACGAATGTCTTCTTCACGACCTAATCCGCCATTAAATTCCAAATTAAAACCAAACCTAATCAAACCATAGCAAGAAGGAATCGAAAAAATCGATTAACATACCTTAGATTTCACCGAACGTTTAATTAGAGACCAAAGACCAGGAACAGAGATAACAAAAAGACCTAAAGAAGTGTAATAGCTAGCAACAGAATAACCAACACTTTCCGCCATTAAAACATAAGAAGAAGGATTTTGAATAAGATTATGAGCTAAATCTGATGCTATTTCTGAACTAATTGAGATTTCTTGCACGGATGCAGAAACTGATAATTTTGATGCTTTTCTGGGTTTTGACATTGTTGTTGTTTGTTGATGGAGACTAAGGTTTGGCTGATAAAACTCTCTAGATTTGTATTTGGAAATGGAAGAGAGTGGATGGGATGGAGAGAATAGATTGGCTGCCATTTTTGTTTCAAATTGAGGGGATAGAACCAGAAGGGATTGTTTCACGTATTTTTGTTGGAAAGACCATCACTACAAGTTTCAAGCATCACCATTGATATACTTGGAACTAATCTAAACCATACGTTACTATGAATTAGTTTCGGGAAAATTGCATTAAAAACTCCTAACTATGCGCGATTTAAATATAAAACTTTCAACAATTGATTAATATTTAAAACTCCTAACTTTAGGCTCATTTTAAATTTAAAGTCAAAGATGACTTGTAACCGGATAAATTGCTTTTAGTAGAGTAGTAATGGGACTCAATTGTATTTATTAATCACCTCACCCCTTTGATCTTACACGACCCTTCACGCACCCTCTCATTTTAACAAAATGGTAACCGGTTAAACAAGTTATGAAATTGTACCAGTGCTTTAAAATTAAAATAGGCTTAAAGTTGAGAGTTTTGAATAATAATCAATAGTTGGGTATTTTATATTTAAACCGCGAATAATTAGGAGTTTTAAAAGTAATTTTCCTATTAGTTTTTCATATAGTATTCTAATCGAATGTCTCGGTTAATAATTTTAAGAATAAATGACGGGATCACTACAAAGTATGGTGGAAAGTATTAATACTCTTATGTCTAGACAAATTTGTGTTTAGCACGAAGACAAAATTTAGAAATAAAAATTATAAAAAATAAAAATAATCAAATGATGATTGTACAATACGTTGATAAATATCACAAAAGCATAGAGTAAGAGAAAATACAATAAAAAGAATAGAACATTTGAGGTGCATTGTGAATATTCCGAAAGAATAAGGACTATTATTGAATATTCAATATTAAAATAAATTAATAATTGTCAAGTACAAGAAATTTAAGTGAGTTAATATGTGACAAATGGTATCGTGTTGTATCGCGTACAAAGATATAGTCATTTAGTTGTTAATCTTTAATTTAATTTTCATGCGAGCTAAAATTAAATCAAGGCAATAAAACACATAATTAATTAATTAAAATAAAATAAAATAAAATAAAAAAAGTGAAGGGAGGGGGCCGATTTTTATGTGACTTTTGAGGGGGTTTGTAACCTCCCTCTTAAGTGTGTATTATGGCAATTAAGAGGGAGTTATGGGAGATTAAGAGTCCTTCTAAACCTTCATATGCAAGGCTTTCCATACTCCATCATTTTGCTCTTGGCTCAAAGTAAGAAATCAAAAAAACAAATTCTCTCTTTTCTTTCCCTTATATTTCAGCCGTCACAAAAGAAAAAAAAAAAAACTTTGTGTTCATCCAATCTCTAGATCAAGGGTAAGTGAAATTCAATTGTTAATATTAAATTTTTGCTTTTAAAATAAATTATATTTTATATTTTCTATATGATGATATCCTATGACTTTTAAGAGGATTGAGTATTTTATATAAGTTTTTATTTAAATAATCCTTTGATAAAATTGATTTGTTAAAAGGATTAAATCAAAGTTTTTACAAGATTTTTCATTTATTTATATTCCTTAACAAAATTCAAATTTTGTTATGAGAATAAAACCTATTTTTATATTTAAACAATTTGTTCCATGATTTAAATTTCTCTAGCAAGATTTCAATTTGTTAGAAGAAATTTAATGTATGGATTAAGTAAAATAAGTATTCATGAGTTTATAAATTCCTTAATGCCATGTTTGGGAACCATGATTTCATTTGGAAATATGGAATTGGCTAAAATTATTGTTTGACAAATCAAAAATTTTAAAATTTGGATTTGGATCAAATTTCACCATTGTTTTCAAAGTAGTTAAAGTTGAGGATTTGAGAATGACTACCAAAACCTTGTGATTTTCAATTTTTCATTTAGGATTTCATAATTGAAATCCATAATTTGAAATGAAATACTTATTTCCAAACATTATATAACAAAATTTGATTTGTTTAAGGGATTTTATTTATTTATATGTATATACTTTATTCAAAAAGGTATTTTGGTTTATGATTCTCTACAAAAATTTAGTTTGTAAGAGGATCAAGTATTTAATTCCATTATCGTAATTTATTGTTTTTTTTAAAGTATTTTGAGAAATCTCGTAGATGAGAATGTTTAAGTTTGATGACTTTATGTTTTGTTGGATGGATGGATTTTTGTGTGTATTAATATTATATGTGGGTGGAAATATTAAGTGATCGTGTGATAAGAAATATAAATTGTGTTGTTTGTGGATTCGGTTTTTGTGTGTTTTTCTTGGCCATGAATTGTAAAGTGGATTTTTATAATTCGAATAATAAATGTGTGAAATAATAATTAAGTAACACGTGCTTTCCGGACAGCAGCAACTGTCTCGGTGTGACGCCTCATTTTCAATGTGTTGGGTGTGTGTTCGTTATCGTTTTGTTTAACCGATGAGTTAAAAGTCGTTAAAGCACTTAAAATAATTAAAAAATAGTAAATGGATGTTAGAAATTATGAAAATTGGTACCCAAGATAATTGATGCGTTCCGGACGCAGTGGTGAGGTCGGATTTTCCATTTGAATTTTCTAAACTGTCCAAATTGGCTGTTTAAGTTTCTGGTCAAGTATAGAATTTTGAACTATTAGGAATTTGATGAAATCGATTAAAATTATCAAGTCTTAGTGATATTTTAGTGGTATGGAATGGGTTAAATGTGTGAACACGTTCTAATACGTATTCGTTTTGTGTGTGTGATGTTTAGGACCTCGATTCATAAGAGGGTGAAATTCCTGTCGTGCTTGAATATCGTTGTTTGCAGTGCTTAGAGGTACATGCTTAGACCATACTGTTATATATGGATGTGCAAGTAATGTTGCTTCATTCTTGATTATGGCATTGTGAAATACATAAGGATTTTAGACACCTTAAATAATTTGAAAGAAGTTAAACTTGGAAATTGAGGATTTATGTGTTGGTTACCCAAAGGGGTTAATATTTTGGATTGGATTATATAATTATTGTTCCCATGACAGTTTTGGATCATTACGGTCACCATGTGGGTATGCATACTTTAACCTCTGACGACCCGAACAGGACGGGCAACGTCTTAGGTCGGTGGTTGCCTTGGGATTAGCTCTCCCAAGTGTATTCCTCCAAAATGGAATTGGAATTTTAATGACTTGGACGACCCGAACAGGACGAGCAACGTTACAAGTGGTATATATCTGGAAATGAACGTAATAGAGCCTATGCATGCTAGGATGAACACATTGCTTGTATTCCACTTGTTGATTATATGTATGCTGTCTCTGACGTGTATTGGATTTGTTCTTTGGAACTTGCTATTTGTTGTCCTTCGACGATTAGCAGGTTGATTGCAGGTGGGGAATGGAGTGAGGATTCAATCTAGGACCAATATCACTAAGACCGCATTTTTATGTAGTAAAAATTATGGGTAGAAAATAATTTACATCTGTGTAACAGAACTTAGCTTGGTTTATTTTGTCGTTTCGTTATTTTGCTTAACGCGTCTTAGAGGCCGATGGGTTCTCGAGTTGTATTATGGAACTATTATAAACTTGTCACTATCGTATGTTTCATTTCCGCTTAGTTATATTCCTTTATCGATGGAACGTTGACGATCTTGGAAGGGATTTTTCCACTAAGTGTTCAATTGTGAACCGGAGTCATATTTTCATATAGTTATTCGGGTCACTTAAGCTGGACCGTTACAGTATTACTTATTACTGCTATTATATTTATTTTAAAGGTAGGGAAATTTGTTAGTTGTTTTGTTATGGAAATTAAATTTTAATAGTTTCATCTTTAGGTGATTATCTTTAAAGATTTGACCTTTATTTAACGTACAAATGACTGAACTTTGCATGTCATTTTCTTGCAACGGTTTAAATGACCTTTATCTTGTTAAATATGTAGATTCATTAAAAAAAGTCCTACTATGTCACATTTTCATTTGTTTATACTTTTAATAAACAAAATTTAAAAAATAAATACATACGTAAATAAATAAGAGAAAATAAATAAATCTCCTCCTTTTCTATTCGCTATATATCCTTAGTCCCTCACCCACCACCACCACCACCGCCGTAGTTCACCATTGTTCCATCCCCAACCCTCACTTTCTCACGCCACCGCTTTCCCTTCCCTTACCCTATAAAATGAAACCTAAAAATAATTATATGTCTACTTTAGATATACTAAATGAGTACTTGAAGTATCTTAAACAATTACCTAAGATATCTTAAATGTTTACTTGAGGTATACTAAATGCCTACTTAAAAGTAAATATGCAATAAATAAAAAGTCTAAATTTTTCCTTAAAAGGACAATTGCAAATTGGGGAACAACGGGTAACGCCGACTCGTCACCCCCATAAGCGTCGAGTCGTCGTTTATTAACAACAGTGTCTCAATTTGAGACAGAACCCAAAATTGAGTTGATATTTGGGTGAAAGTTGAGTCGGCTTTATGACTCGTCGTCAGTCCCTTGTCTTATTTTTGCAATTTTGTTAGTTTCTTTCGTTAGTATTGCTTTACTTCAATCATCACTAATTATTGCTAACCAACATATGATGGTTAATTCTGATGGAACATTATTTGTTTCATTGATAAGCTTTGGATGAAACAAACACTTGTTTCACAAGCTTGGTTTAGATGAAACAAACTTGTTTCATAAGTAGGCGTTGGTTGACATTTTATAAATTGACAGAGTATGCAAAGGGCGTTTACCCATTTTTAAGACAAATTTACAATGTGTTCATGGTGTCATTTTGGTGATTAGAAAAGTTCCATAGCCACCTTCAAGGGATTACAAATAGTGTTGTATTTTATAATTATAAGTTATAGCATATTTGTAATAACATTATTTTGCAATAAGATGAATAATGTGCTCATGCGAAGGGCGGAAAGCATTTTGATCGGGTTGTATAAGTTGCACCTCTCGAAAAACATGACTTAGGTATTAGGATAGATTTAGTTAAAGATGCCATACAATTATAAGTTAGTTTTTGTCTTCTGGTTTGTGCTTTGTTTTATGTTCAATGTTTCGTGCTTTCTTTTGCGGTTTTAATTGGAAAGTAATTTCTCTACGAGGCGTTTATCAAGCTTAAGGGCTTTTTTGGATCGATAACTCCTTGTGATAAGGGTATTGGTCTGCAGTCTACCCACTCTCCCCATACCTTTGACTTTCCTATTGGCGAGACTCATTAGGATAATAACGATGATATAAAAAGGATGCCCAAAGTAATTAAACAAACAATATATTTATATTATTGAAATATTATGACCACAAAAAGTGTAGGGTATGAAATAAGATTCATATTAAACTATAAAATGAACTCGAAGGTAATGTCAGCCTCATAATACAATGACTGAATGACACTTCACCAACCAGTCTGTCGACATGTTAAGTATCAATTATGGTTATAAAACCCCAAACAAACATACTCAAACTAAAAGAACTTCATTAACCCTTTATTTTGCTCCCATATACAATTTTATTCAATCCCATTAAAATTGACCTAATTTTAAACCTGACAAACAAATTCTACCATTTTATATCTCATTCCTAACTCAAAACCTATAATTATTGCACTATGAAAGCATAATCTTATTTATAATACCCGTCACAAAACTTAAATTTTTTTTTTGAAATATTTACATCATTTCTCGAACAGCGATCTCAAGGAGACAAAGAAAAACAACTATTTTGGGCCAAAAGAAACCCTTACATAGTACTTGTACTTTCTATTCTTAGTCATTTTTAATTTTGAACTTTTAATTGAATTTGCGTTTTCCGAACCAAGTATTCGCCGCATTGCTACTGTTCTACATTTACATACAGACATACTACTATCAGTCTACCTTTGCTCTTCCCTCTCACTGCCCTAACTTCCCGATCTTGATATTCTTCTCATCAAATCCCATTTCTTCTGTTAATTTATCAGCAATGCCGGCCCCTGATATCTTAGGTGACCGCCAATCTGGCCAAGACGTCCGCACCCAGAACGGTTTTTCTCTTACTGCTCGTATTTTCTCTAATTGCATCTCTTTGCTTCAATTTTCTGAATCTGTTTTTTTTTTCTTTTCGTTGTTTTTGCAGTGGTTGCATGTCAAGCAATCGCCAATATAGTTAAATCCTCCTTGGGTCCTGTCGGTCTCGACAAGGTATAGCTTTGTTTATCTTTTTTATTTGTTAATATTCATGGGTTTTTCATTAATGTTATTTTATCCTTGTATTTAAAGCTTTGTTGATGTCGTATTTGACTTGATTGAATTTCAATTTGTGTTTTTTAAAATGCTCAGATTTTGGTAACTAGGGTTTTTAATTTTCGTTTGTGTTATTGTATCTGTCGAATTTGGAATTTTGGATTTGGTTTGGGCATTATTTTTGGAGCTTATGGATGAATGATTCATAAATGAAATGAATGGAGTACGTGTGACACTGTTAAGGATTGCCTTGCGGTGATACTGCATAAATTTTACTCCTTTAGTCCTTAATGAGTTGTTTTGAGCTGTGTTACTTGTACAGATCTAAGTGTTGGACTTTGATATGTGTCCAATAGTCTGACTCAATACCTGAAATTTTAGCATATCATGAACTGATAGGTATTAATTAAAAAGAATTGGAATATTGGAATTGAAGCTAATCTCTAATCTACTTAAGTGTTACTTTGAAACTTGAAAAAACAAAGCCCATAGATAACAAGTGCTCCCAGTCATTTTACATCAAAATACAAGGTAAAAGACTAAAAGGTAATGGTAACAAGTTAGTTGTCCTCTTAATTTTGAAAAAAGCGTGAGGTGTCCTATGGCGCAAAGCTTTTAGATACCTCTAGGCACTAAGTTGAAGTGCTATCCTTTGAGTGTGTGGCGCCCTTAACCTGCACATAATTGAATTAGTTTAACCGAAAGACAACAAGAAGCACAAATGGAATGATGACATAAAATTTTGAGTAGAAAAATAAACAAGAATAAGATAACAAACAAGATAAGTGTGCACATTAAATGGGCTTCCGAGTCTAAGACCAAAAGGCACTCTAAGGCGTTTTCCATAAGGAATTGCCTCGCATAGGCTAGCCTTTTCAAGGCGCCTAACTCATCTTCTGCCCAAGGGGCTAGGCATAGGCGTTCCTAGGCAATCTTTTTTAGACCAAGCCCGTTCGACATATGTTTTGTGGGTGTGTCCTATAATGTTGACACATATATGACAACTACATGTGTCTTGTCTAGATAACATAGATTTTGAGACAACTCGAACTAAGTTTAGTCGTGAGTTGTGTTTATAGTTCAAAAATTGTCTGTAACGTAAAAACGTTGTAAAGGTTTTCAAAAAAAAAAGAACCCATATTTCTTGAGTTGAAAACCGCATTTTTTGGATCGTATGAAGTGATATCTCATGCTTCTGACCGATATTTTCGCGTTGCGATAACCAAATCACTATAGTTACTGCACCACGTTTCGTTACAAACATTTTTACACTGATTGTCATTGATCTATTTGCTAATTGTTATGGAACACACTGTTGGTTATTATTGACTTGGTCCCTAAGAAGATACAAATACCCTATCAATTACCTTCGATTACATATCGTCAAAAATAAATAAAATGCTAATTTTTGTTATTGTAAGAATACTTGTTAGCATTATCAATGTTCAAGAGGTAGAAGCTCCAAGCCTTTTTTTGCCTGTTGTATCTAGAAGGCTGGACGCACATGTAAGCTTTTGGATCAATAGTCTAATGCAGTAATGCTACATTTAACTTTTGTCTGCTAGCCATTATTTCCTTCTGTATTTAGAAGGCTGCATCTTCAATTCCACATGTGAACTTGTGGATCTTCCGGTGTCCACATTTTAATTATTCTGATTCATATTCCTCCTTCAGGTTTTTGTTATCTGAGCAAAGATTATCTAATTTCAGTATTTTTAATGCAGATGCTGGTGGATGATATTGGAGATGTCACTATCACAAATGATGGTGCTACTATTCTTAAGATGCTAGAAGTTGAGCATGCTGCTGCTAAGGTACTTGAATGTGCTTACTATTGTTGGATTGCTACGTTCCTTGAGTATTCAATTGTAGCTGATGTTTCCATTTACTTCTAGGTGCTTGTGGAGTTGGCCGAACTTCAAGATAAAGAGGTTGGAGATGGAACAACTTCAGTCGTTATTTTTGCTGCTGAGTTACTTAAGGTAAGTTAGAACTGGTTGTCTCTTTAATCATATTCATTGCAATACCTTAATACTTTGAAATCAGTATAGCATTGGTTTTATTGAAGCTTCAATGAATTTGTATGATTTTTGTTGCAGAAAGCGAATGAATTGGTGAGGAATAAGATTCACGCAACATCTATAATAAGTGGATTTAGGGTTAGTACAAGAGCATTCTTTGGCTTGTCATTTGACTTGATTGTTGAGTTTTCAAACAAATTAAAGCTTTTAGGTGTATATATAAACTTCTAGCAATCTAATATGTTGCACAATGGCCTTTCTTAGCTTGCTATGAGGGAAGCATGCAAATATGTGAATGAGAAACTTTCCGTTAAGGTATGAACTTGTTTTTAATTTAATTGATGTGGTTTCAAATTTGATTGTGTGGCTTGGAAGAACTAGATACTTTCATGTAGAATTTTCTTTTGCTAGAATTTTATCATCCTGTTTGACTTGATTCATTTAACCATGTTTCTTGTCTTTTAGTAATTATTTTGTTCAAGAATTGTGACTTGTGAGTTGCGAGTCTTGAATTTTCAGTAATGCTATGCTTTTGGATTTTTGATGTTCTCAATGGTTGCCCTTGTCTACTATGCTTTTGGATTTTTGATGATCTCAATGGTTGCCCTTCTCTGGATTGTTTGAGGTTTACTTTGCATGTTTGGTGAAAGTGCGGAAAATTTATTAGACATCACTTTATTTGGACAATTTTTTAATACAAAATTTACCCTTCAAAGGAATTGGAAGTTGTGAGATGAGAAATGCTTAATCAGATGCTTGAGCTTAAATCAATGTTGCTTTCTTGTAATGTCCTTGTGACATTGAAGAAGTGATAAGAATGGTTTTTTCTTTTCACTGTTTCTGATTGTTTTACAACTTTCCTTGTGACTTTGAATCCCTTCGCCATTTAGTCTGTTACTAATTCCAGTTTAGGTTCACTCTTTACATTATTGTAATGAATTTATTAGGTTGAAAAGCTTGGCAAAGATTCGCTTGTGAATTGTGCGAAGACATGCATGTCATCAAAGTTGTTAGCAGCGGATAGTGACTTCTTTGCAAGCCTGGTATGCTTTCTTGTTCTTTATATATACTCCCGCCTATTCAGCCTAAATGTCCCATCTAGTTTTTCACACTTGTTGAGACAACATTTTAACCCTTAATATCTCAAATTATTCTTAATTAAAATTATAAAAAATTGATATTAATAATTCTTGTATTGAGACGAATCAAACAAGATCCCACATGACTATGTTTTAACTTGAAGATTAAGAGTAAAATACAAATTAAGAGTGATGAATGAATAGTGCCAAAAAAATATGGGACATTTAGGCTGAATAGGAGGTAGTATTATTGATCTTCTTATTGAAGTTTGTTTAACCTTCAGCTTTTTGAGTTTTCTAGGGAGTTTAAGCACTTGATTTTCATATTGAAAGTTGATATATTGAAAATTAATTCATACCAATTTAACAACGTTTGACATGCGTACATTTGTTTTTATATAGTGTTAAAACATTGTTAAACTAGGGTTTTATAAGCGTACAATGCCCGTAGTTCAATAAACGTGAGACACACTAAGAAACAAGGGGCTACTAGACTATAGGCCAAAAGCAAGAACACATTGTATTGTATCGGGCCATTAGCCTATTTGTAAAGGCTTAAACTTAACTTACCGCTCTTGCTGTCCCTCCTTTCAAATTTTGATGCTTGAAATATAACTATTTTTGTGCCTTTTAAACTCTTAGAAGTTGGGCTTTCGCTATATCTTTCGTATTTAAGTGGGTATGGGGCCTCAAGCCTGCTGAAATAATGTAGCTTAATTTGCCTTTTATTGCTCTATAATTTTGTGTATCCACACGCTTGTCTTTTGTGCTCTATATTATTCGATTCCAAGTGGCAACGTCTAGTTGTACACACATTTATCATGGCAGTGATTCTTCCCATCTTGATAGTTGATGCATATTAGTATGCTACCATTCTTACACTTTGATTTAAAAACCTTAAAATATTACTTTTGTAATAAGTTTCACCTTTCAAATTCAAAACTGTCCTTTTCAGTAATTTTTGACTTATCAAGCCTAAGTTGCGCTCTCTATGCTCTTCAAGTCTTCTTCCTTTATATTAAGACAAATTTTCCTCGTGATTGTATATGTTAATCTAGCAACTTTTCCCTCAAGTGTAGTTAGTAGCTTCTTTATATGTGTCTTATGCATGAATATAATTTAATTTGTGGTAATTTTTGGAGCAGGTAGTAGATGCGGTTCAGTCTGTAAAAATGACAAATGCTCGCGGTGAAATCAAGTACCCTATCAAGGTTTGTTATCACTTTGGTTATTCCCATGTTAATGCAACATGATTTTGTGATCGAAATAATTTGTAGCCATTACAAAGTTATGGGACTTGGTCCCACATCAGTTATATGGGCAACTGATGTGGGTTTTAAAGAGTAAATGAGCACTCTCACCTACTAGGCTAGTCTTTTGGGTGAGTTCTCTCATTTGTATTATAACAATGGTATCACAGTCAACTCATATTAATGGCTTGGTTTAAGCCAACAGTGACCAACGAGGACGTTGGGCCTTGTGGGGGGTTTCGAATGTGATGGAATAGATTTGAAGTCATTACAAAGTTATGGAACTTTGTCCCACGTCACCTGTATGGGTAACTAATGTGGGGGTTTATAGAGTAAATGGGCTTTATCACCTACTAGGCTAGTCTTTTAAGTGAGTTCTCTTGTTTGTTCTATAACATATTACTTCCCTTTCTCTCGCATATTATATTTATTTTATATGCATGTAAATCTGAGGTTTCTTATGTTCCAGAGCATCAACATTCTTAAAGCTCATGGAAAAAGTTCCAAGGAAAGCTATTTGTTGAGAGGATATGCTCTTAACACCGGCCGTGCTGCTCAAGGGATGCCCACTCGTGTTGCTCCAGCAAAGATTGCTTGTCTCGACTTCAACCTCCAGAAAACAAAAATGCAATTAGGTGTTCAAGTTTTAGTCAATGATCCTAGAGAACTTGAGAAAATTCGTCAAAGGTATCTGTTGTAATTTGTACTTGGCTAGTTTTGAATCATATCGGGTTTATACAGTTGTTACTTATCTTTTATTGGGTGTTGGCAGTCTGTTTTCTTTTGATCAAAGGATAAATAATGATACTAAAGAAAAAAAAGCTTTTAATTGGCCTTTTATGTTCTATAATATCTTGTTTTATCTTTTACCATCTCCTTGTAACTTTTGGTCAGAAAAATTTATTTTAGCTGTCATCATGTGTATTATTTTTCTACAGAGAAGCAGACATGACCAAAGAGCGTATTGAAAAGCTATTAAAAGCCGGAGCAAATGTTATTTTGACCACTAAAGGCATTGATGATATGGCACTCAAGGTAAGATTTTGTTCTTTCTCAAATCTCTATCTGAGTTTTGTTGTTGACTACTCTGATTATCCTCATAGGTTTATGCTATTTGTTCCCCCTATTGATGAATGAACTTGGTCAAATACACATGTACAATGCAAAGTTGGACCTATTGTTAATATTGTTGATTTGGACTAATTATCCTTTGTCTCTTTACTCTCCTTCTGTTTATGCTATTAAGTCATGGTGTTATTCTACCTTTTGAAATTAACTTATTAGTTGGGTGCATATTTTCAATCATTAGTAATAATTGTTAAGACTTGTTGACTTCAGCAACTAATTGATCTTTTTGATGTTCATTAAAACAGTACTTTGTTGAGGCTGGTGCCATTGCTGTTAGACGTGTACGGAAAGAGGATATGCGCCATGTAGCCAAGGCCACTGGTGCAACAATGGTATGTGAATGGATATGTGACAATATCAGCTCTTTAATTGGATGCTGTTCTGATGTAATTTTGTCAGTCCCATTCTGTAAAATATTGGATAAGTGAACACCAATCCTTTCTTTCCCTCAAAATGAATAGGTTCAGTTGAGTAAATATGTCCTCATTCTAGTGATGTGTTTGAATACACTGCTAAGCTGTTTCGGAAAGAGGCCTTGATGACTTTCTACATTCTTGATTTGTTCTTTTTCTCTTGCCTGTTTCGTCTTTTTAAGTTGTGATTATATGTGAATTTTAGCTTATCTGCATGTGCAATGTTCCAACCTACAACATCCAGTGTCTTTATAGGTCTTATTTTTGTAGTTTCCGGTCGATGTTTTGAAATTTAACAAGATCATAGTTTCTGCTTCCAGTTTATCGCTTTGTTTAAACTTCAAAACAACTATTATCCACTTCTAAGGCACTTTCTAAACCAATACTTAGAAGGTGCTTACGGCTAATGTTACAGATTACTTCATTCCTTAAAGTCAAAGGTTTATAACGATGACTGTAATTGAATTTGGTTAGCATCTGATTCAATTACATGTTAACCCTTAAATAATAGCAACTTTGCACGCGGGAAGTTTGCATTATCCAAGACTCTTGACACGATTACACTGCTTGCTGTGGGCCTTTTCAGCTAGTAGATACTGTGTTGTGCATATACATCTAATAACCATTGAATAATGAGCTTATGCTTCTTTGCCTTTCCAGGTTTCAACATAGCTTTCTCCTGATTGACCTGATATGTTTTTATGTTATTTCTTTCATTCTTTTTTGCTTCTTTTTTGGCGTTATTCTGTGATTGATGTCATTACTTTTGGAAATTTGTTATGGACGATCTCATGTTGATTTGTTTTGGATCATGGAGCCGACCCCATATGTTGGGATTAAGTCTTTGGCATTGATGTGCATCTGTCACATGTTCCTTTATATATAAAATGCTCATTGGGATGATTAGTTGGTGGCTGATGCTGAATTTAATGTGTGGAGTGTTCCTAGTGAAACGAGTCTGTGATCTTATTGCTTCCCTTTTTTTAGTTAATTCTGTTGTTCTTGATGTAGATTTGACCAACATTGAGCTTATATCTTGCATTCTATATGGAGTCTTGAAATAGCTTGACGTCTGTTTCATTTATCATTTTCTGTAAATGGCTACAGGTTTCGACTTTTGCTGATATGGAAGGTGAGGAAACTTTTGATTCATCATTTCTTGGACAAGCAGAAGAGGTTGTAGAAGAGCGTGTTGCAGATGATGATGTTATTATGATCAAAGGAACAAAAACAACTAGTGCGGTGGGTAGTTTATTATAAAGTTGATAGTCGTAGATATGTAGAATTTTAATGTGATTGTGGCTTCAATTTAAGACAATTTCATTCCTCTTTGCATCAGGTTTCTTTGGTCCTCAGGGGTGCAAATGACTACATGCTTGATGAGATGGAAAGAGCTTTGCATGATGCGTTGTGCATTGTTAAGAGAACTCTGGAGTCTAATACAGTAAGTCTCTTGCAGAGTCATTCGTTTGGAGTTCAATTTTTTGAGAAAGCAAGTGGTCTCTTTGTTTGGCAGCGTAGATGCATTCTTGTCAACTTCATTTAAAAATTTTCTGTTTTACTGTGTTCTTGTGATTGTCTTTTGAAGTTATTGGCAAAGGAAATTTAATTACGTTTTATAGGACTTGAAATAGAGCATTGTAATTCATCGCTTTGGAAGTGAACGTTGTATGTTAGGTCTTTTATTTATGTATATTTATATCAATAGAGACTTTTTTCAGAATTTTTTTTGCTTTTGATTTGCATTTTGTCTTATGTTGCGACTGTAATTCAATCATGCATTAGTGTAACTTTGTTTAATAGATGTTAGTTATATAATTCAGAATATTCTCTCATACGAAACATCAGTGATATTTTACTTTTAGGGGTCGCTTGGATTGAGAGTAAATATTTAAGGGGTAATAAAAGTCAAAGTAGGAATTTAAGGTTAGTTAGGTAGATGATTAAAGGAAATTGATTGTTGGAGAGGTGGAATAATGAATTAGAAAGTAATGAAAAAATAGAGAAAATAGCAATAAGTTCCCTTATCTTGGGGTACAAATTTACCCTAGGGGAGGTGGAGGAATTCTTTACCTCCAAATGAGTGAAATCAAACTCTTTTTCTATTTATCCTTTTTATTCTACTCCTATTCTACCTCTATTACAATTATTTCAATAACTTCATTTGCATATCTAATTACCTTTGTTACATTAGTTTGACTTTTTTTACTAACTTAAATATTTACTCTCAATCCAAGCGACCCCTTACTGTATCTTGGGTAGAGTCGTGGGCAGCTCCTGCTGACTCTTCGGGAACAATGAACTTCTGTGATGGAGATTCTCTTCATCTCTTGCTTGTTTGGGGGATCTACTTGGTTGTTTTACCAAATTTGATGTTTATTTTGATAAAATCCTTTTAATTCATTTTTTATGGAAATGCTTTTTAAGAAGTTATTTACCATGAATTTATAAGTTGAACTTCCTTTGTAGTTTGTATCCTGATTGATGCTGAAAACTAGCGATTAGGGCATTCTAATTCTTGAATTGACCATAAAAGGCTACTGTAGCCTTGCAGGTTACGACTCTCGGGGATTATATGCTCGAGTCTATAGTGTTCAATATGCCATATTGTTGAACATGTAATGTTGAAAGTAAAAGACGTTGTGTGGGAAACATTTTAATTATCATAATAACTTAATATATTTGCTAAACATTTGAACATAGAGTGAGTACTCTTCAACACCTTTATGGTACATTGTGGAATATGTAGATCCATGATTGGACTGTTATATTTTTTGATGCATTCTAAAAGGGAGTTATATTGGTAGTTTCTTATACTGCCTCTGAAAATTGGGAATAACTGTTGTGTATAATATTCCTTTCATTTTTAATGACTCAGGTAGTAGCAGGTGGTGGGGCGGTTGAGGCTGCATTGTCTGTGTACTTGGAGTACCTGGCTACAACACTAGGATCAAGGGAGCAATTGGCAATTGCAGATTTTGCTGAAGCCTTGCTTATCATACCTAAGGTGTCCTACTTTTTTAAAAGAAGTTATTTGTGACTCTTAGGATTTTTTTTTTTCGGGCTGTGAACTTGTGAGCTCTATCTTAGATTCTTGTGTGTTCCTTTTCTACAGGTTCTTGCTGTAAATGCTGCGAAGGATGCAACTGAGCTTGTTGCTAAGCTGCGAGCTTACCATCATGCCGCACAAACCAAGGCTGACAAGCAGCATTTGTCAAGGTAATATTTGTGTGCCCACTTTCCTAACCTCCATTTTCGAGATACATTTGTGCTTTTCATTCTTGCATGAACGTGTATCCCTGAATGTTGTGTAATGAATAATCTTATTTTAGATAAAATGGCCGATTTCTGAAGTACCTGTTTTATGAGTATTGCTTAAAAAGTTGTACCAGCAGGAAATTGCTTTTTAGAGGTTTCAGATAGACTGAACTCTGATAAATAGAATACCATCACCTTTCTGGAGAGAGCTTTACCACCTACAGCTACAAGCATTTGATTTTGTGAGTTATTGAGGTGAAAATAGCCTTTTTTCGAGTATTAAGTGATGTTATATGATAAAGGTGGTTGGGTTTGATGGGTTATTTTTAGAGTGATGTACTTTCAAATGGCTATATCAAAATTAAGGATTCGGTAGCCAACAAGTTGATAGTTTTCTATAGCTTTCAGTAATGGATTCAGGAGGTTATATCACATATTTTTCGTTTTTGGTGGGTTCAATTGTCTTGTTATGCGTGTTGGTTTTGGATTGTCTAGTATTGTATTTATATGCTTTAAATTATAAATGCATTGGCTATAATTGAGCTAGGTCTGGTTGGAGAATTTCATGCTTTTTCTCAAGGAAACTTTATTTTCTTAGGCGGAACTTGTTGTATTGATGCCGATCTGTTATGCATCTTGAAACTTATTAGAACTACCAACCTATCATATAACGAATCACATGAAAGTATCAGCTAAAAATATGCACACTTTAATACTTAAGTAATTGGCTCACTCAGTAAACCTGTTGTTATCTGCAGCATGGGATTAGATTTGTACAAGGGCACTGTTCGTAACAATCTGGAAGCTGGAGTCATTGAGCCAGCAATGAGCAAAGTCAAAATAATTCAGGTAAAATTTACAGCCGTATTTCAAGAAGAAATTTCTTATTCCTTAAACAACTGCCTCGTAACTGTTTTGGGCTAGAAGAATCAGTTCTCATTTTGTTCTAGCAAATCTAAACTGTATTATCGAAAAATGAATTAAATATCTGATTTGGGTTTGTGTTGTAGTTTGCAACGGAAGCTGCTATTACAATTCTTAGAATAGATGATATGATCAAGCTCGTCAAGGACGAGAGCCAAAATGACGAATAGAGATATTGTTAGATGAAAACATGTAGCAGAGTGAATGCTCGGTCATTTACAGTTTTGGACATGTACTTCATTTCCTAGATTGGCAATCTTTCATTGTGATAGAGGATTTGTACGCGGGTTTACCTGCCTAGATTTTGTGCACGTTGAGATAGAAAATTGATCGTGTAATGTAATTTATTGTTTCACTAGCTGTTCCTACTACGGAAGTAAAACGATCAGTGTTTTATGTCGTCATGACTAATGAGAATGAACTAGAATTGGACATGCTTGAACCGTTGCCTTTTCGGTCCAGTTCATGATCCGAATTTTTAGTTGGTTCCCTCACGCACGCTTTGAAGTTAGAAGTATGTCTCAATGTCTTTTTAAGACTTCAATATACTTATTTTTCTTAATTAATATAGAGTGCCAACTTTATATAATAAATATACATAGTTGAGGGATGAAAGAGCCACTTTTTATGTATATGTATAAATGGTATTCCTATTCTCAAAACACAACATGTCTCTATTTGTTGGAAAAATGACATGTAAGTTGAATTTTGGCAGAATAAAATATTTATCAGGTTCAACTTCAAGTATTGTGTTTGTTGGACTGGATTTTGAACTTAGTTTTTATATCCATTATGCCTTTGCATGTTAGCTACCTAAATATTGAGTCACTTGCTGATGCGGTTGTCATGTGCCGTTAGGTATCAGTTTAAGAAAAATAGTACCTATTAGTCTTATTTTCAAATAGGGTTAAACCATTGTATTAGTCCTAATTCTATTTATAGTATGTATTTCAATGAGACATACTCTCATTATCTTATTACAATTATTCTAATAAATAATTCTTAACAATTTACTTATAATCCTTTCTCTCTTGTGCATTTAACCCACCTAAGAATTAGTAAAAAGTTAAATGAGACTAATTAGAATAAGAGGGAGTATAAAAAAAGAGCCATGTAATCTTGATTTCATCATATACATAACTTTATTTCTAATACTCCCTCTGGTCTCTCAATTTGCATCTCTTTCTATGTTTGTTTGTTCCTCTCCCAATCATTTTGCACCTTTTTCTTTTTTGACAATGACCCCACTTTCTTTCGTTAAATTTCATTCACAAATATATTTTCTCTCTTCATCTTAACCACTTATTTTTATTATCTACTTGTTTTTTTGTCTTATTCTCTAATTAAATTTTAATTTTCACTGAATTTCAACCAAAATAAATTTAGTGCATTTAGAGACGGAGGGAGTATAACTTTTCCTATATTTTTGGTTTGGACAAAAAAATACTTGTCACGAATTGGGTGTGAGTGTGACATTTTCATAGTTTAAGTTTGCCGCTTAAAATAGAAATTTCTCAAAGGGAATTATCGTAAATTTCACACCCCCAAAGTAAAAGAGGATGTATGCTTTGCTTGACCTTTGGGGTTTCCAAATCTTCAATTCATGGAACCCTAAATTTATTTTAATTCTTTGCTTCATCCATGCACATTCAGAAGATACTATCTTCTCGCTTTTTCTTCTACTCCAGATATTCTCCATTACTCTATCTTTGCTATACTTGTATTTATTATTCTATTATCTTCAAATGGGATCGTTTCAGAATTTGCCATTTTCGGAAATTGGTTTAATCTGGATTTCTGGTTTAAAACCACTATTCAATTTCAATGGCCGAAGAAGATTCCAGTTTCGAGTTGACTCCCACTTGGATAATTGCAGCTGTTTGCTTCATTATCGTTCTCATTTCCCTTATTGCTGAACGAGGCCTTCATCGTCTTGGCAAGGTATCATTCTACTTCCACCATTTTAGATTACCAACAACCAAAATTGCCATATATGTTTGAGTTAATTGACATTTCTTAGTATTTGTTGTGAACTTGATATACCTTTTTTATGTAATTAACATCAACACATAATATTGATATGAATAATAGTAAGATATATATTAGGCCGTGACAATTCGTCACGTAATCTCACCGTGGCCCACTCGTGTGGACACGGGAAACCCGTGGGCTCGGGCCCACAAACCCACGGGTCAAGAGCGTTATACTTGCACATACACTTGCACATACACTTGGTGAGTTTCATTACTTCCCAAAACCATATGGTAGTTGGAAAAGTAGCTCACCAATTATATATGCAAGTCAACAATCCACTATTTTGTCGATGTGGGATCTTGTCTCACATGTGAAGTATTTCCAACAATATAAGATATTTATCGAAGCTACTAGCAATATGTTTGTGTATTAAGGTATGTAGCACACCCTCATCAATAAGTGAGGAAGGGTAGGGCAGTAGGGGCTCATCCTTATCAACCCAATATCCCGGACGAAGAGGAAGGGTAGGGCCGTAGGGGTTGTTTTTGCAAAATTTATATTAAAGTCTAAGTTATTACATGCCTATAATTATCAAATATAAATGGGAAATTCCACGTGGTAACCCTGAGGTTTTGGGTTTTCCATGTGGTACCAAAACTTTTAAAAAATCTACACGGTAACCCTTAGTTTACCAAATTATTCCACCGTGATCATTTTGCACAAAAAAACGTTAGCAAACGTTAAGTTCGAAGCTTTAAAGTTGTTCTACGCCGATTTATGCGACTCACAATTTCAAATGCCATCAGTTTCAACATTTTCTCCTTAAAACATAAACCTTAACTCTACCATCTTTGGATTTAGGGGAGAATATATGATTGAATGAAAGATGGTGGAGTTGGGGTTTATGTTTTTGGGGAAAAGGTTGAAACTGATAGCATTTTAAATGGTGAGTTGCATAAATACGCATTCAGTAGCCTTAAAGCTTCGAAATTAATGTTTGCTAACGTTTTTATGTGTAAAAGGTTATAGTGGAACAAACCGTGTGGATTTTTTAATAGTTTTGGTTACTACGTGGAAAACCCAAAACCTCAGGTTACCACGTGAAATTTCCCAATATAAATATAAATGTAACTTATGTAGCACAATCCTCAACATATCTGAGTTCAAGCATAGTCGACAATAAATAGATTATGATACCCCAAAAGAAAAACATTATGAATGCTTTCATCTTTAGCCCTATGCATCATGCTCTGAATGTCTCAAACCATGGTGCATTCGATTGCCATACTAGGCTACCTAGTGAAGCTTTAAATAAAACACACTTAGTCAAGCTTCGTGATTCATGATATGCAAATTCTAAAAGCAACTAAACAAAGAAACAATTAATCATTAACTTGTGACTTATTTTCTCCTTTCATTCCTTAAAGTTTTTTCCACAAAGAATGTTCTCGGGCATTAAGAGAAATAGAATCTTTTAGATGATAGATGGATATATTAATTTATTGAATCATAAATTTGATGGAAGAAAAGTACGTAGGGACCTTAACTATTATAAAAATATTAAAATAAAGTTAGTGGAAAAAATTTGGAGACCACAATTATTAAAAAAAGTTTGAATAAAGTTAGTGGGAAACATGTAGGAACCATAAACAATATAAAAATGTTAAAAATAAGTTAACGGAAAATATGTGCCTATGTGGGGATCATATTAAAATGAGGACGAACAAGGTTAATTGTGTGCAAAGTTTGTGATATAAATAGAAAGTTATTGATGGTAATAACAAATGTATTATTCTAAAATGACAAATGGGAACAACTTTAAGAAACAGAACTCCCTAAATTTGCTATACTCTTGTTATATGACAATGCCATTAATCACACATTTTTTCTTTGAGTATTTCTGTTTATTTTATCTTTGTACTTCAGTCTACAAAGATATTCTGACTATTGTTGCTGTTGTGTAAATGATGTGTTTAATTTTTAAGGTTCCTTTGACATTTGTTCCTTTTTAAATAATAGTAGTGAATATTTGGAATTTGCTAGTTGTAACATTTATCTCTTTCTTTTGATTGTTTAAGGTGTCATGTTTTGTAAACTAAAAGCCATTCATGTTTGCTGACTTTTTTTGACATCTAGTGCTTAAAGAGTAACGGTCAAGAATCATTATTTAGTGCCTTGCAAAAGATTAAAGAAGGTAAGTTATTATATGCTATATTCTGGTTTTGCTTTAAATTTTGAAATACTAGTAGTCTAGTACAATAGGATTCCTTTTTATATGAGATAGGTTATATACATTTGTGGTCCATTAATGGATTAGTGTGTTTCAATATCAGTACAAAATGCAAGGTAATGTATCAGTCTTTTAATGCGATTTGCAATTTAATGCATGGAAAAACTGTGGTGCCTCTTGAGTTGTGGATTTTATCCAATAACTATATACAGGGATGCAATAATTTGATTACTCAATCAGAACACACATTTACTTTTAATAAGATTGCAGAATGGTCTTCATTAGTCATGCTTATGAACCGTTATTGAAACAATTGTTTAGACAAACACTTTTAACATGTTTGGATAGAGAAAAATGAAGGGAAAGGAAGGGGAGAGATTTGGAAGGATGGAGGATTTCTTTTTTGGATAACAAAAATGGAGGATTCATTTTCCATCCTTTTTCCCTTCCATTCTAAACAAACAAGGTGCTCTCTCCCTCCTTGTCCCTCCCCTTCTTTTTTTTCTCTCCTAATTTGCTATTTAAATATAGTGTTAATGAATTGTGTCCGTATCCGAGTGACCGAGTCCGTATGTTAATTGTTAAAATAAAGGTATAAAATTCAAAGTGGCATTGCTTCTGTTGACTTTGTGAGCCTTGGCACCATTCACATGTCATTGCCTTTCCTCATAACACAATGGTATTCTGTCGTGTAATATTGCAGAGTTGATGCTGTTGGGATTTATTTCTCTACTTCTTACTGTCTTTCAAGGATTTATCGAAGACATATGCATTCCTAAACATCTTACATACTATATGCTACCTTGCAAGAGAGAAAATGTTGGCCATGAAGGAGACACCCATAAAGATTATGCTTTTCAAACATCATGGAATAAAAGACGACTGCTTGCTGAGGGTAGTAAACGGTGTGCAGAAAAGGTGCTAAAAATATGGTTTTCCTTGATACTCTTTTTTTCAACAACGCTAATCTCTTCTCTGTTTTTTTGATGTATTAAATTCACTGCTTTATATCTAACCAAATAGGTTATTATAAGAATTATGTATGGTTCTAATTCAATGGAACCTTCCTTTTTATGTTTGTCCAGGGACAGGCTCAATTTTTATCATTAGAAGCGTTGCATCATTTACACATCTTTATTTTTGTCTTGGCACTTGTATATGTTGTCTTCTGTGCTGCAACCATGATTCTTGGAGGTCTGAAGGTATGTATTCCCATGCCTTTAGTTCTTTTATGAACAGTCTAAGGAAATAATACAAGTAAGATGTTTAAATTAATTAAGTAGCTGCATAGAACTTCTTGCAAATTCAAACATAATCTTAGTATGGTAGTTTTTGTGAAATTCATTAACTTTTTTGCTTCTTCAGTGGGTTTGCCGTCGAAGAATTTGGCAGTCTATTTGTCTAGTAATTAATGGCGATTACTTTTTAATTCTCAAGGGTCAATTTGAAACATTCTCTTTGTTAGTTTTATTACTAACTAGAGTAAGATTGCGTACACCGATTCTCCCAAACTCCACCCTAGGTGGGAGCCACTTAAATCGCGTTGTGTTAAAGAAATGAAACTACTATTAATTACTCAATTTGCGATTTACATCCTGCTAAATTCCTTTTCTGATAACTTGCTACTTTTTTATAATTGTTTAATGATGAACTACCTTCGATCGAATTCTGGTGAATTGCTGTCATTTTTTCCCATTTAGAATTTATTAAAGATAGTATTACTAACTAGTGAAACGTTTAGTGAAATAGGTAGTAATGTGCAAAATAAACTAGCCCAAACAAAGGTGGAAGAAAATCCACTTGTAGTAAATTAAAAAGTATAATTCATAAGATTTTGATGGTTATAATTCGCAAAATTGGTAAATGAAGGCAATAATTTGCACTCATTTGCAGAATAATCTAAACTCACTAGTTTTTAGAAATGGCTTCTGCATCTTTGTGTGAGTTTAATTAAACAGATAAGTTGGCTACCTTAATGGAACACTAAATTACCAAATTATGAGGAAAAGATACATTAGTGGTTTGGCTTTACATAAAGCTATTGCATATAGAAAGACACATTGAATAATACTTCCCATATAGAAAGACACATTAATATATGAAATGAAATAGAGCCTTGTAAACTCAAGGATGATACCTCGAAGGTTGATCAACAGAAAGAGCACAACAAATAGCCATTTTCTTGTTAGATGTAATAAAATAAATTATATAAAATTGAATAATACATTAATACTTCTTTTATCTTTTCAAAGTACATCAATTGATTTGGAGACACAAAATACATACAAAGATTCCCATATGAATGGAACTATGGAAGAGATAAACTAAAAATGTCCATAAAGAGAAAATATGAAAAACGATGGACTTAGGTTTTGTGATCCAATCTATTATGCATGTTTAACTGCTTCATATTTGTTATATAGGTACGAAGATGGAAACATTGGGAGGATGCAATACAACATGAGATTGCAAAATCACAAGATGGTACGAGAAAACAAATATTTATAAAGTTTTGTTTGTGTACCTAGGTTGTTTTTGATGTTTATTGAAGTTTCTATTGAACGAATGTTTCTTCTGCCGTGAAGAATCAAATAGGTTGAAGAAGATTCAATCTCGGCATCGGTATGAGTTCATCAAGCAACGCAAAGGATATTCAACCATCATAGGTTTTGTGGTGAGTTTACAGTTCTACAGATACTCATTTTGTGATAACACAAGAACATGCCTATCTATTTTTAGTCTTTGACTCTAATTAATATCAATTAATCTGGTTGTATCATTTATTATAAGTTTGTGTGCCTTGCTAGATATCATTTGTCAAACAATTTTATGGCTCTGTCACAAAGTCGGACTACTTTACCTTGCGGCATGGATTTATTATGGTAACTTAACCTTAATTTAGTTCAATTTTATACTTGCTAAACAGAAGTTGGGTTTTCTTTACTTCAAGAGGGAAAGGAGGTGGGTGAGAAAGAGAGGTTTGATGATGTATTGATGTAATTGAATCATGTTTTTATTTTATTTTTTATAGACTCACTGCCCGACACATTTCCGTTATAATTTTCACAAGTATATGCTACGAACTTTGGAATATGATTTCAAGAAAGTTGTTGGCATTAGGTAAGTGCATCAAATATTTATTCTCAACTCCACTGAAGTGACTGTTCTATTCTTGTTAACAATGCACCTGTTCGTTGTGCAGTTGGTACTTATGGCTATTTGTTGTGCTCTTTCTGTTGATCAACCTTCAAGGTATCATCCTTGAGTTTACAAGGCTCTATTTCATTTCATATATTAATGTTTGTCCCCATGGACTGATCCTAGCAAAGATAGGTCTCGGTTGGCAATTTAACACTTTTATGATACGGATAATATTGGGTTAGTAGAATTGAAAACCTATATAATTAGACTGATATGATAAATAAAATCTTTTTTTTTTTGAGCTATGCTCTTTAGAGGCTAAACATAGGGCTAAGAACTTTCTGCACCCCCCCCTAGAACTAACTCCCTCATTCACCCAGGCAAATGGCGATGCCCTGGAGAGATCACTGTCTCTTTCTTATTCTCAATGCCTCTCACTCTATCACTGTGGTGTTACTTGTATGATGGAATAATGTGATGCTTGTAAAATGCAGGGCTACATATATATTTCTGGTTGTCATTTCTACCACTCATTGTGAGTTACCTCTGCAATTTGGAGAGAATATATGTGTACTTCAGTAATATATATCATAAATACATGCTTCAGTTTGTCTTCTAACTAGACTTGAGTTGAGAACAGCTTCTTCTTATCGTGGGTGCCAAACTGGAACACATTATAATATGTTTGGCTGAAGAAATTGAGGAAAAAAAGAAGGAGAATAAGGTCCAGAGCAGTCCAGAGATGGGTCAAAAAGAACCTTGGGTGAAGCCATCTGATAAGCACTTTTGGTTTGGACGTCCCAGTTTATTTCTGTACTTGATCCACTTCATTTTGTTTCAGAATTCATTTGAGATTGCATTCTTCTTGTGGGTCCTGGTGAGAAACAAACAACAAATCATTTCCATTCTTCTCATGCAAATTGTATTTTCTGATAATTATTTGTTATTTATATTCCAGTGCACTTTTGGTATCCATTCCTGCATCCTTGACAAAGTGGGCTTCATTGTCACCAAAATTGTTATCGGGTATGTATGATCTATTCCTTTCTTTTTCTCCCTTTAATTGTTTTTTAACTGCTATGTTCTGCATTGGACGTGCCAAATTGGGCCACAATTCAAATCGAACCAAAACAAATTAATTCGGTTTAGACTTTTTCAGACCAATCCAAACCATATTTTTCAACTAAAAACAAATTTAAATTGCAAATCGAATTAGATTACCAAAATTATAAAGCAAATATGGAAATGACAAAATAAAATTAAGGTTTATTATTGTTATAAAATTGCTTACGTCGTTTTTGTTAGTGTTGCCAATTAAAATTTTTTAATTGCACGTCAAGTTGCACATTCACTCAAAAAGTTAGCTCATTGTAAAAAGTGAGCTTCTATTTTAATTTGGTTCAGAATTGCGGTTTTCGGTTTTTAGTATGCTCAAACCTAATCCAAACCAAAATATTTCGGTTTTGAAAATTTCAATCCAAAATTAAACCAATTTATAAAAAGTCGAAACCATATTTCTTATTCGGTTTGGATTGATTTGGTTTGTGGTTTTTATCCGAATAACTTTCACCCCTATCCATCGCTCAGCCCAAGACGATAGCCCCAGTAAGCTTTTTAAAACTAAGATAATCTATTTAATCAGTGCCAATTTGGTTTTTGCGGTAAAGTCTATTTATCCAAATTTGCAAATGTCTAGTTTTGTTCCATTTGAAAGCCATTTGTACAAATAGCTTCCCAATCAAGTGTTTTTTTGTTCTTGGTAGTTCTTTAAGCCTACAAGTAGGGTCTTTTTTCTTTATATGACCTCGATCAGTTCAATCGCCATCCTGTGGAAAAGGAATGTCCTTTGCCATTTTCTTACAAGATGAAAATTGGTTCTTTTGTATTAATCGCCATCTCTACCCTTAATGTGACAGGTTGTTAGTCCAAGTGATGTGCAGTTACAGTACGTTGCCTTTGTACACTATTGTTACTCAGGTGAGCACTTAACTAGCATATTTCTTTGTCAACTTTAGGCCTACTAATAATCTACCTGTTTCGCATGTTGCTAACTATTCTGTGAAGATGGGAAGCGCATTCAAGGAAGGAATTTTCTCTGAAAATGTCCAAGCAATCTTGAACGCATGGACTAAAGATGCCCAAGAACATGGAAGGGGATCATCTACCTCAAACAGATTTCAGATGCAGAATATGGCTCCATTACGGGAAATTGTTTGTCAAGAGACAGATTTCTGCCTAGAACATGATACAGCATAGCATGACATAAAGCTGATACATCTTGTTAGCTTTTAAACAGGGATTGCTAGTCACCCCACCTTTTTTCTACCCATTTTTGTAGTTCATAAAATCCCTGTATATGACAAAACCATAATCAAAGTTAAAAAGTGTATTGTAATTGCTGTGAATTTTATATCACAACAAAATGTCGGGTGTTTGAACGTTTTTTCAGATATAATTTGGTTCATGTGCCCAAATTCTACCTTTATTGCATTCATGCTGGTTGAAACTACTCTTTTTGTCCGTTTTATTTTGCACCGGTTGCAAAGTGAGTGAAATTTAATAGAAAAGGAAATTGGACTTCATGATCCGTACAATTACACCTCATGATCTGAAAGGCTCTAAAACCTGCATTCACATCAAAATGTCGACACAAGATCAAGACCACAGTTGCATAAGATGCGCTCGAGCAGAATTCCTGCTAATTGTTTTCATTGTGGGCTCTGGATACTGTAGAATGAATTTAGGGTTCCTCTTCTAGTAAGAACATAAGTTACATTTGAGAACAGAGGAAAAAAACAATCCGCTCAGAAGCCAGCAACTTACATAAGATCTAATGATGGCACATGTTGGCAGTTGCTCCATACTAACTTGAATTTACAGAGCTATCTGTAAAAACAATACTTTCGCGCAGTGAATCTTTGTAATGCTCATTGCCGAAACATGTTGTGATGCTTGCCAAGAGACCAAATTATCGTTTCTTCCCATTAAGGCAGAAACTAAATGAGACACTTCCAAATTCTATGACTTCTTATCGATCCTTTGTTTGCAAAGCTCCCTGCATTTTTGCTCACTTCACCATTTGGTAATGGAAATGCTGCTTAGGGCGTTGTCTTCAGACGATTCAGAAAGGTAGTACACCAAAGTTCCACAATCGTCAATGAGAACAAGAACGGCAACTTCTACAACTAAAAGAGGTTCTATTTGGGAACGATTCCATTTTAACATACCACGTTGAGCCAATAGCAGCTTATGACTTCTCATGCAAAAGCAGTAGCATCCTCCGAGTCGGTCTTCAACTAAATGACAGTAAAATTTGATAATTTAATACACTACAAGTAGCAATTAAATTTAGTAGCAAAATGGAAGATAGACATACCAGGGTGAGGTGGCTCCGTAAAGCTCCATGTAAAAGCACTTTTAATTTTTCACACTGATTAGTCATTTGACCTTTATTTATTGAATCTTCAAGTTGACACCACAAGCGTTCGATAGTTGTGTATGGAAACCAAGTTGCAAAAGGTTTTTTTCGATGGATTACACCAGCTGGTCTCTAAAGTAAGAAAATTGAGAATCTCAATCAGCATACGCAAAAACCTTTCGCACTGGCTAAAGAGAATTTAGATGGAGATAACAAAGCCTCTATCCAGTTACAAATGAGCCAAGGGAAACAATAAAGATAGATAAAAAAAAAGGGAGATGTACAAAACCTCCAACAGTATACTGTTGTTTGACTATGATACCATCCAAATACTTTTATCTACATTAAAGCACGTGATTGAGATATATTGGATAGGCCAGTTATGGGAAGTGGTAACTAAACTCAATAGGTCAATGTTAGATTTTGTTTAAAATAATTATATATGTTCAAGCCTCATATAATATATTGAATGTACATGATGATATTCAAAAGAAATCAGTATTCGACCAAGTAAAAATATAAAGGCCTTCAAGAACATAAACCTACCAATGAAGCATACGCCTCTATGTACTCAATTAGCAGTTCTGTAGCCTCTGGATATCGTCCATAATCAACATATAATCCGAAGAGAGTAGCTGGATTCAATTCTTGACCAGTCATCCCCCTATTTTCTTTCTGTTCACTCTACACAAAACCAAAAATGAGCACATTAAATGAATTGCATCCCCTTACCCCACATGTATTCATGATAGTTTCACTTCAGGTTCCACAGGAGGTAAAAGTGACCAATCTTTCACGCATTCAAACTTTACATACAATAAGTAAGGTCTAAAGACTATATTTCTTCCCTCCAAATGGTTGTGATTTATTATTTTTCTCCTTAATACATTAATCAATGGTTTTGCATTTATTATTTTTGAAATCTACTTCAGTATGCATTAGAGTTTTGTGTTAATTATTTCTATTGCTTTCATTAATTAATGAGAATTATTGGGTTAAAATTTAAGCTTTTATTTTTTGTATATTTAGTGTACACATTGTTTCATAAAATAATTCGAATATTGGGTGTGGCATGAGTCGTAACTACTAGTAAATAATTGAAAAGATGTTACCTACAAATCTCAACTTATTCAAAGGCATCAGTACTATTAATAATAATTCGGTTGTATAAATAGAGATATAACAGCAAATTTAAGGAACCAGAAGATAACTCAACACCCACTCTTAAAGACAGGAGGCAGTTATAGACACATTGCACAAACTATAAGGCATTATCATCACGGTAAAGATCAATTTACTCCAGACTCCAAAATTATTAGGTTACAAAGAATAGACATATATAAGCCAGTTTAAGGAACCGACACATTGTGCATTGTGCTCCCTTAGTACAAGGGTATGGTTCTTGAGACTTTGCACAACCTTAATCATCAGTTGAAGAAAAATGTTAATTTTATTGAATAATATGTTAAGGAAAAACGAGCAAACCAACAAAGAAGTTAAGCAAAACATTCTGAAAATAAACATTGACAGGCCTGTACAATTACCTTGAACATATTAATTAACCAAAGAGGCAGTTCGATCTGAGAATCAGAGCGGAGAAGAGTTTCTGCAACAATTGCAGGTAGTCTTCCATGAAAGGCTTTATACTTCTCCTGATCACACATTTTTTTAATAAAAAACAAATATATCACATAAATGATAAAGCATGATGCTTTCTGTAATAAAGAAGCTGCAAAAGCTATAGTTGACCTTCATAAGCTAACAGCTTACATATTGTCCCTAGCACTTTCTGCAAATAATTAGACCGAAGGTGGGATGAACATGGACGAAAAAGTAGTCATGAATGAATTCGCAAAGAACGGTCGTGATGCTGTGGAAAACGGATGCTAAGAGTAATAACGCAAATTGCAGCCGACGTGGTGTGATTTTTTGAAAAAAAAATCACATAGTTTTGAGCTAGAATTGCATATTTGTTGTTGAACTATTATAATGCAATAATATGCCAATAGCTATTGTAATTGCACGTATGAGGTACTTTTAGTGGATAATTAATTAACTTAATAGTTAATTGTTCAGCTTACCGATTAAAATTATCAATGACTATAATATATGTGATTTGTAATAATTGAAATTAAGGAGTATTAATGAAATTTTAATAGACAGATGTTAGAACTTCTACAATTCAGAGAGACATTAAACAAAATTTTACTATAACCCCTTCTCGACAAATCACGTTGTTACGGTAAAATATCGGACATAACTCAAAGTTCTAGACAGGTAAATGCGTAGATGCCTAGATGTCATGACCTTTTCCTTGGTCTTCATTGTATAAGTTCACACCCCTTTTTTTATTTATTTCGATGATTCATCTGAAAACAATGTGCCCACTCCCTCTTATGTATTGATCAAAAATTTCAATAAGAGTCGATAATAAATCATTATCAAAAACCATAATCTTTTCTTAAAAAATATTCAACTAGCAACTCAGGCTAATAAATCCATCATAAATAAGAGAGATGGGATATGCAGCCAAGTCGTTGGGGTTTTGCATCATTAATTATATCTGCTTTTTGTGTCTGACTTTCCTTCTACTTCAAGAAAGCTGAACTTGCAAATGAGAATAACTAGTACTACAATGAACTGAGGAGAAACAAAGTTCTATCAAAGATTTATTTTCTTTTAAAATACACCTCATTATCTATTTGTGCATTTTGAGTGATCCAAAACTTCATTTTCAGAAAAGGAACTGTGACACTGTAGAAGGATAGAGAAGACACATACTAGATATTGCTCGAGCACTTCCCATTGACTGTTTGTTTGTTTGGAATGAGATTCCGCATGGAACGATTCTTCCATCATCATTTCATCATTTGAATATGTTAATAAAAGGCCAGGTGATCTACAGTCAAATAAATGACGGACATGTAAGTTAGAATGAAACAAAGCCAGCAGAGCTGAATATATACGCACTGACATTTTTCTGAAACTTCAATCTTCATCAGAAGAAAGGTGATAGCGCAAACCGAGAGATGTCTTACCCAACTATAGAAGTACTTGCTTTATTTGGGCAGCATTTGAGTGTCATTGCAGAAAAGACTTTTTCAAGTTCCCTGAACCAGAGAGAACATATCATAGTGAAAAAAAACAGTGAGAAAAGACAAACCAAATCACAAAATAAAAAATTGATGATTCGTTTAAAAAGGTAGAGATTAACCTCTTCAACCCAGAATCCTTCCAGAACCGTAACACAACTGTGAACGCCATATCGTATAGATTGGTCTCGACCAAAAGTTCAACGAGATCTGATGGAAATTTTCTGTTCTCTGAACAGATCAAAAGTATCAATTAAATATTATAGTAATTAGGAAACAGTGACAGAAGGAAAAACATGCAAGTTTTAAGGAAAAGCAACGGTTTCACACTTCACAGGCACACAAACGACACGGAACTATTTTGTAAATTTGAAGGAAATTCCAATGTCCTCTGGACTTGCCTTTTAACCTAGATATACCCAATTCCACAAAACCTCCTGAGTCCTGAACAGTCCACAAGGAATATGTGACAGCTTGCCACAGGCAAAAACCAAATACAGATTATTGGTTATCACATAGAGAAGAAAGAAAAGCAAAAGCCAGCATTCTTCATTTCATCTTTACTAACATGTCAAAATTTTGACATAAACAAGGGCATGGAAATTCGGTCACTTCATTTTGGGACAAAGTCATGGATAATTTTCATAAAATAGCCATGTTAGACAAAGACACATCAGACATGTACCCATGTCCAACAAGCCCATGTAACATAGATGAAATGTTAAGCCTTCTAGTAAAGTTGGCCATTGCTATGGTTTTTAATAAGGGAGTTATGGTTGTTACAGAGAGATAAACGGATGTGTAGGCATGTAGCCATTCAACCAGTGAGAACTGAGAAGTAACTGCTCAGACTTCAGACTTTAAGAAGCCTATATATGACGGTGTAGGGAGGGATAGCACTTCACCAGTCATTTTTTTTTTTTTGATTAATTTTTAATCCTTTTATCCAGAGTGTCTGGATTCCTCGAATTAATAAAGAAACAAAAATTTTGTGCACAACCGAGCAAACCAATTAAAACCGCCAAAAATTTTTATTATAGGAATGAAAACAAAGTTTTTCAAAATCTTACTGATTTTATTGAAAACAAAAGAAGCTAGGTAACAAACATGCAAAACCAATAAGAGAAACCTAGATCAAGAGTTTATGGCACTAGATAAAATTACAGATTACAAGTTCACAATAAAGCTGAATTATATACATGTTAGTAACAACTACACATTAGAAAATACGGAGATAGTCTGATAAATGACAACACATGAATATGGCAACAACACGCAATTACGTAAGTGCAGGCGGAGATGAACAATAAAAATGGTCTTACCACTACGTGTCCATCGAACATTTGCCAGGGAAAGTAAATATTCTGCTGATGTCAGCACAAATTCGTCTTCAAGTGTATCAATATCAATGTACAAATCCTGTCTTTGCGCCTGGGCATTAACTTTACCTGCTACATTCAATTGTAAGAAGTCAAAGCCCACCCTTCTATGCCTTCATCAATCAAACTCCATCACAATATTCAAACCATAATACTCCTAGTTTACTTGTGTTCAAATGAAGCAAAATACCGATAATCTAATATAAAGCACGCTGGTTGATAGTAAATTTAAAATCACACCAAAAGGTAAATACTTAAGACAATTGACTGATCAAAACAAAATGGAATATCAAAAAACAATCACAGATCCATCAATTGAGATGTGAAGCCCGGGTTTTCAATGTGAACAATATCTAATTAAGTTGGTCAAGTCAAACAAGGGTGGTTACCTAAAGTCAAATCCCATACACGGTACACCACACTTTCCCAAGTGAATCTCAATTAGTGAAACATAACTCGCTAGTTAATTCACTTTTTGAAATAGCAATTTACTCAATATGTCCCAAAATTAGTCCACAACTGACCATAATTCACCTTTTTCAATCCACAATTTGTGAGAATGTGTAGTTGATCGCAATGCATAAAAACAACCAAAAATATATACAAAGATAAAAAGTTCTGGAGAGTTGCAAACGTGATGGTTACATTGTTCCTCTTCCACTCTGGCCTTCTTATTTGGATGAGAAGCACTCTGCAAATGATTTCCAGCCATCTGAGAATCAATCCAGGCATGCATAGGATGAACAAGGTGAAGGCAATTGATAGCTGCAGAGATTCCATTCAGCCTTTCTTGGAAAAAGAGTGCAATGTTCTGGTAATTTCTCAAAGCCATTTCATTTTTCAACCGCACCGAATATAGATATATGTAGGTAGCTGCCTTTCGCCAATTCTGTTGATGCATTTCAAAGGCATATAACAACTTGTAAGGGTTTGGCTTGGCCGAAATATCTGAACAAGCTGCCTGCAAATATGAGAATAAATGCACTCAGTCAGGCCCAAAAGCAATTTATAAACCATCAATAATTGTGACATTCTATAACAAAAATACCTTCCATGCTAACTCTTGCTCAGCTTTGTCAATCAAACCAATAAAGGGAAGCTGGCTGTCACAAAGTATCTGCCAAGAGCATTTCAGTATACATCATTATAAATTCCACTTAGTCCTTTAATGACTGCTCAAGATCAACAACTACAGAATTGTCTACCATTCAAAGAGAAAGCAAGATAATAAAAGTGGATAAACAAGATACCTTCTAAAGCCTACTATAAAAGATTTTAAATAGCCAAACAAAACTCAGAACTTGTTCCAAAAAAACTGTGTACCCTTGGGTCTTGGGCGGGACACTGGGACTCATTAGTGTACAAACATGTGATCTCTACAGGAAACTGATCAGAAGAACAAATATAATAGTTGGAAGCCAACCTTCGTTGCACCACGTTCATAAAGAACGATTACGAACCGCCTCAAGCAGATAAATCTGCTCTCATCATCTGGATTTGAAACTAAAGCACAGTATGCATCGTAATACTCATCAAGATCCAAAGCAAACTTGAAAACATTTGCCCAGAGCCTCCCTTTTATGGAAGTTGTTGATTCATCAGCAAAAAAGACTTTGGAAGCATTACCATCAGGTGCAACAGCTTCATCTACCTGCTCAAGGGCTGCAAGAGCAAACTGACAAGCAACAACACTGACATTGTATTGCTCGAATTTCTGCATAACCCATTGATAATAGTGAAGCTTCCATCCAGCAGCAGAGACATTTCCAGCTGAATTTCAGGAGATGGAATGATAATCAATAAGACAGGAGACACACCATTAAAATGAAATGAAAAATCAGCTTTTACGTACTAATGCCCATAGGTGAAAATCCAGCCTCATATGGCAACTTCTGCAGTGCAAGGACAGCCCCTTCTCCTGAAGAAGCCCTGCATACAAAACACTAGTCTATAAGACTTTGTGTCATGGTGTGTCCATAACAACAGTAAAAAATTTCAACTGCAGGTCCATATGTCAACAGTAAGTCCAAAACGGACAGCAAAACATGCGTCTAAACAGTATAACTATTTAGAAAATTATTGGCCAACTAAAGTGACAAAAACCATGAATCAAGCAAGCAACAGGAGGTAAGGTCGGAACATAGTGTAAAAACAAGGCCGCGCCCGCATCACATCGCATCGACAGCGTTGTAAAGGTTTTCAAAACAAACGAACTGATATTTCCCGCGATGTAAAGGTGTAAAATAACCGTGTTTTGGGCCGTATCAAGGATATCTTATGATTTTGACCAACATTTAGGCATAACGATAACCGAATCACTCTTGCACCATCACCGTTCTATTACCGCAATCGCGGCCGTTACTACACTTTTACACTATGGGTCAGAGATCAAGCAAAACTATATATGTATAAAACAGACACTGCAAAACATTGTTTTTGTGAATGCTGCGTCACTTTATATTTGTGGCATCATGGCACACATATCATTATGTTTTCTTTCCTTTTCTACAACGGATTTGGTCGATTAGTCTTCAAGGTCAAGGCTGTTACACTTCCAAGTCTCATGAACAAGTGAAAAGTGGACAGATGATTGAGTAACAGCATTTTTTATTTTTATAAAATAATTAGAAACTGTGATTTTAATTGCAAATACAAAGGGATGAACCAATAATGATTTCCCTTTCTCGAGTAAAATTTTAGAAACAAGTTAGACCTTGACATTGTATCATGTACAACATCCTAGATGCCAAAGGTTGCAAATGAGGAATGAGAATTTATACCTTCAAGTGGTACTATTTTGGGTCAATTGGACAGAACTAGGTTAGTTAAAGGCAAAGTTAATACTTGACACTGGAGAATAGTGTTCAGTTCATCCTGCCATCACTTCCATTCTCTCTCAAAGGAGAAAAGATAAAAGACAAATCGATGTTAGTCAAGGAGCTTTCCAATAAGTCTCCTTGGAAACTATCATAAATGCATGTTGTTTGTTGTATATTAGACACATGACACTATTACTAGGTTTGCAGAGTACATCAGCTTCAGGTATGTAACACTATATGTCAAAAAAAATCAGCTCAAAGTGCAGCAAGACAGCGAAACATATTTGCCAATATTTGAGATTCTGGGTATAATATCAAAAGCATATGCTTGTAAAAAAAAAAAAAAAAGAAACCCATGCAAAAAGAAAAATATAAATATCCGAAGAGAGTACTGATCATACATACAAGTCCTTGAACATAAACAAATACAATTTTTCCGCTTCTCTGAGATAGTACTCCAACAAACAAAATCAACTCAACCCAAAAAGAAGAAAAAATGTTACTTTGCCTCAAGTGGAACTAGGGATGGCAATTCAGTCCGAATCCGACCTTAGTCCGACTCAATCCGAGGAAAATAATCCGATTCGAGTCCGAGGAAAAAGTCATCCAACTCTGACTTTATGATCCGAGTCTGAGTTAGAGACGGACCGGAGTTGGACCTTATTAAAAATCCGACACTCCGACCCTGAAGGAAATCCGACTTTGAATTTGACTTTTACACCAATATTTTGTTTCCTTTAAAACTCTAAACGTGACTAATTCAAGCTCTCTCTTATACTAATTGTAATTTTTAATTTTGAAAAACTACTTGGTATTTTTATTAGATCAATGAATCAGAATACGACAAATCAGATCAAGAGAAATAAAATACGTCAAATCAAAATGCGAGAAAATTTTGTTAAATTGTAGTTGTAGAATTATTTCTCTAGTTAAACTTGAATTCAAAGTACATATTTTTTTGTTAAATTGTATTTGAAAAATATATTTTGCTAATTTTGTATGCTTTAAAATCATTAGTATAATATCACGATACTGTTTGATATTAATCAGAATCCGTTGGAGGTCCGAGAGTCCGAGTCGGGGCAAACTTGGAGTATGCATAATCCGACTCCGAGAGGAGGTGGAGTGAAAAAAAAGTCCGACTCTTATCCGGAGCAAAGTCGGAGTATGTATAATCCGAGCCGAGTCCGACTCACTGCCATCCCTAAGTGGAACCAAAATGCATCTCCCAAAAAAATCCACATATTTTCAAAGTCTAAACAAATCAACAGAATCGTGATAAAAGAGTTGCACTATAGAACTTCTCCGTAGACTCCACCAGCATTAGTATTACTGTTAATAAACTATTATCCAGACACATCACCTAATTGAAAGTTCAGAATCAGATTCTTATATCTTAGTCACACAAAAATGCAAGCAAACTACATCAAGGAAAACTATCCATAATGACTATTATGTAACATAGAGAATGTTCCATGGTTGCAAGAAAACAAAACAGAGGTAATATCCATAATATAATTTTTTTTCTTAATAATTTTTTTCAAAAAAATATATAACATTCTTTTTGTATGCGTAGAAAAAAAACTATCAAAGACCAATATATCGATTTTAGGGCTACAACAACGAAATTTTATGGACTTAAAAAATGCGTCCCGACTAAAAATGATGGTCAAATCGGTGGGGTTTGGATTTCGGTGGGGTTTGACCTTGTTTTCCGATTTTTGGGTCGGGATTTTTGGGTCACGGGTTGAAAATTTCGAGCTATGGCCCACTGATTTCAAGTTGGGTTCCAAGATAATTTATGGCCAGGACAAAATTTGACAGGTTTAACTATAACTACTACAAACAACATTTCATTACTCCGATGCCAATAACTTCCAAGTAGGATCCCACCTAGACGCGATTAGGGGATTAGGTACATACAACACCGCAAATATTATTGGAGATCAAAAGAGCTTCTCAGCAAAAAGGGCAAGTAGTCTAGTCTCCATTTAAATTTGAAAAAACAAGGGAGAAAATCCTTATTTAAGAAGTCCATGTCCAAAGTGAATCCAAGAAGAATACGCCAATTCCATTATAACATTCAATGTAAAGTTGATGCAAAGTTCAATTATCTTTTTCCAAACACAAGCGATAACTCGAAATGTCAATGATTTTCTGAACATCATCGTGGCTACCAAATTCAGTATTCGAAATCTACAAATGTGCGAAGACAAGCTGAACAAATCCATTCCATATCCAAAAAAACAAAAAGATTGTGCCACAAAAACTGAGCCAAGTGGGAAAGCGAAGACAGATGGTTCCCATTCTCCCATTCCCGAAAATGAAATAACATGTATTAACACATAAAGCTCTATTTAGACCCTTGATTTTGAGTTTAGTTCACTGAAACTTAAATCCACACAATATAATGAACCTTCAAAACGTTTAATTCCAAATGTAGGTTGAGATATAGAAAGAGTTTCAGTATTTTGCAAGTTTTTATTGAAGGATTCACAAGAAAATACTCGAAGAAAACACCATACAAACATCTCTGTTGCACCCAGTTGACAAAGAACAAGAAAGAAACAGAACCCAAATAGAGAGGAAAGAGTCCAATTCATAAGCAATTTTTACCTAAAGAAGCATCGCATGGCTTCACGAACTTTTTTCTCCTTTGAAGATCCACATAGTCCACCTTGAACCTGAGCAAGAAGTGAGCATCCTCGAAGATGATGTAGCACACACCATTGACCATCACTATTCTGAATGCTACTTGATAACTTCTCATTCCTCAAATGTGCATCCACGATCATGAGCAAACTCTATCACCAGAAGGTAAAATTTGTTAGCCAAGTAAACAACAGTACGACCGGATAAATCATAAAAAAAACACAAGAAAATATGAACCTCAACAGCATGATACTGGCGGTGTCTCAGTAGGCAAAGGGCAATCTCAGTCGAATGTGCAAAACTATACGCAGGAACTTCCCCTGATATGCCCCAAACTAGCCAACCACTGAAATCCTGTACTAATTTACCGAGACTTCCTGGGTTAGGAAGGCATCTTAAAGATTGATAAGCATGCCCCTGGGATGAACCCTGAGCATCCAAAACCAGGACAAAGGCCAAGGTGAAATCAACTGAACCAAGTTTTGCAGTCCATGACTTTTTACCTGAGTCGCTATCTGTACCAAAAAAAAAAACGAATAACACAGCATGAATAAGATAAAAGTAACAAACAATAATTGGTGTCCTGTCAATTCCCGATAATTTTCTAGTTTACTAATAGGTAATTAACCCCTCATGAGTTAAACTTTATAAATTCCCGTTCTCGATACAACAACATACCATAGCCCTTACGCCATTAAGTGGCTCCTACCTAGGGTGCGGTTTGGGGATCAGATATACGCAACCTCACCCTTGTTTGCAATTGACTCTTGGTTGCAAGCATTATAAGCAAATTCACATAGATAAGAAGTGCATATGATATGATGAGCTATTTTACTATAGTCCATTATAATCCGAAACCAAACAATTACAAATCTTTGGCCCCATCAAAATAACAAAAATTGTGTCCATTCTAGATAGACCAAAACATTTATAATTCTTTTGTTTCGGGTTAGTATGGAATATAGTAAACTGGCTCATTACATCATTTGCACTTCTTATTTATGCGAATTTAAAAATTGTAATTTTGTTATTGCAAAGGTAAGGTTGTGTACAGCCAAGCCGAGGAGCCACTTGGTACTGGGAGTCATAGCATGATGTTAAACATTATACACGTCAACATATATACGAGACTGAAACAGACATAACATCTTTTCTTATCAACCGTGACTCATCTAAGACTTCTGCACACAAAAAAGTAACAAAATATCTTTAAGACAGACCAGTATAAGAAGTAAGACTGCAAACTCCACAAACAAACAAGCTATTTCTGCTAATCATGTGTGCTTCCTATTTCACAGAGGAAACTTGGCCCAGTCATGGGTAATTAGGGATGAAGAAGAGGAAAACAGGAAATGAAGCTGCTAGGAGAAAAGGAAATGCTATTTTGCTCTACAAAAATGCAAGAACAAAAAGAGCATCACAAAATACCAAAACAATAAACCCAAAGCAAAATAAGCTATTCAAAAAGCAAAAAGAGACCTTTTGCTCCTGAGTGTTGGGTATATATACCAAGGGACAAATTCCCTCAGCTTTTCTCTCTTTTTTAAGTTGTACTATATTTGTCTTAATCTTCTTCTCAATTTGTACTATAATCATGTCCTTCCCCCCTCCATTGTCACAGAGAAAGACTTGAGGTCTGATCAGAACACCACCTTACCGGACGACAGTAACAGTAGCATGTACTTTACAGTTTACAGTACCCACCATGTCATCATGCACGAGAAACACATCATTTGTGTCACGCTCGCTTTCCAAGTGGAATATACACATGGACGACTTTGGAAGGATATGAGCTTTTGTTTTATCCATTAGTTAATTTGAAAACTTAAATTTAATAGATCTTGGCCTTTATTTCCAATGATTTTAATTTAATGTTTTCCTGTAATTAACCCTATCCTTTCAATTTGCTCAAATTAAATGACGTATATATTAGGCCATAAGTGGCATCAACCATAAGATACATGACAAAAGAGGAGAAATGAAACTACAAGGATTTTCATGAAGTTAGGGGATACCAAGAGATGATCGCCAAAAAGATAGCGAGTCTGGAATTACAGGGATAAATTGGCCTCCATGAGCACAAAACAAAAACATTTCATTACCCCAATGCCATTAAGTGGCTTCCACCTAGGGTAGGGTTTGGGACGGTCAACATTACCTTTGTTAATAATAAACTAACAAAGAGGTTGGTTCCGATTGACCCTTAGTAGAAAACGTCATATGCAACTTCATATAAATAAAAAGTGAACAACGTTATATTAACTGGATAAAGTATAGGGTATTGTGGACGATTGTAGTTGCATAAACTCCTTTAGGATAAAGAAAGGCGTATTTTTTTAATTGTAAGAGGTTTCAAAACAACAATATCCTAATGTTTTTTGTTTGTATATAGATATGGTTTTATATCTCAAATAAGACTACATAATGTAAGTCGTTGAACCACATGTACAAGCAGTGCATGTGGCTCACAATTATCACATGTTGCAACCAAATATCATGGTCACCTCTTAAAACCCTAAAACCTTAACAATGCATTCGTGATCCAGTGTCAAAGCTGAGACATACATGGCAACAAATGGCTACATTCAGGAAACAAAATGTTAACTTATCAAAAAACGACACTTTTTTCATTTCTAATATTAGGTGCAAACAAACTAAAACACTACACTTTAAAGATCAATTAAAGCAAGCATTACATTTGTATCCAATAACACAAAAACATGACAAGTGAATAATTGCAAATTAAGAAGTAATTACACTATCCAATCTGAAATGTACCAAATGATACAGTCAACCACAAAACACTATTGCAAAGTTTATCAGACACAATGCAATATTATAGGATAAGTTTAAACATACCTATCTTTAGAGATGACAACTGAGAGCTGAAATCTTCAGCTGAATACGATTCTGATGGCATAATAGCTAGGAAATGTATGATAAGCCACTCGGTGACTGTTTCATGAATCATAGGAATAAGTTCAAGCTGGATTTTAGATCTATCATCCGAGGACATTTGAACCTATAACAGCCGAAAACATATGAGTTTTCAAAATTCTTCAACAGTGGGAATAGAAGTTTATTCAGATATATTGTGTGACGTATGGGGGATTATAAACATGTGAGATAGTTTAAGTAAATAAAATGTCCCATGGAAACAAAAAGCTAAACAACAGGAAGGGCATTGAAACAAAACAATAGGAATGACATTGAAACATTTAATTAAAGCTCAGCCAATAGGTGTTCCAAGTTAGGGTTGTTCTCTTGCTAGAACTAATAAAAATGAATTCACTGAATGACATAAAACTAACAAGAACTGAAAACTGACTTGAAGTAAAATATTTCATTACCCTATGCCCTTATGTGGCTCCCACCTAACCAAGGTTTGGGGAGTCAAAGTACACAAATTTTACCCTTGTAGTAATTAAAGTTTTCAATTGACCATTACAACATCACACAAATGAAAATTGCACATGATTTAATCAGTCAATGCAATTGGACAGAAGTGACTACTGAAAATGTGAGGATGGAAGTATATTGCACAACTGAACTAAACTGGACTGCATTGAAAGGAATTGATCTGATGAAGTAAATTAAAATAAGTTGGGAAGAACAAGGCACATTCTACATTGGAGAAAAAAGGAAGTGGGTTCTCTTTGCACTTTCACAAGGGGGATAGAAATCTTTAGAGATATGGCGGAGAGTGAGATCCTCATGGAAGTGTAAGGTTTCCATAATACAAACAAAGTGAAGTAATCAATCTGAAATGAACAGGGAAGGAAAATGGAAAAACCACTAGGGATGGAAGAGAGTATTTGATAAAAGGAACCAAGATGAGCAATATTGCTGTTCAGTCTTCGAATGAAATCAGTATTGCTAAAGTGCAAACATGCTAATAATAATTTTGCTGTACCAAATATTGTTGAGCGTTCCTATTGTACAGGTGAAATTTGGCGTACACCTAGTATTTTTTTATATTTGCACTGATCATTCACCATTATACTAAATCCATTATTCATATTATACACAACAGACACAAAACAATACCATTGTCAACAGAACAATTAACATCTACATATGAACTAGTAGTTTAATGAATATGCATAGCTTCATTTACCTGACCACTAATGTCCAAAATGTAATTTAAAAATAGAAGTATACTCAACGCAGACTCGAACATTATTTCAGCAACTTGCGAGGTGGCTTGGACTATGATGGACACATTGGCATCTAAGACAATATTTGAATCCGCATTTTCTGTAGGCTTTCGAGGTACCAGAAGATTCAAATACCTCTCTATGGCATTCAAAACTCCACCCCACCCACTAGCTTTTTCACACAAAGCATGAATAGAAATTAGAGTATCCATGGTGAATTTCCTCAAGTTCTTATTCTCTGCAATCTCTTTTTTCCAAAGAAAATCAGCTCCTAGATCTGATACATTTGAAGCTGTAACAGATGCTTTATAACCACATTTCATAGTGTTCAACAAGCGAGGAACGATATCTTCAGAAGAGATCGTAGATGCACCAACAATTGATTCATAAACAATAGGAGATATAGATGGCCCTAATCTTAGGCTTAAAAGTCTAGAGCAGCGAAGCACTTCAAATAGTATCTCATGCTCAAGGCCGTCACCGGACACATCATATCCAAACTTGGCAAAATCTTGGAGCTTTCCAAAATTACCTGTAAAGAATAGAAAATTGAAGTGACTTGCAGTAGATTATGCATACAAGAAAATATAATCAAAAAATAATAGTATCTAGTAAAATAGCATAGAAAAGAATTGCAAGAGACACTTCATGCCAGTTATTCAATAGGAGATGAAAACTGCAGACCAACCAAATACAAACAGCTCAACAGCCTCCAAGGCACGAAACAGAGATACAGCATTTTCTCTGATCAATCCAACAGCCCCATTATTTGCATCAACATACAAACTGAATGGCATATTGCTCTTGCACCATCGATCAAAATACCGTGCACAAAATTCTTTCCAGCATTTGAAGGCTGAAAAAGAACTTCCATTGATAACCTAATACAAAAAAGTTCATTAGATAGACTACAATCTTCTCAGTTCAGCCTCAGAAGCTAGATAGGATATGCAAGGGTCCATATTTCCTATTTTTGTGCCGTTCTGCTCTTTAGTCGATATATTGTCCGTTCTTTGATAAAAAAAAATAAAACAAATAAACATGAGATTAAAGGATTGCATCAAACCTCATGTTCAATTAACAACAGAATTTCCTTGCTCAATTCATCAATTGTTAAGGCCTGAAATTCATTATCCGTCCAGCACTTGTCATAATCTTGCAATGTCATGCGCATAACACTACCATTATACACCCCTGGATGCAACAGCCGGCGTAAGACTATAGATGACACAAATCCTATTATTTGCGCCTGCATATAAGAAAAAAAATAATACCGGTGAGCATTAGTAGTTCATAGCAAACAAGGACATCCAAGATGCCCCATATTTGGAGAAATTTGCTCGTCACCTTTCCACTTCTTTTCGTAGTCCATGTTTTGCTTTACTCTTTTACGGCAAATAAATTACCAATATGACCTATCTTTTACTCTTAATTACTTCCATCCTGAACATCTGAAGTATCCACTTCCAAATAATCTGTCTCCGACCCCGTCAATAAACCCAGCCCCAACCCAGATGCAACCCAAACCCCAGCTCCTTTATTTTCAGATTTTCTCTTTCCTCCCTCCTCTAGCCATAGTGCTCTTCCTGACCTGTCCACCTCACTTCACTCTCTCATTTGACTACCCCCTTTCCTCCCCTTAATGCGCATGTCTTTCCTTTCTGGCCTCCGAAATTCCCACCCATTTTTTTATCCTCCGGCAACCTTTCCTCTTATACCTCAATCCACTAGCCCCAGTCAATCTAAAACACTTTTGCACACCCAAAAACACTAACGCTATGTCACTAGAGCTTGGTTAGTAGCATAATCGGAGATCATAAATAAAGAAGACACAAGGGTGTGAAGTGCGAACTATGACGAAACTTCAGATGCTTAGCATGACGAATATAAAGACTTTAATTCTTTTATGTAATAAGGGCTTTGTAGGTCACGAAGTTCAATGTGGGACACTAGGCAATAATAATCCCTTTCGAAAAAGGACTTGAAACAAGACTTTCCATATACTCCTTCAAAAGTAAAAGTCTCCCATAATAAACATTTATGGGCAATAGTGTGCCATAGAGCAATCTATAAAGTCACCATGATATTATATTCTTATTTACAAAACATAAGAAGGAAACTAAAACGCCCGACTCCAACTACTCAAAATCTGGAAAATTATAATTAGTATTGAATAGACTAAGGACTTCGCCTTAAAACAAATATATTACACCTCTTTCCTTTATGCCCCCAAATATTCCATTATGTATTAGCTGCAATAAAGTAGACTTCCATGAGAGGTTTCAACAAAATACTTTGCAAGTTACAAATGCAAAAAATTTTCCTTTCTCCATTATCTTTTCTTTAAAAGGCCTTTTTACCAAAATTTAAAGCCTAAAATTTATCTCCTCCATTCTTTAACACCCTTGACTCCTTCATTATTGGACGTAGTTAAAAAAATCAAGAAATGCGGGTACTCTTTCTCTCCTCCGCCTTAATTTAATTAAGAGATCCATTAAACATCATATTGAGTGTGGATCTGCGAAAAAAATAAGTGATCCAGCAAAATCTAATTACAAGGTACTTGTAAAACTGGACAGTGATTTGAAGAATGTACATTAACTTTTCCATTTTGTAACTTTTTAGAAGAACCAGTTTAATGGCCTGTTAAATCTCTGAAAATTTCCAGACTCTAAAATTAATGTTTCTTGTTACTGTTTTCGTTTCTCGGATCGAATTTTGTTTCAAGTTACATTAAGTACAGAGCCATAAGCGTAATAAAAAAATATTCAAAATGTACAAAAAAGTGCAAGTAGAGCCAAATTTGTACCAATAAAAATATCACAAAAATTATCGTTCAAAGATTTAAGTAATACCTTAGAAGAAAAGATTGAGCATGTAGTTTGATAAAGATCATCTAGGGAATGCTCAGAGCTCTGGAACAATTGCTCTGCAATAAAGGTTTCTTGCAAGGAGTAAAATAGCCCTTTCTCCCTACCACAAAATATAAAAAAAGTGAGATTAGAGCAAAAAATTGTGTTAAAGACTTCAAGTTATAACTCATTCCATAGGACTAAGTTGTCAACCCTTTAGAATTAACATGTGAGAATAGAGCAAAAAGTGTGTGAACATTATAACTCTTACAAACTCTACCGAGTCCTGAAAAACTCTAGGAAACAATTTCGATGGACTTTGTCGGAGCACTACCAAAATTGGAAGCCTATAACACTGTCTTGGTTGTGATGGACCGCTTGACCAAGTATGTTCACTTTATCAAACTCAAACACCCATTTACGACACATACAGTCGCATGACTTTTATAAGAGAAGTGGTCAATTTGCACAGTTTTCCGACCTCCATCGTCTTCATGAGGGACAACATTTTCATGAGCATATTTTGGAAGAAGTAATATAGGATACAAGGCACAAAGTTACTATGAAGTACAACTTACCACCTGCACACCGATGGACAAATGGAGATTGTGAATCAAGCCTTAGAGACATACTTACGATGTTTTGCAAATGGCAACCCTCATGTTTGGGCTCAGTGGCTACAATACATTGGGCAGACTAATGTTACACACTTACACTACGGCAACCCGTTCATTAACCAACTTATCTCCCTTTCAAGCATTATATGGAAGAACGTCGCTTTCTCTCGTTCGTGGCAGCCAGGAGCGTACAATCGTGCACAGCCTGGCGGAAATGTTGTCTGTTCGAGATTCCTTCATAGATAAACTACGTCTAACGCTACTAAAAGCTCAACGACGTATGAAATCTATAGCCGATTCTAAGAGGAGGAACGTGTCATATGCTATTGGGGATGATGTTTACATTAAGCTACAACCCTACCACCAAGAATCCCTTGCTAAACGATTCTGCAAAAAAAAATTCGATTTTATTGGCGCTTTCAAATAGTGGAAAAGATTGGTAAAATCTACACCTAAATTCATCCTTCCACCTTGAGAACAAGGTGATTTTTTGGGAAGGGGATAATGTTATACATGGAGCAACAAGCGACAAACTGACTCTAATATACACATACAGTAGAAGGGGGCGAAAGGATATGAGTCATCACAATAGAGCCTAATTGTGAATTGAATTTCATGGGCAATGGCTATTTAAAAAATTGTAGTTAGTAGTTTAACTCGATTTTGCTAAAAAGCGACTTTGTAGCAGAGTTGTTAGGCTTTAGCTATTTTATGTGTAAACATTGGTGAGATTTTGCTAGTAGTTGGGGGACTCGAATTATCCGCTATAATCTTTCGATAGGGAATTTATCGAAGAATTTCTGAACATCGGAGCAACCAAGTAACACCCTACTTGCAGCAGTCCATGGCCAAAAGACCATTCATAAGCTTGAATCCCAAAATTATGACTTAGGAGCCAAATAATTAGGTCAAATGTCGAAAACACCTTTAATGAAAAACACGAGCCAAAACCTACTCATGGGAGTGTTACCCCCACATCTATTTCTAAGAAAAATAAAGGCTTAACGACTATGAAATAACTAAATACTTTAAATCCAACAAAAGGTCTTACAATTTAAGAAAAGACTTAAACGCAATCTATGTATGCATAAAACTTGAACAACTGAAAATAAAATTTAAACTGAGATATGACTCTACTAAAACTATGTTTCTAGGTGAACCTCACTCTACGATTCCCCGCGTGATCAGTCACCTTGTAAAACAGCCCTAGAATATAAATGTACGCTTCTATCAAATTTTATTTACGAACTTGACGTTTGAAGTATAATTGTTGTTTGTAATTTGTAGATAGAAAATGTAGATTGAAAAATACAATATACTCTAAAGGAGAAAAAAATTGACAATAGGTGTAAAGAAAAAAAAATGGGTAATGAGAGAAAAAGAATTAGAATAAGAAGAGAGAAAACTAATATGGTGAAATATCAAAGATTAAAAACGGTTTAATTTATAAGTATAAAATGAGGTAGGTTAATAGAATTAGAGGAAAAGTGGGTAGTATAATGGAGTTAAATAAGGAGTTATTTTAGGAAATGGGGGAAGGAAGTTCAATTTGCAAGTAACCGTGTAAATGAGTTTTTCTAAACTCAATTATTTTTTTATATTAAAACTCTACTCCTAAATTTTTGGATTTTTTTAAACTTATCTTGTTTTATTTATATATTTTATTTAAACCTAATTTGTTTCTTTTTTTAGTTTTAAACATATAATTTTCTTAACAAGTTTATTATTTTGTTTATATTTTCTAAATTTTACATTATTATTTATTTATTTTCCTATTTTTATGTTGTTTTATTTTATTAATTTTTCAAAATATCTCAGATATTACAATCACAGCATGAAATACAAGCTAGCTCTTCCATAATCGGCACAAATTCACCCAATTTTCCATGTTTCTCATCCATGAAAAAGGTAGCAGGATTGCGCATTACATTTTTGACATTAGTAACCATTGATTAGGCGTTGCTTGTGAAAGCTAAGGAGCTAAATAGAAAATTGCCACTTGAGTCAGAGCACCAACTATTGAGGTGCTATCAAATAGACGAAAGGGCTTGCTTTTGAGTCCACTTGGACGATTAAAATTGAAGAAGCTTTATTTTCCTCACCTTAGTTTCAAGGTATTTACTGAAAAACAAATATGTACTTAGCAAGGTGTTAACACGGAAGCCTCCAATAATTGCATTATGTGAATGTAGAACAAGCAACCAAATGAAATAGTGACAAAAACTTACAAGAAGGAAGAGATACTCGAGAAGCGGAAATCTTAAAAGTATCACATCATTTTTTCTATTATTTTATTTCTCTTTGAGGGAGAGATTGTTTATCAAACTTCTAGACTATCTTGCATTTTTATTGTACTCTTGTCATTACTTAAAGCACCCTCTCTTTCTCTCTAGCTTAATCTTCTATATCAGAAGTTGAATAGTCATAACACCTATGGTTAATATTGATGCAACATAAATGGAAGTCACATCATAATTCCATAAATCTCCATAAACATATCAACAATGTTTCTTTAATGAAGTGGGATCAATAGATAATCTTCTAAAATCAACTGCTAAACTTCAAAGAAAAAGGTTAGCCTTAAGATTATAAAAACAAAGTCAAGAGAAGGAAAGAAATGAAAATTTTGTGGCTATAAATGCATGCATGCACAAATGGTTTGCTATCAAAACAAGGAAAGGAACGACAAAGTAAGAAAATGTGCAAGAAACTTTAAACACAAAGTTTGAGAGATCTCAAAAATGACTTACGTTTCAACATTTGCAGATATCAAGTCATGTGCCAACAACCCATCTTCTTTAAGAACCCAAATCTTGTTTGACGCAAGTTTTACATCAATCAATTTTTCCTAAACATGTAAACACTTTTCACTTAGAAACAGAAAGATAACCATGAATACTTCTACTCGAAAGCGAGGGTGGGAGCAGGAGCAGCCAATCACAATGAAGCCATAAAGAAGATGATCATGATTATCAAAGTCGAACTTAATACCATAAACATGAAATTTTTAACCTTTCAAAAGTTAAAAGATCAACACTCGCAGTTGCATGATATACCTCAAGTGGACAAAAAGATAACTACATTACCTGAGATAAAGGAATATACTGCATTGATGAACCAAGTGATAAATTGTAACCGTCTCCAGAGGAAAAATTGAGGTTACAAATGCCAATTCCCTGAGCATTCACTTCCTTCACGGTATAAAAATTTGCAATTCCATTATAAGAAATTAAACAAAACTATGGAGTAAAGAATTAGAAAAAGATTACGGAATATAGAAAAAAATTCTACAAAGAATAGAAGGCCATAAACTTGCAAATAATTAATAATATTAAGGGTTGTACACAAACGCAATTACATACCATTGATTGTGTATATAATATAGCCAATGCAATTGAACGCCCATCAACATCAAAAGGTCCAACCCACATTCGTAAGAAAGTATATCCTGAAAAAAACACACCAAAACAGAATGTTGTGCACTACAAAAGAAAAGGCTTATTTAATTGGCAGATGCAATATTACAAAACAATTTCTATCACCTACGGGGCTCCAACTTTGCCTCCTCCTAAAATATTAAATAGCTTCTAACACGACACAAAACAATTGGCTCCTAATACAAGCCGACCTTAGAAGGTCAAGGAAGCTCAGAAGCTACTTATTCCAAACATGTCTATCATCGTCTCATACAATCCAAATTTATCTAATATAATTCTTGTAAGAATAAGAAATTTAATAAGTATTAAGTTGCAAAAAACATGGCCCTTATCCCCTTATCACGCCTATGAGCAATAGAGACAAAACATCCACAACCAGAGAGATCCAGTTGAAAAAGGAACTTTCCCTTTTCCTTAAAGAAAAAAGATGACTTTCAAAATACCTTCCATCAATGCTTTTCCCATAACTAATCTAGGAGACTAAAAGTCCTTTGACTATGATCCACTAATTCCTTTTATGTCCGATGTTGCGAGCCCAGAGATCTTAGTTTTTTCATGTATGAAAGGCCTATTATCACTTATTTTTTGTTTCACCAATTTCAAATAAAAAAGCAACATAGCATTGCTGAAAACACACAAGAAATTCATGGACTATTACACGATCCACCACATCGTAATGCACCCAACACATTTTTACTAAAGTTGTTTTCTAAATGGAAAACCTAGAATTAACAATTAGGCTATCAAGTTAAGGGGAAAAAAACAAAAGGTTCTCCGCACTTGGAAAGGGGAGATAAGAAAATGTTATTGAATGAAATGTGTTTAGTTAAGTCCATACCCCTTACTATCCTTTAAGTCACACCTATCCTACCAAATTGGACTATCCATACTATAGACATGAAGCATCAAAAAAAAATTGAATAAAACAATCAACAACACCAAAACACATTAGAGGTCCTAGTTTCAAAGCCCACAAAATTATTGGACCCAAACTTCAACCAAAAAATCTAATCGGAATATTTCTTAAAAAATGAAATCGGGAATAATAAATATACCAAAGTGGAACTATTTAGGGATGCATTTCCCAACATATGACAAAATTTATGGAATTCAATAGGGTACCTGGACTACTCAAAGATTGACCAAAAAGTTTTCCATGACGGAGAACATCCCAAACTCGTAGAGTTCCATCAGAATGAAGCACAAACACAACCTTTCGCCTATTAATGTCAGAGACCACTAAATCGCTTACAGACCCTGATAACCTGCTTCTGCAAACCTCAATCAATGAGGAAATTAATTTACACTTGTCATAGGAAAAATTTTTGAAGATTAATTTCAATCATCAATGTTAAATATTTACTAATAGCCTTAGAGGCATAGCTAGAACACAAAGAAACCAAAGATTAGACATATTTCAATACTTTCTTCGTAAATACATAAATTAGCAAGGAGAAATAAAAGTACCTGGACATGAGACCCCACAAGCGACTCAAAGGTGCCTCATCCCGCAATTCATATGTGAAACCTTGAAATTATAGCATGTACATTATAATTGGACGAATAAAGGATGAACATATATCATAACAAAATGCAGGGTGCAGAAGAAGTGGTCCTACCTGGAGCATTTTCGTCAAGCACACCAAGTTTAAAACAACTGACTGATCCATCATTTCTCCCAATAACAATACAACCAGGTGTAGCAGTGACAGCAGTTATATGTGAACACTCAGGGGAGATACTCGTATCAGCATGCAGTATTTCATTGGATGAGAAAATAAAAGAACCGGTGTAAGTAGAGATATTTTTAAGCCGGATAAGGTAAGTTATGCCGGAGATGGACAAGACATACAGCAAATACACATTGCCGTAAGCAGAATTTATCTGTTCACACAAAAAAATTAGAATTCCAAACATACAATGAAAAGTACATCCAGAAACGCACAATAAGAAGCATGAAACGGTGAGATGAAAGGAACTTGAAGAACCTCATTCTTGCAAATATAAGCAAAAGGAGACAGCGCCTCAGGGAAAAAAATCCGTAATCCAACCCTTGGGATGTCTTTATCAGCATTAAGCTCCAATATTTCAATAGTATGTGGCATTCGCTCACAAATACGCCTGATAAAGGCATGATCGTGATATATAAATCCAAACCCCATCAAGCAAATAATTAAACAATGAACAAAAATTTGCTTAAAGGTCAAATGCTAATTACAGCTACTCATTTATTTTCTTTAAACAGTCAGTTTCTCTTTCATAGGGCAACTTGTCAGTTCACACAATTAGGTTCTCTCCTTTTTTATGTAATACACCTAGCTACGCACCTAACAGTGTGCATCATTAGTTTCCGCTTCAACAACATTACCATCAAGTCCTGATTTCTGTAGCTTTTCAATACCAATATTTCAAGCTAAGGACATTCAGCATTCCCAATTCATAAAATATGATACTCCCTCCGAACCAATTTACTTGTCCCATTTGGTTTTTTACACTGTTCATCAATCCCTTTTAATTTGTGTTTTATTCTTAATCCATAAGTTAAAACATAGTCACGTGAGATCTTGTTTGATTCGTCTCAATGCAACGATTATTCTTATCAACTTTTCATAATTTTTATTTAAGAGTTTAAATGTTACCTAAGCAAATGGGAACTAAATTGGTTCGGAGGAGTACTAAACTATCAAATTCAGCAGAAAATCTATCACATTTGTCTTATATGTAAAAATAATTTTTAAATATTATAGAATGGAAGCAAGGAGAGGAAGGAGAAAATACCAAATGAGGTAAGTTGGAGGAGTCCCAATCATAGAGCACGAAGCACAATCTTTAGTAGGGGGAGCAATCGACGGGGAATCAGAAGCACAAGCGTAAGTATCGGGAACAGACGCCTCAATCCACTTGATTGAATCACTTCCAATGAAAGGCACCTCCATTCCCACTTTTGATTTCCTTTCCATCTTCTATTGTGCTAACGAAGTTCCGAAACAATTACCAAATGCCAGATTAAAAAATCTTGGCTTCAAAACCCTAATTTGAAGATAAAAAGTACAAAACCTCAAATTTTCAATGAAATTCAAATCAAGAGTAACGCTTACAAAAATTGATACCTGAGTAAAACTGGAAGTGTGTATATTACTGAGAAAAATCAATAGGGTGAAGAAGACATCAGGAATGCAATTGAATTGGGGAAAGAGATTCGAATAGAGTAAAACTGGAAGTGTGTATACTACAGAGAAAGAGTGTTATAGCGGGTGTAGGGTTTAAGAGAAAAAGAGGAATTGGGGGTTCTAACTTCTACCAAAGCAAACAACCAAATTTTAGTACGGAGTTGGGCGCCATCTATCATTTTATACATATGATACAAAATCATACTCCCTTCGAATCAGTTTAGATGTCACATTTAGGATTTTACGGATTTTAAGGGTTGAGTGAGGTCCATCAAAAAGGTGGTAGTTAGGTATTTTAATTGATTAAATTAATTGTAAAGATGGTAGTTGGGTATTGGGTATTGGGAATTGGAAAAGTGAGGGTATTTAGGTAAAAAAAGGATAGACAAAAAAAGAAAATGGGACAATTGGTATGGTTTTGCCAACTAAGGAAATGGGACATCTAAACTGATTCGGAAGAAATACGATTTATGATGAGACAATCTCTATTAAGTTGATCTAATAAATATTTACAATTTTAAGATAATTACTTGTAGCTTTAAAATGTTTATTTACACTCATAAAATAAAATAATTAATTATAATCTCAAAGGGATTATTTGCAATTTTAAATGATTATTTACTAACCATTAATAATCACTTATAATCATAAAGTGAACACTTATAAGCTTGAACCGGCAAAATATAACATTAAGGGGGTGTTTAGCACAATGGAATGGAACATGTGAGACTTTTAAGTTGAGACTTATAAGATATAAAAGTCTCAATCCTTTGGCACTAGACTTGGAAGAAATAGATGAGAATGAAAGTCTTACTAATTACCACCCTCCCCCAAGATTTAAAGCTTAGAGACTTTCCCCACTTTTTTATACTCATTCCCTATTTCCATTTCCTTAAACCAACAAGGCTTTTGACTTTTTTTGGAATAACATTCCTCCCTTCCCCAAAATTCCATGTGCCAAACGAGTTAGGATCCTCTCTATTACTTAAAATACTTAAAATGTAATGGAGAGTCTATTACTCAATCTAATGGTTATACTTGTTTGATGGAGCTTAAAATAGGAGAGATTTTGACATTTTATTTTTTATTTTAAAATATGTGTCAAAATTCTAGCATGGGTGATAGAGAAAAGTAATGGAAAAGATTCTAATAAATGCTAAACAACCTCTAAAGGATTATATTTTTAGTTTTAATAAAGTGATCACCTTGTATACATCCCTTCACCAATCCCCTCACCCATTCGACCACCACTGCACCACTCCTCCGCCACCCAATGCGGCATCTCCCCACCATCAAACATCCACCCCCTTCATCAACACCAACCACCTATGTTTGATGGGTTTCAATTGAAAGGTTCATCGGGGAAGAGGGGTTTTTATTGGTTAGGTTTGTTAGTGTGTAGATATCATCGCCAACGTGTTACTTTGGTTGGTGTAGATGGTTAGGATGGATGTGGTGGTGGTGGTGCTTGCAAGGGGGCGGATTGGAAATGGGGTTGTTGGGGTGGTGGGGGATATAGAATTTTTATTTTTAAATTTTCAGAAGACCGTCTATGGCATAGACAACACTGTCAGCAGCCCAATCCATTAAACAAATTCAGTTTTCTATTTTTGGAACACAAATTCTTGTTGGACCAGGCATGAAAGATGTCTCTCAGAGAAACGGTCTCTCGGGAGACTAGCTGTTTTTGGAAAGTGTTAGAAAAGAAAAAATAAAAGATGAGTAATTGTTATTCATGCGTGGGAAATTGCCAAATTCTTTATTTTGATTTATGGGTTGGCCTATTTACACCTGTCTATACTATAGACGGTCTATAGCAAGATTTTCTGTTAAATTTTTAGTTATATTTTTCAAAATTTCTATTTTTTGAGAGAGAGTTTAACATGTTTTTAAGACATTTTGTATGTTTCTTCAAAAAAAAAAAAAGACATTTTGTATGTAAGTAGAAAAACACCTATTAGTTGTATCATTCACAAAATCAATTAGATTCATATAATTGCTGGAAAAAAAATCTAAATATTATGTTATTTATGTTAATTTTTCATACTTCAAATAGTAGTTAACTTTACACGTTGCTTTGTTCAAAAAAAAACTTTACAAGTTGCTAAACTTAAAGAAATTAATTCGACTTTTTAACTTAAACTAAGTATTATACTTATGATCTAGATTGCTCATCTGTTTTTATATCGTAGAATTGTAAAATCTTATCGAGATTTCAATAACCATGAACCAACTCACACAAAAGGAGTATATTTGGTATTAAGAGAGGAAAGGGGATGGACAAGAAAGGGTAAAGATAATAATAAGTGTTGTTATTATTAAATGTTGTTTGGTATAAAAAATTAAAAAGTAAGAGTAACAAACAATAGAAATAAGAGGGAAATTAATGGTGGAGCTTGTTATATATTTTGTGAGAATGTGAAGAGAAAGGGTAATTGTTTCCACACCATTTTACGAGGTAATTGTAACACCCCCGGCCCAACGAACTACCGGTGACTACTCATGGAGACTGTAGACTGGCCCTATAGACCAACACAAGTCCTTCCAGCGTACTTTGACTTCACTCGTGTGCACCCGAAAAAACTTCCCAGGAGGTCACCGATCCTAAGATTGCTCCCCACCAAGCACGCTTAACTGTGGAGTTCTTAGCAAATTGGCTCCCATGAAAAGAATATGCACTTTGTAGATATGAGTTGTCTATTAATCCCTTTTCAAGCTAAATCTGAGATATCACAGTAACAATATAATGGTAACCATTACTCTCAAGTAATGGTAACTGATAAAGTTTGAAGGACAAGAGAAAACAAAATTGTATATTTCTTATTAATCATTCACTTAACTTGATACAAGAAATGAATAGCCTTATATATATAGGCAATGAAAGAAAGGTAAATCAAGAAAAGAAGAATACTAACAAACTCCTAATCCTTTCTAACAAACTGTACAACAAATATTAAAAAAACAAAGCCCACTAACTCCTAAGATATAATCCAAATTCAACAAGCTCTTCAATAATTGATCAGCTAGCATGTGTCCTATTATTGCCAACGGGTGTCCTTCTGTTTCTTTGTAGTTGTCTTTAGGTTGCTGAATTGTCTGTCCTTTGTGTGTCATACGTGTTGACAACAGAAGTAGCAACATAGCTACTGTTATTCTCAATATCCCCCCTCAAACTAGGCGTGTCATGAAAAGAAACACCTAGTTTGCTCATCAAATGTCTGAAATGAGCAGAAGGTAAAATTTTTGTTAGTAAATCAGCCAACTGTTCTGTAGTTGGTAAGTAAGACAACTGTAATAGGCCATCTAAAACTTTATCTCGTGTAAAATGGCAATCAACTTCGATGTGTTTAGTCCTATCGTGAAAAACAGGATTCTTAGCTATATAAATTGCGGATTGATTGTCACAAAATAATGTGACAGGTTGGATATTATGCAGACCAAGCTCTTGTAATAATCTTACTACCCAAGTAATTTCAGAAGCAGCATTTGACATTGCACGGTATTCAGCTTCGGAGCTGGATTTAGATACAGTAGGTTGCTTCTTGGATTTCCAACTTATTGGAGATTTGCCCAACATTAGTAGATACCCTGACACAGACCTTCTAGTATCCTTGCATGCCCCCCAGTCAGAATCTGAGTAAGCTTGTAGGGTAAGCTTATTAGAACCTTGCAAAATAATCCCCTGTCAACATGTAGTATGGACATAATTGAGAGTGTGTATTAAAGCTTCCCAATGTGAACTTCTGGGGTTTTGCATATATTGACTTAGACTTTGCACTGTATAAGCAAGGTCAGGTCGAGTATTAGTCAAAAAATTAAGTTTCCCTATGATGCATCTATACAAAGTTGAGTCAGTAAGAGGTTCTCCTGCTTCAGCAGTGAGTTTGAGATGCAAAGGTAAGGGGGTAACAACTCTTTTAAATTTGTTAATTCCTGTGGCTTGCAATAACTCCTTAGTATATTTATGTTGGGTTAATATCATACCCTTCTCATTATAGCTTATTTCAATACCTAAGAAATAATGTAATTGACCAAGGTCTTTGATAGTAAACGTTTCATGTAGATGTCTTTTGAGTCTTTGAATATCTGTGATGTTACTCCCAGTGACTAAGATGTTATCCACATAGACAACTACTATAGTCATATACTTATCCTCTGTTTTGACAAATAATGAGTAGTCATTTTTTGATTGGGTGTAGCCTAAGGTCTTGAGTTCTTCAAGTAACTTGATGTGCCATTGCCTAGAAGCTTGCTTAAGACCATACAAGGATTTTCTAAGCAGACAAACTTCTTTGTTAGGATTGGGAACCCCTTCAGGCATGGTCATATAGACCTCCTCATGTAGGTCTCCATGAAGGAAAGCGTTATTAACGTCTAATTGGTAGATTATCCATTTCCTATAGGCTGCAATGGCTAATATGCATCGTATAGTGGTCATCTTAACCACAGGAGAAAAGGTCTCCTCAAAGTCAATACCGTGTTTTTGGTTATAACCTTTGGCTACTAATCTAGCCTTGAGTCTTTCAAGACTCCCATCTGCATTTAGCTTAGTTTTGAACACCCATCTACTCCCTATGGCTTTCTTTCCTTTGGGGAGAGGGACAATAGTCCATGTGTTATTTTTATTTAAAGCTTCAATTTCATCATTCATGGCTTGCACCCACAAAGGATTTTTACTTGCTTCTTTGTAGGAAGTTGGTTCAACATATTGTAATTGTGAAGAGGCAATTTTGTGATGCACAGAAGATAAAGCACAATAATGAACAATATTGCTTATAGGATTAGAATAGTTGCAAACATAATCCTTCAAGTGTATAGGTTGTTTAGAAATCCTATAAGATTTCCTGACTTCATTTGGTCCTGTTTGATTGATATCAGGAACAAAATGATCAATTGTTGGTATGGAATCTTGTTTGCTATTATCAACATCTTCATGGTCAGATGTATTAATAGCTGGTATGGATTCCTTTGATGGAGGTTCTTCATCACTTGATAAAGGAAGAAAAAATTGTCTTAGAGTTTTAGGATTGTTCAAAAAATGATAAGGAAAAAAATTTTCTTGAAAATATACATCTCTAGAAACAGAAATTGTCTTGTTCTTGAGATTGTAGACCTTGTATCCCTTTTTGCTTTGAACATATCCCAAGAAAATAGAAGGGTCGGCCCTTGGGTCTATCTTGGATCTATCTCTCTTTTGAGTAGATACATAACATAGGCATCCGAATGGTTTAAGCATATCATATTTAGGGACTTTTCCATATAATTTTTCATATGGAGTTTTCTTTTGTAGGACAGTAAGTGGCATTTTATTGATCAAATGTACTGCACACTGAACACAGTCAGACCAAAAGGAAAAGGGAACTTTGGATTGTAGGAATAAGGCCCTAGTAGTTTCTAAAAGGTGCCTTTGCTTCCTCTCCACAACCCCATTTTGTTGGGGAGTTCCTACACAACTTGTTTGTAGGTTAATTCCTTTTTGTTGATAGAAAAGAAGGGTTTCACCCTTAGATAACTCTTTTGCGTTATCCGTTCTTACACATTTAATTTTTTTGTTGAATTGTGTAAGAATATGCTCATAATATTGAGCAAAAGAATGTAAAAAATCAGATTTATTTTTGATTAATATGATCCAGGTATACCTAGTAAAATCATCAACTATAGTGATGAACATAGAACATTTATTTCTAGAAAGGTGTCTCAATGGACCCCATATATCAACATGTATTATTTCAAAGGCTTCTTTAGTCTTAATAGTGCTATTAGCAAATTTACACTTTGTTTGCCTTGCTAAAGGACATATAGTACAGAAGAAGTTTTCTTGAACATTTGTTCCTTTTAAGTCGGGAAACAACAATTGCAGCTTACTAAAGGGTAGATGTCCCAATCTTAGGTGCCACATCTTCATTAGTTGCATAGCTTGTGCATTTGGAGTAGATTCAGTGACAATCTGACATGAAACTCTTGAACTTTCTTTGGTTTCTGTCTTTGCATTGTCTTGAATATAGTATAAAGCATTCTTAGCTTTACCAAGAGGTAAAAGCCTCTTCATCAAAGGCTCCTGCAGGAAGCATTCATTAGTAGAAAAAAAGCATATTACAACCTAAGTCTCTAACCAATTAATGGACTGAAATGAGATTAAACTGGAAGCCAGGCACAAATAAAACATTTCTAAGTTTAATGCCATTGGATAACATCACAGTACCAACATATTTAACTTTGACTTGTCTACCATCAGGGACAGTTATGTAATGTGGTTTGTCAAGGAGATCATAGTAGTCTTGAAATAGAGACAAGTTATGTGATATATGATCTGAGGCTCCACTGTCAAGGATCCAAGAATCAAAATGTTTTGCAAGGAAGCAATGCTTACCTGCGAGATATGCAGAATTAGAAGTAACTTGATCTTTATCATCTTTGTTCAGAAGAGCAATGAGTTGAGTATATTGCTCTTGTGTTAATTTGAAGTCTGTTGAGGATTGCACCTGAGTAGGTGTTTCTTTTGCCACAGCATTTGCCTTAGAGTCATCTTTGTTCCATGTTAAGGGTTTGCGATTAGTAGGGTATCCATGGATCTTCCAACAACGATCCATGGTATGCCCAACAATTTTACAATGGTCACAGAAGGAAGAATTATTTTGTTTCTTATTCTTGTAGTCATTCTTTCCTTTGGCCTTATCAAAATACTTTCTCTTCTCAATTCTGCATGCTATGGCTGAATCTTGTTGATCAATAGAAAGAGTATTGCTGATTTCTTGATGTGTTTGTTCTTGCATCAAGATATTATAAGCTTCTGCTGCTGAAGGCAATTCTTTCATCATCAAAATACCACTCCTAGTGTGCTGATATTTCACATTCAATTTCATAAGGAATTCCATAAGTCTTCTGCGTTCTTGATTCTTTAGAGTCTTCTGAGATAGTCTACATGTACACCCACTACAAGTGCATGTGGGTAATGGATCTAATGCATCCATCTCATCCCAAAGACTTTTAATCTTTGTAAAGAACTCCTCCACAGTCATATCTGCACCTTGGCTAGCCTTGCTTATGGCCTCTTGGACTGTGAAAAGTTGTGCAGATGAGGACTAGCCAAACCTTTGTTCAAGGTTGTCCCAAACTTCCTTAGCCGTCCTGAACCACAAAACACTTTTAGAGATTCTTTCATCCAAAGCATTCAAGAGCCAACCCATGACAACGTCATTAACTCTATCCCAAGCTTTGCCTAGAGCCTCATTAGATTTGGATCTTTTTAATGAACCGTCCACAAATCCCATTTTATTTTTTCCTGAAAGTGCAATAGAGATGGTTCTTTTCCATCCATTAAACCCAACTCCATTAAAGACATTGGAAACAATCTTTAAACCAATATCAGTGGGGTGTAAAAAGAAAGCACTAGATGGATTCATTGTGGGATCAAGATTCTGATTTTTATCCCCCTTGTTGCTCATGATTGTTGGAGAAAAGGAAAGGTAAGTGAATGGCAAGAGGAAAAAAAATATACAGCAATGAAGATCAAACTATAGTGGGGATCAGTGGCTCCGATACCATGATAAAGTTTGAAGGACAAGAGAAAACAAAATTGTATATTTCTTATTATAGTAAGTCTCATGGGAGACGGTCTATTCTGTAGACGGATACCACAAAGTCCAGCCCAACCAAAAATAGCATATTAAAAGTATCAAAATACAAAATTGGGCTGGCCCAATTCAATGGTCTATCCTATAGATCGTCTCTTGTGAGATTTTGTGTTCTTATTAATCATTCACTTAACTTGATACAAGAAATGAATAGCCTTATATATAGGCAATGAAAGAAAGGTAAATCAAGAAAAGAAGAATACTAACAAACTCCTAATCCTTTCTAACAAATTGTACAACAAATATTAAAAAAACAAAGCCCACTAACTCCTAAGATATAATCCTAATTCAACAAGCTCTTCAATAATTGATCGGCTAGCATGTGTCCTATTGTTGCCAACGGGTGTCCTTCTGTTTCTTTGTAGTTGTCTTTAGGTTGCTGAAGTGTCTGTCCTTTGGTGTCGTACGTGTTGACAACAGAAGTAGCAACATAGCTACTGTTATTCTCAATAGTAACAGATATCCAATTTTTATAACAAATAACCAGTAATGGATTGTGTAAATGAAATTCGTTACCTATAGCAAAATTACTAAACCAAACACCCAAAAGTTAATCATAAAGGAAGGAGAAAAATGGAAAGTACATCAACACTAATAAATAATAATTACTTTACAACTCCAATTGCATAGCATAATATATGGATGAAAATCATAAATATAACTATAATAAAATTATTACAAGTTCTAAGTTTAATGCAAGGGCCAAGGGAGGTTTATGGTGTTTATTAAAAATATTACAACAACATGCATTAGCATCTACACCATACCATAATCTTCGAATCATAAATATAACTATAATAAAATTATTACAAGTTCTAAGTTTAATGCAAGGGCCAAGGGAGGTTTATGGTGTTTATTAAAAATATTACAACAACATGCATTAGCATCTACACCATACCATAATCTTCGAATCATAAATATAACTATAATAAAATTATTACAAGTTCTAAGTTTAATGCAAGGGCCAAGGGAGGTTTATGGTGTTTATTAAAAATATTACAACAACATGCATTAGCATCTACACCATACCATAATCTTCGAATCATAAATATAACTATAATAAAATTATTACAAGTTCTAAGTTTAATGCAAGGGCCAAGGGAGGTTTATGGTGTTTATTAAAAATATTACAACAACATGCATTAGCATCTACACCATACCATAATCTTCGAATAGACATACATATAACATTGTCGTAGACATACATACGTACATACATAACATGATAATTAAGCTTAATATTGGACATAAGAAGATTAAGATGAAGAAGGATCAGTTCAAAGTTTGGTGCAACCAGCAATGGAAATGATGGATTCCCTTCTCAATGGGCATCACATATCTTCCACTTCTATATGCTGGTGTTTCTAGACCCTTCTGCACACTTTCACATAACACCACATCTTCTTTCTGCAACCAACCAACACCACATATCAAACATCATACACTTATTAATTAGTGCAAGTATTGTTTTGAAAAACGATTGATCGGGAGGGTTTTAGTCGGATCATGATTCAGGTCGGATTTGAACTAATAAAATGGGTTAAGGCCTAAGGGTTTTCTAAATCAAATTTCTTCTCATTTATTTTATGTTTGAGAATAATGATTTCATTTGGAAATATGGAATTAACTTAAATTTATTGTTTGGCAAATCAAAAATTTTCATATTTGGATTTGAATCAGATTCTATCATTGTTTTTAAAGTAGTTAAAGTTGAAAATTTAAGAATTACTACCAAAACCTTATCATTCTCAAGTTCTTCATTTATGATTTCATAATTGAAATTCATAATTTAAAATGAAGTACTTGTTTCCAAACATTATATTAAATACTTGCAAAACAATATATTTGATTTGTTATAAATATTTATAAATTAATAAAAGGAACCATTATGATGTATTTTAACAAAGAGTTATTAATTCAAAATAAAAATACAATGACGTGGAATTGAAACAGGGACAAACTTAAGAAAACTAGTCAAGAGGATAAGTTTGAATTACGTTTGGGTTTGTCCCGATTTTAATTTTTATATTTTTATATAGATATTTCGGGTCACAGGTAAAAAAATATGAATAATGGGTCAATATTTTCGAGTTATAATCAACTAATTTCCAATCAAATTTTGGCTCAATTTTGAGTTAAGATCAAAACGCAACCGACAAGTCTAGTCTTAACTCTTAAGGGTAAGTCAAAAGTGGTGTCATTACTCAAGGTCTAATAAAATTAAAGATGAAAGTTTTAAATTTATCAATTATTACAAAAAATAAGAAATTTATGCACCTATACATTGTAATGAAATTATGTGTTTTTAATATACATCAATAAAATGTCACAATATATAGACCTAATTTAGCGACATGTTTGTTTTTAACGTACCTGTACGTTGTCGTTGATCTCTATGCTTTTTTCGATGTAAGGTTTGTCATCCTACATTAATGTAAATAAAAATTTAAATCTAAATTGGCCCCAATTAATTAAAAATGTGAAGGAAAAAAAATAGCCAAAATGAAAACTTACCATCATGGATTTATCAAGATAATAGTCCACCACAAGTTTACACTTCCTTGGTCCTAATGGAACAATGTGCATTGTGGTCATCCAAGGGCCATACCTATAACATCACAATTCCATCAAAACTTGTCAATGTCACTCTTCTCATAAGTAGCCAAACCTATCTTTATCAATTCTTCATATAAGTGACTCCACCTATTTATGAAAAGGTAAGTGGGTTTTCATAAAGGAAAATTACTTAAATAATACTCCCTCTTATTTATCCAATGTATCTCATTTGACTTTTTGTCATTTTTTAGATGGTCAAATGAGACCACATATAAAAGAAAAAAGTATAGTGTTTTTAAGTTTTAATAGGGGTAAAGTAGGGTTAGTAGGTGTGACGGTGTGAAAAAATTAAGTTTACTAAGGTTAAATTGGTAAAGTTAACATTCCGAAAATAGAAATTACACATTCAGGGTGACTTGACCAAATAAGGAGACATAAGACACTTAAGGTGAATAGAAGGGAATACAAACTTTCACCAACTTTTCTTATATTAATATTAATTTTTGATTAATCACGAATAATATCAATTTATGGGTGATTGTTGCTAATACAATATATTCCAATATTTGTTTAATCATTAATTTACTTTTATTTTTTTGTCAAATAACCTACTATAAATTATTTTAGGCAAATACCTTTGATATTATTATTACTAATAGCTAATTAAAAGTTTGTATTATTATAGGGACATTAGTAAAAATTTATATTATCCATGTTAAGGAATCAACTCAATTAAAAGCTTAAGTTGGTGGTTGAAATCTCATGATATGTTATATACTCTAACACGCCCCCTCACACGAGAGCCCTTTGGGCTAGAAATGTGGATGCGACGCAGGCCCTCCTCATACCTGGCGCTGAATAGTCCACTTTAATGATGGGTGGTTGAGATTCAAACCAGTATAATTGAGCTGATGGTTGAAGTCCCATGATATATTATATACTCTAACAATTCACAGTAATTTTTCATGTATAATCGAGAAGTAATTGAATGTAGGAATATATTATCACTACCTTTCCACAGCAAAGTTTGGATAAATAAAAGCATAGAATGCTTCTGATCCAAGTCTATTAAACCCATTTGGGTTGTTTGAACTGCTTGCTACTCTTTGAATCACAACTTTCTCCAACAACTGCATTTTTATACAATTACATTATTATATTAATTAACATATTTTAGGGAAAATAATGAAAAAATTGTGAATATCAAAATTAAGTTGATGGTTGAGGCTTCAAGATTATATATTATACAACCTTAGTCTATGATAATTGTTATAGTCACTGTAGCAACTATTATTTGTCAATTGTTCTTTTTTTGCACATGTAAAACATATTTAAGTCAGATTTTTTTTGTTTCATTTCAACTCATATTGGAGTGTTTGGTTCATAGCTTTTTGCTTAGTTTTTTTATTGACTTTTGACATTTGACTTGTTGGTTGATCAAGCAGCCAAAAAACGTGTTTGGTGAATGGCTTTTAAAGCAGTTGAAAAGCTGACTTTTAAACCAAATTGAAAAAATGCTCCAGCTAGTTTTTTTCTAGTTGAATTTTGGCTGATTGACCCACTTTTTCTCTATTAAACAGCTAACAACTAATACTTAAATTTATTAAACATCTCCACAAATAGGTAGCCTTTTCAACTATCTTAAAAAAAACAGCTAACATTTCCAGCTAATCAAACAAGCCAACTAAAAAAGTCAACAGCCAGCAACCAACAGTTAATTGTCAAACACCCCTAATTCATAATGTTAATTTTTAGAATTTTTGATCATATATAATTAACAATATTAAAAATTAATGTGCATCGAATAATGTAAAAAATAAAAGTGTTATAATTATTAAAAATAAAAGAAAATATATAATAAGCATAGACCATCATCAAGTTCATATAATATACAAATTAGAAGTATGCAGATATAAGGAGCTTACATCAGTTTTATAGGTGTCAAAGTCGAGTTCAGCAGCATAGTATTTGTGAGCATAGGGAACATGATATGCACTGTCCAAATAGTTGTCACAAAATATCTACATTCAATCACAATTAGCAAAAATTAATTAGTAATTACTCACTCCATAAATTCGTAGTACTTTTCATTTTATTTCGTCTCTTTAACGTTGTAACATTTTATTTCAAGTAGTGCCTTCACCATTCTCTTTAACACAATTTAGTAATATTCCACTTGAATTTGAGGGGCGATTGAGATTCGAACCTGAGACCTCTTTGTTACTTTGGCTCTGATACCATGTCAAAAAAACAATTCAACCAAAAGCTTAATTTGATGTTTGACGCCCCAAAATATATTATACTCCCTCCTATTCACCTTAAGTGTCTCATTTTCTTATTGGGTCAAGTCATCCTAAATGTCTCATTTCTATTTTGGGTATGTTAACTTTATCAATTTATCCCTATTAAACTTAACTTTTTTACACATTTACTCCTACTAACCCCACTTTATACCTATAAATATTCAAAAACTTTACATTTTTTCTTACACATGTGGTTCCATTTGACCACCTTAAAAATGGTGAAAAGTCAAATGGGACACTTAGGGAGAATAGGAGGGAGTATATTGTAACATTTTTAACTTTACAACATTTCTATTTTAGGTAGTGTAATATAGTGGTCCCTACCAATTTCTTAATATTTTGTATCAATTGTTAGTGTTGCAATCTGTTAGGAACGGAGAATAATTAAATAGAGATTAGAGTGGTAAATAAAATAATAAACCTTCCAATTGGATTCCATGGGGAATTCACTCCTATTAATGAATTGAAGAGAAGGATCAAAAGCATGTTTTTTAACTTCTTCAGCACATGAACCAATCCACTCTTTTCCAACATCTTCAGTTCCTTCAGAGCCTGATCTATCTAAGCTTATTAGAACAAATGGCCCCCATATTGCTACCTTTAGACTTACTAGCCCAAGTTCCTGTCATCAATGCCACCACAACAACATTTATAATATCAGCTCGTCTTCTATGAGACCATCTCACGCAGAAACAACTTCAAAACAAGAATCCAAGTATGAGACACGTCTCACGGTGAGATTGTCTCATACAAATATTTGTGTTATAATATAAATTGTGTCATCAATTGCTAATTTTTGGCCCGGAACTGATATATTTGTTTATGTTCGTAGTCAATTCTAATTTGTCGGGATTAAGACTTTGAAATTACTATTGTTGTTGATAAAAGCACTAATTGCCAATTCGAGACAAACAATTATCTTTTCTATAAAACCAAAATATAAAAAAAGTAATTTTATTATGTTAAAGTGCCTATTTGTACATGTTATTCACATGAGAGTTGTTGCACATTAGAGAAAAAATATACTTCCTAATACTTGCTACATTTTGTCTTTGGACACTATTCATCGTTTAAGCTTATTTTATATATTGCGGCTAATATAGTAATATGTAAGTAATAATATAGTCAAGTGGGATCCTGTTTGAATCGTCTAATCTCATACTTTCATAATATAAACATTTTATAAATTTTAATGTGTATAATTCGACATATAAATAAACAAAAATGTACATTAAATTGCATAAAAAAGTTAAATATAGCAAGTATTATGAAACAGAGGAAATACATTACTTTATGAGTGTCAAACACTTACTTGAGGGTCAAATACTTGATTTTCAGTTTTGGTGGCTTTCATGAGTGATCCATCTAAGCCAAATACCCATCCCTACAACAACCAAATATGTATAAACCAGGTTAGATATATTCAACTTTCAGTAAAACTGTCTCATATACCAACTCAATCACAAGTTTAAGCTGAGAGGCCCACGCCCCCTCACACGAGAATCCATTAGGCTAGAAGTATGGATGCGTATATGCGCTGAACATTCCACTTTAAATGAAGGGTGGTTGAGATTCGAACCTGTGACCTCTTGTCACGTTGGCTCTGATACCATATTAAGAAACCAACTCAACCAAAAACCTAAGCTAATGGTTGGGGACCCAAGATATCTTTTACTCTAACATAAAACATAAAAATTAATTTGCATAAAAAAGTAGGAATAAGTAGAACTCACATGATAAGGGCAGACAAAACAAGATTTCTTGCCAGTTCCACATGCAAGAATTGATGCACGATGAGTACAAACATTGTGGAATGCATGAACTTTCCCTTGACCATCTCGGCATACCAAATATTCAACATTTCCTAGACTGTATTAATGTCACAATTTTTGTTCTTAGATACTTAATTTACCAAAAATATGACTATGTACTTAATAAATAGAGGATTAAATTAAGAAAAAATTACCGTGAATAATACAATTTTTTTGTTAATTTCCACACAATAATACCAACTTTTGATTAACCATAAATAATTAACTTAGGGGTGTTTTTTTATAGTATAATACTAATTTAGTTTATTAACTAATTTATCAAATTTTTTGTCATATAATCTCCTATAGTTTGATTTATAACATATTAGGTATATTATAGGAAAACACACTCTTAAGTTGCTATTATTCTGCATGGTTAATCAAAAGTTCGTATTATTGTAAGGAAATAAGAAAAAAGTTATATTATTCCTGATAATTTTTCCTCATAAACAAACCTTCCGGTGAAATATTGATTAGGCTCCTTTATTTGATCACTATATCCTGTCAACACAAAATCAGTTTTAGCTTCTTATTTTTACCTTTAAAAATACTATCCACAATTTTAACGAAACGTCTCCTTCAATTGGAATTAGATCATGATATTTTTTTAGATATTCAATATTTTCTGCGAATATTTTGTAAATTATAATTTATACTATATTTTATGGTAAAATATAAAAATAAGAAAATACATAAAATAGATCACCATATTATACTTATTACTTCCTCCAATCCTATTTAGATGTATGTCCCATTTGCTTGGGCACGATTATTAAGGGTGGTGTGGGGTTATGCGATTAGACGATTCAAACAAGATCCCACTTGATTATATTTTTTTCTTATACATTAGTCACAATTAGAGGTGTTCAATGGGGCGGGTCGACCCAACGGGTCAAGGGTCGGGTCATATTTAATGGGTCATTAGCGGGTTGGGTCAATAATGGGGCGGGTCATTAACGGGCCTTGGTGTAAAGGGTCGGGCCGGGCCGGATAATTATAAGTATTAATTGCGGAAAAAAATTACCACTTTTTTTTAATATTTTTAAATGATATTATTATATACATAAGTGGGTCGATCCATCGGGCCATAAAGTATAATAAAAATTTTTTTTTATGAACTTTTTAAAAAATGGTCAAATTGGGTCGGATTTAAATGGGCTTGACCCACCCCGACCCGTTTAACATTTGACATGACCCCCGCCCCGACCCGGCCCGTTGAACACCTCTAGTCACAATATATAAAATAAGCTTGAATGATGAATAATATCCAAAACGAAAATGTAGCAAGTGTTTCGAAACGGAGAAATTGCGTGATAAGGTCTTGGATAAAGCTCAAGGAGGATATAGGAAAATATAGGAAAATCCTATAGATTCATGAAAAAGACGAAAAGTCTTTAAAAAATCCTATAGATGTAAATTTAATTAATTGGAATTTCTTTCTAGTGGACCTACAAATATAGGAAAATCTTGTATAGTATTATTATACCTAATCTTGCATATTTTATTCATTGAATCTTGAAATGTTAGTGTTCTTTTCAAGAATTTGCTATTTTACCATTTCATAAAAGTAAAAACAAATTATTATTAGCAGTTTAACTGTTAGTTTGATTAACTTTTACATAATATTATCTTAATTATTACACATATATAAAAACTTAACTTTTTATTAGAATAGCTTCTGATACTATACCGAGGAATTATCTAAGCTAACAAACTGAAATTGATCGTTGGAAGTTAAAAACCCCTTAAACATCCCACAATTTCAGTATTTCCATAGCAAACGCAATTCATTCTTTGTTTGGTATAATTGAGGCATAAATAAGAGAATATTCCAAGGGGACTACTATTTGCATACTTATATAGCTATTCGTCAACATCTAAATTATAATGACACTGGTTTAATTAACGTCATTTGCTACTATACAAATGTATTTATATGCTGCTCAATTTCGGATTGCGACAAATAAAGGGGCAGCAGATAACCAAAAGTTTTTTGTTGTTAGTTAAAGAACCACAACAAATAAAAATTATTATGTGCGAAGAGAATCAAAATAAATAGAAAGGTAAATAGCAGTGTAAAGTTTTTCAACTGAGAGAAAAAAAAAGAGCTTGAAGTGGGTGACTTTTTGCTATTGTTCAATAAAAAACAACAATATGATTTTTTATTTGCTGTTAATGTTTAAAATAGTAGCAAATAATATCATTTGCTGAGAAATTGTCAAAATAGTAGCAATAATTATATTATTTGCTATGTTTGAGATTTAAGTAACAAATAAATAATAGCAAATTAAATTTAGTCTACTAGTGTGATAATTAATGTGAAAATTTTAAAAATATGTGGATAAGATAATAAAAAATATAATGTATATATGAAAATAAAAAAATAAATATATTATCATATCAAAAATAAAAATAGAAAAATTTAATAAGTCGGACAAGAAAAGACAAAGTAATTTCTAAAAAAATCAGTCACGTTATGACTTATATAACCCTTTACTGATACGTCGCTGTGGAAATCACAATCATTATTCACTTTTTTTTAAAGGACACTCACTATTCACTTGGAGTGTCATCCTTTTTTTGAAATGAATACAAATATTATTGAATAATAAATCTAGTTTGATTAAGAGATGATAATTCATAACTTCTCTTTAATTTTTGCCTCTAATAATATCCCACTATTTCACTATATTTGTCCAATTTTATTTTTTTTTGTAAATTCAACTTATTTGTCCACTGTCCTTTTTTGGTATGAAATTTTTTTATCTGAAAACTTATGTTCATACAAGTAAAGACTAAAATATCCTCACTTACACAACTTTAAATACCCTAACTACTACATTAACAATTATTATAATCATTTAAAATACCCCAACTAGGTGGTCTCTATTTCCTACCATACTCTTAATATGCGTGCCTAGAGAAAATAGACAAAATATAATGAATCGTAGGGTGTAATATTTTACTTGTATTATTTATGATTTCAGTCTAGTTATTATTATAAGTCTATACTCCCTTCGTCCTGTATAGTTTAAATGAAAGAGAAAATTAGTGTTTTTTAAGAAAAAAAGGTAGATAATGATAATAAATAAAGATAGAGAATAAGTTGTGTGGTTAAAATTAAAAGAGAGTTAAAATGTATGGATGAGATTAAATGAAAGTGGTGGGCCATAGTCTAAAAATAGAAATAATGCAAATTAAGCGAAAAGGACTAAAATAAAAAATACTGCAAATTAAATGGGACGAGGGAATACTACGTATGGCTATTTTATCATCTTCTCCTTCTATTAGTAATTAAATTGCTAAAAGTCACGTAAACCTCTCTTTTTTAACAAAAATTCTAGTTTGATTTGTTGCCGACCAAAAATATTTTAGGTCAATTTACTATAAATATTTTTCTCCTTTTGGGATTTACTATAATGCAAACTCTTACTTAAATGTTGTAGGCTATTTAATCAAAAAATAAGATCAAAACATTAAAACATGTGGATTATTAGATAATTAAGAGAAATAGAGAATAATTAAGTGTGTGGATTACACAAAGAGAACAAATCTAAAAATAAATATGTCTGATATAAACTTAGTTCATACTAAAATAGTACGCAATATTTCTGATTAATTGCTTTTTTATGGATTATATATTTTCAATCTATGTTATATTAACTCACACTTCTCTGTTCTCAAAAAAAAAAAAAAACTCACACTTCTCAACTTATACTCCTTTGTTTAACACAAGTTATGGTCTTTTTGAGAGATCATCCTTAATGATAAAATATAATAATATTTCTCAAATATTATTTATTCTATAAGTATATTCTTTTGTGATTATTTTTCTCTTATAATTGATTAGTATATTGTGAATATATTAGGCAATATTATATTATGCTAGTTTCCTTTCATGTACCTTGTATACCTTTTTATAGTGAATGAAAAATGAAATAATTGGCAAGGCAAATTATTCTTGATGAGTTAATTATCATTTTTTAGGTTTAATTAAGTTTAATGGGTTGGGCATGAAATTATTCTCTTAAAAATACGAACTCTCAAGAGATCGACTGTTTATTTAACACAATTCTTGTAAGAGACGGTCTCTTTGAGAGACCATCTGTAATTGGATTGGCCCATTAGGAAAAATACAGAGTAAATATAGGCAGTAAGCTTTAATGAATTAAGCCTAATCTTACTATATTGTCTCTTAGTATAGTGTCTCTTTATTTAATTATGGTGAATACTATCTTATTTGGTATATTACAACTTACATGGATGACACTTGGTATATTGTTATAGAAAGAACAAAAGATATTGCTTCATCAATTGACAATTGCCTAATCTCCCAACACGTCATCAATCCTCGTGTATTAACGGCTAAGATCACGCTTATCTTATTTGTTTTTTGTGCTAGACAATTGGATTTTGGTTATTTCCTTTTGGACTGGCTTGTATCATGAGCTTTTTTGTTATTATTTTCTCTTAACTTTTTTATTTGTTTTTGGTTTTAATTGATTAAATTGCAAAAATTTATTTGGTAAATGACTTTTAAGTTATTCAAATTTAAACTATTCATAGTAGTTTCTCATTGATTTTGGCCTAATTTTTCTCTTATAAACAACTATAAACCAACAAATAATTTTTAACATAAATTCCGTAGTAGCTAGCTCAAACAGTCGATTTAAACAACTGATTTACCAACCAATACTCACAACAATACTTTTAAGCTAACATTTCTAGCTTATAAATATTTGCAAAACAAACCCTTATAAGACTTTTAATTTAATTTATTAAATTTTTTAAATAATTTTTACTAATTACTCCCTCCGTTTCTTTTTGATGTTCCTATTTGGGTTTTTCACCAAGATTATGAAAAATGGAATCTTTGGTGGTAGTGGGTATTATTTTAATTATATAGTAGTGGGAAGTAATGATTGTATTGGAAGTATGAGAGAAAAAATAATTGAATAATAGTGTAATGTAATGATTGTATTAGAAGTATGAGAGAGAAAATAATTAAATAGTAGTGTGAAGTAAGCAAAAATGGGGTTTTAAGGGGTAAAAGTGGGATGAAAACTTTCCAAAAATGAAAAGTATTCTAAAGTGGAAAAACTTATAAAACTACCCGTTTTAATAAGATGGAAAAACAAAAAGGAACGAAGGGAGTACATGTTATTATTTTTACATATAATTTTTGCTATTGAACCGATGATTATGTCCTATAGTAAATTTGTAGACTTTCATCTACAGCATGTGACTTATTTATTTGTCAAAATAAATATTCTGTAAATACAAAAAATAATTAATTTTACAATTTCTAATAATAACTTGGAAATTAAAAGTCGAATTTAAATATTCAAATTTCAGGTGTTTTCATCTTTGAATATTATTTTAAGTTTTAAATTTTTAGAGGCATTTTATTCTAAAAATATCAATTTTGAAATATTATATTAAAATCCTAAGTTTATAAAATAAATTTTAAAACTTTATATGAACCAATAAAATGAATCCATATATTCATTTTTACCTCTTAAAATGATCATTAATAGGTTAAATATTTTATTATAAAATACTTAATATTATAATTTTAAGTGATAACGCAAAAGTCAAAAACTTTACAATAGAAAACTTAAAATTTAGAGTTTTAAATTTAACTTTTTTAATTACTCCTAATTTGAGATAACCGAAAAAAGAATATACGATTTAAAATGTAGAGAGAAATATGATTATGAATTATGATGATTCATAACTGGAACTTAGATCAATTATTTGTGCACAAATTTTCAGATGAAACAGTCTTATGATAGATTGTTCTATGATCTATCAGGTTGGTTAAATATATATTTGCAGTCTTAAAATATTAAATATAATTCAAAATAATTACTTTTATAGTCTTAATTACTTTTACGATTTTAAAATAATCTATTTTAAAAATAGATGATTAAACTCATGATAGTACTTAAACAGGTAAACATATAGTCATGTGCATGTCCGATATCAAGAGTCCATAATTGTCCAATAATAGAGATCATATATAATAGGATGGTCCCTCGACCCTCAAATTTTATTTTAATTTTTTTTTTGAATTTCCCTCATATTTTAGTTAATATATGTCAATTAAATTTTTTCATATTGGTCGATACACCAATTTAATTTTTAATAACTTTATTTGTAAGTCATAAAATTTTTCTATAAAATATAATATTACTAAAATATATATCAAGACGACTAAAAACAAAATTCTACTTAACTTCACGAATAATTAAAATTTGCGAATTAAAATTCAGTGTAGTATATTATTGTCAATTTCATTTTCCGGTGTTTATTGTTTATAACATCACCCCCACCTACGTTTAAATTTATCCATACAATGAAAAAAATAATACGATTTTTCAATAATCATAGAAAAAAATTAAAATATATACATATCCATGTATGAAATTTGATATATGTTATTTTACAAAATGTATTTTTAGATAGTAAGACTTTAATTTTAAATGAAGGTGGCGTTGTTTATAGAAAAATTTGCTCAAAATAATTTCAACTATCACTCGTTGGCCAAAAAAACGGACTGCAACAGGTAACTTTTCCATTTTTTTTTCTTTTTTGATTAATAGATGAAGGAGAAGGATTAATTTTAAACAGTTAAGTAAGAAAAAAAGGAAAAAGTGAAAAAGTTACCTGTTCTAGTCGATAACAAAGGGTGGGTATGTTTTCAACAAATTATGAGAATAGTTGGAATTATTAAAAAATAATTGATAGTTGAGATTATTTTTCGCCAACGGATGATAGTTAGGATTATTGTAAGCAATTTTTTCTTGTTTATATTAGGTTTAATAAATCTAACATAATAATTATTATATTAATGAGCACCAAAAAGAAAGAAAGCACTAATTAATTTATAAAATTTTCTAGAATTAATTAATTAAAAAGCAATAATTAAAAAAAAATACCTGCGACTTGCCATCCTTTGTAAAAGATACGGTCAAGTTCATGAGAATAAAGGGAAGGCTCAGTATACCAAGTAGAAGGAGGAGTGAAAGCATCTTGAGCTGCTACTTTTGGATCAAATTCATGAATTATTTTTTTGATATTTGTTGTTGTTGTTGTTATATTATTACTATTTATTGATGGAATCACTGGGGATGCTACTGCTTTTGGGATTATTTTATTGGTTTTATTATTTGTAATTTTATTATTATTTAATGAAGAAGGAATATTAATTTGATCAGAAAATTGATCATTATTTGGGTTTGATGAATTTCTAACTCCACAAAAAGTAGTTGGATAATTTATCAACATTGAAGCTGATGATGCCATCTCACAATACTAATAATAATAATACCACTCTAATTAAACTCTCTTTTTTTCCTTTGTGATTTTGTTCTCCACACTCCCTAACAAGCTCTATGCTCTTCTATTTATATATTTCATGTCACACTACACCACCTTCTTTGCCTCCCTCTTTTTTTTTTTTTTTTTTTTTTTTTTTTTTTTTTTAATAAAAAAAAAACTCTTTCTTATTGTATGTTAAAGTATATAACATTTTTGGGATCAACTATCATTTTAAACTTTTGATTAAGTTGGTTTGTTTATATGGTATCAGAGCTATTGTGATAGGAGGTCATGAGTTCGAATCTCAACAACCCCTTATTTAGGACCTGTGCTATATCCACGCTTCTAGCCCAATAGGTTATTTGGTGAGGAAATGTGGGGCCTCAAGCCCTTGATCATTGAATAAATCTTTTGTTTGAGTTGATTCCTTTACATTTTGCTCAATCTCCTTTCTTATTATTGTAATTAAGTGCCTCATTTTATTTTGGCAATATTCACTAATCGATAATATATAATTTGAACAATAATTCACCATTTTTTAATCTCATCTTTATTTTTTAACTTTATTTTAATTTTATCCGCACAATTTATTATCTCACTTTATTTATAACAAAATATCTTATATATTTTCCCTAAAATACATCAATTTCTAAAAAAGCAAGCAAACTAAATATAACATTGCTTAATTCATCTCTATGTAAATTTTATTAATATTTATTTTTATACTCAAATTAGACGTATTTAGAATTAAAATTGATAATATATAATTATTTTGATGAGATGACTACTTGTAATGGGAAGACTATGGTCTTAATCGAAATTATAATTCTAATAGTCCATAAACTTCGATCACGTATATATAACTATCTGGGTCCTCACGACAATAGTCCAAACTTAATAGTGAAATATGATAAATTCATATTTTCATGAGTTCAATAAATATAAATTAAGTTCGTGAGTCACCTTTATAAGCTCTAAATAATACTCCTATAAATTAGAATATGAATATATACTGTATTTGCTTAGAGTAAACTCGGGTAATTAGATAATCTACTATAGTAGGTTATTTAACAAAAAAGTAAACAGAAAATTAATATAAAATTAGAGAAAAATATTGAAAATTTACATAACAAATTTAAAAATTTAACATTTTCTCTATTTTTTTTCAACATTTTAGTTTAGTTTATCTTTTTTTTTAAATTAAAACTTGCTATAGCAGGTTACCGATTACTCGAGTTTTCTCAAGAGACATACTGCATAAAGTTGGAGTTATTCATAGTAAATCAACATGTGAAATTATCGTAGGAAAATCATAATATAATAGATTATTATAAGGTAATTTTTCTTATTTTAAATCTTGTATCAAAAGTTAGTATTAATCAAACTAGTTGTAAAAAATTTTCACAAGGTATATGTGTAAAGCATATATTTTATTTTTTTTATTTAAAAAACAAAGAAAATTATGGACTTTCAACATAATATATGAACATAATAAGGTAAAGCGCATATGGAACAGAAGATTTGAGGTTCGACCCCTACTGAGCGTAGGTATTAATTGGGGGGTTTTTTGACTGTGCGCATCTCGCTTTACTCTTTCCTTGGGGTACGAGTATGATTTATCCACATTTTTCAAGAAAAAGAAAACCCCTCACTCAGACCCTACCTTATGCGAGATACCGGAAAAGTCCTTTACCATTTAGTTATATGAAAATAATAATTAAATGATATATCCGTCCAATGCTTTCAATTTATGTTTGTTCACGGCATCTCTTCACCACATTCATTGAGGACACTTGTAACATTTTTAGCATTAAATACAACGAGATGGACGACGTTTCTTTTGTCTCTTGTCTTCAACTTTTTGCATTTGTGGACTATGGTGAACCACCTTTTATTTTTTCCTTTTTATTATTCTAAATGTGCTTTTCTTTTTTTTTTTTAAGCACTAATATTTGATTATTTGGCGTTTGACGATTAATTTTTATTTTGAATTATACTTGGTTAAAATTGTTATGTACTTGCTAATTTTTAAAATATCGTATGACTTTTTAATAAAGAATCAGATTTTTTAAAAACTATTGATAATATTTTTTTTTCATTGAATTTTGACATAATTTTTCTCTTATACAAACAACCAACAACCAATAATTAACAACTCATAAATATTTATTTAAAACTTTCTTAACAATAGGTCTAAACAACTAGCATGACAATTAAAACTTTAAACTGGTTAAATCAGTCAACCGTTTCAACTAACAACTACATCTAATTGTTATTTGACAAACATGCCCTTATCTCTGATTGTTAAGTAGTTTATTTTTGTGAGTTTTCTTTATAATAAATAAATTTATTTTTAAATGCGTTCATTTACTTTTATTACTTCTATTATAGGACTACTAGTTTTATTTATTTATTTTAACCAAATATGTAGATGAAGCTTTTATTTTATACAAAAAAAATTAAGCTAATTAATATGGTTTCAATGCCTTATTAAATTCAATAATTCTGAATACATTTGACTGACAAAGACTTGAAATACAAGTGTATCATTGAAACAACCTTAAAAGACGAATGTGAGGCGTGAATGAATATAATTACAATTTTATATATCACTGAAAAATCATAAATATTTGTGTATAGACTTTATTAATTCAGTAAGTCTCCTGAGAGATCGTTTTTTTGAGAGACGTCTCTCTGACCCAGTTTATGAGTGTTTAATTTTTACTTTTATTCTATATTTTCCTTTATGGGCCGACCCAATTAGAGTTGCTCTCTTAAAGATGACCGTCTCTCACAAGAATTTGTGTTATTAAATTCTTTAGAATATATTGTAATTATTCCAACTCTATTAATATTGACAATTTCTTTTATCTTGAATTTTTATTAATTAACATCCTACAATAATTATAGGTTAGACTAATGATTAAGAGCTTTTTTCACTCATATATTATTAAGGTTTCAATTTTCACTACTGACATACTTAGGATTAATATAGCTAACACATCAATTTTTCTTAATTTATTCGTATAGAATAGCTAGTTAACTATGTAGTATCAGATCTTAGTTGGAGCAAGTATGATTTTTTCATATAAGGTGTTGGAACAAATCAAATCTCACTTAGTTTTCGTTTTTTCTCGATCTACCCTGTAATCTATTAACGACTGTATTTTTAGAAATATTAAATCAAAAATAACTCATATCAAAACAAACCATTGATTAGATCATTTTATTGACAAAATCTAGTATTAAATACTTAATTAAGTTACTTTTTTAATTGTTCAATTTTATGAGTGCAGAGAATGCCCAAGAGGTTTTAAGGAATATATCCACAATAGAAATTATCATATTGGTTTATGTTTAAACTTGTCATTAGTTAGATTAGATAATGGAGAATGATTGTATAAACCGGTGCTAATTAGATAATAAAAAGAAACATTACTTTAATATAATACTCCCTTAATTTCTTGGAGTTTATCTCATTTAAAAAAAAAGTTATATATCAAATAGTTAAAGCGGATAAGATAAAATTCACAATATGTAGTAATACATAGAAAAAGACTTAGTCGATCTGGTGACTAAACTACTCAGTACTACTAATAAACAAATAGAATGTGGCGTATTTGTTGTTAATAAGTTGAATTCCACTACTTTTTAATATTAAGAATATACTAATTAATACTACATTTATCTGATAGATAGATATAGCTAAGCTCTCGACACAATATAGGTTAAAAAGAACAGACCCTCTCTTGAGAGACCGTCTATAGTATAGACGTCTTTCAAGAGCCCAACCCATATCTCCCTTTTAACTTACAAAACTAACAATTAGTTTTTTTTTTAATTTATAAATTGGGCCAGCCCCAAAACCTGAGACGTCTATTGTATAGACGGTATCAAGTAAGAATTTGCGTAAAAAGAATAAATTGCGTCAAACATAAGACATGTACTCCAATAGATTAGCACAAGAAGTGTTGGTGTTTGCGTCTACCATACGGGTTATTTTACTATGTTTTAGTTTGCTAAACCATGATGTTGACATTAACCTAAGTCATCATTTATATTCTATATATAATACTATCTAGAAGACTACAAGTATATTAAATTAAAAAGTTCATATACAAAGTATTTTCTTATATTGCGATAACTTATCATGACAACATCATATTCCACATTCTACAATAATACTTATTAGTAACTCCATCTTAAAGCAATAACTCTAAGAGCGTGTTATACTTTTGAAGGTTATTAACTGGAACAGATAACTCAATTCGTTACATATTGTTTGTGTCGATTATAATCGTAAATCGTAATAATGTTGCAATAAATTCCCTTACCTCACTCCCTTTACTCTCTTCATACAACACAAATACTCCCTCCAATTCATTATTAATGTCCCATTTGCTTTTTGCACTTTATCCAATGCATTTATTCAATTATTAATATCTTTAATTATGCATAATTAAAAATTATGGAAAGTTGATATGAAGAATCATTGCATTGAGACGAATCAAACGAGATCTCATTTGACTATGTTTTAACTTATAGATTAATAATAAAATACAAATTAAGAGTAAGAGATGGATAATATCCAAAAAGCAAATGAGATGTTAGTGCTGAATTGAAGGGAGTAATTACAATAACACTTACTAAGTAACTATTACCCTTACCTCTATTCATACATTCCCTTTTCGGTACATTTTAACTTGTCCTACCAAACACCCACTAAGGACAAATAAGGTAAAAGAAATTGGAAATTGAGTAAAAGTGATTTAATTGTATTTTTTTTCAGAAAGTTGAAGGAATATGTGAATGAAAATAAAAAAAAAATATCAAGATTAATATTATTAGACCAATTCATTGAGATAGACTGAAAAAATGAAAGTAACTATTTAAGCTAATAGTAACAGTATCCTAAAATAAAATAATAACGGTGAAAACTAAAAGAAATTGGAATATTTATTCACAACTTCTTACTTGAGACCGTCTATATAATAGACATCTCAAGTTTTGGGGCTGAACCAATTTATAAATAAATAAAAAATAATTGGTGATTTTGTAAGTTAAAAGGGAGATATGGGCTTGACTCTTAAAGAGACATCTATACTATAGACGGTCTCTCAAGAGAGGGTCTATTTATTTGGTGTTAATAATAAAGGGCCAAAGTTTAAAATTAAATGGTTTGTTAAGATGTCTATTTGCTTTTTTCCACTGCTTTTTTTTGTCGTTTTCATTTCTAAGATAGAAAATAAATAAATAAATCTATCAAAGTTTTAAATAATGCATCACGTATTGTATTATTCTCTGAATATGCATGAACCAAAATAATTCTTCTTCAATTTAACGTCATTATTATAGCTATTAAAACTCCAAATTTTATCATTTTACCCTAATCATAATCTTTTTTTCTATCACAACCTCTCAACTATAAAAACTGATTTTCATTTAGTTATAATTTTTCAAATCATAGTTGATTTTTTTAGGGGAAATTGTTGAAAGTAATTTAATATTTTCCTTATTTACTGTGAATAATCTCACCTAATTAATTATAATTTAATAATTTCATCTTTAATATGTATTTGTTCCAATACACCCTGTGGGATAGGGCCATAGGGGAGGGTGGGGTTGTGGTGGTCAGAGGGATGTGATTATGAGTTATGATAGTTTAGATCACTGGTATGCTAGTAGAAAAAACATATCAAAGGATGAATCATTAAAAAAATCCAATAGTAAAAAATTGAATTATTTTAAACAATTTTTTCTTTATTTTATAGTATCAAAAGATGATTATACATTTTCAATCCACGTAAAATAATTTAGTTTAATGATGTAAATTATTTTTAAAAAATTGAAAAAATAGTAAGAATATTTTTGTCTGTTGTAATGCAACGTGTCCAAATGTTGAAAGAAAGAAAAAATATGTAGAAAATTCTAGTAATAATAATAATAAGCAAACACCATTATTATTACATGCGCATCTTCGTTTATAAGGAAAATAAGAAAAGGTCAGGAGGAGTGTGGTGGTGGTTGAGAATTCAGATATTTCATAATTCATATTTCTGTTGTGGGTGACCCATGTGTTTTCAAATTTCAGCCATTGGTCAGTTCTTTTTGTTTTTATTTGATTTTCACAAATTCTCGTTATAGACCGTATATAGTATAGATTGGTATATATGGACCAACTAATTTTGCAAAATAAGTAACTGATTAGTTATCAACCTTATTTTTAAATTTAAATAATTTGATTTTCTTTGTATTTAATTACAGTCGTATATATGTTTATGTGTAAGAATCAAGATTATAAGAGTGAATTATAATTTCTGAATAATGATATTTTGGTCAAAATAAAACATTTTTTATGTATAAACGTAATATATTTTTTATAAATTATTTTAAAAAATTAATTGTCTGGAAAATAACTTTTTCCCCAAAAGCTACCACCTATTTTAAACAAAAAAGTAAAACTTTTTTTCCCTAAAACTAGCTAAAACTAGCTATCTTTTATATAAAAATTAACTCTTTTGTCATTGTTTTTTAGAGGCCGACTTGATGAGTGTAGGTTTCTCTCAAGAGTAGCTAAAAAATATATTATTGACCAGGCATGACCATGGAATAAAAACTCTCCGTTACGTTACCTAACGCCCGTTATATAACATGTTTCAAAGTTGCCGCGACGTTAAATCCCGTTATATAACGGTTCAACAAATTTCACGGTCAAAACGCCGCGTTGACCGTTATATAACGTGTAACGCCCGTTATTTTACCGTTATAATGATATTTCACCGTTACGTTATTTGTAGTTCACGGTTAAAATTTCACTTTTCAATTTTAATAATTATAATAGCTAGTTGCATATTATTGCATAATAATAGTAGTTCAACAACAAAAATGCAATTATAAGTTCAAAATCCCTAATGTGATTTTTTTTAAAAAAAGCACGCCGCATCGGCCGCGATTCGCGTTATTTCTCCGTTATAGCCGTTTTCCGCGACATCGAGACCGTTTCCGCAAATGCATCCGCGACCGTGATTTTTTCCATGGGCATGACCCATAAAGATCTAAAACAACAAATTGAATTTTCCCGATTTACAAATTGTTGTACAAGACAATTTCACTATGAAACGTATTATATAGATAAATTAAATAATTAATACAAATTACAAAACATGAGATATGATTACTGACGGTTTCTCAGAACAAAAGTTATATAGGACTTGAAGCCAATAGGTCCCAAAACAAAATGGTTCAAAATTGAAAAATTGAAAAGAATAAGCTAATTATTAAAAAAAATTCAAAATAAGCTTTGGCAAATTTTAATACCCGAAATAAGCATTTTTGTGTTCGAGCGTAAAATTAGGTATGTTCGTTGTTACTAACAAAGTGCAAAACATGAGATATTAATATATAGACCCTATGGCCTGTCATTTACTAGTACTAGTTTTTTCTAGTTGGTGAAGTTTGTAGGAAATACTTCACATGAAAGATAAAATTACACATCGATAAAATAGTTTGTTGTTGACTTGCATATATAATGAATGGGCTAATCCTTTACTATTATATGGTTTTGGAAAAACAATGAACCTTACCTAGTGTATGCGCAAATCAACGCTCTTAACCCGTAAGTTTGTGGGCCCGAGCCCACGGGTGTCTTGTGTCCACACGAGTAGGCCACGATGAGATTATATGAATTGATTGTTCTTCAGTTGCATTTCAAACATCCAACACCTCCACAGAAACAAGTTTTTCCCTGAATTGATTTCAAAATTTTGGAGCATTAGTTGTTTGCACAAAGTTTTCCATATTTCATTAAACTTGTAAATCTCAGAACACAAATTCTTGTGAGAGACCATCTCTAATTAGATCGGCCCAATATATATTTTTTGAGATATTGTACATAAGTAGGCATTAAAGTATTAATGGACTGGACCTAAGAGACATCTCTCAAAAAGACGGTCTATCAAGAAAAAAAAACAAGGATCTGATGACTTACCAATTCCAACGATCGGATTCGATCTCCAACGTCCTTATTTGCAGAAGGGATGAAGTTGTCTAGGACTTTATACAGTAGACTCCTATTTGCTGAAATTCCAATGAGGGAGCAGAGAACTATAATAAGGATAGCCGGCCACAATGAGTTGGGGGTTATAACTATGTAGACGCCGGTCATAAATGCCACCAAAGTACAGTAAAGCGCTAACATAAGTAGCATCATGCTTCGATCGAACAAGAACAATGACTTATTAGAATCATAGACCATGGACCATATCAGACAAATTAGCACCAACATTGAACAACACATGGCCAATGTATCAGATATCAAAAACACTATAAAAACTGCCTTTGTGGCCAAAACGGCTTCTCCTTTATGATTGAATCCACCTGGTAGAGTGAACCCAGCAGTGAATGTGATGGTGGCTAGTAGAGCTGCCACCACGGATAGAGTGTTTCGCACATCTAACATATTTGTCTTATGTTCAAAGTATGTTGTACTTATCCTCGGATCAAATCCAATACTTCTACACATATGATCCTGAAATGAAACATTTCATGGCTTAGATATATTGAAAGCTCACAGAAAATTGTGACAATTATAGGAGGATATATTATATACTACAATATGCTCTCTCACACGAGGGCCCTTTGGGCTAGAAATGTAAATGCAACATATGTCTTTTTCATACATGGCGCTACATATTCCAATTTAAATGAGTGGTGGTTGAGATTTGAACATGCGACCTCTTGTCGCACTGGCTTTTAATACCATATGAAGGAGTCAACTCAACCAAAAGCTTAAATTAATGGTTCAGGCCCAGGATATATTATATACTTTAACAAGTAATCGTAAAAGGAAAGCATACCCAACTAGGTTGTTCCTTGCACTTTAGGACTAGCAAATCTTTAGCTGTGCTGTTTTTATGATCCTTGATGTTATACCTGATCTTGTCCAAGTTGAGCAATGCTTCAGTTAAAAAAATGTTGTCGTTTTGTATTGCCTTGTGTAAAGGTGTGGCCCCTTGTGAATCCTGGACGTTGATTAGATCCTTCATGTGTGGGATTTGAAGAAACTCTTCATACCCCATTAGATTCCGAAGTTGTATATTATGCAAAGGTGAATTCAAGTATTTGATGCAATGATCACTAAACCTTCCAGGATAATAGTCGATGAAGACACGCACAACCGAGGTATGCCCATTCTTACACGCTTTAACCCAAGCCAAAAGGATCCTTTTCAAGCATTGCTTTTACAATCCATGTAGCACCAAATTCAGATGCTTCATCCAAAGCTGTGTTTCCTCTATTGTCTTTTTGGGTGATGAACTCTGATGCTTGTTGGACTAGCCAGCAACCAAATTCTTTGTCTGCTTTCACATTTAAAACATATAATTAAATATTCTACTTCTATAATTATATTATATACGAAATTCTCATACATAAGAGTTAAAAAACAGACCCGATGACCGGATATTTACTCGACTTGAAACTGAACCCGACTTCAAAATGAATTTAAAATAGTTTAAAAATCAATGTGAACACAAGACCCGATTTTGAATCGACTCAAAACACTTGACCCGAATGAACACCCCTACATAAATTCGAATATTTCCATTGAGTGGATACTAAGAAATGAATATATATGGTAACGTTACCTTGGCAGTATGGAGCAAGATGCAGGATAGTTCGTCCATCATAGGAATTCATAACATATTTGGACCAGCTTTCCTTGTCTAATTTGGTCAATATCTCTTTGGCTACTTGATAACAATTACTTTCTAAAGCGAGAAACAAGGTTCTGTAGCGTGGTTTGTAAAAATCTAGTAGTTCACTAATGGGTTTATCAAGCAAAGACAAGAAATACAATGCAAGCTTTTCACGTTTGTTGCACATAGCCAAATGTAGAGGTCCATCAATGGATACATACTGGTCAAACCATGGCAACATATTGAATGAATAGCTACTCCAACTTGGATTTTCTTCTTTAAAAGCTGCTACAAGGAGTTTTGCTATCTGGTATGCTGCCTGGTGAGTGGACCTTGCAGCATAATGAAGAGGGTTATTATAACTATAATCACACAGGAATGAGTTTGACAAATTGGCTTCTCTTTTTGCACTCCAATTTTTCACTCCGCAAAAGGTATTCAAATGGCCATACTTCACCCATTTTAACCCAAGCATGAAACATTGTAGCTCCATCTTTATCAACTTTTTCAAGTAAATGGGAATGATGACCGAGTAGTCGCTCACAAAAGTCTCCTGCATCATATCATGGCACTTTAAGTTTCTTTTATTTGAACTCACATCGATAAAATAGTGGGTTGTTGACATGCATATATATTCGGTAAGCTAAGCCTCCTACTACCGTATGGTTTTGGAAACAATGAACCTCACCAAGAGCATGTCAACGCTGTTGACCCATGGGTTTGTGGGCCCGAGCCCACGGGTGTCTCGTGTCCACACGAGTGGGCCCCAGTGAGATTAAGTGACGAATTATCACGGGCTAATAATATAAATTAATATGTAACTGATCAAGAATTATGAAATTTTAGCTTACTTTTGCATAAGGGGGCAAGATGCAATGCGTTGACTTGTTGGCAATTAGTAAGAAGTTCTGTCCAGCCTTTATCATCTACTATATCCAGAATCTTTTCTGCAACTTCATGACATCCCTTCTGGATAGCAAAAAGAAGAGCACTCGGAGTTTTTTTAAGTATATTGTTATCTTCTGACAAGATGTACGCTGCATATTGTTGTTTTTTATGAAATATAGCATGAAACAGAGGTGTACATCCTTGTTTATCCTCCATTAGCCATGGAAGCATGTGCTCTGAGATGTTTGGCAATGATATTTGTGATGATGCTACTTCTTGTTTGTAATTTTCTATCAACAGTTTTGCAATTTCAACAACACCTTCCTCATTTGAGGTATCATGTATGGCCAATATATGAAGTGGGTTAAAACCATTTTTTTTATCAGTTGCAAGCAGTGAATCACCAAGATCTTCCTTACATCTGGAATAATATCGGTGCTCTTTAGGAGGCATTCATATGGCCACAACTTATTTTGTTGTGCCCAGTAGTGAAGCACTGATTCCGTTTTGAGAATTTTGCTTTATTAATTTTGGGTCTCTTTTAAGCAATTGCCTACAAATTTCTTCATCTGAAATCAAATCAAATATTTCACATAAATAATTGAATTCCATTAACCAATCTCGTTCATTATTCATGACTTCATATGATTTAACAAAATCAAAATCACCAATAATAATATGTTAGTTTTAACCACGTAAAAAATTACAAAACCAATAAGATGAGCCAGGGTTGTCTCGTTCAGTTTTAGGCCCCAGAGCGAAAGATAAAAAGAGCCTTTAAAAACGTAAGGCATAATAAATTATATAATACTCTTTTTGTTTCGTATTGTTGATATCTTTACTATTTTATGTAAAAAAATCCGAATAACTCACACTCCATTACATAGCAAAAAAACATAAATTATATACTACCTCCTATTCATAGAGAATGAAACAGTTGTTTTTTGACATTATTCACTTATTACTCTTAATTTATATTTTATTCTTAATCTATAGATTAAAACATAGTCAAGTGAGATCTTGTTTAATTCGTCTCAATGTAAAGATTATTAATATTCACTTTTATAATATTTCGTTATGTATAATAAGAGATATTAAGCATTGAATAAGTGCATTGGATAGCGTGAAAAAAAATAAATGTCCCATTCTCTATGAATAGGAAGGAGTATAATTTTTGGCCCTAAAAAATTTGGGGCTTGAGAGAAAACCTGCTTTGCCCTTGCTGATCGCCAACCATGAGATAAGCATAGATAAAGGAAAAAATGTGTTGGGGAAGGGAGGCTATAAGATGAGCATAGGTACCTGATGAGCAATGTGCAACATAATGCAAGTCAGTAAAGCCATCAGCATTTGTACTGCTGAAAGAAAAGGGGGACCTCAACATCTCCAAAGCAAAATTGTTGTGTCCTTTATATACAGCAAGAGAAAGCAGGGTCCACCCATTATTAGTAAGCGAGTTGGAAAGCAACTCCATATCCATTTTCCATATATCCAACGCACATTCCTCGTGACCCATGTAAAGAGCAACATGACAAGGGGTGTCTCCATCAGCATTCCTGCCTAGCCAAGGCTTTTCGTGTTCAGAAAGTAATGATGCTATCTCTTGGTACACTTCTAAAAATAGTTTTACAATCTCATGAATCCCGGTAGAGGCTGCAAAGTGAAGAGGGTTCTCCCTATGTAAAGCGTCTTGTTCAATGAGAAGGAGTTGTATCGTATCAAGGGGTAACACACTGATAGCTTCTCTGATGAATTCTACTTTGTTCGAACGCACAGCAGCGTGCAGAAAGTTCTTTTCTTCCCCTGGTAATGTTAAGTAGTATTCCCTGGGTTTACCGGAAGCTACACAGTTTCTCAAAAACTTGACATCTCCAATTTGTGCTGCACTTATTAGATCTTCTGAAGACATAATTATGATTTGTGGAATTAGACAAATATTGTGATCTTTTATGAAATTACACAAATATAGAGTGATCAAAACTTAAGAAAGAAACAAGGCCTTGGATTTGATGTGATTTGAGCTTGTTGCAGGTCACATAGTTTTCTTTAAACAACTGAATTTGACTAATTGTTATTAAAATCATATATTAGCTGTAATGTGAGTGATCCTATGCTCTTAATAGCATTTAACTAATCATATAGTAGTAGTTTATTTCACCCAATGAAAGTATTAGTATTATAATCTATTCACAATTTAATCAAACTACCCAACTTACTCAATCAATAAACCTTTATCTAATTAGCCTGGCCCTGGGAATGTGTCTTGGCTGTGCAATTATTCACAGCCTGACTAAAGCATACTGGAGTCGTTCCAGCTTCTTAATTCTTTCGAAAGCCCAAACTGAAAACACAGGACAACATTGAGTTCACGTCTAGGATGGTAGTTAGATTTGTATCTGAACCTAATCCAACTTGACCCGAGAAAACAAAACTGACTCCGAGTTTGATAATATAACTCAAATCAACAAGTCTTGTATGAGACCGTCTCACCGTGAGACGAGCCCATACAAGCAGCGCATTAGTAAAAAAAAGATAAAACTAGAATTGTATGAGGCAACAGTTTTTTAAAGAGTTTGGACTGACCCAATTGAGGTCGTCTCATGGTGAAACAGTCTCAATAAAGAATTAATGAACTCAAATATAAATCAAAGTCGGATCGGAAGTAGATCTCAGAAAAAAAAATCCGACTCGGATTTGACTCCGACCGTGTTTCAACTCTATTCGATCCGATATTAACTTTGACTCCAACTTTGTCTCAATATTTAAGTGTAGTTTATTTTATACAAATTTTTATAATTTAAAATTGATAAAGACATAGTATTAATGTGCTTATGCAAAATTTTCTATTCTAAGATTTTACCGCAGTCTAGCCAATTAATAAGAGAGTAGGTCACACGTGGTTGATCAAGTTCAATCTATCAAGTATTACAATTCACAAAAATTGATCACAAATTAGATCAATCAAGTAAAATAATTTTAATCAATGGTCAATAGGATTGACAATCCAATAACATAAGCTAAAACTATCTAGCACATACAAAGCTTTGATTGATAGCTATTTAAACACTATATTATATATAACTGATTGACGAGATAAGTACACATAATAGTCACAGATTACTTAATGAAATATATCTACTCAAAATCCATTCAAACATCCAAAATTCTAAATGTAAAAACCTATGCATGATGAATGACAATTATTTTAACTAGAATTCATTAGATGTCATAATTTCGATTCTGTCAGAGATCTGAGTATTAAAATTTTTATTTTTTTGGAAAAGATACCAATATGGTTGCATATTGCATTTACCTGGAGAAAAACGTCGGTATGAGTTTTGCCTTCATATAATTTAGATTGAGCTTCTACGCCAAGTCCTTGAAGTGTTTCAGCAAATTTTACACTGATAAAAGACAAGTTGAGCTTATTAGCCCATAAAACAACAAACGCAAGGGAAAAATGTATGAATTCCATTCAGTTTATTTTTAAATAAAAACAAATAAATCAGAAAAATAACATATCAGTGCTAATGAAATCAACAAAGGAAACTATTTCTAACCCCATACGGCACACAAACTTCACTGTCATTCCCTAAATTGAGGCAAAAGGTGTATGAACCATTATCCCTAAATTTTCTAGCCCTAAATTTTCTGAACTCTTCAAATAACAGCAGTTTTGTGAGTGAAGAAGACTGAATATTTTGTCACTTCTTGAAAAACTAGTAAATTCTCCAAAGCCTTAAACGAATTAAGCAAAAGTCGCTCACAATTCATTATCAATAACCTAGTTTCCCATTGAATAACAGAAAAGAATCCAAAAATTTGAGTAAAAGAATAGAGAATTGACCTGAATGATTCATGAACATATGGAAGTAGCAGTAATGGAAGCAAAAATTGGGAGAAACATTAGAGCCAACATCATACGCGTCCATTTTCAACCGAAATTAGGTTTGTAGATGAATGAGTGTTTTTTATTTTTTTATTTTTTTTATGAAGCAGCAGTTATGTCGCGCCTTTAATTTCCGAAGCGCAAATCGTTGCTATAGACGTCTATGGCAACGGGTAAATATGAGTCTAACCTATTTTGTAAAATAAGTAACTGATTAGTCATCAACTTTATTTTTAAATTTAAAATCATTGCGCTGGGTTGTTGGGAGAGCCGTCTTTGCCATAGACGGTCTCTCAGAAGACTTTCTAATTTCGAAGTGGAATAAAAAATTAGGAGGTAAGTTGTAACAATAAAAAATTAGGAGGTAACTTATTTATTTCAAACCGTCATTTTGTAAAGACAACTCTAAAAAATTCAGTCCAAATGTATATTTAGAGTTGTAACAATATAAATTTAGAATTTGACTGAGCTTTTGAGAGCCGTCTTTACAAAAGACAGTCTCAAGCAAGAATTTGTGATTGAGAAAATATCTATTAAACCGTGACAAATCACCCTAAGACCCACTTATGTCGACACACCCATGGGCTCGGGCTCACAAACCCACGAGTAATGAATGTTTACTTAGTATTAAATCCAAATGGATAATGTGAGATTTTCCTCACAAATGAAAGATTTAATGTGGGTCAATCTCAATCATATTCAAGAACCAGTAAACCAACTTTAGCTAAGAATAAGATAGCATGTCAAACTTTTTCGGGATGAAACTCATCGAACTTACGTACACTTAATTTTATAACAAATTTATCATAATATCAGATTCGACAATTTTCAATTGAAAATCAAAAAAATCTAAATATTCTATCAACAACAATGTACGCATGTACGGGTTCGAAAAAAATTGCCATTTGCGTTCAAATAGATGAAAAAAATGTTGAAAAATAACCCTGATTTTAATTTAAAAATTATTGAGAAATTATATATATAGCTTGATGAACTACCCTACTAAAATCTGTCGTCGTTTCAAGTTCCGGAAAAGAAAAAGAAAATTCTTGATATCTACTTCCTCCGTTCTGATTTACTTGCTACCATTACATTTGCACAAAAATTAAGAAGTTAATGATGAGCAGTAGGTGGAAAGTTGCTTTTTTGGAATTTTTTAAGATTATTTGATGAAAAATTAAAAAGAAAAATAGGAGTAATTAGATAGAAAGTAGTATAAAAATAGGAGTAGATATAACTTTAAATGATTGGTTTTTTATTAAAAAAAGGAAATGCAGCAAGTAATATAAAATTTCCCAAAATGAAAAATATAGCGAGCATTATGGAACGGAGGAAGTATAAGGATTGGTCAAAAATAATGGTGAAGAAGTGGTTGATAATGGTACGGTGGCAAAAGTTCACCCGACCTGCTAACTCGATCCGAACCTAACCCGAAATAAAACTCGATCCGAACCTAACCCGAAATAAGTGGGTTTGGGTTGAGACGTTTGACTCAATTAATTAAATGGGTCGACCCGACCTGACCTGTTTATTAAATGAGCTAGACTCAGGTCAAAATTTTAAACTTGAAAAAAAACTGTATAACCCATTTAATTAAATGTGTTAATTTCGAGTTAAATCAATAAGTATAAGCTAAACTTTAGTTCATTTAACATTTTTTTATTTTTCACAACAAATACAAAATAAACAAAAAAAACATAAAAATAAAATTAAAGCCTAATGAAATAAGATTTAAACAACATTAAAAACCCTAAAACGAAAACAAAAAAAATTATAAACGGGTTAAGTGGGTCAAAATCAGATCAACCCGATCTGTTGCAAGTTGGGTCAAAGTTGTGATTTTCGACCCAATTAACTAAATGGGTTGAATCTGGATCAATTATTTATATATGACTCGAAGCCGAACCCGATCCAACCTGTTCAAAATAAAAAATGATGATGAAGAACATATGAAGTATAAACCCTACTAAAATCTGTTATCGTTTCAAGTTCCGGAAAGGAAAAAGAAAATTCATGATATGTATAATGAATGGTCAAAAATAATGGTGAAGAAGTGGTTAACAATGGTGAAAAATAATGGTGAAGAACAGGCAATAACCATGATAAAGTAATCAGTAGCAGTTAAATTGAAAAATGTCAACTTGGCGGGTAATCATACTATAATGACAAAGATGTATTCATTGTTTGAAACATTCAAATCAGGCTCCCATACTTCCATTCATCAGAATGGTTAGGTAATAACTAATACTTTATCTATTTATATTGTTTCAACTTGATGTTGATTTAATGATTTTCATATCCCATTTGGTCAAATTTTTATTATTCAAATACCCATTAATTTAATCCCCTTTTCACATTAATTGTTGCTTTTTTTCTCTTGAATAGATCAATTATGTGGATATACAACTGGGTTTTTTTTAATTTTTTGTGGGTCTTTGTTATAATTCTATAATTATGAAATGCCAAACCTAAAAGTAAATGTTTTCTTTAAGTACCCAGTTGGGTGAAGGAGGAAGAAGATTTCAGCTTAGAAATAGTCATTGGTGTAAAACCAAATTCATGGACTTATTTGCATTCCTTTGAGGAAGAGCAATTCTTCATTTTTATAATTTGGTGTGGAACATATATTTCAAGATTTTTCTTAGAGGAAGAAGTATTTGCTTGTTGAAAATAAATCTTGACATTTTTTGTTGCTCATTTTGGTATTTCCAATCAAAAATGAGAGTTTTGGGTTGTGGCCTAAAGGGTCTAAGGATTGGGCTTGTTCTTGCATTCATTTGCTTCCAACTAATAATAATAGCACAAAGTCAAGATGGTAAGTTTTTGTGTTTGTTTGATTTTTTTTAACCTTCATGTAAAACCTCTATATTATTGGTTTTTATGTGTTCACAGGGGGTGTTTGGCAAATTAGCTTAATGAGCAATTTTAGCTTATTTGGATATAAATAGAGGGTTGAGTGGTCAAACCAACTAAAGATAGTGTTTGGTGAATTAGCTAGTTGAAACAGCTTATTGATACGAATAAGCTGTTTTTGAACAAGCTGGCTATAGCAGCGGATTCAAAATCAGCTGGTCAAACCAGTTAATAAAACCAGCTGGTCAAATCAGCCACTATAATCAGCTATCAGCTATTTGCCAAACACCCTCGTAATCTTTTACAAATTTTAGTTCTTCAATTTGGTCTTTTTGGACATCTTTATACACGTATGTTATTGTTGGGGCATGATTAGGTGAAAACAACTAAAGGGGTGAAAATCGAAAATTAGACTGATATATACATGTTTGGGAAAAATGCGTACATATTGTCTTGTTATTGAAATGCCACTGAATATGTCATCGTAATTCGTATGTACACTTTTTAGCAAATGTGTTGTGACCTACATATGTACACCTTTTGAGCTTGTATGTAAACCTGTTTTCAGTTTTCACATGATCCAAATTATATTATTGTTAGTGGTTTCTTTTTGGAACATGTACAATATTGTGTGATGATACTACATACAGGGGAGACCATATGAATATCAAATAGTGTAACATATTATACAGAAAAATGGTTTTTGAGTTGATTCAGTTTGCTTGCAAGAGATTAGCGTTGGACTCAACCTATACTATTATTTAGGATCTCGCCTGACTACCTATACAAGTATAAAACAACATTTCATTACCCAATGCCATTATATGTGACGATGGCATGTACTTGGAGGACTTGTGTTGAATCTTCAAGCTAAACTTTGATTTTGGTTTCGTTTAGAAAAAACCGATCAATAGACATGATGTGTGTTTGGCATTGGATCAACTGTTAGTTTTTAAAATCAGAAGATGGTTGAACATTTCTTTGCATATAAAACTTTATAAATTTTTTTCGAATCTTGGTTTTCGATATCCTAAAGCCTTGTATATTTGTGTAGCTGACGCTTTGAAGGCCCTTACGCAAGGCTGGGGGAATTTGCCACCAAGTTGGACTAGTGGAGACCCTTGTGGTAATAGATGGGAAGGAATCACCTGTACTAATTCTCGTATTATTGCCATGTAAGTCGTGGCCTGTACTTTCCGGACAGAGCTTCTAAACTACCATTTATGTGCGAATAGCCTGATAAGTGTTATGTTTCAGAACGTTGTCAGCTACGGGATTGAGGGGTCAGCTCACCGGGGATATTGCAACTTTATCAGAACTCCAGATTCTGTAAGTTTTCAAATTGTACTTACCTTGTGTTATATGTAATGCTTTCCAACCATGCTCGAACAACACAACAACACGCCTTTAACCAAATGGCGTCAAGTGGTTTCCACCTAGGTGGGGTTTGTAGGAGTCAGATGTACGCAACTATACCCTGAAAAGAAAAAGGTTGTTTCCGATTAATTCGTGCACATGATCAAATATGCATGAAGTGGTGAAAAATCTCGTTGAAGTTATATGACAGTCTTTCCCGATAAATTAAATCATGAATTTTCAGAATTTTTAGTGATTGTTTTTATCTACCCTGGTGTAATTTTTGCAGGGATTTATCATATAATAAAGGGTTAACAGGTTCTCTTCCTCAGAGCATTGGAAGACTTTCAAAGCTTAGAAGATTGTAAGAAACAGATCGAAATCAAAAATTTTCAATCTGTGTGCTGCGTTTTCTTTCTGACTAACATCTTTTCACCTTTATTTTGAATGTGCTAGAATCCTTCTCGGCTGTGGACTTTCAGGAAAAATTCCTGACTCGGTAGGATCACTAGAGCAACTTGTAGACCTGTAAGAATCTCTTGCGTAACTACTAACTACGTTTCTTTTAGTTGTGTTCTATTTTTCCGTTCTGTTATGAATTTCTTCATGCTGCCTTTAAAAATTCTAGCCTTGTCGTTTGACATGAAGCTTATTTTATGCTCGTGATGGCTTAATATGGAATGTTTTCAATTGCAGATCTCTGAATGATAACAATTTTTCCGGAGAAATCCCAGCTTCTATTGGTAACTTGAAAAAACTTTATTGGTTAGATGTTGCTAATAATCAGCTCAGTGGTGGCATTCCCGTTTCAAGTGGAAATACACCCGGACTTGATTTGCTGGTTAATACCAAGCACTTGTACGTATTCTTCATCTATATAAAGGCTATGACTACCGTGTTTATATTTAGTAGTCGTTGAATAATTAGTTCTGATTTTGGGGTACAATTTTCAGTCACTTTGGAATGAATCGATTCTCCGGTACAATCTCCCCTCGTCTTTTTCACTCAAAGATGACTCTGATACATGTGTAAGTGTTGTTTAATGTTGCAAATTGATGCATATTTCTCCCCTGTTCACTACTTCATCGTTGCATTTGTACCAAAAGTTTGCTTAAATTATCAAATTCTGTTTTGTTATCAGTTTCATTATTTGTTTTTATTCAAATGCATCGCTTTTCACTATAGGTTAGATGTTTCGGGTCGGGTTGAAATCGGATTTTGTGTCTATATTGTTTTTTTCATAATTGTAAATCATTTTTGAACACCTTTCCTTTTCACTAATATCAGATATCTAACGTTCTCAGGCTTTTCGACAACAATCAGCTCTCGGGAAGCATCCCTTCCACACTAGGTCTTGTAAGCACATTAGAGGCAGTGTACGTATCACTCAAACCATATTACTTTTTAATTTCTGCGCTTCATTTTGCTAATACATTTTGGTTGTTGTAGTCGTTTTGATCGAAATTCAATGAGCGGGGATCTTCCATCCAATCTCGGCAACCTAACTCATGTTAACGAACTGTAAGAAAATGATGTGTTCATACATGATTTTCATCAACTTCTTTTACCGATACACAAAGAATCTTCCTCTAACAATTTTTCTTGGTTTTATTATTTCAGCTTCCTGTCCAACAATGATCTAACCGGTCCTATACCTGATCTCACCGGGATGAACAGCCTCAACAATTTGTAAGTACATAAAGAATCGAGAATGGCCAATACGGCCTACCAGATTTTCCGTTTAGCCGGTTTCATGCAGAAAAATATTATCATTCTTTAACCACCAATGCTTACTTCTTATTGACCTTTTTATTTACAGGGATTTGAGTAACAACAGTTTCGATGCCGCTGAAGTTCCAAAATGGCTTTCTACATTACAGTCACTGACGACATTGTATGCCCCTTTTCTCTCTCTCAGTTTGTCAACCTGAAATGTTGCACTACTCTTCGAATATAGCGTTAAGATGTCATATTTTTAATATTTCTGGATCAACGATCATGCTTGTTCTGCTTGCTGGAAGAATTCGGCATGCAAAGCAGAATGGTCGTTTCATCTAATCGACTTGTTTTTGTTTTTCAACTAGATGGCGGATGATTTAGACTAGGGGTGTTCAACGGGCCGGACCCCCATTTTAAGTCCTTATCTGGCTCGTTTTTAGAAGGGCTTTGTAAGGGCTGGGCCAAAAAACGGGCTCTATTATAAGCAGGCTATAAAAGGGCTTAATTAGGGTCGGAAGCAGGGCTTTGTAAATAGCATAATTGATGAATAACTTATATATTATAAATGTCAATGCCAATGGAGATTATTAATATTTTTTTCAATGAAATTGTTAAGTGAGGATTTAAATGATTTATAGTAATGAAATGGGCCGGATTGGGCCGGGTCAAACTTTCAAAGACCAGGCCATTTAATGCCCGTATTAAGTTTAAAGGGCCCTTATCCAGCCCAACCCAACCCTTATCCGACCCATTGAACAACCCTAATTTAGACGTACTCTTATCTGGTTATCCCTTGGTATCACATTTTTTCCCTACTTGTTCCTTTGATGTATATCTTAATATGTTAATCATCTCTCTTGGCAGAACAATGGAAGACACACAACTTGACGGAGAGCTTCCACCAGAACTATTTAACATCCCTCAATTACAGAACGTGTAAGTGTCGATCTTGATTATTTAAATGCTATAAATAGATTCCATGAATATGATTTGTGTCCAACTATTTACTGATATGATAATGAAATATATTTTTGATCGTTTACAGGAGATTGAGAAACAACAGGATTAACGGCACCTTTGGACTTAAAGGTAGCTACAGCAGACAATTGCAGACCATTGATCTGCAAAACAATTCCATCTCTCAAGTTACAGTGGGACTTGACTACAATTTCACACTGAAGTAAGCTTTCTAAGTCCATCCTGCATATAGCAAGGCTTGACATTGCTATGTTTTTATCATCCAGAATTTCTGCATTGACAGCCGTTTTGTAAATACATCCCTTATTTCATTAGGGCCAAAAACTCTTAGCTCTTTGATTTTGGATTATGACGGACTATATAAAAATGCTCATTAAATCATGTGCACTTATGTATGATGTTTGCTACCAAGGGTCATTTGGAAACAACCTCTTTGTTATCACTAACAAGGGTAAGGTTGCGTACATACGACCCCCAAAACCCCCCATAGGTGGGAGTAGAGGTGCTCATTGGGGCCATCGGGTTGATTTTGGGTCAGTTGTTTTGGGTTGGCTGAAAATCGGGTATTGTGTCCACAATCCACATTTGTTTTTACATTATTGTAAATCTATTTTTAAGTCGGGTCAGATCGGGTTCGGTTAAAAGGTCTGTTGAATATCGGGTCATTGGTTCTGTTAACGGTATTGGCGTAATGATATGACAACCGTTTTGTTAATGAGTCTCCAGTTCTCACTGTACTTAGCAAAGTGTTCGCCATTTTGTAGGCTAGCCGATAATCCATATTGTCAAGAAGCTGGCGTGTCATCATCTTTCTGCACAAAACAACAGGATCTTGGCTCGTCATATACAACTCCAGTATCGTGTATTCCTCCACGATGTTCTTCTGATCAAATCCCTAGTCCTACCTGCAAATGTGCATATCCATTCACCGGAACTTTGGTATTCAGAGCTCCACCAGCATTTGGGAGCACAAATTTTTTCACGGAACTTCAGCGTGATCTATTGCAAAAACTTAATAATTTTAGATTACCTGTCGAATCGCTCTCTCTTAGTGACGTTTCTGTGGATCAATTTGGTTACCTCAATATGAAACTAGCAGTTTTTCCTGCCGCGCAAGACCATTTCAATAGAACCGGAGTTTTCTCGTTAGCATTTGTGTTCAGCAATCAGACTTACAAGCCACCTAAAGAATATGGTCCATATGTATTTTATGCTAGTACCTACTCACAATTTGGAGGTTAGAGCCCTTATTATCACAAATTCGTTCTGCTTCCGTGCCAAAGATATGCGACCTTTTTATTCATACGAGCCTATTATTTTAATCAAACAGGAACATATCTTTGAGACGAAGGTAGTATAATATGTTACATTATCGATGTTGTTTCCCTTTTACCGATTTTATATCTACCTTTCACATACAGGCGCGCGAAGCAACAGTAAATCACATAAAGGTATTGTTGTTGGTGCTGCCTTAGGAGGTTCCGTTTTATTGCTGCTCTTAGTATGCGCCGGAGGCTATGCATATTACCAAAGGAAGAGAGCGGAAAAGGCGAAGCAGCAGGCTAATCCGTTTGGTAAGTTGTAAAGGCTTTATTTTAGTATGTGAATGACTAATCAAAACAATATGAAGTTTGCTTATTAATGTTCGGCATTGCAGTATCTTGGGATTCATATGGGGCTGGAGGTGATGTTCCTCAGTTAAAAGGAGCCCGGTTTTTCTCGTTGGAAGAATTGCAGAAAAGTACCCACAATTTTTCCGAAGCCAACAACATTGGTTCTGGGGGTTATGGAAAGGTTGAGTTTTATATTGGCTCCAGTTTTAGTTGCTTCAACGCTCACTTTCTTGTGTCATGATTTAATAAAAAGCTCTCACATTGAAAATGTAAATGTAGAAATTTAATGAGACAAATGAGTAATTGATAATGTCATCAATTCTTTGTCACCGTTCTTTTTCTTGACCTTAATTTTTTCTCAAATTCTTGTATGAGACGGTCTCACCGTAAGACGTGCTTCATACATAGAATGAAGGGCCCAACCAATACAAATTATTAGCAAATGGGCTTTTGTTTTGAGATCGTCTCACCAAGAGATGGTCTCTGACAAGAATGTCTCTAAATTTTGAAACTATTTGGAGGAAAATTTTTGAGATAACATAGTACAAATCGGATCCATGTTTGTTATTGTTCTAGTCTTTTACTCCTTTTTTTCGTTTGTCTTTGCAAATTCTTGAGATAATACTCAATTTTTTTTGTGGCTTTTTTCAAGGTTTTAATTCTTTTAAATGTCATGAATTTACAAATACCGGACTAATAAACTTTTTGTGTATTATATCTTCCCTTTTCAGCTAACTGATAGTTTATGATTGAACAACGCTTAAAATATATATTTTCTGTTTCTTTGCAGGTTTACAGAGGAGTTCTTAATGATGGACATATCGTTGCAATCAAAAGATCTCAGCAAGGATCGATGCAGGGTAGTCGAGAGTTCAAAAACGAGGTAGAGCTATTATCAAGGGTTCACCATAAGAATCTTGTGAAACTCGTTGGATTCTGCTTTGACAAAGGCGAGCACACCCTTGTCTATGAATTCATTCCAAATGGTACACTAATGGACAGTCTTTCAGGTACCTTTCCTCGCCCTAAACAATAGCTTCTTGTTGCTTGGATAGTTGGATGCTACCAATTAATGATGTTGTGGGGTCTTATATTATGCGCACTTCTGATTTATGCGAGGTAAAATATATATTTGCTACCAAGGATCAATCGGAAATAACCTTTTTGTTATTTGCTAACAAGAGTAATGTAGCGCACATCCGATCCCTTTAGCCATTTTATAGCTTTGGAGTAATGGAATGTTACAGGGTCTTATTTTATGTGCATGGCTAGACTAGCTAAAGCTCATCTAAATTTGATTGTTAAATGATAGATCGGTACCAATATACAAGGGAACCTTGATTCATAGATCTCAATATTTTGAGTTGTCTCTTAACGATTTATGATTCGTCCATCCAGGGAAGTCCGGGATTCAGTTGGATTGGCTAAAGAGACTGATGGTAACTCTCGGTTCAGCTCGGGGTTTGCAGTATTTGCATGAGCTTGCCGATCCACCAATCATCCATAGGGATATCAAATCAAGCAATATTCTTCTTGATGAACGTCTGAATGCAAAAGTTGCCGATTTTGGCCTCTCCAAGCTGTTTGGCGACACAGATCAAAAGGGTTATGTGACTACTCAAGTTAAAGGGACAATGGTCAGTTTCTAACTCTCGACAATCTGATTTGATTTTTATATGTGGGTTATTTCGGGTCAAGTCGAGTCGAGCCATACTCGGTTTCTTTAATCAGGTTAATGGACAGCTTTAAGTACATGTAATTGACTCAATCCATCTTCAATCTAGTTTTTGAGTTCTAGTTTGATTTTTACATGTGGGTTATTTCGGGTCGAGTCGAGTTGAGTCGGGTCATACTCGGTTTCTTTAATCAGGTCAATTTTGGACAACTCTAGGCACATGTAATCGACTCAATCCATCTTCAATCTAGTTTTTGAGTTTTAGTTTCGTTTGTGGTGCAGGGATACCTAGATCCCGAATACTTCATGACCAATCAGCTAACCGAAAAAAGCGATATATATAGCTTCGGGGTAGTAATGTTGGAACTAATAACCGCAAGAAGACCAATACAAGACGGAAAATACATAGTAAAAGAGATCCGAGAAGCGAAAGATGGTAAGAACGATTTATACAGCCTTCAACGAGTCATGGACCCGATACTACTTTCGAACACGACTTTACTAGTTGGTTTCGAGAAGTACGTAGATTTGGCCCTAAAATGTGTACAAGAGGAAGGAGCGAAGAGGCCTACGATGGGCGAGGTCGTCAAAGAAATAGAGCACATTGTGCAGTTAGCAGGAATCAATCCTAATGCTGATAATTCATCAAGTTATGAAGTATCTAGTGCAGGAAACTATGGTCATCCTTACTCTGATAATTCACTTTTTCAATACAGTGGAAGCATTCCACTTACTAGGCCTGAACTACCTTGAATTATTGCTGAACTATCTTGACTGCGCGTATCTTTCTTTACTCCCTTCTTGGGGATACGAGTATGATTTGTCCGCATCTTTCAAGAAAAAGAATACCCCACTCGGACCCTGCCTTGTGCGGGATACGACCTTTACCTTTATTGATCATGATTTTTATAGGGATATATGAAAATGATATTTGTATAAAATGTATATTAATTCATCCTTGTCCCATTTTTGGAACAATTTTTTTTATTCTTTCTTTTGATTTTTTTTTTCGAGATTTAGGTTTTTGTAGATTTGATTTGATTGATTATGTGAGGAATTGGTTATGGATTAGTGGGTCTTTTGTATTTTTATTTATGTTGAAATTGTTTTTTTAGAATGTTAATAATGGCAATTGAAAATTCTATATGGAATCACTCTAATTGTACATTTTATCTTGAACGCATTTCTTGATGCTATTTGCCAACACAAATCAATGCAGGAATTAATCATAAGATACCGTCTTATGGTGAAATAACCTCAAAATAAGAATTTTATAAACTATAACTTTTTAATATTTGGCTATTTTTAATCCAAATATAAAATATGTTTCGCGGTAAAAATTGCTTCTCAAATTCTTAAAATAATATGCTCACTTATCTATTTCCAATATAGGATAAATCAAACAGAAAATAATAAATACTCTAATACAAAGTAACGGAAAACTATTTCAATTTCAAATTCACATTTTAAGTCCTTTGTCAAACCAAACAATAAAAGAAAATCGCTAAACACCCTTACAAAAATCATATGAAAAGAAATTTTATTTATTTTCAATATTCCTCAAAATCTTCCCACAGTATAAGAAATTGTAATTTAACAAAATTTAACCATATTCTCCTACAAACATATGTACTTCAAATCCTCCTTACTTTTTGTTATCCAAACACGACCATAATTCTATAATCCCTTCCCTTCTTCTTTCTTTCTAGAGAGAATGTTAGTGTGATTAAATAAAAGTAAATACAATTTATCTTGTATAAGATCGCCAAATATAAGAATTTGTAAAGTAAATAGTGTTATGTTTGAAAATGATAATTTCATTTCAATTATAAATTCATAATAAAGGATTTGAGAATAACAAAATTTGAAAAGTGATTCTAAAATTCGTGAATTTGGCTCAAATTTAAATTTGAATATTTTTCATTTGCCAAACACTAAATTTGAGTCAAATTCATATTTTCAAATGAAATCATCATTCTCAAACATATCGTACATGGAAAATCAATTCAATCCTATCTAAACCTATAATAGAAATTTATTTTTAACAAATTTATTTGGAAATTAGGAACAATTGACATTAATTTGAGAAAAAATTAGTAGGAGGAACGAAGTCGAGCAATGGAGAAATGTGAGAAAGTCAATGGCTTATTATCGGAGTAATTGTGTACTTTTTTTCCCTTCTCTTTAATTTTCAGAATTTAAAATTGCTTCACAACAACTATGATTTTTTTATACATAATTTGATTACTTCTTCTAATTATAGATTATTTATAATTATTATTATTATTATTATTCATTTTTCGTGTTTTTTAAGTCAATAGATTATTTGGCATAACTTAGACTAGTTCTTTGTTACATTATTTATTAATATATGTGGGGATTTATTTATATTTTGTGGGATTTTTTTTTAATCTTTGAAACTTGTTGAAGTGCCAATGTGTTACGGTTACCCACATGTGAGTAGACTACTTTTTCTCCTCTTTGTTTGGGTTGTCTAGACCCATTTTCTAAATTCTATCAAAACTGATCTATAAGTTTTCTTCAGAAGTTCTTGCAAGCCGGGTGAATCCAATCTCCGGCCTGTATAGCCGAATCATTTCGTTAAAACCCAATCAATATTGAGCTTTATAATATAGTCATAGTCATCATGTCAGTTTTTCGAACAAATAAGGTTGTGGATAGGGATGGAGCCTGTTGGATCCGCCCCTTGTTTAAGGGTCTGGGTCTTATTTTTTGAGACTTATCAGATCCGGATCGGATGTAGATCTAAAAACTAATTGGAGGGTCTAGGTCCGGATCAAAGATCCGAACCCTAGACCCCCTTTGACCTTACCCAGACTCTTATAAATATTAAATTGTCTATTTCTATTTGTCTTCTACATATGACTCCTGCCCCAACACTTTTTTTTTTTCATATAATCATTGTACACCCATTAAAGCTTAACTAAACTAAAAGACGATAATGAATTGATCAAATTAGAAATGTACTCTCAAAGAGACGGTCAGTATTAAACTAGAAATTTTAATAATTCATAGACAATGACAATAATGGTCCAACATCCAATTCAATTCAAATGCTTACTATGATTTGCTTGGTTGTTTCATTATTCTTATGTTTAGTAATGGATGTTATTTGACTGAGTATATAGTTCAATTGTTTTTGCTGTTCTCAACAACATGTATTATTGCATTTTAAAATTATACAAGTAGTCCATTCTAAGGCCAGTTTGAACAAGGAGTTTTTCAAACTTTGTGTAGATATTTCAGTTCTACTAACTATGAATTTATCAGCATTCTGATACAGTTTACCAAGTTTGTTATTCGAATGGATCGAGTTGGATCAATGCGTGTTAGGATACTAATTTTCTTGCTTTTGATTTGTTTCAGAATTTCTGTCATAAGTTCGGAGACAAATACTGATGATGGTTAGTTTCATCTTCTCCTTTACCTGTTTTTTTAAGAACTTGTATATGAATGTATGTTTTCTAATACTATTTGAATGAATTTCTTTAGTAGTGATTCTTGAATTCATCAAAACTAAATTTTGTACACAATTCATTTTTGCATTTAGTTTTCTTTGCGGCCCGTTTTGTATGAGACCGTTGACCACAAAACAAGAAGCTCATAAGCTAAATGTTTGGGCTACTTAACCTAAGTATGAGACATGTCTCACAGTGAGATCGTCCCATACAAGAATTTGTGTTTTCTTTGTCTAACAAATGAAAGCATCTATGTGACTTGTGATCTCTTAGTGTTAGGGGGTGTTTGGCATGTGGGAATGAGAATTGTGAGATTATAGATTTATAGTTGAGATTTTAGGATGAGACTTGAACTGAGACTTTAAAAATAAATGTCTCATCTCCTTGTTTGACAAATGATAAAAATAAATAAAGAATTAGATAAAAATTGATTATAAAAATTGTCCTTATAACTCTTAGACAAACAAGGGACTTTTTATAACTTTACCCAAAAATCCCATTCCCCAACCTCCGCCAAATACCACCCTCCGCCAAGACTTTTTTATGGGACTTTCCTTTCCTAATATCTCAAGTCTCATTCTTTTTCAATTCCCATTCCCCTTAAACAAACAAGGGACTTTTTATAACTTTACCCAAAAATCTCATTCCCCAACCTCAAATCCCTCTTGCCTTAAATTTAGTTTTCCTATTGAGTGTGTGCTTGACCGTTGATGCACCCATGTCGGGTGTTTGCAATACATTATGATGGGGGTGGGCAACATTCATGTTGCGAATCTAGAAAATTTATTATCTGGGCCAATAAATAAAAATTTATAAATTGACATTGTATAATTAGCTGGAAACGGCTTAATCAAATCACATACTATTTTATTTTTCATGACCTGGGCTATGACCCTCATGCCAGTCCGGGTCTAGATACACACCCCTGTTCATATAGAAAATTGTAGCCTGAAATTGAATTTTACTGCATGTAATGCAGCTGCTGTATTAACTTCCCTAAGGACACTCTGGAAGAATGTCCCACCATCATGGAACGGTTTACTAGATCCTTGTGGCAGTAACTGGGAAGGAATTACCTGTAATGGTTCCCGGGTGATTTCGATGTAAGTTTTTTCTTCCAATCTTGAAGTGTGGATGCGCATATACGCTGAAAATTCCACTTTAAATGAGGGATGATTGAGATTCGAACCCGTGACTTCTTTTCACGTTGGCTCTGATACCATGTCAAGGACCAACTCAACTAAAAACTTAAGCTGATGGTTGAGGCCCAGGATATATTATATACTCTAACATGATTATCCTTGCATCATTTCCTTATTTGCTTTTGAAAGTTGTATTTCAGAACTTTATCGAGCATGGGGCTCGAGGGCAGACTGACAGGCGATATAGGAGGATTAACTGAACTACAAACCCTGTATGTTTGCTCATCTTTTTCCCTGTAGCCGTGTGCCGTGTGCCGTGTGTCGTTCATACTCGAATAGTTACATGACTTATATCATCCGAAAAAGAGTCTAATTCTTCCTTTCTTTTTGTGTAGTGATCTATCTTATAACAAGGGACTGACCGGTACTCTTCCTGAAGCCATTGGATCGTTAACAAAGTTGACGAACTTGTAAGAACTCTCAATGTACATCAAACTTAGAATAGTTTGTGAATTACAATTTTAAAATTTAGCATTTTTGCGAATTACAGCCTCATTGTTTATTTTTTGTGAATTACAACCACCAAAGTATCAAAGTTTACAACTTTAACCAAAAATACTTAACTCCAACCACTTAACCTAAAGTTCCGAGTATGCGTTTTGGCCTGCACCTGCAAACTTTAATACTTTGATGACTGTAATTTGCAAAAAATAAACATTGACGCTGTAATTCGCAAAAGTGCTAAACTTTAAGGCTGTAATTCAAAAATTGTTCAACTATTTATTTGGTCGAAAACATTCAAGTGTTTGCAACAAAGCCTCTTTCTTGTGCTGTGTAGGATCCTGGTTGCCTGCAATTTCATTGGCAAAATTCCAGACGGTATAGGATTTTTGACAGAGCTGAAATTTTTGTAAGAAATTTTAGTTCCTCGCGATGTCGTCCTCACCTTTTTTTTCTTTTCCATTATTCGAAGTAGAAGGTTTGAGATTCGACTCCTACTAGGCGCAAGTATCAATCGGGGTTTTTTTACTGCGAGCATCTCTCTTTACTCCTTTTTGGGGAAACTGATATGATTTGTCCGCATGAAATAAAACCCCACCCGAACCCTGCCTTATGCGGGATACTAAAACTGTCTTTTTTTATTCAAAGTAATAAAAGAAGTCTGCACATTGGTTTCTGCAGATCTTTGAATTCTAATGGTTTTAGTGGGACAATACCAAGATCAATTGGCAAGCTTTCCAAGCTGTATTGGCTTGATCTAGCTGAAAACAAGCTTACTGGAACTATACCCGTCTCTAACGGCACTATACCTGGTCTTGATATGTTGCATCAATGCAAGCACTTGTAAGTTTGATAGCTTTTATTTTAACATAATTTCTGTAGTAACTTTGAACTTTCGACTTATTTACGTGGTAGACAAATTTTTTTAATCCATTTGGAGACCTTGACCTTTCAACTTTTCCACGTGGTAGACAAGAAAAGAAGTTTATTTGTTGACTTTACGCTAGTTTTATCCAATGTAATGACATTTAAAAAAAAAACGGCGTAATCACCTTAATTAACCACATATTTCAAAGTTCATTCGAAAATAAATACTTATTCAACTACTCTTGTGAGAGATCATCTTCCAATGAGACGACCTCAAAACAAGAAGTATACACTCTTATTTTCTCTTTAAGGGTCGCTTGGATTGAGTATAAATATTTAAGGGGTAAAAAAAGTCAAACTAGTGAAATAAAGGTAAGTGGATGTGTAAATGAAGGAATTGAAATACTCGTGAAAGATGTAGAATGAGAGTAAAGTAAAAAAGATGAATAAAAAAGAATGATGATTTCACTAATTTGGAGTAAACTATTCCCCCACTCTCCTCTAGGCTAAATTTATACCCCAATATGAGGGAAATAATAATTGTTTAATCCATTTTCATTACCTTCTAACCAATTCTTCCGCCTTATTAACAATTAAATTCATTTAAACTTCTATCTAATTAACTTTATTTTCTACTTTGACTTTTATTTACCCCTTAAATATTTACACTCAATCTAAGCGACCCCTGTATTAATTGGGCTATTTAGCTCATATATCTGATGCATCTCTCGCAGAGACCGTCTCTCACAACAAATGTGATACTCAATTTAACCAAAAACTTAACATTTTTCTACCACGTGGAAAACTTGAAAGGTCAAGGTCTCTACATGAATTTAAAAAATATTTGTGAAAAAGTGAAAAACTAGATGGAATTTCCCAATTTATTTTGTTTTCGTTGTTAATGTTTTATTGTCTTATACTTGGGGAAATCTTTGATCTCCAGTCACTTTGGAAGAAATCAACTCTCTGGTTCGATCCCCTCAAAGCTTCTCCATGAAAATATGACTTTAATTCACTTGTAAGTACCCTGCAAGAACTAAGATATATTTACTGATTGTGGGTTGTGGCATATATTTGATAACTTCAACAGCTCAATGTTTGGTCATAAGTCTATAAGAATCAATAATTTTAAAAGAATATTCATACGATAGCAACAAATTTTGCGAAATACCAGCACTAACAAATCTTAAAAAAATTCTACAAAATAGCATAGTATTTTAAGAATTTCACAACTTAACGTACAATCTAACGTTTTTTGGACATTAATGTTACGGTAGCTAATATTTCAAAAATACAATGCTATTTTGTGGAATTTTAAGGAAATAAGGTTACTGTATTTTAAGGAAAGAAGATAAGGGTAAAAACAAAACTTCACAACTTAACGTATAATCTAAAGTTTTTTGGGTATTAATGTTACGGCAGCTTAAATTCAAAAAGTATAATGCTATTTTGTGGAATTTTTTTTAAGATTTGCTACCATTGACTTTTTGTAAAAGTTCGTTTTAAATTTTAGATCGTGATTCGTGATTTATCGTTGTCGTTTTTATTATATGATTTATTGTATCACCCCAGTATGCGAGGACGTTTCATGCACCAGGCTGCCCTTTATCGGAATACTCTTAGTTCCTGCCTCCTACAACCTCTGCAATGCAGTAAACTAGGTTCTGAATTAAATTGTTATACAATCCAGATCCAGTAACCCACATAATTGTTCTGTTTGTAGGCTTTTGGATAACAATCAGTTCGAAGGCAGTATCCCGCCAACAATAGGTTTAGTGAAATCGATGGAGGTTTTGTAAGTATCTTGTCGGGTTTTCCTGAAACTCGCAAAAAAATGAAGTTATATGCATCGATAACTTGTTTGTTTATAAAATTTGTTGTTATCAGACGACTGGATTGGAATAAGTTCACCGGGTCTATCCCTTCAAACATCAGCAATCTTACTAACGTCACTGATTTGTAAGTCCGCAAGAATCTGTGCGCTTGGATGATCTGTTTCGACAGTGTGCCAAATTCAGACTTGTTTTTCGTGTTTGTTTTCAGGCTTTTATCCAACAACGAACTGACCGGGACTTTGCCTGACCTCACTGGCATGAACATTACCAGTTACTTGTAAGTTGAGGATTATGTATTTGTCCTTAAAGCTACATATAGTGAGATAGATACTTGACAATCGTCGTTCTTTTGCGTGCAGAGACATGAGCAACAATACTTTTGATCCATCAGATGTTCCGTCATGGTTCACTGCCTTGCCGTCTTTGACTACATTGTATTGTTCTTCCTTACTGAAAACGCATCGAACACCTTTATTCTAAAACTAGTAAAACTCGAATGCATCAAATATCCATCGGTTACTTGAATGCGTGAGCAAATTAAAATCACAATATAAGCAATTTGCATAGCAAGTGTATCAAACTATTCATGTTTTGCACCTAAATAAACTTCATTTTCAGGACATGGTTGTAAGTAGGGGTGTTCAATGGTTCGAGCCTTCTTTTAAGCCCTTATCCGGCCCGTTTTTAGAAGGCTTTTGTAAGGGCCGGGCTGAAAATGAGCCAGAAAACAGGCTCTACTATAATTAAAATGAAATGAGCTATAAAAGGGCTCGATAAAGGCCGGTATGAGGATAATTTAAATATTATAAATGACATTGTCATTGGTGATTATAAATATTTTTTCAATTTAATTATTATAATTGATAATTTTATTGTTATAAGTTGATAAATGGATATTAAAATAATTTTTAATTATAAAAATGGGCCGGGATGGGCCAGGCCAAGCTTTCAAAGCCCGGCCCTAATCTGCCCCATTGAACACTCCTAGTTGCAAGCAACTCATATGATTTCTTCTTGCAGAATCATGGAAGACACTAAACTTCAAGGGGAAGTTCCAGTTGAATTATTTAGCCTCCCTCAGTTACAGAAAGTGTGAGTATTACAAAGCATAATGTAGGGAATTATTTTGACATAATGTAACATAATTCCCAATTAATTCGCATTTTGAGTTCGCGATTCCAAAAGAGACTATAATTCAGGTTTTTTTTTCGCGATTCGCAAGGAGATTAATGAATTATGTGACAGTCGTCTGATACCTATTTTTATCTAAATGAAGGGTATTAAAGAAAAACAAGATCAGTGGCACATTTAATATGGGTACTAAACCTAGTTCACAACTTCGAACAGTTGATATGCAGAACAACAATATCACTTTATACACAGCGGGACAAAAAAACGATATCCAACTAATGTAAGTTTTGTAATTTTCTTCTCAACCTCCCTTTCTATTTACTACTTCCAATTTTACAACTTAAATTTCTCAAAGGCTAAGGCTTGTTTGGTTAGGTGGGTAGTTTTGTCGAGGAATCAATTCTAGTTTTTGGTTGAGTTGGTTTCTTGACATGGTATCAGACACCGTTACAAAAGGTCATGGGTTCGATTTTCAACCACCTATCATTTAAAGTAAATATTTAGCGCTAGGTATGAGAAGAACCTGTGCTGCATCCACACTTCTAGACAAAAGGGCTCTCGTGTGAGAGGGCGTTTTAATATAACATATCCCGTTGCCTCAACCATCAGTTTAAGCTTTTGGTTGAGTTGGTTCCTTGACAAGTTTCTTGCACTTTTGCTCTATAACTGTTAAAAAAAAGGAAAAAGTTTAAGGACTTAGAATCCATGTCATTTTGATTCCTGCTCTTGGACAGCTAGTTATGTCTTAAATTCCATTTGTGGGCACACCAATCTTTCACCAATTACAAAACTTATGACGAGCAAATTCGGTGTGCAATGGAATTTTGTAAATTTGTTACTCTATCCAACCAAACAATGCTTAAAGTCTCAACGCATGCTTGTTACTCGAACTCTTTGTTTTGCTTCATGTACCTGTGTCCAATCCTTGATTCTTGGACTAATGAAACATAATTTGTTAGTTAGTTCGTCTTTTGGATTCGCGATTATGTTAAATGGTTCAAAAATAGTCTAAAACCGACCACAATTTGCTTTTCCGTTTCACTTGCGAATCATGTGACACGGCCTCGTATGACACTTAGACACTTCATTTTAGGCGTAAAATTAAATATTTAGACATATCTAACATTTGGACACGTACCGGTATTCAACCTCAGTACCCGAGTCCAAGTAACACATATGCATACATTAAAATGTGTTGGGAACGAAAACTAATTTCTTAAATATAAACATTCTTTATACATGCAGTCTTTTCGGCAATCCAATTTGTTCGGAAAATGTTTCCGACGAGAAATACTGTGCTCAACCTCAGCAATCCAAAGTCTCATATGCAACGCCGCAAGATTGCACACCAGATGCTTGTGATGCAAACAAAATTTCCAGCCCTAAATGCCAGTGTGCGTATCCATACACCGGAACCCTAGTTTTTAGAGCCCCTAAATTCTCCGATTTGGAAAAATCCTCTTACTATAAAGACATAGAGAACAAACTAATGAAAACCTTCAATTCCGAAAAGGTTCCTGTTGATTCGGTGTCTATCAGTAATATAAGCAGATCTCCATCAAATTATCTTCAAATGACGTTACAGGTGTTTCCTCTGGGTCTAGATCGCTTTAACAGGACAGCAGTATCAGCTGTCGGCTTCATACTTAGTAATCAAACTTTTAAACCACCAGATTACTTTGGTCCGTTCTTTTTCACTGGTAGTGTATATAGAACCTTTGCAGGTAACTCTTATGTTTGATATAAGAACTGTAGTACACATTTTTTTTGTGTTGATTCTTTGTTGACTTTAATTTTATACATTTTAGTGGAATTTATACGTGAACACAAGAAAACATTTAGCATGGCTGCTATCATTGGAATTGCGGTTGGAGGTGCTGCGTTGTTGTTGACACTGTTGTGCGCTGGTGTTTTCTTTTTCTGTCGTAAGAAGAGGGCTGGTAAAACCGGGGAGGCGACGAATAATTTAGGTAATAATGCTGCATTTAGATAAATGTCATGACGGCCCGTTTGGTTAGTAGTGGTAAATGGTTGTAATGAGAATAATTTATATTGTAAAATTTCATCCAAGTTGTATGTCATTCTCATGCTGATGAACCTTTGATCATAATAATGTATTTTTGTTTGTAAATTTCCATTACCATCTAATACCACCTCTCCCAATGGTAATGCACTGGAATGAATTTTATAAAGAAAATGAGATTTTTCGACCAAAATTACACTAGTTTTCATTCTCATTACCACCGTTTATTACCATCTACCAAATGGGCCGTGAATGTATTCCAGAAATATATAATATGTTTCTCAAAAGAAAAGATTCATTATAAGAACAATATTGCACCAAACCTAGACCAATAATCCTTGGATATGACATTATACACGAGCATTGCTCGTTTGAATATCTAGAACTGTGTTATGAGTTGGGACAATGATTACTATACATTGTAGGCCTCACGTCAGCGTCATCGTGGGTGTCTCCTGGGAGTTCTGCTAGCAGTTTGCCTTTGGCAGGTTCAAGGGTGTTTTCACTCGAAGAGATAAAGAAGATGACAAATAATTTCTCAGAACTTAATGTTATTGGTTCTGGGACCTACGGGAAGGTATGTTTATTGCGAATGGATTGTTCGGTCCTTCACATGGCCTTGAATAAATTCACTGTCCCTTTCTTGATGGGACTTGGGGTTTGTTCTTTCTGTATGATCTGATTTGGTCTGATCTGATCTGATTCTCTCTGGTCTGGTCATCTGATCTCGTCTGTTCCTTTGTCCCATTCAACAATCTTGTAGACACTAATGCAATACTTGTATTAAACGTTTTTGAATATACCTTGGTAGGTTTACAGGGGTACACACACAAATGGGCAACTAGTTGCTATTAAAAGAGCAGAAAAAGGTTCATCACAGGGCGACCTTGAGTTCAGAACTGAAATCGAGCTTCTTTCAAGAGTTCATCACAAGAACCTGGTCAGACTTTTTGGTTTCTGTTTGGAGAAAGGAGAACTCATATTGGTCTATGAGTATGTACCAAATGGTACTCTGAAAGATAGTCTATCAGGTACTCATATCTTATTCACCCGTTGTCTACACACAATATCAGCTGCATGTTCTTTTTCCTTCTACCATGTGCTTGTGTACATATAGGAACATCATCACAAATTTTGCGACTGGTTCATAGAGGCGCCTCATGTTCATCTTAAGTCCTCTATTCCAGGTTTGGATAGAATAGGATTACGTTGAACCGAAGTTTGGATCTCTAAATATATGGAGTAACATTTTGTAGTAACTTTTTATTGCCTGTCAACAATTGTTTGATTGTTTGATGTTGTAATAGCATTTTACTTTAGATACTTTACCCATATACCAAATGTTTAGAGTAACTCAATATCTGCTATAATACCGAGAAAATGGGTTAGCCTAGTTGTTGAAGGCTCTCCCTTCTATTCTTGTGATATGGGTTTGATTCTCACTATCTACAGAAAGATCAGTTCCCCCTCCCCCGTCTTGCATGTAGAAAATTATCTTACCCCAAATCAAAAAACTTTACGGAAGTTGACGTTTTAAAGAAAATGAACACAGAATGCAACTAAATTTTAGGGTCTTACTGAATCCTATTGCAATTTGTTTTCAAATGTGTGTTTGATGCAGGAAAGTCAGGAATAAGATTAGATTGGAGAAGGCGAGTCAAGGTAGCTGTTGGTGCAGCAAGAGGTCTGGCTTACTTACATGAACTTGCTAACCCACCCATTATACACAGGGATATCAAATCGAACAACATCCTGCTTGATGAAAACTTGAATGCCAAAGTTTCAGATTTTGGATTATCCAAAACTCTGATTGATGTTGGAAAGGGTCATATTACCACTGAAGTGAAGGGCACAATGGTGGGTATACATTCTTCTGAACTAATTTTCACTCGTTTTAGTTTCAAATTAAAATGGCTTATTAAATCATTCACGCTTCTTGTTATGTGAAGTTTCAACTAATGAAGGGTAAGGTGGCGTATGTCCGACCTTCCAAACCCTGCCTAGGTGAGAGCCACTTGGCATCAGGCAATGGCTTGTTGTCGGGCGTTTGGTATGGTGTTTCACAAAATCCTAGACTTTCCAATTTGGTTGATGTTTGTTACTTTATAAAACCCACATGTGATCCCACATCGGAGAATCAGAGAGAGGTCGACTATCATATATACTTGATGAACTACTCCTAATACCAATTCGTTTTATGATGTAACCTCATCGGGTTTGTGTGCGGTCAACTCTCCTCTGGTGTGGGTCTTGTGTACATGCCAAAATTTATCATATTCTTTTCCCTTGGCCTTTGAACGTATAGGTAACTTTTTGCTTTTGTTCTAGCATATAGGATTTTAAAGCTCCAACTTTTGTGATGCAGGGATACTTGGATCCAGAATATTACATGACCCAAAAGTTAAACGAGAAAAGTGACATATACAGCTTCGGGGTGCTAATGTTAGAGCTCATCACAGGGAAAGCACCTATCGACAGAGGAAGGTACATCGTAAGAGAAGTAAGGAACGCCATTGATAGAGCCGAAGATCTTTATGGCCTTCATGAGTTTTTGGACCCGAGTATTGGTCTAGGAACCTCGTTAAAGGGGTTCGAAAAGTATGTGGATTTAGCTCTCACTTGTGTCGAAGAATCAGGACCGGATCGTCCTGTCATGGGAGAGGTCGTTAAACAACTCGAGGAGATATTACAGATGGCTGGTTTGAATCCCTATAGTGATTCAACGAGTTCTGATACATTTCCTCTAAGGAACTCGAGACATCTTTATGGGGATGAATCTCTTAACAATTACAGTGGACAATTCCCACGTTGATTATCGTTTCGATTGGTTTCGCCAAGACTGTTAAGTTACAAGTGACAAGGGTCATGTAATTATATAGCACAAATTGTTGTATGAGAAGATGTCACCGAGAGACGCGCCTTATACTTGGTTGTATAGCCCATGTAATATATTATAAAAATATGGACTCTTTGTTTAAGATCATCTCACTCAGAGACGGTCTCTTACAAAAGTAGCTGCTCTATATGTAGATGGAATGTGTTACTTGTTATCGCATGTGAAAATTACATAGTTTGGCTTAGATTGATAAAAGTTTGTACACATTATTGGAAATGTTTAGTCTCTTTTGGGTGTTACAAATAGTAAGTTGGTCCACAATTGCTTGTAGTTTGTGTTTTTTTTAAATTATAGGATAGACTGGGGAAAGGAAAGTGTTAAACGAGAATCAAACTCAAATTCTTGTTCAGAGAAGGTACTATTTGATTCAACTGAAACAAGATTCGATTCTCTGTAATTCGTGTTTGAAACACTTTTATAACCAAACTGTTGTGAATATCATAAAATAGTTTTACAACAAAATGACAAGAATGAAGGTATTCAACGCTAATAATTAGAGGTGTTCATTGGGTGGGGCCCGTTAAAAACCCATGACCCGGTCGTTTTTAACGGGCTTGACCCTTTATTTATAAAAGGGGTGGGTCTTTAAAGTTCCATTAAACAAATTCTTTTAGATCCAAAAATCGTAAATTATACATAATTTTTTAATTAGCAATAATCATATTTTTAAATAGATATTTGGTCTCATAAACTTATAAATAGGTCTAACAATGTTTTTTTGGTAAAAAGTTGTCTAAGGATAATTGATAGATTGTGGCTTGAGCCTTGATGTAAAACTATATCCATTTGATTTTGCATTTATCTTTATACAAGGGAGATTGCTACATTTTTAAAAAAAATATAGTAAAAATATAGTCTTTAATTACTATTATTTTTAATTTTTATTTACACAATTTTCTTGTTGATTTCAATAATTTAATTTTTTATCTTTCCAACTAAAGTCCTTTAACATATTATGTGAATCACCTAATTATCATACTCAAAAGACGAAGAGAGTATCCAATAATTATTAACTACTCTAGTTTAAATTGGATTGTCAATTGACCTCTAACTAATTAGTGAGCCCTACTCCTAGCTATTTCAGTCACTTAGCTTAGTGGTTAGCTAGATACATCATTGAAAGGAAGTAGTTAATGTATACATTTAGTAGTACTATGTACTTTATCAAGTCACCAATAAAAGTTGGCAAGTGACCACCAACATGTAACATTCGAATTTTCTCCCGTCCATCATGATTTTGGTTTCGTTTAAGGGGTTGGAAATTCAGGGAATTTCGTACAAGGGATCGGAAATTCAGAGGTTTTACTGAACATGATTTGTATCACTACCTGATTTAAAAAGCTCTTATTTTTAAGTAAAATAATTCTATTCTAGAAAAACAGAGTGAGTATGTTTTGTTATTTACTTGTGATGTTACTCAAATGGTGTTTTGAACTTATCATTAGTTGGAATTAGTTAGTATTAACTATATTTTAAATGTCTAACAAGTCAAGATAATACGAATGAAATTCATATTAGTCATAACTTCTTTTTTCAAAGTTAATTTAGAATTGAGATATTTTGGATTAAGTCTTGCATATTTGAGTTAATTATATTTGGTTCAAATGGGATCTCGAATTAAAACTTTAAATTATGTTTTCTCGAATAAATTTAATGTTCAAATTTTGATGTAGATATCGAGCACGAGTGATTCTCAAGATAGACAATCGTTAGATTCAAACACAAACTCTCTAACTAAAAGCAATCAAATTCTATTTATGTGTAAGTTACGAGTCAACATCAAACTATATTTGAATTGGCTTGTTCAACCCTCTCAAATCTCAAAGTAGACCCTAACCACACCTCGGTGCAACCTTAGACTTTTGTACACCTCAATATTAACCAAATGTTTTATCTCTCTTTGAAAATTTTTCTCGGGCCGAGGGACTCTTTGACCATACTCTTCTCTATGGGTATGAGTTACCGTCGTTCTTCCCTCTCCAAACCCTAATCATAGTTTTCCAATGAGCGGGAGACATTGGGTCTGATGATGATGTTATCCAAATTTTTGAAAATTGAATTGAATGTAATAACTTGACACAAATTAAAAGCAAAAAGGGTATGATAACACATAATGATGATATATGGGGGAGTTAGCTTTAGTGATGAATGAAATGATTACAATTAGGACCATCTTGTGCTTAGAATTATAACAAATGGAAGTTCAAAAGTAAAGATTAGCCACTAATTTGATGACTAGTAAGGATAAACACATAATTAAGACTATAATAATTCAAAAAATTCCACCATAAAATGTTGTTCGTGTACTTTACTCTTAGCATTTCTTCTTTTTTTTTTTTTGTAAAAAAAATATACAATGTAATGATATGATATCATATAGAAACAGATACATGAGCATCAAGTGGACTGCTTTGTGCAATTTTTTTAAGATTTTCAATAATCATCACTAATTTTGTGTTTAGTCGATTCACGAAGAACTTTGGAAGCCATCCTGCTGGATCTAGCTGTTTCATGTCACCCCACACAACACAATATATTCATGTTAATGTTATGATTTAAATTTACTATGAAAAAATTGATATAAAAAATTCGACCCTTTAACCCATCTGTCATGAATAATCCCACTTTGAATTATTTTTTAATAATCCAACCTTTGCACTTAATTTGCTATCAGCAATGCATACTATTAGGGTATGCTGATAACAAACTAGACTCTAGAGACAAATGTTGAATTATTATTAAATAAAAAGTTATGCTACTGCCTACTAGCAAACTAAGGGCAAAGGTTGAATTATTTAAAAATAATCTAAAAGTGGTTTATTTACGGCCAATGGGTAAAATGTTGGATTATTAGTATTAATTTTTCCTTATATTAACAACCCATTTGATAACAAGTCATATATAGTGATAAAAATTCATTACTCTTGTTGATGATAAAACTAACAAAGATGTTACTTTTGACTGACTTATGGTAACAAACATAATGAGAATCATCACATAAATAATAAGTATACATGATTTACTGATTCATTTTATTTAAGTCTATTATAATTCAAGATCAAAAAACTAAAACATTGACCCGACCCCATTGAAATAATGGACATAAATCATGTTAGTGATGAATAAAAATTGATAAAGTTGAACATACATGAGCATGAAACTTTATATGAGATTTTCTTATCAAAATTACGCTAAAATTTCATTACCAATACTACTCCCTCTTATTCAGCTTAGATGTTCCACTTTTTTGACACAATTCATCGAACACTATTGGATTGTAGAGTATCCTTATGTTATAAGTTAAAACATAATTATTTTGTATCTTATTTGATTCAATGTAAATTATATTAATATGCTTTTTATAGATTTTTATTATGCAAAAATTTAAAATTTTTATAATCAAATTAGTATTTTGACAAGTGCACATAACAAAAGTGACACCTATGCTGAGAATAGGAGCGAGTATCTTTTAACACCGTGTACCAAACAAGCCATAAAAGCAAACCACATTGCCGAGTTTTTGAGCTTAAAATTTGAATTGGGCGTAACAATGAAATACTACCTTCGGTCTCTAATTGTTGCTATGTTTACCATAGCCATACTGTTTACTAATTGATTTTATTTGACATACATTTCTATGTGTTTAATGTAAAATATAGTCAAATAAGATTTTGTTTGATTCATCTTAATGTAAGTAATATAAAATTAAAAATTTTAATAATCGTAGAAAACAGAAGTGTAACAACTATTAAAAATCAGAGGAAATATATATACCTGAACAACATAGGTGACCATGCAAGAATGATCATCAAGGTTCTCCACAACCCAGCCAGATTGCAACAATAAACCTCTAATGGCTTTATTTTGCTTAGGATATAATCCAGCAGCTATCTGTTTGGGAAGTGAAGCTACTGCAACAACCAATGTTCCATCATCCATTGTTTCACGTCGTTCATAAACAATGAATTCTCGATTCTTGAACATCGCTCTCGATGCATCACCGTATCTCAACCGTATTATGCTTAGATTTTCATCTAAATCCTTTATGTATCTTGCCTCCACCAAGTCAGGATCCCATTGCTAAGAAAGGGGAGTAATTAAAAAGGTCAATGAGTTAGTTAGTATTCAACTAACAAGAGCACGAGCAGAGCAAAAACACACGATAATTCAACTTTTCACCCATCTGTTGTAAATAATCTCACATTTGGAGCACGAGAAGAGCAAAAAAAAAGATAAGATTTTAGGCCCTATTTATTTTTTGAAAAATTCTGTAAGAGGATCCGATGTTTTTGGCTTTTTCACATGGTAGACAAACATTTTTTTTAATTTGCTTCGTGACCCTAAGCTTTTAACCTTTCCACTTAGGCAAAATGTTACCGTTTTTGTTAAATTTAACTTATTATTAGCCATTATAACAACTTTTTTTTAATCAAAACAGACGTCACGATCACCGTTCTAGACATATTTTTCAAAAAATTGTTCGAAATAAGTACTTACTGAAAAATTAAAAGCTCGGATTCACTATACGGATTAAAAAATTTGTCTACCACGTGGAAATGTCATATTCAGGATTACCACGTGAAATTTACCTTATTTTTAAAACTTTTTTCAAAATATTAGGGACTGATAACAAATCATTAAACTAAAGCAAAAGTGTAAACTAATGTTAATCTATATGCGGTCGGACACCTTACACATGCTCAGAAGTCAGAACTACAGTTGGACAAGAGAAAGCCATAGAAACAAACCTTGGCAGCATCAATTGCATTAGCAACGGAAATGAATTGTTGGGGAGAAACTGATCGAAGTATCCAACGACTACGAAAGATATGGAATGATCCTGAATGACGTTTAGATATTTCCATACCACCATCTAAACTAAGAATTTTCCACCCATCATTACCATTTCCATTCCTGCTCGAATCCGATGCCGATAGAAGCTCTTGTATACAATTCTCGCTTGCATATTGTACGTATCTTCGTAGCGAATCTTCGCTTATAGACCTTGTAGCAACAACAAATATAACATAAACAAACTATTGAATGATCAAATGGGAAACTGGAAAGAATTTAGAGTATATAACATATCCTGGTCATGAGCGTCAACATAAGCTTAAGCTTTTGGTTTAAGTTGGTTCTTTGATATGGTATCAGAGCCAGTGTGACAAAAGACATGTACTAGACCAATGGGCTCGAGGAGACGTGTTAGAGTATATAACATATCATGGGCCCTGAGACCTTAACCATAAGCTTAAGCTTTTGGTTGAGTTGGTTCCTTGACGCAAATATGAACAAGAGAAGTTACCATGAAGTGTTATATGGTGCTGGGCTGCTCATTGTATGATCAAAGAGGAGAGTATTCAGTAGTAAATATTTGAAGTTTAGTTTAACATGATATGAGTGAGTTTAAAAGTTTAAGTTAAAGGAGATGCATAAATACCAAAATAGAAACAAGTGGGGGGATAGGGAAGGTAATGGTGGTGGGGTTGAAGATTAGTTTTTGAGTGGCATCAACTTCTTAGAATATTATTTTTCTTTGAGGTGGGCCTAAATCATTTGATGCACATGCAATTGCCAGGGTCCAAAAGAAAAATTCAGAAAAAAAAAATAATTATATGATTAGATTAGAAACATCACTTGCTCAATTCTGTCGCATACGGCTGATAGCTGATTACGGTGGTTAATTTGTCCAGTTGATTTTTGTTAATTGAATTGATCGATTGATTTTAAATCCACTGCTATAAGCATCTTGTTTAGAAATAGCTTATTCATAATAATAAGTTGTTTCAACCAACTAATTTACCAAACATTACTATTGGATGGTTTGACCACTCTATTTTCTATTTGTGTCAAAATAAGTTAAAATCGCTAATTAAGTTATTTTGTCGAACACCCCTATCTCTCAACACAATTGTAAATCCAAGATACTAGTATATGATGGGTCTAGCAATCATCTCAGGATGTAAAAAAATTGAATCAACTTAGTTGTCATTCTTAAGTCCTATACTCCCTCGGTCTCTATAAGATTACACTTAAATTATTTTGGGTGAAATTTTAGTGGAAAGTAAAATTAGATTGGAGAATAAGACAAAAAACAAATGAATGATAGAAATGAGTGGTTAAGACGGAGAGAAATAATAAGTTTGTGAATAAGATTTAAAGAAAGAAAGTAAGGTCATTGCCAAATAGGAAAAGAGTATAAAATGAATACGACAAACTAAAATGAAAATATGTGCAAATTGAAAGAGACAAAAGAAGGACATATTAATCAATTCAATATTAATTGGGTTGTTACTCAAAGGCAGACCAAGAACTAGATTCCCTTGCTTGACAAACAGAAATAAAGAAAAAAGAAAAGGAAAAAGATTCCTTCTTAGTAAAAGAGCATAAAAAATGAGAAGATATAAGAAGGAAAAGAGCACATGGATTGCTGCTAATATTCAGAACAGAAACATTAGAGGATAAATGCAAAGCCAAAGAAGAGAAGGTGTTAGAAATAAACTCTATCATCATCGTATGTAGTATATCCCGCTCACAGCAAACTATGATTAGGTCTGGGAAGAGAAGAACGACAACAACTCATACCCATAAAGAAGAGTGCGATCAAAGAGTCCCCGGCTTGAGGATGGCCTTCCAAAAGAGAAACCTGAAACTTACAGATAGATCAAATAAAGTACATACAAATAACTAAAAATAAGAGTAGAAATAAACTGAAATCATTCATATAATTAAATGATAGGAGAGGCTAAGGACCTCACTCAAGGATCAAATGTGAAGTTTAGATGAGTGTTTATGTTGTGTCAAAGTTTAGGAACAAAATAATAATGCAAGTAATAAGAATGGCTAAAATAAACTAAATAATCAAGACAAGGATTTAAGGTGGTTCACCAATTTGGCTACATCCACCATCTAGCCTAGGATTATATTAATGTGTTCTATAGGAGAAATACAAACTTGATAGGAATTACAATGGAGGTTGTGTGTAATGGAAGAGAGGAGCTAATAGGGTAGAAAACTAAGCAAGAATAATAATTCTAATAATGAGACTTGGGGCAAGTATTATGAGCCTAAGATACTAGTATTTATAGGATAGTAAGTGGGAAATTAAAGGGGCAGCAGCTGTGCACTTGGTATGCCACGACACACAAAACAGCAAAATAAGGCAGTAGGCATTAGAAACTTCGCTCGACCATGAGGCTCGGTCGAGTGGGGGTCGAGCCAAGCACAGGACAGCTTCTGTTTTGCTTTTTCCATGTGTCCCTTTGGTCCCCTATACTCCTTACACTTAGTACTTTGTACTACCTCTTAAATGGTAGTCTTGGAGCCCAAGACATACACCACAAAGCCTTCATAAATCCATGTTTCCACTACTCTTAGTACATTGTACTAATGTACTAGCTTGATTCTCAAACACCCAATCATAAGAGTGTACTTTGTGTCCTCTTCCTCTTATATTAACTAATGTGATTAATTAATTTAATCTTGTTTGATTACTTGGTAACACAAGTCACCAATAATCCTAACAATCTCCACCTTGACTTGTGTTTACCAAGTCACAAAACATCACCTTCAAGATTCAATCCAAAAACACCCAAAAACATCTCTAGCTAGAAACATACTCAAAAACCAAAAATAAACATGTGCACAAAATTAACAAAAGCACATGTACTACAAATGCTCTCTAAGAGCTTACAACAAAAAAGTATGAATTAAATACCAACCAAGTCCACACAACCTATGGACTTGTTAAAAGACATTGGAATTACATTCTTATCATCATGAGAAGTATCATCATCATCATTGAGCTTGGTTGAGGTAGTAGCATCTTGAACCGAACTAACTAAGGTTGTGCCAAGTAGCTTGTACAAGCCATCATCATCAATGGACCCTTTTAAGAACACTTTATGGCCCTTAACAACCTTCATAACTCCACCTTCACCAATGCATACATAACCTTCTCTATCAAAAGTAACAAGGGAAATTAAGTGCCTATTCATGCTTGGAACATGGAGGACCCCGGATAATGTTCTTACAACACCATTAAACATAATGACTCTAACATCACCCATACCAACTATCGGACAATTGGCCTCATTGCCCATAGTGACACTTCTTCCTTCAACCTTTTGATAAGTTGAGAAGAAGCTAGAATTAGAAGTCATATGGTTAGAACAACCCGTATCCAAAACCCAAGAATCACCACCCTTGTACTCACTAGTGACAATAAGAGCACCAACATCATAAACTTCTTCAACAAAACTAGCCTCGGCGGAGCTAGCTCCTTTGGACTTGCAATCATCCGATTGTTTGGATTTTAACTTCCAACAATCCTTTTTAAGATGACCTTTCTTCCTACAATAATTGCAAGTCATACCTCTTTTGTTCCTACTTGACTCATTTACAAACAAAGCATCATTATTAGACTCTTTGGACAACTTTTGTGCAAATTGAGAATCCATAAGGTCTTTTTGTGTCAAAGCCTTTCTAACATCCTCACTACACAATGTGTCTCTACCATATAATAAAGTCTCTCTAAAGTGCTTAAAAGAAGGTGGTAGTGAACATAATAAGAGAATGGCCAAGTCTTCATCATCAAATGAAACATCAATGTTTTGTAAATCCAAAACAATAGAGTAGAACTCATCAAGATGAGGTTTCATAGGCTTACCTTCTTGCAACCGGAGATCATATAATCTACTCTTCAAGAGTAATCGATTGGTAACACTCTTGGCCATATAGAGTGATTCTAACTTCTCCCAAATCCCCTTTGATGTTACCTCCTTTACAACTTCCCTCAAAACTTCATTGGAGAGGCAAAGTTGTATGGCGGATAAAGCTTTTGCATCCATCTCTTCCCACTTAGCCTCACTAAGACCAATGGGCTTCCTCTCATCACCTTCAAGTGCCTTATGAACACCATTTTGAATTAAAATAGCCTTCATCTTAACTTGCCATAAACTGAAATTTGTGTTCCTATCAAACTTCTCAATATCTAACTTCATTGTTGACATTTTGGACTTCAAATGACCACCACTAACACCTCAAGTAACCCCAAATAAACCCTTGGCTCTGATACCAATTGATAGGAGAGGCTAAGGACCTCACTCAAGGATCAAATGTGAAGTTTAGATGAGTGTTTATGTTGTGTCAAAGTTTAGGAACAAAATAATAATGCAAGTAATAAGAATGGCTAAAATAAACTAAATAATCAAGACAAGGATTTAAGGTGGTTCACCAATTTGGCTACATCCACCATCTAGCCTAGGATTATATTAATGTGTTCTATAGGAGAAATACAAACTTGATAGGAATTACAATGGAGGTTGTGTGTAATGGAAGAGAGGAGCTAATAGGGTAGAAAACTAAGCAAGAATAATAATTCTAATAATGAGACTTGGGGCAAGTATTATGAGCCTAAGATACTAGTATTTATAGGATAGTAAGTGGGAAATTAAAGGGGCAGCAGCTGTGCACTTGGTATGCCACGACACACAAAACAGCAAAATAAGGCAGTAGGCATTAGAAACTTCGCTCGACCATGAGGCTCGGTCGAGTGGGGGTCGAGCCAAGCACAGGACAGCTTCTGTTTTGCTTTTTCCATGTGTCCCTTTGGTCCCCTATACTCCTTACACTTAGTACTTTGTACTACCTCTTAAATGGTAGTCTTGGAGCCCAAGACATACACCACAAAGCCTTCATAAATCCATGTTTCCACTACTCTTAGTACATTGTACTAATGTACTAGCTTGATTCTCAAACACCCAATCATAAGAGTGTACTTTGTGTCCTCTTCCTCTTATATTAACTAATGTGATTAATTAATTTAATCTTGTTTGATTACTTGGTAACACAAGTCACCAATAATCCTAACATTAAAAAATGACAGTAGTAGTATAAGTTAAACTCTTAAGCTAAGTTTGTTTGTACAAAGATGACAAAAGACCCAACAAAAGAAACCATCAAAAGGTCCCAAAATCACGTGCCAAAGCTTGGAAATCAAAAAAGGACAGACAGAAACAGGCAATCTATCCCTTTGTAAGGCCTTGTTAGTTGTTAATTGTTAATCACTAATCAGTACCATGTACTTTCACATATCATCATCCTTAACCTTATTTTCTGCTCTCTGATTGAATTTCATGTCTGTTATACACAAGGACGCCATTAAGATTTCGAGGTTTTGGACTATCTGTGTCCCGATTCACATCCCCTTACAGGTATTTCATGTGCAAGGTCCTATCTTTTACTGCAACTCCTCATCCGATTAGCGGAACAAGCCATCACATTGGGAATATTTGGCGAAATAGCTTATTGGGCAATTTTAGCTTATTTTGATACAGATAGAAGGTTGAGAGGTCAAACCAACTAATACTGGAAGTGGGTTCAAAATCAACAGATCAAATTAGCCATGTAATCAGCTATCAGCCGCATGCCAAACAACCCATTATAACTTATAAACAAAGCAAGTTTCAAAAATATGGTTTTTATTTCATTTCATTGGTAGTAACTTGTCATAAACAATAACAAGTCATAAGTCATAATTAAGCATTCAAACCAATGCACATGAAATGTATTATAGCTAAATTATTAAAATTGATGATAAGAGAGCAGGCCAGAACAGTTAAATTACTTTAGATGCCTGCCTCAGTATGTAGGGATAATCTGCTTCTCTGAAACCATCGGATTTGGCCTTTGTTTATCGTCCTAGCCTCCTAGAACGCCTTGGTGGTAATCGTCGAGCTACGCCTTCGGTTTTTGATCATCCAAGAAGCCTTTAGCCTTCAAGCTATCGACTGTCTCCTGTATCGCTTCTTCGAGTGGTGTAAAGACTAGTCCAAGGTCGATCAATCTCTTGGATGCTTCTCTGCACTCCCCTAGACCTGGTTGAGTTTCTCCGGTAAACCTAACCATTTTAGTAAAAAAGCTCGGTTAGCAGACTCAAATATTAGCTTTTGAGGAATCATGAAGAGCTCCACATTCGAAAGTACACAGTAATTTCGTAATGAAAATAAACTTTCGGACAAATCCTAAACTGTTGGCACTTTCATAATCATTCAGAGTATTGCGAAACCATGAAGATTTTCAACAAAGATTAACATGACAAGTACGGAAAGATATCTGCAAAAATATGAAATTTTCTGTACTTTCCATCAGTTATGAATTTACTTCCCAAGTCACTTGACACTAAAACGGTTCGTATTAATTGCAATTTGTACAGCTACATCATCATACCCAATATATCCCGCTCATAAAAGCTATGATTAGGTCTGAAAAGGGCTAGATGACGGGAGAACATATCCTTATCGAAAGATCTAATAAGCTTGCGGCCAGTGAAACCCTCGACATTTTGGAGAGCTGCAAAACACAATACGTACCAAATCAAAAGGATTAAGACAAAATGAAATTCACAAAGTCCAGAAAAGACCACTACTTTTGGCTCTTACTTCATAAGGAAAAGTTAACTCTATGGGAAGAAGCTTCACCTAAAAAGTCTACTGGTCTTTTCATATTCCTAATCAATGAAGTAGAAGACTAAATTAGCAGCAGTGAAGATTTCATATAGGAGATAATAAAAAATTATTAGAAGCAGAAATACATGGTGAAAAGCTCATGAATAGTTTCCACAAGAAAAACAAAAAAAAAGGTTCTTTGAGTGCATCATCACTCATCATTAAGTCCAAAAATTCCTTACCAAGTCAAATGAGTGCTTTTGATGAAAAGCATAAAACCACCACAATTTCAAAGATCTTTTTACTTGACTAGATTTTTCTAAGTTGAAAGAAGGGTTGGAGCCAAAATTTTTTGGGTAAAATTAACCACATTCCTCTAGTCCTTTCTTGAAGGGAGTACCGGGTACGGATTGTCCGTCATTTTCCCTTGCCCATACCCTATTTTTGAGCGGAAGATTGGAATGATGATGATGATGAAAGAAGGGTTGGAGCCTAAACTAAATTGGGGTAAAATTGACCACATTCCTCTAGTCCTGAAAGCAGTACGAATATGGATTGTCCGTCACCTTCCCTTGACCAGGCCCTGTTTTTGAGCGGGATATTGGGATGATGATGATGAAAGAAGAGTTGGAGCCTAAACTTTTTTTGGGTAAAATTGATCGCATTCCTCTAGTCCCTTCTGAACCGTCACCTTTCCTCATCCAAAACTTGTTTTCTAGCGGGATATTGGGTTGATGATGATGATGAAAGGAGGGTTGGAGCCTTAGGGGTGGGATTTACAACATTCCACATGGTCCCAAAAAGCTCTCCAGCTTTAGTTTGTTTTCTAATCATTTTCTTTGGGTGGTGGTGAGTGCAGCAAACGCAGAATTCTGGTGAGTAGTGGCTTACCGAAAGGAAACAGTGTTGATCACAATACAAAGACCCTAAAATTTCTGGAATCCCCAGAGTCAACAAAGCATAAATGAAATGTTGAAACATGAATTAAGCATATAGATCATTTGTTTGCCACTTAACATAAAATTCCACGCGGTAATCCTAAGTTTTAACTTTTCCACGTGGTAAACAAACTTTTTTTAAATATGCGTGGTAATCCCGAGCTTTCAACTTTTTCATGTGGTAGACAAAATGTTAAGTTCTTTGTTAATTTAAAAATTCATTTCGAACAAATTTTCAAAAAGAGCCCCTTAAGGATGATCGTGGCGTTTGTTTTTATTAAAAAAGTCGTTATGAATGTATAATAGCTAATAATAACGTAAATTTAACAAAAACCTTAGCCTTTTGTCTACCAAGTGGAAAGGTTAAAAGCTTAGGGTCACCATGCGGAGTAGAAAAAACGTTTATCCACCACGTAAATTTGACTTGTATTTAGAGGAATTAGGAGTTTGAAAAGTCAAGAAACATGCAAGGCAGAAAGAAATTATACTAAACTAGGATAAGTACAACAAATTATTACGTCAAAATAATTTCAGAAAATAATACAATCATAAAAGACATTATGATGCAGATTTAAGTGTTCAACCCAGTATATAATTCTTTATAAAAGCCAAAGCAACTACAATCATATTGAATCACATGTACATGTTCTTTAAAACTGAAGTAAAGCTCCATACTTTTCTCCCGGGTGGAGCAATAAAATTTTTGATGAATTTTTGAAACCGGGACCTTTCATTCATAAATTAAGTTGTTAACTAGATATATTAAAATTTTGATTTCAAGTGCCATAATTAAATAAAAACTCAACGCAATTTCTAACTACATTATAATTGATTTTATAAAAGTATCTTAAAAATTAAATTCCCATCCCGAATGTTAAGGGTGAGGAACGAAAGTATCGGGTTGATGGTTAATAATAAAGAAGTGTAAAAGTTTGAAGGATAGAAAAATTAAGAAAACATTTATTAGTTTTAGGAAAAAGTCTAAGGTAGACTTGGTCCACATTAACTTTTGGGTGGATCAAGTTTTCACTCCTACTCTCTACTCTACTTCCAATCTCTCACTCCTTTACTCTACTTCCAATCTCTCACTCTCTTACTCTACTTCTAATTTTTTTAAAAAAAAGAAAAAATAATTTAATTCAATTTTTTTAAATTTTTAATTTGAATTAAATTTTTTTTTAAAAAATTTTTTGAAAGATTTTATTTAAATTTTTTAATTTCTAAAAGTTTTAATTTTCATTTTAATTTTAAAAATTTTAAATTTTTTTAATTTTTAAATTTTTTATAAATTTTAAATTTTTTAATTTTTATTTTTTTTATTTTTAAAAAAAATAATTTTTTTTAGTTTTTTAAAATTTTAAATTTTTTTATTTTATTTTTACTATTTTATTTTATAAATTTTAAATTTTAATTTTAACTTTTTAAATTTTTATTTATTTTTAAAAAATTTTTTTTAAATATAAGAGTGAAATAGACGAAGTGTGAAAGTATAAGAGTAGAATGAAATAGAGTAAAAGTGTGGAGTGGAGTGGAGTGAAGTATAGTGGAGAGTAGTAAAGTGGGGTGTAAAACTTGATAGTGTGGACCAAGTCCACACAAGTCCTTCTCTAGTTTTAGATATTAAAATGGTGATTCTTAATATTTCAATGGGTGAGAATTAATTGATGTAACTGAAAATGTTTGAGAGTTAAAGGGTTGTTTGAAAAAAGAAAAAAGAAATAACAAGAAAAAAATATACAACTACAACTAATAAAATTTGATCCTATAATTATTGATATGTTAAGTAAAACTTGAATTGCCTATTCAACCTTATTACTATCTTAATATGAAATTTCATATATAAGACCCTTAATTTTTAGGGGCCTATGCTGTTAAGCACGCCGTACACCCTCAAAACCGCCCATAACTATAATAAGCATGTAACCAATAAAATATTATGATTTATGTATGAGATGAAGGCTCCTATTGCATGTAAGGGATTGTTTCTACAAATAATGTTCAGTAGTTCAACCTTCAAAGATTTGTTCCATACAAGAAGAACAATGACATAACATGCCAATCCAGTACCCAAGTTCTACTTTCAATGATTTTCAATATTATGGAATTTTATAAGAAAATGAGCAAAATATTAACAATTAAATTAAAAAAATATACACATTTCAAAAGAGCAATCATAAATGAGAACTTTTTGAAGGTTATGAAAGTGGATAAAAGATAAGTGAAAATCTAGGCATTCAGCACATGGAAGAGTTGTATATATAGAAGTCGTATTTCAAGTAGAACAAATGAAACAATCAAAAGGTTTTTCGTTTGAAGCCTCTTTCTAGAAGGGGTTAGGCAGGCAGTTCTAGTCATAGTGTAAAACAAGGCCATATCGCAGTACATCGGCTGCATTATAAAGGCTTTTAAGATAAACGTACTGATATTTTCCGCGTTGTAAAGGTGTAAAAAACCGCGTTTTGAGTCATGGTTCCCAAAATATTGACAAAATAAGAGATAATGGTTCCCAAATGCAAAACAAAAGAAAAAAATGTAAGCATTTGAATTTTGATAACTGCGTAAGGGAGTCGAAAGAAACCTGTGAACTGGATATTCAGGGAAGAGTTTAGCGACTTTGGCAGCGAAAGCACCAAACTGATAGATACCATTAGTGCAAAGGTACCTGCCAGAAGCGGCAGGAGTTTCGAACAGCAGGATTTGAGCTCTTGCCACGTCTTTAACATGGACAGCCCCAAGCCAATAGCATTCTTGAGTCTCTTCTGATCCCTGAAGCAGCTGCAGCAATACAGCAGAACTTGCATTCAAGCCCGGCTGCAACATACGACCAAGACATGTAGCTGGATTAATGGCTATCACATCTAAGTCGTGCTTTTGAGAGTATTCCCACGCTGCCTTCTCTGCCAGTGTTTTAGATACCGGGTACCATTTCTGTATGATTCAAACATAAATTCAAACCAATTTGCAATGAGCAAAATTACGATGATGAACATCAGCTTAGAGGGAAATCTCGCCACTTGATAAAGTGAGTTGAATTGATAGAAGTTCTAAAGCTTATACAAATAACTTCAGTTCTCACATTAATGCAACCAAAACTCATCCTTCGCTTGTGAAACTGAAATTAGGAAAATCAGCGCAAGAACATGAAATTAAAGCAATAAACAATAATACTAAGGTTTACCGAAGCTCACCCAATGTAAATTACATCATCCTTAGGAGTTAGGTCCTAGATGATTTTAATGATTGATGAACAAACTAGGCGCTCAAGAACTCAAACAATTACAATGGAGAATCGCGGTGGAGTACGAGATCTCGAAAGGGTTATATGTTTGGGGTAATGGTTAATTCAGATAAATTATGTGCTAACCCTCCCCCCTTCGGGTAAGAGTTTACTTAAACGAAACAAACCCCAATTAAAGACGAATATAATGAATCTGCAATATTGAGCATAGCCTTATAATTAACTTGCTTGTTTGAGCAAGGCTAACCAAGTAATCAAAAATCGTAGCTACAAGCAACAATCCTTCGAGTATAATGCTAGTTCGAGTATCAACTATGACCATTCGAGCAAAAATCTGATCAATGCGATCGTTCCAGCATGTCACATACTCGTTCGAGCAATCCTTCACCAAGCCTCAACGCATCCCTTAGAGCCTATAACTTTACCCAAGCAAACGGTTATGTGCTGAAACACCATACTATAGGGAGAAGAAGTGGAGGGAGGTGGTAGGGAAGTAATTTTTTTTTCTTTTTTTATGTTGTAAATTAAAAAATAAAAAATAAAAAATAATGGTTTTGGACGATTTTGTACAGAAAAAGTTAAACAAAAGGTTACGGTTGTAAGACGCTCAATATTATAAGGGGCACCATTGATAATAAAAAAAACTTAGGAGTACCATAGATAATAAAAAAACATAGGGGTACCATTAATAAAGTGTCAAAATTCAGAGGTACCATTGATAATTTCCCAAAGAAAAATTATTGCACCCTCCTCTATCAATTGTTTAGTTTTTCGAAAAAATTTCTATTTAATCACAATTTTGGACATAATTAATCTTAGTCACTCGGATACCCAAGTTTGATTTTTATGTTAAATTTTCAAAATTTATGATTTTTTTTATTATTCAAATTTTTTTATGTAAATTTTCAAAATTTTTATTATTCGAAAAAATGTCAAAAAAATTTATGATTTTTTTTATTATTCGAAATTTTTTATGTAAATTTTCAAAATTTTTCTCTAATTTTAAATTAATATTCAGTTTACTTTTTTGGTGAATTACCTACTATAGCATGTTATCGGGATACTCAAGTTTACTCTAGGCAAATGCTTCCTAAAATTGGGATTATCCATGGTTAATCAATAGGTGGATTTATTGTAGGAAAGTCATAAAAATGTTGGATTATTATAGGTAATTTTTCCTAAAAAAATCATAAATTTTTTTTTGAATTTTTTTTACATGTTTCTCAACTTTTTATTATAATTTATCTTTTTTTAAAAAAATAAAACTTGTTATAGCAAGTCATCCGATCACCGGGTTTACTCTAGGAAAATACCCCTGAAAATTGGAATTATTCATGGTTAATCAATATGTGGGATTATTGTAGGAAAATCACGAATAGATTGGATTATTCTAACTTCTAAGTAATTTTTCCTATTATATATATTAATTTATTTTATATTTTTTTAATTCTTACGCTCATCATTTCTTCTCAATTAACTTTTTTTTTTAAAATTTCTTCTCAATTAACTTTATCATTCAATAAAATAAAGAGAAGGTCTCAATAACGGTTATTTGTGAGGTTAATAAATCACCCTTATGTGGTAGGATGTGATAGAGCGAGAGTTTTGTTATTTTAGTTTATTTTTTTTCGATTTTATTCATTTTAATATTATTCTTTTTGTCTTTTGTACTAATCTACAAATCACGCTTATTTATTATAATCTCAATTATTTAAAAGATTCAACTTATTATAACCTAAAATTGAATTGACCTCATTATCAATGTCAACATATAATCTCAATTGAAGCCCAAGAGATGACATTCAAAAATCATATCCATAAGGAAATATGGCAAAGAAAGGAAGGACCGACTTATAAAGTGTAAGTGTGCAATCTTTAATTCATCGATGGGTATCCTGATGGTATGTCCACGTCAATAAATAAAAATAAAGTGCATTCTTTATAACTTCTTCCTCTAATTGCTACTATATCATTTTGGTTCCTGATTGTACTGTCTGTGCCATTGATAATAAGCCCAGTTGAATTCAACTACTATTATTATCGGTCAGCACTAAATTCAGTTGATTTTTTTTTTTTTTTTTTTAATTCAGCATAAGAAAAAAACTCAAACAAACTATGATCTAGAATAATCCAACTTTTGTATGATTTTCCTACAATAATTCTATTAACTATGAATAATCTCAACTTTATGGGGTTTTTTCTACAGTAAATTTGGATAACTCGATGACTTACTGTAGCAAGTAATTCGTCAAAAAAGTAAATTGAAAATTAGAGAAAAATTTTAAAAAATTAACATAAAAAATTCTAAATAATAAAAGAATTTATAAATTTTTTCTAATATTTTTTAATATTTTTTCGACATTTCATTTTAATTTATCTTTTTTTTTCTAAAAAAAAATTATTATGGCAAGTTATCCGGCTATCGGGTTTACCGTTGGAAAATACCTCTCAAAATTATAATTATTTATGTTTAATCAATAGGTGGGATTATTGTAGAAAAATCATGAAAATGATGGATTATTCTAAGTAATCAATCAATTGATAAACAAAGATTAAAATTAAGACTTAGTATAAGTTTCTATACAAAAAAATACCCAGAAAAATGAAGAGAGATGAAACCTGACGAGAGCGGCAGTAATCAACATCAGTCCAACACGATTCATCTACAGGTAAAAAAGGGGGCCAAGCAGGATTAGGAACCATAGCAGAGATTGAAGAAGTAATCACCACACGCTTGACCCCATGTCTTCTAGAAGCTTCTAGAACATTAAGCGTACCTTTCACGGCAGGTTCCAAAAGTTGGGATTGTGGGTCTAAAGGGTCCTCAAGGGTACAAGGAGATGCGACATGGAAGACACCATGACAACCTTCGATTGCTCTCGAAACGGCGTCGTAATCGAGGAGATTAGCGAGGAAGATTTTGAGGGATGAAGAAGGGGAAAGAGAGAGAAGATGAGAGGAAGAGGAATGGGGGAAGATACAGCAATGAATGGTGGTGTAACCGGATTGTAAGAGTGATTTGACGAGCCATGTGCCTATGAAACCGTTTGCTCCTGTTACGCACACGCCTGATTTGTTGTTGGCGGTGGTGCTGTGAATTGACGACATTTTTTCCAGTGAGGAAATGGAATGATTAGGAGAACAGTAATCCAAGTGTCAGTGTGAAGTACTAACCCCAGATTTTTTTTTTTTTTCTACGTGGTAATCAAAACTTTTAAAAAATTAATGTGATAATCTTGAGGTTTACGTAATTGTTTCGCCGTGATCTTTTTGCACATAAAAATGTTAGCAAATGTTAATTTCAAAGGTTTAAAGTTGTTGTACGTCAATTTATACGACTCACCATCTCAAATGTCATCAGTTTCAACCTTTTTCCCTAAAACATAAACCTCAACTCTACTATTATTTATCCAAATCATATTTTTTCCCCCAAATCCAAAGATGGTAGAGGTAGAGTTTTTGTTTTGGGGAAAAGGTTGACACCGATGGCATTTAAATTGGTGAGTTGCATAAATAGATAGTACACCAGCCTTAAAGTTTCGAAATTAACATTTACTAAAGTTTTTTTGTGCAAAAAGGTCGCGGTGGAATAAACACGTAAACCTAAGGATTCCACGTGGATTTTTAAAAAGTTTTGCTTACCACGTGGAAAACTCAAAACATTAAGGTTACCACGTGGAATTTCCGTAATTAGTAATTACTCTAAGACAACAAAAGGTGGTCTCTTTAAAACTTTAAGTTATTACTTAAAGATTATAAGTGATCACTCTAAAACTATAAAAGTGATAACTTTACATCCAAAATTAGTGATCACTTTAACACTATAAATAATCACTCTAAAACAGTAATTATGATCTCACTGTGAAACCGTCTCATTTGAAAACTTGCATATTGTCATAGCATATAGAAACTCTGAAGGGCTTTTCTCAATGGTATTGGGCCAGGCCAAGGTCCATAAATGTATAATATGGACCTCATTTTATACACACAAAAATTGATCCATATGTTTGATCACAAATAGATAATTTACCCTAACTTTTTGGCCTGACTATTGGAACGCTATTAATAACAACGGTCCACTATTAAACTGAGTCAGCAATATCCAGGTCAGCAATCGGCCGTTGTTAATAAGAGCGGCCGATTATTGAGTTGACTTTTATTGACTCAGATTAAGTAATGAGTCGTTGTTACTACGAGCGAACATACTCCAAATCTTAACATCCGGATAAAAGTGCTTATATTGGAAAATAGTTTCAAAAGTTGGCTATGATGTAACTTTTTTATATAATTTTACTTATATGTTTCAAATTTTCAAAAATTGATCCATTTGTTTGATCACAAATTGATAATTTACCCTACCCTTGGCCTCATTGTTAATAAGACATATCGTTTCAGAAAATGATTATTGTATGATAGTTTTGACTTTGGAAATCAGACAAAAATGATAAATATGAGTGTCCATAATATTGTGGTTCATATTGAGAGAAGAGTTGACCTTAGCTAAGTTTAATTCTTCCGTCAATTATTAGAACCATCCATATACAATGACTATTAAAGTTCTTGTTCCGTATTAGTATACGTGTTGTTCAAAACTTGTAAATTAATATTAAAATAATAATTTTAAATGTTCTCAACATTCCATTTAATAAAATTCATACCCGAAAATCGTAGAATTCACCCATAAAGTCTTCAAGAATTTGAAATCATGTTCGTGATCATGTTTTAAATGAGTAAAATTCCGCTAATGACGTTTAAATTCCAACAAATACGGGTAGAAAACAATAATTGTTGGAATAATAATCCATGTGCATGTGATTTCACACCGAAGATTTAGAGAGAGATTGAATAACGTATAAGTTTGCTAGTTTACTCCTCCCATTACCAGGCCAATTGGTTTAAGATGAAACTTCATCTGGTTTGTGTACAGTCAACTCTACTTTTATGCAAGTCTTGTTTTGTACAAGTCCAATAACAAATTTATCAGTAATTATATACTCTCTCCAGTTCTTACTCAAATTCTTGTGAGAGACGGTTTCTTGGAGAGATCATCTCTAATTGGGCAGACACATTTTTTAAAAATATTTTAAGTAAGCATTAAGAATGATGTAAGTAGACATTATAAATTTTTTTTGAACATTTTTTTAACGTATTTTTCGACATTTTATTTTAATTTATCGTTTTTTAAAAAAAATAAAACTTGCTATCGGAAATCATCCTGTCACCGAGTTTACTCTAGGTAATTTTTCATGGATAATCAATAAGTGGAATTATTGTAGGAAAATCATAAATATATTGAATTATTCTAGGTAATTTTTCCTAAATTAAATTAGACTTGACTTCAAAAAAGAGACAAAAATGATGAATAGGGTGTCCATAAGATCATAAAATTGTGGATTTTATAGAGAGAAGAGTTGACCTTAGGCCTTAGTTAAGTTTAAATCTTAGCTTCCATATTAATATAAGATGGACATTAGCGAACACATGAGAAACAGTTTACAACATGGAAATGAAATAATAAAAAGTCCGTGAAAGACAAGATATAAGTATTGGATCAGATCACAGTCAACTTCCAAACAACAACACTCACGAGATACTTGCATTCATGCTCCTGTCTTTTTTTTATTGGAGGGTCGTTCTTGAGGGTAGTTTTAAGGTGCAACCGTCTAAGATCCAGTTCATATCCGGTGATTTGAACCACCAGCCTCACCTCTCCCCTCCCACATACTGAGAGTAAAAACATATTCCTCCAATTCACAACAATTGTTTCATTTAGTTTTATTACACTATCTAATGCATTAATTAAATTTTAAACATCTCTAATTGTGCATAATTAAAAATGATAAAAAATTTGATATTAATGAAATTTACATTGAGACGAATCAAACAAGATCTCACTTAACTATATTTTATCTAAATTAAAAATAAAATACAAATTAAGAATAATCGATGTATAGCGTCAAAAAAACTAATTGGGACAGTTAATGTGAATTGGAGTGAGTATTAAAAATGGTGATATTAGAAATTAATTAATCAATAGTTAGAATTATTGATAGTCGATGTGAAAAATTAGATTATTTTTGACAATTTTTCATAAATAATAATAATACTCCTTCCATTTTCTAATGTTCTTCCCCATTTAGAATATTCCACTTTAAGGAGAGAGAAATTTAAATTATATTTTTAATACATATTTAGAAGATAAAACATATTCATGTGAAATCTCGTTAGATTCGTCTTAATATATACTTTATTATTATGCATTTTTTATAATTTTTTATTATGTGTATTTAGATATATTAAGGTTTAAAATTTACATTAACAATTGTACAAAAAGGTAATCAAGAAGAACAAAAAAAACGGAGCGAGTATAAAATTAAAATTGCATCTTATACAAATATTTTTGTTACACAATTAAGAAGGAAAAAAATGTGGCTTTACTAATTTTGCGACGCATTGAATTACTTTTAAAAAATTAGGTAGTCAACTCAAGGGCATAAATACCATAAAATAGTCAAGTTTAGGGAGTCAAAGATTTTTGACATTTTATTTATTTTAGTGGAAAAAAAAAAGTGGGGCCTTTAATTATTGTTTGTCAGGTCAAAGTCACGTTCATCTAAATTTGTTATCTTCATGAATGAAATACTTCTTTTTGGGATTTTAGAAATTAGTTCATGTCCTACTTAACATCCATTTTATTTTAGGTTTTTTTTTACAAAATATAATCAAATGTTTCATTCATGATTCAGGTTATCTTTAAATATTCTCATTTTTAATATGTATTTGTTCTCGGCGTATCTACCGTGGGAGGGAATAGGTGAGGTTATTATGGTGTTTTAAATCATTTGGTATGCTGGGAGAAAATAGATAGCAAATGTTAGATTATTAGGTAATAATCTAAATGTGGAATTATTTACGACGAATGAGTAAAAAATTGCATTATTTTCTACAATTTTTTTATGTTTTATACTTCAATCTTTTCACAACGTTGGTTACATTTGATCATTTTTTGTATATTTTTCAAGTATAATTTGAACTTTTATATCGATATATATTTTATAAATATTATAAAAAAAATATATATTGAATTGTGCACATTTAGAAAATCTAATAAATTTTACATTAAAATATTTTTAACTTTTTTTATTCATGAAAAATAAAATTTAAAATTTATCTTTTCAAATATAAAATACTACAAATATAACAAACAGTATGAAACAGAAAAATATTATAAACAAAGTAGTAGTCCATTTAAGGGGTGTTTGGCACAAGAAAATGAGACTTGTAAGACTATAAAATGAGACTTTAAAATGAGACTTTAAAGATTAAAAAGTAACATCCCTAGTTTGACATGTGAGGAACTTAGAAGAAAAAAAAGGGAATATGAAAGTCTCAACCAAAATACACACCCTCCCTGTGGGGACTTTATCCGTTTTTAGCCCCTTTTCCTATTTCCATTCCCTTTAGACAAACAAGGACTTAGACCTTTTTTTAAAACAAAGTCTCATCCCTCTCTCAAATCCCACATGCCAAACGCCCCTTTAAGCCACATTACTTATGAATAAAGGTGTTCAACGGGGCGGGTCGACCCAATGGATCATGAGTCGAGTCACATTTTAACGGGTCATTAGCGGGTAGGATCAATAACGGGATAGGTCCTTAACGGGCCTTGGTGTAAAGGGTCGGGTCGGCCAGATTGGATAATTATATGAATTAATTGCGAAAAAGTTTACCACTTTTTTTTTTATATTATTAAGTGATATTATTATATAAATAAGTGGGTAGACTCAAAGGGTCATAAAGTATAATAAAAAAACTATTTATCAAATTTTAAAAAGAGTCAAAGTGGGTCGAATTTAAACAGGTTTTGACCCACCCCGATCCGTTTAACATATAACATGACCCGACCTGCTCCGGCCCATTGAACACCTCTAGAATACTTGAATAGTATTACCAAGAAACAAAGACACCAATAGCACCACCCTATCCCCATATAATAACTGCCCTCCAACTGCTATTCAATGCGTCGGTGACTATTACTTCATTCTTACCCTACCATCTCCATTCTCTATCGACTAATAACAACGACCAATCATGTAATGAGGTTTTTATTTATAAAATATTCGAAATATTGTATGATATACTTTCTCTGTTCTGAAATACTCGCTACATTTTCGTTATCGACACTATTCATCATTTAAGCTTATTTTATATATTGTGGCTAATGTGTAAGATAAAATATAGTCAAGTGGGATCTTGTTTGAATAGTCTAATCACATACTTTCATAATATTAATTCTTTACAATTTTTAGACGTGTATAATTCAATATATAAATAATTAAAATAACGCATTGAACCGCGTAAAAAGTTAAAAGTAGCAAGTATGTATACACAAAACTTTGGTCAAACGAGATTTATTACAAATTTTAATTAGTTTTCTTATTATTATAGGTTTGATGAAAATTTGTTAGGGAAAATGGAGACCATGTTGGGGAGGGAATCAGGGAATGTGGAGCAAAATTGATTGAAACTTCATTTTTTATTTTAAATTAAATTTTTTAAAGGGATAAAAATTTCACCAATATTTTAACTAAAAAAAATTGAAAAGAAAGCTAACTAAAAAACATGGAAAAGTCTTAGTAAATAACGGTGATTTGTGAAATTAACAAATCACTCTTATATGGTAGGATTTGATAGGATAAGAGTTCTGTGATTTTAATTTATTTTTTAGTTCTGTTTATATTAATATTCTTTTAATCATTAAAAAACATGCAAGCCAAAAAACACTTTTAAAAGTACTTTACTTTAAAAAGTAACTACATTAACTATATAGAAGTATAAAAGTCAACTTTTCCATTTCTCTATATATTTCCTCTCAAAGTAATCCAACCCAAGTCCAACTTGGATATCTCTTCATTGGACATGAAATTTACTGTAAAATTGATTAATCGAAATTAAATATGACTCGATTTCATCCAAAATAATTAAAATATAAAAACCAAATTAGATTATCAAGATGTTTATACACAAACAAAAATCAAAATTAATCAACTATACCTATAATGAATGAAACTCGCTTGAACACCTGAATATACACAATATACCTATTACAATATATAAAATGCAAATAAGAAAAGTCTTGCATAAACTTGATCTAAGTATTATTTTAATGTGTACTAATTTTAAAAAATATTTAAATAATAACTATTTTTATTTGATAAGTACTATCAAATACAATAACTAAGAAATACGTGCTATTATTAAATTTGTACGTAATAAAATAATATGAATTAAGTTTATACTTCCTCCGTTCCAATACGAAAAATAAGCACTTTTCACTATTCACTATTCACTTATCTATAAGTTAAAACATAGTCAAGTGAGATCTTGTTTGATTCGTCTCGACGTAAAGATTATTAATATCAAATTTTTATAATTTTATATTATATATAATTATAGATATTAAGAATTAAATTAGTCCATTAGACTGCGTGAAAAAGCAAATGTTAAATATTGTGAAACGAGGTAGTATAAAGATTTGAGTGCAAACAAAGAAGTGACATTTAATGTCAAAAGTTGGATTTTGTTTGCTTGTAAAATTTGAAGATGATTGATGACATTTGACGATAAATACACCACATAAAAAGCCCAATTTGGCTCCACTTATCACATTTCACAACCTTACAAATGAATTTGGTCGGCGATTTTTTAGACCGTCCACCGATTCCTTTTCCCTTTAATTCTTTCTCATTTAGTATCTGTAATACATTCTCCGTTTCATAATACTTGCTACTGATATGATATTTTCCTACACAATATATCACACTCAATAGCAAATATTATAGAACGGAGGTAGTACCCCTTAATTTAAACAGTTAGTCTCTTGAGAGACGTTGCTTAGGCCCACGGGAAATTAGTGCTTGGTAACCGGAAATTTCAACCCTAGGGCGCAAAGATAATTGATAAATTAATTTTAAGGAGTATTTTATGAAAAAAGAGGAGAAATAATCAAATTTAACCTAATTTAAAATAGATCTGAAATCCCACCGGAAATTAGTGCGAGGTAACCAGAGATTTCGACTACTACCCAAAATCTGAAAAAATTGAAAAAACTAGGTCAAACTGATTGAAACCCAAACATGACCGTTTTGTCTAGATTTCAGTTCTATATCAATAATTTTAGTCCATGTCAACATTATTTGTCGGAAAACACTATATTTATAGTCAATTTTCTAAAATTTTGATTCAACTTTTCTTTATTGTAGCCCAAAATCGGTTTATTGTTCCTTTGAAATATAAAATTATTTTTTACAAAAAATTATTTATATTTTTCCAAATCTATTTGATGACAAGAAAAGGTTATAATAGTTCTTGACCCGTTGAGTGGACCCAAATTCGACACGATCTGATCCAAAATAAACCGATCGAAAATGGTCCAATCAGAAACCCTCTCAATCCTTTTGACAAATCTAGGGAGAAATGTGTGAATGAGATAAAAGAGTATGTTAGATCTATGGAGTAATTGAAAATATTTGATTCGTATTAATGGGAGAATTATAAATGTTAAATTTTATAACTTTTTATTTTGTATAATTTGCAATATTAATGATTGATTAAATGATTAAATAAGATAAAAAAATAAAAGGTAATAAAATGGGAAGGATAGAGGGAGACTAGGAACTAAAGAAACGAATTGGGTTAATTGATTCCCTATTTCACTTACTCTGCAATATATTCATCACAATTTTCTAAATTTGACGGTTTTATGCTGTGACTATCTCAATTTGATAGCCAATGTACGTTAAAGTAATTACTTATAATTTAAAAAAAAACACTTGAAATTAAAGTGATTACTTTTTACGTCTTAAAGTGATTAGTTATAATCATAACATAATCATTTACAATCTTAAACTGATCACTTAAAAAAATAAAGGAAAAATTATCTTGAATAATACGACATTTTACTAATTTCTCTACAATAATACGAACATTTTATTAACCCTGAATAATACGAAGTTTAATCTCATTTTTCCATTAATATCCTATTTTACCTGTAACCGGCTAATTAAAGGTGTTTTTTAATGTTTTTTTTTTTTGAGAAAATTAATGACCCTTTAGTCTTTACCGATTCATTGAGTGAACTCACTGCACCCCAAACTTGCTTCTTCTCTCTACTTCATGCTCTACACCATTAACTCACTGCACCCCAAGCTTCGAAGACAACGATTGAAGAAGTCAGCAATACTCAAGCTTACTCAGGCTACATAACTGCATACTTTGGTTTTTTTGTTTTTTTTGAGTTAATTTATCTCTAAATTTTTTTTTATTCAGAAAATTAGGGTTTTAAAATAGACAATTTTTTTTATTTGTTGATTTGCTTGTTCAATTTCGGTTTCTTTAAACTGTTACTTATTCAAATTCGTTTTCATTCAAACATGGATTTAATTTCGTTTTTTTGCTTGGTTTTAGGCTAATCTTAGTGATTCAATTACATTGAAGTTTTGGTATGAAGGGGTATTCAAAAATGGAGTTGTGGGGTTAGAGTATCTTGGTTTTGAAACTTGTAATTTAGCAACAACACCATGTTTATATAAAGGAATTTCTTTTGCAATTGATGTTCTAGATTAAGATGATGATGAAGGAGAATACATCTTCAACATCAGATTATTTTACCTTTGAAAATGAAAAGGGGAAAAATAAGAAGTTATTAGAAAAAGTTTAAAAAAAACGAAAGAACAAAGCAAGAAATTAGAAAGAGGTAGATGAGATTGAAAGAAGTAAAAAAATGAAAGTATAAGTAAGGAAACGAAGTAAAAAGAATATGCATAAATGGAAGGGATGAAATTCTGATTCAAACGGTTACATTTCACCTATGCTACCGGTCACAAACCGGTAAGGTATACTAGCGGAAAAATGAGTTTAAACTTCGTATTATTCAGGGTTAATTAAAAGTTCGTATTATTGTAGGGAGATAAGTGAAAAGTCGTATTTTTCAGGGTAATTTTTTCAAAAATAAACTACTAATTAAATAGGATTATCTCATGGTGAAACAGTCTCATTCAAGACATGTGTTTATTTATACTCTCTCTATCCTACAACTATGGAAACTTTTATTTTGGTCTGTCTATTTTGTATTTTATTTTAAATAATATTTTTATCCTTTTTTTAAATTTAATTAACACATTTACTTTTCCTTTTGATTATATCCATACAATCTAACCGTTTTTAGTATTTTCTTAATAACCATTTAATAGTGTGTTACAATTCAAAAAAAATTCATAAATTGTTAGTGTTAAACTTTTAGAGATAGAAGTAGCAATCCTAAGAAAGCAGAGCTTCAAAATACCAATGCAACGTAAGTGTTTAATGAAACACACAATGACACAACACAAGTTAGGCATCAGCTGCACTTGGTCTCATCAGTTGCAAAATCACAATCTTATCTTATTTCTTCTTGAGTCGGAGGACTCTTTGGCCGTTTTCTTCTTTATGGGTATACATTGCCGTCTTCTTTTCCTCCCCAGACTCTGTTCATAATTTTCTATGGGCGAAATACATATAATGATGACGACGACAATGACACAACTCAAGTAGGAGTATAAAAGATGACCGCCCTTTTTTCTACTTTGTTTTTTCATCGGTCACTCATCTGAATGTTGTCCTTTTTTCAGGGAATATACAGTTTTTCTTTCCATTACTTCTTATTTATCGCTGATTTTTTATCTTTTTTTCCGAAGTAGTTTAAGTAAATAACGATTTGTAATATTAACAAATTACTTTTATACGGAAGAATTTGATAGATGGTGCTTTGAGGATTTTAATTTGTTTTTATTTTATTTACTTTATACTTTATTGATATTTGTTTTGTCTTTTTATGATAATTTACAACAGTAATTGATTAAAATTTTGTGTTTTTTCCTCCCTCTATCCACAAAATCCAACGTGGATGTACTCTTTTCCAGAGGCCAGTGTTTGAAACGACTTTAACCCGGCTTAAAAAAAATTATAATTATGTAAATACTAATGAGAAACAAAACTCAAATTTAGATCGACCTGAAACATCTGACTCGAAATCGATCAAAATGAACACTTTTTTTTTATTTTAGACTGTCTCAAAAAATTTACCTAATTTCTATTTTTTATATGAACCCGCTAATTTTACTTATAGTATCTTTTTTTATTTTTTTTATTTTTAAGTATCTCAAAACTTTAATCTTTTATACTCAAATGTTCCAATCTTCATGCTAAAAGTTAACAGGCAAAATGGCTAGTAAGAAAGAGTAAGTTTTATTGGATCATTAATCAAGAAAATGTGCATTATATTTATGTTAGATTGTTGTATTACTTTATTAATAGTACCTCTGTGTTTTTTCTAATTCCAATATAATACTCCCTCTGATTCTATTTAGTTGTTACATTTCCTTATTTGGCAAATTCATATCAAATGTCACATTTCCTTTTTTGTCAATCTTTTTTTACCTATATACCGCATGTTCGCACAAATAATGTCCAAAACACCCGCACTTTTACTATTTACAATACCCCACTACCACCTTTACAATTAATATAATCATTTAAAATATCCCAACTACTCACTTTTTAATGGACTCCACATCACCCTCAATAACTGTGCCCAAACAAATGGAATATCTAAATAGAATTGAAGGGAGTAACAATTATCAAATTCATGTGTATGTATATTTTTGAATGTGAACAATTATATGTAATGAATATTTTAATTATCGTATTAATAAATTGAAGTTTATACTGTGTGCAGTCACGTAAATGAGAAATATAACTTATTTGTCATTATTAAAAATAAAGGCACATATATCATGTGATATGTTTAAATATGTTTTTGATGCAAATTGTCAGGATTAAATTTTTATTTATTAGAAACAAATACACTGGCCATTTCCCACTCGTATATCTTTAAATGTTTTTATTTGTTTCGAAAAATTGATATTAATAATCCAATCTTTTGTTCATCCGCCGTGAATAATCTAACATTTTGTTTATTTTCTAATAATTCAACGTTTGCCCTTAGTTCGCTGTGAATAATCCAACCTTTAATTTAGTTTGCTAGCAACATACCCTATTATTTCCCATTATTAGTAATAAGGTATGTTGTAGGCAAATTTATCAAAAAGGTTGAATTATTAAAAAATAATTAAAAGGTGAGATTATTCATAGCGGATGAATAAAAGATTGGATTATTAATGTCAATTTTTTGTATTTGTTTTGATATTTTGCATGAAATAATGACTCGTGGATGATACCAAACATATGAAGTATAAAAATGAAAAGTTTAAAATAAATTGGAAGGCGAAATTTTTAAAAATAAATTGATCACTTGAAGAATAAAATTATATTTTTTATTTCACAAATTCTTACTTGAGACCATCTATACAATAGACGTCTCAAGTTTTGGGGCTGACCCAATTGATAAATTAAAAAAAACTAATTAGTGATTTTGTAAGTTAAAAGGGAGATATGGACTGGGCTCTTGAAAGACCTCTATTATATAAACGGTCTCTCAAGAGAGGGTCTGTATTTATTTTGACTGTTTCGTATCATACCACGGCTGTACGTGTGGCATGTGTGTGGTTGATGTTTTGGGCCTCTAGCCCCAATTTTAGAGTTGCTTACAAATCTCCTCTTATTTATCGTTCACAAAAACTTGCGTAAGACCGTCCTATTCTAAGATCACAACTGGGGCTGGCCCATTGCAGGTGCGTATGCTACACGCGCTCTCCAGAATTTTATTTTTTTTGTTTTTTTTTTTATTTTTTATTTTTTATTTTATGGACATTTTTCAATTTGAACCTTAAGGTATCAATTTTGATCTTAAAGGTATCAATTTCAACGTAAAGTAGTACTTACAAATATCAATTAAAGTATATTTCAATTTGAACCTATAAGTGATCAATTGTGGCGTTAAACTGATCAATTTCTACCTAAATTGAAATTAATATCTTTAAGGTCAAAATTGATACCTTTAAGAATAAAATTGAAAAATGCACAGAAAATGAAAAAGAAAAGAGAAAACGCGATGGGCTGGAATATTGGGCCGTCTTATTTTAATACGGTCTCTCCCAAGACCGCCGGTTTATCATTTGATAATGTCAGCGATAATATTCATTATAAATATTTCTCAAAATCTACATATTTTGAGATAAATATTTTTGCGTTAATTAAAACAAGGTTTACATTGTGATTTAAGTTAGTTTTCCAAATTTTTTTAATTATTTAGTTTTCAGCTAGTCTCGACTGTTTCTCTGAGAGACGTCTCTCAGGCCCAGTCCATCAAAGTTTATTTTTTACACTTACTTCATTTTTTTTATGGGTCAACCTAATAAGAGATGGTCTCTCGAAAAGACTGTCCCTCACAAGAATTTGTGTTTAGTTTTATATATATTAAGTTGGTTAATTTATAAAAATTATTCTTGATCCAGCCAAGAACTATAAAGCTAGATGATAATTAATGTACAATTTGAAATTGCTACAAGATTGTAAAATCTTAAACAATAAGAAAGAAAAATAGAAAAAGAAGGAAATTTTGAGAATAGAGAGCAGCCAAGATTATAAGAAGCTGTGACCACCCTGTCAACCCTGTGTAATGTCCTTTTCTTCATCTTAAAAACACATCCTAAACCCATTACCTTCCTCTTTCTTTTGGTAGGCCCTCAAAGCTATGTAGATCTTTCTACTTACTAACTCACTCTTCAAATGTCACCTGACCCGAAAACCCGAACCCAAATCGAAACTAAATCGACTCAAAAATGTGTTCATATTTAGGTTTATTGAACCGACACTTGATACTCATTATGGCACTTTTTCTATAAAAAAAAATCATTGTATATAGATTAAAAAATACTAGAATTATTTTAAGGAAAAATTGACATTAATAATCAAACCTTTTGCTTATCCGCCGTGAATAATCCAACCTTTTGATTATTTTTTAATAATCCAATGTTTGCTCTTAGTTCGCTATGAATAATCCAACCTTTATTTTAGTTTGCTAGCAACATACCCTATTATTACCCATTATTAGTAATAAGGTACGTTGTGGGCAAATTTATCACAAAGGTTGGATTATTAGAAAATAATCTAAAGATGGGATTATTCATAACGGATGAGTAAAAGGTTGAATTATTAATGTCAATTTTTCCTTATTTTAAATGTATGGATAAATATATTACTCAGCCTCTTCATTTTGCTTAAAATTGAATATTTAGGCGTATCCGACACTTGGACATGTTACAGTATCCGACATCAGTAACCCGAGTCGTCCTAATAACATAGAAGGATAATATAAAATAGTTTAAAAGTATAGTTAAGAATTTAAAAAAAGATGGAAATATTTTTATAAAAGGAAATCAAAGTAAAGTAAAAAAAACGAAATAAGAAAACAAAATATAACAATCTTCAAAAGATAACAGTTTTATCATTTATTTTTCTAACTTCTTCTCTCTTCTTCCTTTCTAGAGATTGTAGAAGAAAATACGTTAGCCAAACTTGTTTCTTTCATGACTTTTATTTTTCTCTACTATTAACTTTGTACGGATCTTTTATATATAGATATTTATCCAATTCACGTAATCAATCTTTAATATCTTTAATTGTGTATGATTAAAAATTATGAAACATTTGATATAAATAATCCTTGCATTGAAATGAATCAAACAAGATTCCACTTGACTATGTTTTAACTTATAGATTAATAACAAAATACAAATTAAGAGTAAGAGATGAATAATGTTCAAAAAGCAAATGAGACATTAGTAGTGATCGCAGGGAGTATATATACATAATGCTGTTAATATCATCGTCATCATACCCGGTGTATCCCACTCATTGAAAATTATGGTGAAAGTGCTAAATTAATATGTATCAATTAATAATCAGCTACTCTTGTGAGAGACCGTCTCTCAAAGAGACGACCTCAAAACAAGAAGCCCACATTCTTATTTTCTCTTAAATTTGTGTAAATTGGGCTATTTAGCCCATATTTCTAATGCGTCTCTTGGAGAGACCGCCTCTCGCAACAATTTGTGATTAATAATATGTGCTCTCGCTATTTTTTTTCATGGGCCCACCACTCATAGTACAATAACTCCAACTCTCCAAGTATAAAACCCTCTTTAGCTTAGTAAGCCCAAAAAGATAACCTTTGATCAATAGCTCACTTTTCTCCTTTTTTTTCCTTCTTTTGCCTTCATTTTATGGCAATTGCCACAACCATGAATCTTACAAATGTTGATATTAATAGTTGTAGTCGCAACGACAATAGTTTTAACAACGACAACAACAAGCAACAACATCATCATCGACAACAACAACAACAAGCGGAAGACGAGCACGAGCACGACATGGTCATGCCCGGCTTCCGCTTTCACCCTACGGAAGAAGAACTTGTTGAGTTCTACCTTCGCCGTAAGATTGAGGGCAAAAAATTTAATGTTGAACTCATCACTTTTCTTGATCTATATCGCTATGACCCTTGGGAACTCCCTGGTATATACATATCTTTTTATACTTCTCATTTATTTCCCCTCTTACATTTCTTATTATATCACATATATTATTTGCCCTTGCTCTTCTCTATGGATATGAGTTGTCATCGTTCTTCCCTTTTCAGACCCTGGCCATAGTTTTCTACGTGCGAAATATACAGGGTATGATGATGATGATATACTACAACTACAATAAAAAATTAAGCGATGGTTGTAGACTCGAATAAATATATGGATACAAAAAATTAAGGAAAGCACAATTTTGTGATAGAGTATATATTAGAGTGTATAGTATATCATATCTTGCATCAAACATCATCTTAAATTTTTGGTTGAGTTGATTTCTCAATATGGTATCAGAGCCAGCGTGTTGTTGCATCTACAACTCTAGCTTAAAAGGCTCTCGTGAATGGGCGTAATACAATATATAACATATTTTGAGAATTCAATCATCAACTTGAGTTTTAGTTGAGTCTGTTCCTTAACATTATATGAAAAACTTAAGTTGATGTCTAAATCTAAGCTATTGATTGAAAATCGATTTAAAACAAAGCTTGATTAGTTAATGATTGATAATTCAAGATATTTTAATATGTTATATACTCTATCATTCATTTAGTAGGAAATGATTGAAAAACCTAATTGGGATTTAATTTCAATCACTAGATAATAACTTGATGATTGAAAAATCGTTTTAAAACAAAAGCTTTGATTAATTAATGATTGAAATCTCACAATATATTAATATGTTATATATATACTCTATCGTTTAGCGGGTAGTGATTAAAAACCTTGGTATTTCAAAACAAAAGCTTTGATTAGTTAATGATTGAGTCTCACCATATGTTATTATACACTCGATTATTTCGCGATTAGTGTATGATTAATAAGAAATATATATGATGGTTATGAACTGTCGGGGGACTCTTTTTCCCTTCTCAGACCTTGATCATAATTTTCTATGAGCGGGATACACTGAATATGATGATGATATATGATGGGTTAATGGCAGGTTTGGCGGCAATTGGAGAAAAAGAATGGTACTTTTATGTACCAAGAGATAGGAAGTATAGAAATGGAGATCGACCCAATAGGGTAACCACTTCCGGGTATTGGAAAGCAACCGGGGCGGATCGTATGATCCGAGGAGACCATAATCGGGCTATTGGGCTTAAGAAAACACTTGTATTTTACTCCGGTAAAGCACCCAAGGGTATTCGTAGTAGTTGGATTATGAATGAATACCGTCTTCCTCATCATGATACTCAACGCTATCAAAAGGTTTTTTTTTACTTTTATTTTTTATTTCATTATGTTTAATTTATCCGTCTTTGTAGTGATTCATCTGGCCGACTCTAATTTTATATACAAATAAATAATAAAAAAGAGAGAATTAATTTTTTATAATCGGTGAAAATTTACAATCACTAGATGATACTCCAATTTTTTTTAATTAGAAATGAAGAGTTGAGGACAAATGTGTTAGAGTATATATAATATATCCTGGGAACTCAAACAAAAGCTTAAGCTGATGGTTGAGGTCCCAGGATATATTATATACTCTAGCACGCCCCCTCACACGAGAGCACATTGGCCAAAGTGTGGATGCAGCACAGACCCTCCTCATACCTGGCGCTAAATATTCCACTTTAAATGAGGGGTGATTGAGATTCGAACCCATGACCTCTTGTCACGTTGGCTCTGATACCATGTCAAGAAACCAACTCAACCAAAAGCTTAAGTTGATGGTTGAGGTCCCAGGATATATTATATACTCTAATAAAATGAAGAAAACCCTAATTAGACCCAAGTGTAAACAAAAGTGAAGAATTAAAATAATTGTGTTAAACCGGCTATTATTACCCATATGTAAGTTGTCCTACATCAGAAAAAGAAAAGAGAATATATTGTTAGAAAAATAATCCACGTGTGATCCCACGTCTAACAATTAGAGGGAGTTTGAATAAGCTTTATAAGCTACTTCTTCTATTACCAATTGGTGTTAGGATGAAATTTTATTAGACTTGTGTGCAGTCAACTCTCTTTTCTTGTGTGAGTCTTTTATACAAGCCTAAATGTATGATCATATGTCTCTCCTAAAACTATTAATTGGTTTTATTATTGAATCTTCTTTGAATTTGTACGCGAATTAATTATTTTTTTCTCTTTATTTAAACCGCCTTGACCCATTTTGTAAAAAAAAAAATTTGAAGAGATTGAGATACCTAAATTGGGAAATAACAGAAAGAAAAAAGACAGAATCTAAGTAGTGTAAGAAGTGTAATAAATGAGTACTATATTTAATTTACTGGTGTTGGGTCACGTAAATATAGTGAAAGACATGAATGAAGCTTAAATTAATTCCTGTTATTTCTATCATTTCTGATATTTATCTAAAAAACAAAATATTTATTTATTTATCATTAATGATTATTTGTCATTAATGGCCTGATTAAGCTTGTAATGAATTGGAGTTTGTATGCGTAGTCCACTTATGTTTTTATTTTGAATGACCTGTCTTTTGGGCTTGATTTCCAATGGTTTTTCCTCTTTTTAGGTGTTTTTTATGTCGCTGGTCTTTGACTTTCTTGTTTATGTCGCATGTTATTTATGTAATTTCCTGATTTTCAAAAAAAAAAAGTTATTTATGTTAAATTGTTGATAAAATCAGGCGGAGATATCGTTATGTCGGGTGTATAAGAGAGCCGGAGTAGAAGATCATCCATCAATAGGAACGGGAAACTTACAATCAAAACTATCAAATTCATCTAAAACGGCATCGTATAGCGCCGCCTTTCGAGTTCAAACCACTTATTTGCAACAACAAATGGAGAAAGTGAGCGAGACGGATGCTAGTAGTAGCACTGAAGTAGGGACCACTGCAATCAGTCCATTAGCTCTACAACACTCACTTACTCCCCCGCCACTGCAAACAGACCCGCAACCACAACAAGTTAGTGGATGCGGTGTCGGTGGCAGTGGCACGAGTGGAGAGGTAGAAGTGAGCAATGGTGTGATTACCCCATTGCCCATTTCTACCTCTAGTATGGAAGATATTCACAGATTAGTTGAATATCAACAAGTATGCTTTAACCAACATTTTCAACAACACCACCACCAACAACAAATTCAGTTTGAGTCTCTTAACAATAGCAATTCGCCATTTTTGTTCTCCAATTATCTATTTTCACCGGCTCAAACAGGGTTAGTTAACAACACTTCATTGCCAGTGCCAGGGCCGCCACCAACGGCAGTTGGTAGCGGATCAACTAGTCTGCAGTTGCCTTCAGCAAGTGCATTGTGGGATTGGAGTACATACTCAGAGACAAATACTAGAGACCAGTTCAGTAATCTCTTCAAATAACCTTCTTTCATAGTACAACGTAACTTATTTCTCAGACTCTGATTTTAGTTTTTATGAGTGGGATGTACTGAATATGATGATTTATACAGTCTACAGGTTATTATATGAAGAGAGACTTGTATAATTGAAGTAGTTTAAAGGGAAATTAACTAATTTATTATTTATATGTATTGCTGAGAGTTGAATTATAAGATTTATGATGTTTAATTCTATATATGTGGCCTAGATGGCTAAATGTATAGGAGTATATAAGCTATGCATTTTGTCATGATTTAATTAGTTAGCAACTTTTTTATTTAAGTGTTAATGTAGGATATAGTTGCAATTTATTTATTCTAATTAAACAAAGACTTTGAATGGGTGGAGGTTATTCCAATATAAAACATAAATAGAATAAATCTAAACTGAATAAGATATATGGGTTGAATTTTTTTATAAATTGTTTGGATTTGGTTATAATATTTTAGTTTGCAATAAATTTAAACATATTAAAATTTAAAAATCAAAATACGTAACTGAATCATGATAGAAGCTCACCTTCTAAATAGGGCTAAACTAGTTGATCTTATAAGTTTGTGCAATGCAACCTGACAGGCGTGCAAATACGAAGACTTGAGCTATCTTACTACAATATTAAGCCTTTGTTTATCATTTTTTTTATTCTTTTTACCTCGCTTTTCAAGATTTTAAAATTTACTATTTTGTGATTTTAATTTGGTTTTTAGTTTAGATTTGTTTTTTAGTTGAAAAAATAGTTTGAAGTGGACTGAAAAATTAAAACAATTTAATTAGGATTGGATCGATTTGAATTGTACCAAACGTGATTTGGAAATGTTGACGAATATAACCCAATTTTGTTCGATCAAGATCCTTTTTTTTGGAATACGCATTTTGTTTTTTAGACCTTTATTCTGCGTTGTTTATTTGATTTTATTACGTTTGATTTTTAGTTTTGATCTTATTGTATATTTTTCTCTTAATTTACTTTTATCATTTTCATCATATATCTACTTAAAGTTATTTCTTTGGGACAGAAAGATTATAAATTACTCCATTTGTTCCACTGATTTTACATAAGTACATTAATTTGGTAAGCATATTTAGAAAAGTGATAAAAATGTACTCCCTCCGTTCTTTTTTGATCTTCCACTTTGGGTTTTTCACAAATATTAAGAAAGATGGAATATTTGGTGGAAGTGGGTATTATTTTAATTATATAGTAGTGGAAAATAATAATTGTATTGGAAATATGAGAGAAAAAATAATAAAATAGTAGTATAAAGTAATGATTGTATTGGAAGTATGAGAGAGAAAATAATTAAATAGTAATGTGAAGTAAGGAAAGTGGGGTTTTAAGGTGTAAAAGTGGGATGAAAACTTTCCAAAAATAGAAAGTATTCTAAAGTGGAAGAACTTTTGAAACTACCCGTTATAGTAAGGTGGAAGAACTTAAAAGAACGGAGGGAGTATAATTTATAGGAGAAAGTAGGAAAATGTTTTAATTAAGATAAGAAAGTAAGTTAGATGTATGAATGAGAATTAATCAAAAACACACATGAATCATTAATCATGACCAAAAATAAAAATATAAAGCAAATTTTGTTGGAATAAAAAGACAAATTTAATGTTACAGATCGAGGAAGTAATAAAGATGTACTCCTAGGTCCATAAAAAACTGTAACACTTTTCTTTATAGTCAGTCATTTTTACTCATTTAATTTTTTATTATCATTTAAAATTCAAATACGAGTCGAAAAGACTCTTTGATTCACACTCTCCTTTATGGGTATGAGTTGCCGTCTTTCTTCCTTCCCCAAACCCTGACCATAATTTTCTATGAGCGAAATACACTGAATATGATGATGATGATTTATAATTTCAATATTCCTATATCCCTAATTTTTAAATGGTCTCGCAATGACTTAATCTTTGTGCAATATACAACTGGTGATTAATTAATGATTGGTTAGAGCCTAGAAATGCCAACTCAAATTTTCTTGAAGTTGTTGAGATACCTTTCATGGTTTTCTTTAAGCTTCTATTAGTAGTAGGAGTATCTATTTTTGGTTGGTGGAAGACTGAATGTTAGGGGGCCAGCCCTATTATTTTTCCTTTTTTTGGAAGTTCTTTTTCTTAGTTCGAGAATGATCATTACTATTTATAGTAAACTCAATTCACCCAACTCATGTCTTGTTTCACTTGTTATTAACCGCTTTCCTCTAATATTTTCTTTTAAGAAAATACGGGTATAAATTGTTTGTCGCTTTCTCTCACCCAGACCCTGTTTTCAAGCGAGATATTGGATTGATGATGATGACTTATTATTGTCACTTTGGTGCAAAGAATTTTTTAAGTTTTCTTAAAGGAAAAATTACTTAGAATAATTCAACTTATTCATGATTTTCCTACAATAATCTCACATATTGCTTAACCCTGAATAATCTCAACTTTGAGGGATATTTTTCTAGAGTAAGCTCGGTGACCGGATGACTTGCTATAGCAAGTTTTATTTTTTAAAAAAAAGATAAATTAAAATACAATGTCCAAAAAATGTTCATAAAAATTAATGATTTTTTTATTATTTAGAATTTTTTATGTAAATTTTTAAAAAAAATCTCTAATTTTAAATTAATATTGAATTACCTACTATAGCAGGTCATCGGATTACCCAAGTTTACTCTAGGCAATTACCCTTAAAGTTGAGATTATTCATGGTTAATCAATAGGTGAGATTATTGTATAAAAATCATAAAAAGTTGGATTATTCTAGGTAATTTTTCAAATTCTTAAATACTTAAGCTTGTTGGAATAATTACATTTTCAAATTGGTTAAAGTATGTTTATTGAACTATAGTGTAATTTAAAGAGTATCTTTTGGATGATCAGTAGATGAGTCTGGGTTATTAGTTTGTGAATGTAGAATAAGATGAAAAAGATGATGAATTATATATGAGATTAAAACAAACAACAGATAGTCTCTGAGAGACCGTCTTTCTGAGAGACGTCTCTCGCGCCCAGTCCATTAAAACTTACTTTCTACTCTTACTTCACATTTTTTTCATGGGTTAATCCAATAAGAGATGTATTAAGTCACAACCACAAATATAATAAAATTATTTAAACGATCGAGAATAATAAGTATGGTATAACTAGAAATACATTTGGAGACTATAGCAACTTGGTCAAAGATATGTAAAATGATCATTACAAAGCAAATAGCTGATAGCTGGTAGCTGGTAGCTGGTAGCTGGTAGCTTATAGCTGATTATAGTGGTTGATTTGACCAGCTGACTTTATTAATTGGTTTGACCAGTTGATTTTGAATCCGCTGCTATAAGCAACTTGTTCAAAAACAGCTTATTCATATCAATAAGCTGCTTCAATCAGCTAATTCACCAAACACTATCTTTAGCTGGTTTGACCACCCAACCCTCTATTTATATCTAAATAAGCTAAAATTGCTCAATAAGCTAATTTGCCAAACACCCCCACAATAATTTTAACTAAACAAACTCAAACTCATTTATTTTATATGTATTCAGATTAAAATCATAAAAATTTAAAAATTTTGAACACAAGTTCACAAGGTCTAGTTGACATAAAATTTTTAAATGGACTTTAATCCAAGTGTCCATGCTTTTAACACATTTTATAAGCTTCAAAATGAATGAATAAGTTGAATCCATACCAAAAAAGATTCAAATAAAAAGTCTAAAATGGATCTAAAGTTAATAATAGGTTTGTCAAAAAAATACAACTACAAGAAGTCACATTCAGATTTGAGTCTAGGGTAGGTTTAGGTCGAGATTTAAACAAGTTAGCAACGCATTTAAAATTTTTTAGTCAAACCCATTAATAAAATCAAATGCTTAAATTGATCACTCCAATCAGCTGCCAACTATCAAAAGTTTGTCAAATATCACTATAATCCTATACCTATATATTCCATCGTTTCACTTAATTTGCCTCATTTATTTATTTAATGTTCCAAAAAATTTGTCCCAAACACATTTATTACTCAAAAAAAATAATAATACAAAATACAAGAGACAAGCCAAAATAGAAAATAATGCTAATCGAGAGAAACTGACAAAGTCGTCATCATCATCATACCGAATGTATCCCGCTCATAGACAAACGATGGTTATAGTCTGGGAAGAGAAGATAGACGGCAGCTCATACCTATATATGAGAATGCGGTCAATTAATTAATTAAAAAGTTATAAGTATTAACGGCCACCATCACTACCTTGGAATAGTACTAATCTGCTATGTACACATATTTAACCAGTGCAGCAAGTAGATTATGCTGCCATAACCATCTTAAACAGCTTCATGCTCAGATCATTCTTAATTCCCTTCATCAAATCAGTTTCTGGGTTTCCTTGCTCATCACTCAATGCACTCGAATTCGAGCCCCAATTTCTTATACTCACCTCATTTTCAACTCCACAACATGTCATAATTCCTTTCTATACACCTCCATGATCAAGTATTTCTTCCATTTGGGTGCCCATGATCAAGTTTTCATAACTTATCGAAAAATGTTGAGGGATCACATGTTGCCTGATGCTTTTGTGTACCCGATTTTGTTTAAATCTGCTGGAAAATATGGTATTGTGTTACATGCTCATGTCATTAAATTGGGGTTTAGTGATGATGATGTAGTTCGTAATGCCGTTATGAATTCGTATGTAAAATCTGGTCATCTGGGTGTTGCCCGAGAACTGTTCGATGAAATGCCTGATAGAAGTTTTGCGGATTGGAATTTGATGATTTCTGGGTATTGGAGGTGGGGTTTGGATGATAAAGCACGGGAGCTATTTGATTTAATGCCTGACAGAAATGTGATTACTTGGACTAGTATGGTTACTGGGTATTCGAAGATGAAGGATTTGGATACAGCTAGGAGGTATTTTGATCACATGCCGAAGAAAAATGTTGTGTCGTGGAATGCAATGTTAGCTGGGTATGCACAAAATGGGTTTGAAGAAGAGGCTTTGAGATTGTTTGATGTAATGTTAAAGACTGGTGTCGATCCTAACGAAAGGACATGGGTAACAATCATCTCGTCGTGTTCTGCAAAGGCTGATCCTTGCCTTGGAGAAACTCTTGTAAGAATGCTCGACAATAGAAACATCGAAACTAACTGTTACATTCAAACGGCCCTTCTTGATATGTATACCAAATGTGGACAAATTAAGGCTGCCCGAGATATCTTGGATCGATTAGGATCGCAGGCAAACTCCGCTTCCTGGAACGTTATGATCTCTGCATATGCACGTATTGGAGATCTCGCTTCTGCGAGGGATCTCTTTGACAGAATGAGTAAGAAGGATATTGTCTCATGGAACGCTATGATCGTTGGTTATGCCCAAAATGGACAATCACCTCAAGCCATTGAACTTTTCAAGCAATTAGTCGCCATTGGACACCCTAAACCGAATGAGGTGACAACGAGTAGTGTGATATCTGCTTGCGGGCATCTTGGGGCTTTGGAATTAGGTAATTGGATAGTAAGTCTCGTTTCCAAGATGAACATTAGATTTAGCATTTCGGGGTACAATTCGATGATATATATGTACTCAAAATGTGGTAATATGAAAGAAGCTGTTAAGATCTTCCAAGAAATGAAAGTGAAAGATGTAATTTGCTACAATACAATGATAGCTGGTTTTGCGGCTCAGGGTAGTGCCATCGAAGCTATCGAACTTCTGGGTAAAATGCAGTTAGACGGGATCAAACCAGACCGTGTAACATTCATAGCTGCACTCACTGCGTGCAGCCATGCAGGATTGTTAGAAGTAGGTCGAAAAATATTTGATTCAATCAACTGTCCATCAGTGGATCATTATGCTTGTATGGTTGATCTTTTAGGTCGAGTAGGTGAGCTAGACGAAGCTCTAAGATTGATTAACAGGATGCCGATGGAACCCCACGCAGGGGTGTATGGTTCCCTTCTTAACGCCAGTCGTATTCACAAGAGGGTTGACATAGGCGAATTTGCTGCAAACAAGCTTTTCGTGCTCGAACCCAACAACTCGGGTGTATATACATTGCTATCGAATCTATATGCCGGTTCAAATAGGTGGAAAGATGTTGAAAGAATCAGAAAAAAGATGAATCAAAAGGGTGTAAGGAAGGCAGTAGGATGGAGTTTAGTCGAATACGATGGGAAAATGCACAAGTTTATCGCAGGAGATCGATCACATGAAAGAACAGCTGATATTTACAGATTATTATCCGAGCTAAGGAGGAAAATGAGAGAATTTGGGTATGTTCCTGATAAAAGTTGTGTATTAACAGACATTGAAGAGGAAGAAAAAGAAGAAATGGTTGGGACCCACAGTGAGAAATTGGCTATTTGCTTTGCTCTTCTTGTGAGTGAAGCAAGATCTGTTATAAGGGTGATCAAGAACTTGAGGATTTGTTCAGACTGTCATATGTTTGTTAAGATTATATCAAAATTGGAGACAAGAGAGATTATTGTGAGAGATAATAACAGATTTCATTGCTTTAAGGATGGTTCTTGCACCTGCAATGACTACTGGTGATCAAATTGTTGTAACAGTCGGTCTTTTGAGAGACCGTCTCTCAGATAGACGTCCCTCAGGGCCCAACCCATTAAAACTTATTTTTACTCTTACTCTACATTTTCTTTTATGGGCCGACCCAATTAGAGATGGTCTCTCAAAGAGACCGTCTCTCACAAGAATTTGTGTTGTTGTAAAATAGTGTCGAATCTAATTGACATACAATGTAAGATTTAAAAGTTTAGACGTAAACAATACCGATTTGGAGAGTAACCGGATAGATTCCCTTATCATACATGATTTTATATATATCTATATTCCTATTTGAATTATTCTATTTTTATTATGATTAGTATTTAATGACATTATTCACTTTCACTTTGATGTATAAAAAAGAACTTACATTTTTATTCCCAATTTAATTTTTTTTGGTAATAATGTTCTATATACCCAATGAAATCTAATGACAATACTATATTATATTTACGCTTTAATATGTAGAAATTTACTTTTTTTTTTGTAATGTCATTTTATTTATTTCTAAGTATCTAATGTATGATACTTTGCCTTGATTTTTTTCTCAATGTAAAAAGATAAAAAAGAAAGGAGAGTAGTAACAAATGACTTCAAAAAACTCTAGTTAAAATAGATTAAAAATTACTATTTTATAACTGATAATAATCTCAATCATAAAATTAAAGTTTACTAAATTTGATTGATTTTGTAGGATTACTTTCTTTTGAGTGATTCAATCATTGCTACATAAACTTTTCTTTTTATTCATCTTTATTTTGCAACTTCTCATTTTTACATTAATCTTGGATTCATCTAATCCCATCCCCAAATTTGTTTCTTTATCTCATCTATTTTTATATTAAAATTCACTAATTTTGCATTGTTATCTCCCCCTCATCATCATCTATACCCAAATACCCAATGTATCTCACCCCATAGAAAACTATGGTCAGGGTCTGAGGAGGGAAGAAAGACAGTAGCTCATACCCACAAAGGAGAGTGCGGTCAAAGAGTCCCCCAACTCGAAAAATGTCTTTAAAGAGAGCATCATTTTTTATCTCCCCAAACACTACAATTTTTTGAAAAAGCAACAATCTTTAACTCAAAGACACGGAGAGAATAGATATTAAGAAATCAAAGATAGACAAACTCGAGTTTATATGTTACACTAGCAAGATTGAGTAAACTAAATGCATTAAAATTCAAGTGTAAACACAATATTGATGTTCAAAGCAATTTTAAAATGGTAAAGATTGATGCACTAGATGATTTGAGAATGCAGAAAAAGCATGCTAAAAAAATGAACAGAAAACATATGACATAAACCTCTAGTAAGTCGATATGCCAGCATCCATTCAGGGAAGACAATTTCTAAACATTCATGAAAAAAAAAAAAAAAAAAAAAAAAAACACTAAACAAACAATTCTTGATTCCCATCCAGGAACATAATCTAAAAATTTCATTCAATCCCCAATGGATTGCTGCTGACCTCCTTTGATCTTAACAGCGAACGGAAATAAGTCTACAAGATCTTGAGTTTAGATTGATCAATAAGCTGTACGAACCGTGATTAGACAAAGTGAACCCGGAAACCTGCTTCTTCCTACCGACAAGTCTTCAAACTCGAGTTCTCTTGTTACTGCAGCTGGGGCACTTGTACTGCTTGATATGCTCAGCTTTTGCGGGTGTGATTCTTACACATTTACCATGGAACCATTTCTCACACACGTCACAGCAAATCCAAAACTCGTCAGCAGCATAATTGGTACCACATGCTCCACAAAGAGTCAATCCCTGTTCTTCGTCTTCATCCTCTTCTTCCCCACCACTCTCGTCTTCCTTCGGCGGCATAGGCATTTTCACAGACTTACTAGTATTGTTCTCTGACTGTCGTGACTGCAAAAATGAAAGTAAGAGAAGAATATTAACCATGATCAGAAACATGACACGTAATTTGTTGAAATGTATGGAAGTACTAGTGCGTTGCAACCTTTCCGCTAGATTTAATTTTGCTACTGCTGTTGTGAGTGCCAGGATGATCCTTTGATTGCTTAGTATTCCCATTCAGAACTTCAAAGACACTGGGTAAATCATTTATCATCTGAAATAGCTTCTTCCTGTAACCAATTTCCAAACGAGATTTTACATTGTCAAGTTTTAACTAGCAAAACTCAAACGAACACAAGTTTAACATATTCAGGGGTACCAAATGCTAGAAACAATTTCCGAAATAAATCATCTCGTCAAAATTAGAATAGAACAATGCCTGGTAAGCATCTACAAGCAGCCAGGTTAAACAAATCAGGTCCCTTGTGACAGGGGAATCACGTTATGTCCAAACGACCAAGAGTGCAGAAAAGAACTTTCACAAATTTATACCAAATGACGGGTCGAAACAGTATTGCATTTGACATTTTACGCAAAATGTATATTGGGCATTATTACGTTATGAAATTACAGCCAAAAATTAACAAAAATCTGCAAAGAGATCAAGATAACAGTAGCACAGCGTCACTTGATTAGTTAATTGACCAAACACAAAGAATAACTAGTTTGTTGCAGCATCCTACAGAGAAGAATGAAAGATAGAACTACAGGAAAACTTGAAAGATAAGACTCGCTCCTTCCAGCAGTTGTGTGATGCAATCATGGCTAGCTACAGTAACTTGGATACACATCCATCAAACAGAACTACAGGAAAATTACGTTATTTAAGATAAGGTAAATTCAGCAAATCCAAGTTACTATATTCTAATCTGATCCAAAGGAATGGCTCCCTAAGTTGACAAAATGAAAAAACCATACATAAAATGACATCAAATTAATCCATTCTGTGAAGCTACAATAGTCCATATAACAATTAAAATACATTAAGTCTTAAGCTTCAAAAAAAATCTTGGCATCACTTTAATATTAATTACTGCGTCAAATAGTATATGGACCAGTCAACTGTCAGAGAAATTCTAGTTTGAACTGGTGCAATGTTTGCTACATTTAATGCGAAATGGTGGTTCTAGTAGACTTTAGCAAACAGAGCACTTTCCAAGTTCTTGAAACTCACAATCAAAAGCACCAAATCCCTTTTCCATATAAATAATCTTACTTCAACCGCATAAAGAAAGTGTGCCTGGCAACTTCCTCTCATCATATTGTTCTATGAAATTTCAATCCAAAAGAATATTCACACTTGATCACCAATTTCTTTGCTTTTTCTTGTAAATTGTTCAGTTGCAACATTTTAGATTGCAATACATTGATAAGCGTTAATGAATACTCACAATGACGAAATGAACAAACATAAGAAATTAATCTCCAATGATAACCAAATACATGGTTAAGCATATTTGAACCAAAGTAAGATCTCATCACAAAAAGAGGAACATTTCAACTGAGTTCCATCAGCAGCAAACACAGAAGTAAAAATTCCCAGCAAGCATAAAGGAAATCTGGTATCACTGCAACCCATTTATGGATCACATCAGCAGCATCTGTTTGATGAATGTTTCACCAAGATACTGTTTGATGGTGTTTCCACTAAAAAACAAAAGTAGATCACCTATCAAATACAGGCTTGAAATTAATTTAACAAATCTAACAGTAAATGAACCAGCTTAAAAGGTGTCAAAAATCACAACATAACACGTAGGCTGGGTGAGATTAAAAAATAAATTAATGAAAAACATAATTTTCAATACCCACAAATATGTAAAATAGAAATTAGTTTTCCTTGAAAATCAACAAGACTGTCATAATAAAAGGTCTGATTCCCTGTATTCATTCCATACAGAGGACACATCTTCCAGGCTATAATGTCATAGAAATAAACTATGATGTGTAGGAAATGGAGCTCAATGCAACGGTCCAACAACCAATTATAATAAATAAGCACAATTTCTAGAAATATTGTACATGTGAAGAGTTGTTGAAGTACAGCATCTTATCTTATAAAGATACTGTGGCTTGTGGCCTAGAAAATATTTAGAAGATACAACATTTTCAAATAGATATGTAACATTTAACAAGTTAAATGTACAAACTTTCCACAAAGAAGATACTAGGCAAATGATGTTTTAATAATGAAAATAAAAGTGACTCATCCAACAACCACGTATATTCACACCCCAACTTAGCTGCATTCACCACAAACATCTGCTACAAGCCTACAAGTTGAGAAAAGCTACTTTGAATATGTTAACCACAATGACTAATCTTATATATTTACAGCAGCCAATCACATTTACATCAAGAACCGTTTAAATTTTCCAAAAGAAAAAGATTAGGATAACTACGCAAGCAAATAACTAGTTCCTAGTCTTCTGTTCTGACGGTACATGATAATAACAATACCAAAGCATCAAAACCACACAGATGTAGTCTGCTACACGAACAGAGGTTACAACATATTTCAAGCTCTTAGAACAGCGCATGAGAAAAACATAAACAATAAGAAGCATCCCTACATAATACGATTTGTGGTAAAATATTTCTAAGGAATACCTGTCATTCTTGCTGAAACCAAAACGAGCACCAAAGTAAAATGCTACTGCAAGTAGCCACGAATCACTATGAACAGCAACCAATGATAGCCAATCTTTCTCCTGCATGCCATCCCTAGCGAAATTGATACCTAATGCTGGCTCAGGAAGCTCAGGAGGTACCTCTTCTACAGGTAGATTAACTTCCCATGTTTCATTTGGAAGTCCATACAAACACAAGTTTTCCTTCTCTGCAAGGTAAAGCAACAATGCATTTCAGTAAAGTTGAAAAGGAAAATACAAGTAAATAAAAAGAATTCTAATCACAAATGAAAACATCCAAGGTTCATCAGGAATTTTAGAAAAACGAGTGAAGCAAATATTAATTGAAGACTTATTTCTATGATATTATTGGATATCCAACAAAATTACAGGCATACATTATGTGCATAGCAGTCAAGTTTACCAGATAAGTTTCCAACCATATGAACTCCCGAAAAACTTAGCTGACAAAGTCTCATAAATTGACTAAAAAAGAGTCCACATATAACCGTTAGATAGTAACAATGAAAGAAGTTATCAACCAAGATGACTATAACACAAAAAAAAAAAAAAAAAAAAAAACGCACTTTCCAGTTCATATTAACAAAAAAATATGATATTACTACCCCAATAATAATTCTTCGTCAAGAAACTTCTAGCAAACTCGTATAGATTTCTTCTTTTATCAAAAGGAGACTCAAAAATATGTAGTACAAAATATTGACAGCGGTTTCATTGTACTGCCCATGAGTTTATTCAAGGAATCAAGGATTCCAAGGCAAAGCTTTGCATATAATTTACTATGTTTAATGAATAAGTATGAAAAGTTGGTTATGAAAGTATAAATCAAAACCCAGCTATCCGACGAAAATTGTTTTCCAAATATGAATGATAGTACATTCAATCTTTTCTTAATTTTAGAATAAGAACACATGAATAGTAAATGGGAGGACAAAAGTGCATCAGAAGTATACTAAAATCTAACTTAATAGAATTTACACATAAATCCAACCAAGAGTCAGCATCTCTTTTGAACGACATGCATCTTTCTTTACTATATAATTTCATGTGTATATTGGCATGCAGAAACTGGACGATGCACATTATTCGTATAGTATTAGGATCAGATCCATAACTTCCTCTCCATTTTCTATACTAAGAATTTCACGCCTATTTCAAAATGAAAAATAAATTCCTAAAATCCCTAATATCTTTCTCTATCGAGCAAATACAACCATTAAATTAGGTAATGGACTCTCCATTGAGGTGGATCCTAACTCATTTGCAGGATATAAACCTTGTAAACTATGAATAGACCAAACAATAATGAGAAATTCAATTTGACAGATAATATGAATATGTATAAATTGATAAATAAGGATATATGAGAACAAAAACCAAAATAGCATGTCCATATATTCATTTTTCTGTACACGGTGGACATTTTTTTATTATTTTCTTGTTAGAAACCACGTCTTTAGCTCCTAGCAAACTAATCAATATTCCAAATTTCATATGCTGATTGCTTTATTACAAATGGTTTTTTTCCTCAAAAGCCTTTGATTTTAGCATGGAATACAACATTGAAGAATCAATACAAAACCACATAATTTAATGGAATTTTAGCATGACAAAAATATTTTATTCCATGAGTTTGTATCGTGAATAAAACACATTAGACCTCGTCTAAAAATTCTGATTGGCTTTAATTCGCATCAGATTCTAAAGAAAAAAACAATGCCAACTCTTACATGGAATTGAAGGGTACAGGAAAGTACATTTATTAAACAACCAGCAAAAATAATATATACTTCCTTTGTTCCGTTTTAGTTGCACAATTGGGTTTGGCTCAATTTTTAAGGGTCGTCAAATCAGTATGGTAAAAGTAGGGATGGTGTATGATTGATGGTGATATGTGGGGTAGAAAAAAAAAATTATTATAAGTAGATAGTGTTTGTGACTTGATTGATGGTGATAGTGGGGTAGGAATAAAGTGAGGATAAAATAAGTAGATTACTTTTGCCAAAAATAGTAATGTTGCAAGTAATATGAAACTTACAAAAACGGTAAGTGTTGCAAGTAAAATGGAACGGAGGAAGTACAAGGACAACATAACATAAGTTGATCAGTGAAACAGAAACAATGAGCAATAGAGAAATCGAATGATGTCACTTTGATTTAAGATAAAATAAAACATATTATGAAATTTGATTGCAGCTCTACCACTTGTCTCTAATACAGCGTTTCAAGCGCCCAAATACTCACTACCTCATAATAAACACTTTAGAACTCCCAATAACCAAGCAAAGTGCATATAGGTACGGGAGGGAGGCAAAAATATGCTTACCACATGGTTAAACAAAATGCCATTTTCAAACTTCAAACACATTGAAACAAATTTTCCAAGGCACGATGCAAACCCCTGGTCATACTAGAGCTACAGAAGCTGACAGGAAATATTAAGGAAGGTGCAGTCGGCTTTATACTACACCATTGACATGTACTTCTGTGTGACCACTGCTTATATACATGCATTCGTATTTCACACAAACGTAACATATCTTTATAGTATTTCCAACATATGGGATAGGCATTGTAGCTGCTGCATCAGCATCAAATGCAATGTCAAACTAAAGTCTGGTACTGTTACTAAGCCTCTGTAGTCTGTACCCCTTTATGTTATTACCATCAGCAGACGTAAAGTAAAATGGCTAATATTAGGACTGATGCTACCTATATGATTTATTTCTAGTAGCATCCAATTCTGGGCATGTGATGTCCTTCACCTGAACCAGTGATATAATGGAGATGAAATTTAAGCAGTTTTCGGGAAAAAAGCAAGTAAAGTTAATGAGCCACAAACGAACTGATCGTCCGCATTCCAAACAAAAATTCTCACAATTTATTAACCTCCCAATCCGCCCTACAAAAGACAGGTAAAGAGAGAATGACCGCATAAACATCACATGCGGGTAAACATAGACCATCATTGATCCACTTGAATCACATAAACGCGTGTGCAAAACAATTTCAGCTCGTCTTTTATGAGACCGTCTCACCATGAGACCGGCCCATATAGTAGCTTATTTCTCTAATTGATTACTTTAAGATCGTAAGTGTCGGTTATAAATAATCACTCTAAAACTTTAAAATAATAATTTTAAAACTATAAGTGAACACTTTTAACGTTATAAGTGATCACTTTAAGACAGAAAGTGCGTATTGGATCCGCCCAATAGAGATGGTCTCACTTTAGGAACGTCTCATTTAAGAATTAGTGAAACAATTTTTAAGTGCAATAACCACAACTGCTGCGCACAAGGAACTGCTCACTAGATCCTTCTTCACAATCCAAACAAGGGCAATATAATCAATGGCAAAAATACTGGAATTTTACAGTTAAAAACAAGGAAGAGTTATCAGTAAGTCAACTGCCAATACTCCAAATGGAAATCATTTCAACCACAGATGGCCAGAACAGCTTAAGCCTCAAATTACGTGATCTTGAACACACAGAATTCAAAATTGCACAAAACCTCACAGCGATAAACCAGTTTCAACTTAAAAATATCACTTTTCAAAAACAAATCAAACTTTAAAATCTTTAATGTAAGATTTAATAACTTCAATAAAGTGAAACCTAACAATAATAACATATGGAAGGCCAACACAAAAAATCTAAGAGCATAAAGCAATTCTTTAATTTACAAAAATTAAAAAGACAGATGTTCTAAACCAAAAAAGAGCAATACTCTAATAAAAAAAACAATAAAAAAAAAAGAAGCAAATATCAGAGCGGCTTCGAAGACTAACCAGGATCGCATTGCTGATAAAAATTTTCAACGTCTGCGAGAAAAAACAAACACGTTTTACTAAATTAATTATAAATGATAGAGGACTAATAAAATACGTAAAAATAATGAAAAATTAAGTAAAAGCTGGAGAAGAAAAGGACCAATAGTGAGAGCCTTGATCAAACCAGCGCGTCTTCCTCTGAAATCCATGAAGACTTCTTCAACCGTTTTCGGTGTATTTTGCGGCATTCCTTCCATTATCGCAATCTCTAATTTCTCTCAATTGAACTAAAAATATATGAGCGAGTAGAATTTTCAAGTACAGTCCGACTAAGTTGTCAGAATGATGGACAAAAACAATAAAAGATGAAGAAATCGAGACAACGAAAGATGAATTAGGGTTTAGAAGAGTAAAATGCACAAATAAATTGAAAAAAGTAGGGTTAAAATGATAGGAGTAGATCAGTAGAAATTGAACTAGGGTTTTTAAGAGTTTCTACCTCTTCTCTTGTGTTCCTTCCGTTTCCTTTGAATTTGAGCAGTATATGTTTGATCCTATATTCCTATTCTTGCTAGACTTTTATTTAAAGGAAAAACCAACCCACATTAAATTATTTAATTTCCATCACTATGTCACTTTGTATTTTCTACCTCTCGTATTTTTTCTTAGTGAGATCGTCTATATTGACCTAAATCTGTAATTATTTTAATTAAAGAAAAAAATATTTTAAAAATTATAAATAAATTTAGGAAATAAATGTAAATGAATTAGTTAACATTTTTTTTAAAAATAGATGTTATTTTAAGATTATCTCATAATAAAATAAACTAAGACAGGTTAAATATTATCATATTTTTGACTTTATAATCATTTCCTTAATTTTATAATGGTTTTAGTAGGAATAGGCAAAACTATATAATGATTCGAAAATTCGATATCTCGATCCGATAATTGATTCGAAATTATATTGGTCAAATTTTTTAAATTTGGATATTCGAATATCCGACATTTTTTTGTTGTCGAATATCAAATATTTGTATATTACAATTAAATTCAAATGTCTGATATTAATAAGAATAAAATGAAATAAAAAAATAATTTTGACTAAATTTGAATGTAGGATATCCCATTTGAACATTTTCTCTCATCTTCCAGCAAGTCTTGTGGGAGACCGTCTCACCATGAAACGAGCCTCGTATAATTAGTCAATATCTCTACTTTATCACTTTAAGGTTATAAGTAATCACACTATAACCATAAAATGTGATTACCTTAAAATTGTAAGTAATCATTTTAAGATTATAAGTGATCACTTTAACAGTAAGTGTACATTGAGATAACCCAATAGAGATAGTTTCACCGTCACACTGTCCCATTTGAGAATTTGTGCTCGGTTTTCTCTCACTTTTAATTTTATCCACATAATTTGGTATTCTTTATTCATTTATTAATTATTGTGTTAATTATTAGTGTTGCAATCAATTAGGAACGAAGGAAGTAGCATTTACGGTATATTCCCTTTATCCTTCACATTTTGCAAAAATACTTATTACAAAATGTTCATCAATCGATCTTAATTGTATTTTATTTTTTTAATCTATAAGTTAAAATATAGTCAACTTAATATTTACTTCATCATAATGCAGAAATTATTAATATCAACTATATAATTTTTATTATGTCTAATTATATATATTAATGATTGAATCAGAGCATTGAAAATAGAAAAAAGTAAAAATATAAAAGGACTAATCACTATTGTTTAATTTGACATTCTATCTCCATTCCATAATATACTCGCACCAGTGAGTTGACATAAGTATTAAGAAAATGATTGGTTGATAGCAAAATATCATTATTGTCTATAAATAATGATAAATGAGTGAGAGTAAATGAGATATTAAGTAAGAATTAGTTGAATGCAGCTCGTTCTGTATGAGACTGTCTCAAGGTGAGACGGGTCCATATAATAGCCCATTTCTTGAATTGATTACTTTAAAATCATACGTAAACGTTTAAAGGTTATAAGTAATCATTTTAAGACCATAAAAAGTAATTATATTAAAATTATAAGTGATCGCTTTAACATTATAAATGATTATTTTAAAACAAAAAATATTTATTGGGTCAACTCAACAGAAATGGATCATCTCATTTAAGAATTAGTAGAATGAAATAATATGATAACTTGTAAGTTATTTTATAAGATACTAGTATAGAAACTCGTGCAATGCACGAAATTATTAGTATAATATTTCATATAAAATTACAGGTTATTATATAAAATTATAATATTAAATTTGTATACTTAGATAAAGAATTTAGAATATGTGCTTATAATGAATAAAAGCTTGATTGTTAATATAAGTATTAATTAAAGTTGTCATACTTTTTAAGGCACATCTATGTAATCTTTTTATATAACGATTTTTTGTCATTCTCAAAATAATTTTTGATTGTCATGTATTTTTTGTTTCTTGATATATATATTTAGAAATTAAAATTTTAATCAAAAAATATTATTAATTAGCAAATACTTCAACATAAAAAAACAAATATACATTATAAGAAACATTAATTGAAAATCTTACGTGTCTTTTATATTCAAAAATATTATATTCCAAGAAAATTCAAAAAAATATATCTAATTGTGTCATATTACTCCTATATTAAATGAATAAGTTAATGCTAACTTTGATAAGAGATATACCATATGACAAATCACTTAGAAAGTGCCATGTGGAATTTTACAATCTTTTTATAAGATTGTATGATTTTTTGTCATTTTCAAAATAATTTTTGATTGTCATGTGTCTTTTGTTTCTTGATATATATTTAGAAATTAAAATTTTAATCAAAAAATATTATTAATTAGCAAATACTTCAACATAAAAAAACAAATATACATTATAAGAAACATTAATTGAAAATCTTATGTGTCTTTTATATTCAAAAATATTATATTCCAAGAAAATTCAAAAAATATATCTAATTGTGTCATATTACTCCTATATTAAATGAATAAGTTAATGCTAACTTTGGTAAGAGATATACCATATGACAAATCACTTAGAAAGTGCTATGTGGAATTTTACAATCTTTTTATAAGATTGCATGATTTTTTGTCATTCTCAAAATAATTTTTGATTGTCATGTATCTTTTGTTTCTTGATATATATTTAGAAATTAAAATTTTAATCAAAAAATATTATTAATTAGCAAATACTTCAACATAAAAAACAAATATACATTCTAAGAAACATTAATTGAAAATCTTATGTGTCATTTATATTCAAAAATATTATATTTCAAGAAAATTCAAAAAAATATATCTAATTGTGTGATATTACTCATATATTAAATGAATAAGTTAATGCTAACTTTGGTAAGAGATATTCCATATGACAAATCACTGAGAAAGTGCCATGTGGAATTTTACACTCTTTTTATAAGATTGTATGATATAATAATGTTAATGTAATAAGTATCATGAAACAGATGAAAAAGGAAAGTATAGTAAATATGAACGGATAAAATAATAAATTAAGGTTAAAAGTTAGTGGGATATAAATCGTGATTTGTGAAGCAAATTAATCCAAAACAAATATGAAATGAGAAACTCTTGTGTGAACATTTCATAATTTAGTTTGGATTTAGATTCAAAAATTTTAAACCGAAATTTTTTGTTTGGATTAGGTTTAAGTCTTCTAAAGACAAAAAATCGAGTTTGCGAATCGAATTGAAATAGGAATTCATGTTCACCTTAGTTGGCAATAATAAGTTGAAATTTTAGCCTCTTACAAACAAAAATAAGCCTTTAATCTACCATTTAAGTTTCCTTTTTCCTTTTTTTTAATTCTTAAGTGTTTTTTTTCATCCCAACTTTTGCTACTATTACTTGAATTTTTTTATATTTAATATTGTGGTGTTCTTATTCGATTTGCAATTTACATTTGTATTTAAGTTGTAAATTTCGTTTAGATTAGACTGAAAAAAGTTTAACTCGAATTAGATAGGTTTGATCTGGTTTTGACTATGACCTATATTTGGTTAAGGGAGTTTAAATTGGTTTGATTTGGCTTTACGACAAAACAAATCCTAAACTAAACTTTCACCCCTATAAAAAAATCAATCTCAAATTAATCACACGAGAATTGAGATATAACATCTTTAAAAATAGTCTTTTATCTAAAGTACATTAATTAAAGATAAATTCAAAAATAACTCAGCCTGAAATATGGTAGTTTATGGCCTATAGTCGATCTCATGGGGTTGTTTGGTGAATGAATTTTTGTTATCTTTCGATTTTGGTTGTTAGTTATATTTGGTAATGGCAGGTCAAAATGAAAAGTTAAACCCGATAGTTTTTGGCTTGTTGACACATTTTTTCTAATAAACATCCAACAACCAATACTAAACCAACTAGTCTCTTGAGATACCGTCTTTTTGAGAGACGTATCTCAAGTACAACCCATTAAAGATTGATATCTACTTACCCTATGCTTAATGCCTACTTATATTATCCTTAATTTTTATTTACTGTATCCTTAATGCCTACTTTTAATGTCTTAAATGTCTACTTACATCATTCTTAACGTCTACTTATAATATTTTAAAAAATATATAATGGGCCGGTCCGATAAAAAATGGTCTCTCAAAAGAATTTGTGATACTAAATTTACCCAACATCTCACTAAATCGTTGACTTATACCGTTAGCTTAAAAGCAAACAAAACAATCAATATGTTCAATTGGTCAAACAAACCCACTAAAAAATCCTCACTTCCAGTATCCCGCACAAGGCAGGGTTCGGGTGGAGGTTTTTTTTTCTTGAAAGATGCGGACAAATCATACATGTTCTCTCAAGGAGGGAGTAAAGAGAGATGGACGCAGTCAAGAAACACCCACAAATGATACCTGCCCTAGTAGGAGTCGAACCGAAACCTTCTGCTCCACATGCAGATACTCTATCCATTAAATTAGAAGCGCTTTTGTGATCACCAATTAGAAGAGAACAAAGAAACCAGCCAATTAGAAGAGACAAGTAAGTCTTGATGTGATCACCAAGGAAAAGAGAAGGAACAACCTCAAACCTAAAAAATGTTCTCAAAAGGTAGAACATTAAAAAATATTTAAGACATCTATCAAATGCATGCGGACATAGCACATAGGCGCAAGTTTTGTTTTGTTTTTGAATTCTGTAAGTCTAGAATCGGGTCCTGTTTCAATTGAAAATAAAAAAATAAGTTATTTTTTTAAAAAAGCTATCAATTTAATTTTCAATTAGTATTATCTCTTCACTCACGGATCAACTCAAGTAAACCCTAGCCGCCCCGATTCTTTTTCTCTCTTCTCTCTCAAAAAAACCCTCATATCTATAGTTAGTTTGGGGCTATTATCAATCTTTAAAGATTGATGTAAGCCCCTAATTTCTCCCTTTTAAGTTTTTTTAATATGATTAAAATAAATTTTTGTCCTCTCCCTGTAAGAGAGTTGTTCTATCCATTCATTGGGTTGATTCTACCCATATATTGGGTTTTGAAGTCTCTCCTTGTGAGAGTTTGGAGTTATGAATTTTGGTCTTTAGTTGATTTGTTGGTAGAGATTAATGCGATGATGCAGCAGACATCAAAATTGCAATTATCATCAACTACATCAAATTCAATTCTATCTCAAGACTACAACAGATTGAAAGACACCCTCGTAGAAGGCTGTATCAAACAACAATGTGGAAGAGGATATTCAGAATTGTCAGATTTCATACACAACGATCGTCGTAGTTTTGTTATTTTTGAATTATATTTGGTTTTTGTTGCTATGTACTTGCTAATTTTTATCTCTGATGTAAATGTCGTATGACTCTTTATTAATGAATCAGGTATTATTCAAAAAAATATATATATATAAACCAAGTTATACCCTTTGGATTGACGTTTTTAAAAGCGTCAATGTAATAATATGAATTGATAAAGAGTTACTTCCTCCGTCCCACTTATTTTACTTTTTTTTTATCTGTCTCACTCATTTTGCATCTTTTTTATTTTTATACAATAGCTCACTATTTTCTTTTAATTTCATCCTTGCACTTTAACTCTTTTAATTTTATCCACATAATTCACTATTTTTTTTCATTTATTATTAATAATCACTTTTTTTAGATTATAGTAATTGTTCTCTTTGCTCTTTTTCTGTTCACTTTGAATTTACTTTTTTTGTTCACTTTCCCAAGTCATAACCTTTGCAATTTTTTGAAAAGTCAGAGTATTAAATTGGGAAAATTGAAATAACAAAATTTGTGTAATTTTGGTAAAAAAATATCATAATATTTATACCATGTTTGTTTTCTTAATCATCTTATTTTCTTCGCAAATTTCATATTAACGTTGTATCATTTAAAAAGATCACATTAAGTGGTAAATGAAAATGTGAACAAAAAATATTTTTTATGATTAAAGATTTATTACCATAGAAATAATATGATTCATTTTATGAAAATTTACGCTATAAGTCATTCATCTTACCTCCTCTTCGCGCTAAGAACCAAATGAGTCGTTTGGGTTTTAGCGATAAACATTTCAAAATAATTGATGATTAAAGTTTCTAATTAGTATTTTCTTTAGAGGGAATTTTGGAAGGTAAGCGAATCTTTTTATGTAAATAATAATTCCTATCAATAACTGTGATTTGTAAATCACCACAAAAAGATAAAAAAATAATATTATAAAATAAATAAAATCAAAAAAGGTAAATTAAGATCACAAAACTTCCATCCTATTAATTAAATCCTAACACTTAAAGGTAATCTTTTGTTAACATTACAAATCACCGTTATTTATTAAAACCTCATCTTTACGTAAATACTACATGCATATGCATTGTCATAAGCTGCTTTGCGTAATTTTGAACTTCATTGCTCAAGTTATGGCCTTCAAAAGTGTTACAACTAGGGATGATCACGGGTTTAATTTTTTGACCCAGCAAATTCGAATTCGATTTTGGGTCACAGAAATAAAATAGGTTTTGATTTAGGTGTTCAAATCATCAAATGCTAATATTTTGTAAATTAGATGATTGAAACAACTTATTATTTTAAATCATAGTATTTTATAAGTTGCCCCTATTAACGTGTTTAAAATCGGTATGTTAAATAACTGATAAAATTATGTGTTTAAATCAACCACTTTAATTGGCCATCAATCATTTACCAAACACACTTAATTCGATTAGTAATCACCAAATGAATTTGATAACTATGGAGATGATCAAACCTCACGAATGTACCATAATGTTATTATTGTACTATCGGCTTGTCACCATCATCCTATCCAGTGTATTTCGTTCATAGAAAACTATGGACATGGTCTGTAGAGGAAATGACAGCGGCAACTCATAACCGTAAAGGAGAGCGCGATCAAAAAAATTCCCCCAACTCGAGAAAGACGAAGATATATTCATGCCTCGCGAGAGCTAAATAAAACGCATATCAGCCTATCACCAATTCAACATGAAACGGTATAATACTTTTTCACTAGAGTAAATATAGTAAAAGTAAGGATATATATGTTGGGTTGTTTGTAAAAGTAATGAGAATATTTTTTTAGTGATAATTTTCGTAAAATATGCTATTTTTATGGTAATAATTTTTTTTATTTAAAAAATTTTGTCATAAAATTATCATTTAATATCACACCTCAAAATAGTAATACTGTGTATTAAAATATAATTTTCTTATACTATAATTAAATTGAAATAGAGCAAACATAACCATAATGTTATTGTACTAGTAGTTTTTCATCATTGATGATAAAGTGATAGTAGTTCATCATAATGCAAATATTTTTCACTATTAAGTTCCATAAATCTACAATATTAATTCTATGATAATAAACTTTAATCATTAAAAAAAAATTTCATAAATTTTTTATTACCATCTAATATCACACATCTAAATAGCAATGCACTGGAAATACTTTACTGCCTTTTCTCTTTTCTCAGACCCTGTTTATAATTTTAATGGACGGAATACACCTGGATAAGATGATGATGGTAATATAAATAATAATGTACTAAAATAAAATACCGAATCGGAACAAACATTTCAAAGATGTCAAAATATTTATACATCAATATTATACTAACTTTTTATTACCGTTTTTCTGCGCCCTATAAAGGTTAAAGTTAGAGAAAAGGCACTGTAAAAACTAGTAGAAAGATTCTTGCTTTGGTGTATATCATATCCTTACAGACCAGTTCCCCTAAATTGGAGGGATATGGATTATTACTCTTTATTTTTATTTTCTTTCTTTCTCTTTTTATTTTGTTTTTTTTACATCTAGCTTTTGCTTGTGCTGTTTTTTCTGCTAATAGTTGCACGCTTGAGACAACGTTGTCACTCATATACTTCTTTTGTAGAGCTCTTATTGTTTGGGGTAAAATCGATCATTTTTCTCTAGTCTTCCCTGTGAAGAGAGTACGAGTATGTATTGTCCGTCACCTCACCCAAACCCTGCTTTTAGACGGGATATTATTATTAGGTATGTACTTTTTTTTCTTCGGTCTTTGAATTTCATTTCCTTTTCCACCCTTTTTGATTTCAGTCAAAACAAGTTAAAATCCACATACCCACAAGACAAAGACACCCCCAAATCTCCTTGCATTCTTCCAAATCTAACCAATAATTTTAACAATTGAGCGCCAACATCTTAAAAAACCCTAGAGAGAGAAAGGGAAAAAACTATGAATCTAGAGAGAGAAACTACTCCTTAGTGTTTGTGGAGTAGTACCAATCTACCATCCCTTTCTTCCTCAATCATCACCTTTCCTCTTCATAAATTATTGCCCTTTTCATATCTGTCAGCATTCATTCATTCATATGACTTACAATATTTAAACTTTTTAATTTCAAAAATAATTATTTTTAAAGATGAAAACTTTATAGATCTGCTTACCCATTACTTCTCCATAATCTCATAGTATCTTCCCATGATTCTTACTTTCTCAATGTTGTTCCATTCTTAGAAATAAAGGATTTATTTTAGGAAAGTTTTGATCTTTGAGTGTCTAAAGTCAAAAATCATGAAAAGGGACTTTTTTGTTTCCTTTTTTGATCAAGATTGAGATGGGTTGTGTTTAAATTGGATTTAAATGCAAATCCCTTTCATGGGTACTTGAGAAAAGCTTGCATTTTTGTTTAAATGCTTAGGATTTTAGTTGAACAACAAGAAAAAGGAAGAAAAAAAGCAGAAAAATGGCTGGGAATAGTAGAGTGCATGATCCAAGCAAGCTGCATTTGAAGAAAGAATTGACCCAAATTCGGAAAGCAGCAAGAGTATTGCGTGATCCTGGTACTACTTCTTCTTGGAAATCCCCTTTAAGTTCATCTAGATCTGTGGGACCCTCTATTTTCAATAGCAATGATAATCTCCATTATCTTTATAATACTAATCATGAATTTTTAACTGCTAAAAATGATGATGTTAGTCCTAGTTTGCAACAAATAGTTCAGGATAATGTCAGTAATGGGAGGGAAAGAGAGAAAGAGGATGACAAAAATAGGGAAAAAGATAGAGAAAAGGAGAGAAGGGTTTTTCTTTATAATTGGAGGAGTAATAGGTCTTCAAGTGAGAAAAGTTTGGGTAGGTTTAATTTAGATTCTGGTCTTATTAGTAATAATCATAATAGTTATGTTGATGATGGATCTTCTCTTCCTGGGAGTGTTGTTGGTGGTAGTGTTGGTGAAAGCTTGAGTGATGGTCGAAATGCCGGTGGTGATTCCAAGAGTGATACTTGTATAGGAGATCATCGTCGAGGGAATAGACACCATCGGCACTATTCGACTACTTTTCGATGTAAGGATACGAGGGTTGGATCGATGGCGTCACCCATGATGGTTAGGCGGGCTATTGGTAAGAAAAAATCGAGGAAAATTGCTTCTTCTGTTGTTCTAAGACAACAGTTGCCAAAACCGAAGCAGAAACGACCCATTGGTTTAGTTGATAGGAACTCGAAATGGGCATCAAAGGGTGCCCCTTCAAGTGGGTTAGTTTTGAATCGGGATGATTATGGTAGCTTGATTGATCAATCTGATGATACGGAGGGATATTGTGTGTCTGAGGAATTGCGTCGTGTTGAATCCCCGTTGCTTTCAAGGCTTAGGCAGAAGCATAGGTTTTTACGAGGTAGTCGAAGGGATGACTCCTCGTATAGTCTGAGTACCCCTGCGTTGTCAACGAGTTCTTTCAACAGAATGTTAGCGAATTGTAGGAATCCTAGTACCGTAGGATCGTGGGATGGGACGACAACATCTTGTAATGATGTGGATGATAACGAGGATGATGCTTTAGATTTGCCTGGTCGTCAAGGTTGTGGGATTCCTTGTTATTGGTCGAAAAAGACTCCTAAACATAAAGGATCTTATGGTAGTTGCTATTCGCCTTCTCTTTCTGATACGTTGAGGAGAAAAGGCGGTAGGTTACTTTGCGGTAGCCAAAAAGATAGTCACACACAGCGTGAATCTGTATCACGCGCAAAGAAACAAAAGATCCTTTCTCAAATGGCCCAAGGACATCTTCCCTTGCTCAACAATAGTTGTGATGGTGGGGGGGATTCTTCCCCGGGAACAGGGAATAGTGATGATGAGCTTTCTACAAATTTCGGGGAGCTAAGTTTGGAAGGGTTGAGCCGTTTGGATGGGAGGAGGTGGTCTGCTAGCTGTAGGAGTCAAGATGGTTTGAGCCTCATTTCTGCCGGAGGGGACGGTGAGGAGGAAGGCTCGTCAGAAAATATACGGAGCTTAAGTCAAAGATATCGTCCCATCTTTTTTGACGAACTGATTGGGCAAAATATCGTCGTACAATCTCTTATGAATTCAATATCAAGGGGCAGGGTTGCTCCCGTTTATCTCTTCCAAGGTCCTCGTGGCACAGGTAAAACATCCACCGCAAACATTTTTGCAGCCGCTTTGAATTGTTTGGCAACGGAGGGAACAAAACCGTGTGGAATGTGTAGGGATTGCACGGATTTTATCTCCGGCAGGAGTAAGGATCTGATGGAAGTTCACGGCACAAGTAAGAAGGCATTTGATAGAGTGAAATATCTCTTAAAAAGCTTATTGACCGGCCCTTCATCGGCTTTCTCTCGGTACAAAGTTTTGATAATTGATGAATGCCATTTGCTGCCGTCTAAGACTTGGTCGGCATTTTTGAAGTTCCTTGAAGATCCATTGCCTCAAGTTGTGTTCATATTTATAACTACCGATCTTGAAAATGTGCCACGCACGGTGTTATCACGGTGTCAGAAATATCTCTTCAACAAAATTAAAGACGGTGATATTATAAGCAGACTAAGGAAAATTGCGGCTGAAGAGAGTCTTGACGTTGATTCGGATGCCTTGGAATTGATTGCTTTGAATGCTGATGGTTCACTTCGAGATGCAGAAACTATGTTAGACCAGTTGAGTTTGCTTGGCAAAAGAATAACTACTTCTCTTGTTAATGAACTTGTAAGTATTTTTTCCTGCAATTTCTTGCTAATTAATGTATATTAAATTGTTCTTTAAGTAGAAATTTATTTTTTGATTGCTTGAGATGGTTTTTACATGACTTATTTCTATACAACGCATAAAGACCTGTCGGAAAGAGAAGTCGCGTGATGTGTATGCACAATTTGCAGCTATAAGTTGCACTTTTAGATGAAGGACATAAAGCTTTCTCGACAAAAACGTTCCATGTGTACTTGTGGTTGTAAATTTCAAAAATCCTTTGTCATATATAGTGCAAAATTGTGGTAACAGTCGCAATTACGGTAATGACATGGTGATGTGGTATTGGCCTTTCTAGAAAATATTGGGCGAAACCATGAGATATCCCTTGAAGTGGTCCTTTTTTTTATATAAAAAAACGCATTTTTTTTACAACATTCTGGTAACGATCGCAATCATGGAAATGGCATGTTGATGTGGTATTGGTTGGTCATAATAGAAAATATTGGGCGAAACCATGAGATATCCCTTGAAGTGGTCTTTTTCTTAAAAAAAACGCGGCTTTTTACAAAATTCTGGTAGCGGTTGCAATCATGGTAATGGCATGGCGATGTGTATTGGTCATAATAGAAAATATCGGGCGAAACCATGAGATGTCACTTAAAGTGGCCCTTTTTTTTTAAAAAAAAAACACGGTTTTTTACCCCTCGACAATGCGGGAAGCATTGGTTAAGTTTTTTTAGAACTTTACAATGCGATGCGGTCTTGTTTTTGCACTATGATTCATATAGAAAAAGCACTACAAGTAATCAAAAGTGTTCACGAGTTTTATGGCATTTTTTTACGATATTTTTTTATCGAACTTTTTATGGTACAGGTGGGGGTTATATCAGATGACAAACTACTTGAACTATTGGAGTTGGCTATGTCCTCGAATACGGCTGAGACAGTAAACAGGGCTAGAGAGTTGATGGATTCTGGAATCGATCCATTAGTGTTGATGTCTCAACTCGCCAGCCTTATTATGGATATCATTGCCGGGTCTTACCAACTCGCAGATGCCAAATGTAGTACCTCATCTTTCGGCTGCCGAAGTTGTGAGTGCTTACATCCTAGTTTCTAACTTTTGCTGAATCTTAATCTGTGACTGAATTCTAATCGCAGGAAAAAAATTCATTAAATTCATGGTAATTCATTATAAAATTGAAAGATGATACGGAATTTGTTCCATTCTTCATGTCATTTCATCATGATATGATAAAAGAAAGTAAATGCTATAATGCTTCTCATCGTAGTAATTTGAACTCCTTTTACATGCTAGTGTAAACAAGGTACGGCTTTAACTCGCTTTTTATTCAGCATGTGACATTTTATACCTGAACTTGCTTCTCATCTGACGGTAAATATCGAACAATCTTACTACTAGTCGGTTGTATTACTTTAGTTTGGATTGTTGGTTGTTTTACATCAAAATTAATCAACATGAGTAACATAATTCGTCAGTTAATTCGCTTTTTAAATTCGTGATTCGCTAAACATGACTCTAAAATAGCTTAGAATCGTCCATAATTCGCTTTTTTTGATTCTCGATTCGCAAGGAGATTAGTGAATCATGTGACATTGGTTCGGTCTGCAAGTAACTTAAAGTATTGCATGGAAGCGATAAGAAATACTTAAAAATCTCCATTTTGTTTGTATAACCTTTAATTGTAATGAATTCTTATGTTTGTTCTTCTGGACTTGTTTGACATTTATTAGCTTTCATCTCCTGGACTTCTGATGGGAATTCGTTTGAGTTCTGTTATTGATTACGGTCTTGTCCAGTGTAACATAATTCTTTCGTTAATTTGCCTTTGAATTCGCGATTCGCTAAAATTGACTCTAAAATAGCCCAAAATCGACCATAATTTGTTTTTTTTGATTGACGATTCGCAAGGAGATTAGTGAATCATTTCTGAACATTGTCACATTATTCTCTAATCTCCTCGTAAATTACGAATCGAAAAAAAAAATCATGGTCGGTTTTGGGTATTCTTGGGCAAATTTGAGCGAATCATGAATTCAAAAAGTGAATCAGTTAACGAATTATGTTACACTAATTCTGAAGCTCAATTCGAATCTGAAATTGTGTCTCACTAACAATCACAATTGTTGGTTGTGTGGATATCCGCAGTGTCGGAAATGGAGTTGGAGAAATTAAAGCATGCATTAAAGCTTCTTTCTGAATCCGAAAAGCAGTTGAGAGCTTCGAGTGAACGTTCAACATGGTTTACAGCCACTTTATTACAACTTGGCTCCGTAACTTCACCCGAGTTTACTCTATCAGGAAGTAGCAAGAAGCAGAGCTCAAAAACGACCGAGGAGGATCCATCTTCCGCTTCACGAGATGCTTCTGGGCGAAAGAAGACGTCTGATTCATTGTATATGATGCGAAGATCTGCTTCTCCACCGTTGTTTTCTTCAGAGGGTAATCAAAACTCCGTCTACCCTGAGGAGCCGTACTTGCTTACTGTTGGCACGAGTACGAACCCAAAACCCACACACAAGCGTTCTGTAAATAGTTTAGATAGCTCTGCTTCGCACGGTGATTATATTGGTGTAGGCATGAACATGGGACAAGCAAACATGGATCAACTGGATGATCTATGGCTGCAATGTATTGAAAAGTGCCATTCTAAGACTCTAAGACAGCTGCTTCATTGTGATGGAAGGTTACTATCAATAGCTGAAGCTGAAGGTATGTTGCTGATATCTATATTATGTACTGCACATAAAATCAGGAACAACCTCTTTGTTATCACTATAAGGATAAGGTTGCGTATATCTGACTCCGCAAACCACCTAGGTGGGAGTCACGTAAAGGTATTGGGGCAATGAAAGGAAAAATTATTGTGAATAATACAGCGTTTTGTTAATTTTTCTACAATAATACCAACTTTGGATCAATCATGAATAACACTAATTTAGGAGGTTTTTTTCCTAGAATCATACCGAATTTAGTTTATTAACTAATTTACCGTTTTTTTTGTCATATAATCTCCTACAGTTTGATTTTTAACATGTTATGGATATTCTTGGGAAACGCCCCTAAGTTGGTATTATTCATAGTTTATCAAAAGTTGGTATTATCGTAGGGAAATAAGCAAAAGGTTGTACTATTCATAGTAATTTTTTTCGGCAATGAAATGTTGTTGCATTACATATTTGGTAATGTTTTCAATTTGCATCAACGTACTTGGAAGAGATCAATGAATGTTCAATGATCAAGGACTAGAAGAACTTTCGAAGTACTCGGTTGTCATAATTGCCCTAGTAGTTTCTCTATAAATAGACAATTAAGTAACAAAGTTCTTTAAAAAAATGAACTCTATTATTGGCGGATACAATGTGAGGTCATCGAGGTCAGTTGACATCACTTAAATTCAAAACAAAATCAAGTAATATATGTAAATATATCCAAGATAAGTTGGTCAGTGCTATTATACTTGCGTTTTGCCGTTTCATAATTTTTTTTGACATCACTTTTTTTTCCTGGATCCGCCACTGGTGGAAAGGTTGTTGTCATTGTGAATGCATAATCTTTATGTCAGTTCCCTCTAACTAGAGGTTTTATTTTAGGTGTTGTCATTGTGTACATTGCTTTCCGGGACAAAGTCGTCAAGTCAAGAGCTGAACGGTTTCTTATTAGTATCACTAACGCAATCGAAGTGGTTCTGGAACGAAGTGTCGAGGTTAGAATGATTCTGTTGCCGGACAGTGGTGGTGCAGATACAGTTAGATCACCAAATGTGGCAGGACAAAAGCAGAACAAATCAAGTGTTGCGAACCATATGGACGGGGAAGGATTTGCGAATTCTGACTCACATCGGGAGCTTGCTATAGTTCCTCGAGCAAACTTGAATGGAGGGTCAAATTCATCGTTGTTATTAGATAATCGGTCACCAAGCATTTTGGACCAGTCGAATGATAACAAAGCTAATGTTAGGAGACATGAGTTTCCAACACAGAGAATCGAGTCTATCATTCGTGAGCAAAGGCTTGAATCGGCTTGGTTGCAGGCTGCCGAGAGAAGCACACCACGGTCAATAGGTCGTCTAAGACCCGAGAAAAATCAGGTTTTGCCTCAAGAGGGCATTTACAGCAAAAATCAATCGGAGTCTTTGGATCCCGCAGAGTTGACCTCCAGCCATTGGGATGATGAACTCAACCATGAAATCAATGCTTTGAAGGGAATTGACGTAAAGATTCATCAGAACGATCAGACTGGTAAAAGGGTCGACCCTCTTCCTATATCCCCGAGCTTGCTGCATCAGAGTGGCTTTACCTCCAGTCTTAGCAAGGATTATCAGTGAGTTATCTTTCCTTTATCCCCCTTTTATTCCGTTGGTGTTCAAAACAGATTCGATTATCCGATATTTACCTGATCTTGTAATAAACCCGACTTGACCTAACTTCAAAATGAGTTTAAATTATGTAAAAATCAATGTAGACACAAGACCCGATTTTGACCCGACCTGAAACACGTGACTCGAATACAACCCGATGACCGATTGAACACCTCTAACATTAGTCCATTTACTTTATGCTATTTGCAAGTTAACACTCATTGCTTTCCTTTTTGTTTTTTGGGGTTACTCTCACAGGGGATACGAGTCGGGGCCTGGAACTTCCGGTTGTAACATGCTTCTATGTTGGAATACCCAACATTCAAGAAGAGGAAAGGTAAATTGCTATTCAAATTGTCTATTCTTGTTGTATATATCAAATTGGCTATACTCAAAAAGATACATAATTCTTTCGTCATGTTAATAGGTAAACCAAGGATCTCCTGTACGGTCGAGCAAAGGTGGACGCTTCCTATGTTTTGGGGAACGTAGGAAGTCACGACAGAGCAAAGCAAAAAGATAAAAGTACTCGTTTCGACTCAAAAATTTTTCCGTATTTATTACTTATTTATTTATTAGTAATTTCTTTTAGGAAATTCTTAAGGGTGAAAGGTAGATCATGTAAAGTCACAACCATTCTTATGGTGCGTAGGGCTTAGTAAGGGCATATGGGGCAATGGGTATGTTTATGTGGAGTAATAAAGCAATGAGGTGAAAAGAGAACACTTTTATGACTTGGTTGATCTCATCCTTGTAGCCCAAACTGATAAATTAGGGCAAAATGATTTTGTGAAATTATTTTTTGATGATAAGCCATTGTTGAAGATTTTCACATATTATGGTAAAAATTATAGTACAGGACCGTCTCTCGGTGAGACAACCTCAAACAAGAAGCTCATATTCTCATAGTATGTATTAGATGCGTTATTTAACCTTGTATAAGGCGCGCCTCTTGGGGAGACTGTCTCATCTCATACAATAATTTGTGATAGAAAATTAAGGTTCGGGTCTTTAAATGAAAGCTCTACTAATATTAAATTGTGTGATGTAAGCATAACACATAAGGATGACAACTGAAATGGTTTAACACTCATGAGATGAATTGTGAATGTTTGGTGGGTAAAATGAATTTTAATTCGTTATTAGGTAAAAGAACAATTTTAGTGTAGTGAATAAGTAAATTTTAAAACAAAATTATTTAAATTCAATAATTATTGGTAATTATTCATTATTATCCTACCCAATATATCCCGCTCATAGAAATTATGGACAGGGTCTGGGAAGGAAAGGACGGCGATAACTCATACCCTTAAAGGAGAGCACGGCCAAAAGGAGTCCCCCGGCTCAAGATAGATGAAGATATGTTCCTACCATGTGAGAGAAGGATAAAACGCATATGGATAAATAAAAGTTAAAAACATTAGTGAAGCTTTAAAAACGTTAAAAATACACCAATTTATATGGTTTATAAATCCTACTATTTTTCACTTATTAAATTATGTTCTTTTGAATTTTCTTAAAATAAAAAGATAACTCATGTCTTACATTTTATTTGAAAATATATGAAAGTACAAAGGGGATGTTAAGAGTTGAGATTTGAGAGTAAAACAGTCGAGATATGTGAATAGTTTTCTCCAACAAGCATTTTAAGATACAATATTCTGCGATTATCACATTAATTTGTGAGAAAATAAAATACATAATGTTTCTTTAGTTATACATACACAAATTCAAATCTAATTTATTACACTAGATCTATAACTAGAGGTGTACATTCAGGTATTTGAGTGAATTTTAGATACGATATTTCAAATGTGTTCAATTTAAGATTGTGTGTTTATTGTTTATATAAAAATTTTACCAATCCAATTTCAATTTTATACATAGTTTATTTTAGATTAGAAAAAACATACTCAATTTTAGTTAATCAAATCAAATTTAAACAATTACACAAATAATTACTACTATCTCTTTTACTTATTTGTTTTACCTTTATTTCTTCTTTAATTATTGAACAAGGATGTTAATATTACAAGATAGAGCAATCTCTACCTTAACACAAACAATGGAACAATCCACATGGTATATCCAATACATGACAAACTACATTATGGAAGAATATAAATAATAATGTAATTTTTACTAAAAACAAACAAAAAGTAGAGTAACATAAGTACATAACAAACATATACTCATTCAATAATAAAAGTGTACTACTAAATAATAAGCATAAGAGCCAAATCATAGATATACTAGTTGCTTCTCCATAGATAAATTGTGTCCCACATGCATGCCACCACATAAATAGTCCATGGGACCCACCCTTTTTTCCAAATTATTATTTTAGTTCGTGTTATTAAATTTGAAATATTACTACAGTACTTGCTATCGAGTATGACATGTTGTGTGGAAAAATGTCATTCAGTAGCAAGTATTATGAAATAGAGGAAATATTATCTTTGATATGATTCTACCTATAATACTCAACTTAAATATGATAGAAGCATTTCCTATAGTAAACTATAACTCATTAACTACTTTGTTTTGTATTTTATTCTTAACCTATAAATTAAAATATAGTTATGAGATCTTGTGTATTTTGTTTCAATATAAATTTTATTTTTATCAACTTTTTCTAATTTTTAACAAAATACAACTAATATTATTTAGAATTAAATTAATATGCTGTCAACCAAAATAAAATTGTTTATTATTCTCTTTTTCGTATAAAAATTGAAATATAAATAAAGTGATACTTTTTATAAAACAAGTCTTGTATTAGACCGTTACATCGGAAGACAACCTTATACAAGCAGTTTTAGTCATTTATATTTTTTTAAAAAACTAATTGAATTAAAGTTACACAACAGATAATTAAATAAAGGGGTGTCTGGCAATTGCGGTTGGCTTGTTTGACCAGCTGGAAATGTTGGCTGTTTTTGTTGGCTTTTAAGCTAGCTTAAAAAGCTAGCTATTTATTGACATATTTGGTAAATTTGAATATTGGCCGTTGGCGGTTTATTAGAAAAAAAGTAGGCCAACAAGCCAAAAGCCAACCCAAAAAGCTAGCTAGCGCAACATTTTCATTTTGGCTTAAAAGCCAGTTTTCTAGCTGCTTTAAAAACTTACCAAACACTTTTTTTTGGCTGTTTGACCAACCAATAAGCCAAAAGTAAATATTCAAATAAAAAATAACCCAAAAGCCAATTGCCAAACACAAACTTTTGCTATACAGACTAAAAAGGAAAGATTTCTAGAGAGGGAAGAATTATTATTACTATTTCAAAAAAAAAAAACTAAAATAATTACCAGAAGTCCAGAATGAATGAATCGATCATATCCGGAAGAAAAGAAAATCGGCGCTGTTACATTAAATTACGAATTTCTCTCTCTTCCTTCAATGCTTTCATTCTCTCTCTATAATGGAGTGTTGTGGACGTGAGGCATCTTCCATTTTCATATAATCTTCCACTTTCATTGAGTTGTAAATTCTCAATTCTGCATGCTGATCGAATCAGATTTTCTTTAATTCTTTTCGATTCCCAATTCAATTCAATTCAATTCCAAAACCTATTTTGATTTCCATTCATTTATTTCAGTTTAATCTAAAGCCCATTGTTGCGGATTAATAATTGCAATCTTCTTCTTTTTCTTGTTATCTTTCTTATTTAATTGAATTATCATATGAAGTTTGGTGGGCACTCGTTTTCTTTCTCTCTCCTTCATCTTCCATGTCATTCTCTTCACCAATCCTCTGGTAACTACTTTTTTTCTTTATTTGGTTTTGATTCCTTGTTTTTCTTTGAAATCTGTTGTGATTGTGGGTAATTTGTTCAGTGATTGTTGCTGAAGTGGCTGGAGTTTTGGAATTTCGGTGCGTAAATTGTGATCTTGATGGGGAATGATGATTATGGACGCTGTATTTTCCCTTTGACAAGCTTACAAATTGGGTAATTTGCTATTTTCGTCCCTCTTTCATTTGCTACTTTAACTCTTGAGTTTTTGCAATTTTAATTTGTGGTTTAGTTGTTGGGAATATTAGACAAAAATTTGAATTGTGCATGGTATCTAAAAATATTTAAAGAGAGAAAACTTGTGATTTTCATAGCAATGTAGCAAAATTTTAGGTCAGACCAAAATGAAAAAATGCAGCAAACTGCAAAGAAGTAGTTAGATTTTCCATGGTGAAAATTGAAATGTTACTCTTTCAAACAATAACTTCTCTTTTTTCTTTTTTTTTTTGCTTATTATTTTAGTGGGTGTAATTGTTTCAATGGGAAAGCGCAGACAATAGTTTTGCTGTTAAACGTGTGAATTCTTTTTATCAATAACCTTGAGGTGGAGTGGGGGAAAAAGTTTAAGGAACAATGTTAAAACTTAAAAATTTCAAGTATAAGAGATAAATGTTTGACCAAATAGGCATGTTACCGCATCTGTGATTCTCCAACAATTGGGTTGTGATATCGGAGGGTCGTGCTCTCTCATGGTGAGGTGAATAAGATATAGCTATGGTACTCAGATTAGGATACTTGTGTTGAGACAGGCATGTGTCCTTATGTCTTGACTATTTGTCGAAAACCCTTCCATGATTTTCGCTGAAACTGATGTGTCTAGGTTTCCTACTCATGTTAGAGCATTCGTCATTTGACAGGGTATATGAGGTTAAATGAAGTGTCTAAGTAACATAGAATTAGTACCGTGAAGCATATGGAATTTGCTCGAGACTATGGTCCTAGAAACTCTGTGGTAGGATCTAAGGGTGTGGGGGTGATATTATTGGTATTTTTCTTCTGCTTAAAGGAGAAGACATAGGATAAAAGGACGTTTGATGGCTTTTTTTTCCCTTATGTACTCATCGAAGAGTTTGAATATACAAACATAATATAAGGAATTCTGAGTATATAGCATGTGCGAACTTTTGAGAAAAGTAAAAATTTGATTTCCATTCTATGGCAACATAAAATTTCTCAGATGGTAAATGCACAGCCCGTAGTGAAAAATTAGTTTGCCTTATGTTTCTCTCTTTCCTATGTTCATCTGAATGTTGTGCATATAAGTGAGTTTGTTTTTGTTTCTACTAGTCAAATATCAGCTAGGCTTTCATTTAACAGATTTATAGTTGCTTATATGTGTTATAGACTATTCTACTCCTTGAATAAACTCAAAGGCCAAGAAACTGGCAATTAATGAGCTTTTTAAAATTGATCTAAACATTATTTTCTATTGCTATGTTGGTTTTGATTTGTGTCGCAGGGATTTGCAGTCTTATCTTTCCCATCTTAGCATCTTTCTGGCTGTTGAGAGCAACACATTCTATATTTTAGTGGACAATAGGCCATGGCTTGAAGGTATAGGATCACGTCGTGCTCAATGGTGGCAATTGATGGTTACCAAGGTATTTCAAGTTTGTGGCCTTGTTCTTTCTTGTAATATTGGGCTTTGAATCATGTTTACTTTGGTGCAGTCAAGGTTGTCTCCTTTTGCAAATACTAGAGCTCGTAAAGGAACAAATACCGGTAATAAGAAATCTGAGAAAAAGTCCTGCAGAAACGTAACTGATTCTAATGAAAGCTCCGAATCCTCTAAATCTAAGATTTCAGAGAGATGGTTTTCACTGATTGATGCTGCCACTTTATCTCAAAAGAGGGCTCTTTTACCTGTAAAGAAGCTCAAGTACTCCTTACAGTTAAATCGAGAACTCCACAGGACATTATATGGATTAATTATATTTGAAGTCTCATGGGATGATGTTCGTGGCATCAATTATGTAAATGAACTTCAGGTATTTCTCTATCTCTGTTTCATATCGTTAGGTGGAATACTGTATTCTTTTCCCCCCCTTTTTCTTGGAGGGTTGATTCTGTATATACGTTATTGTTAAGCTTGTTTTATTCATTTATTGCAATGATTGCAGACTGACACATCTCTGGCTATAGAAGCCAAATTCATGAGGAGATGGGAGTTTGACAGTATAATGCAAGCTGTGGACTGCATATCTTGCTGGTTCTCAGGGACTAATCATGAGCGGAATCTCTTGAGAGATTATGTGCTGTCTACTGTAGGTAACTTTTTACGTCCCTTATTTCGACACGGTCATTTTTATAGATATTGACAAACAAAAAAGGAAGGAAAAGTTAGATAATGCATAGGTAGTCTTTGACTTCTTAGATTTGGAAATATCTTAATTATTTTAGTGATAATTAATCACATTGATAATCATCGAGTCAGGTTTTTGATGCATAAAATAAAGTGCCTGTTCTCACAAACAGATCAACTTGTTTTCTTTCCTTGAATTCAGTTCTCATAAGCTTTACCCATCAGGCTACCACTGTCACTCTCACATTGTCAATACTCAGTAAGTTCTAATAATTTAACTTCTGTAAGTTCCAGTCAGCAGTATGAGAGAATAGGCTTTTAATCCATTAAGAATTCTGTCTCAGCAGGATTCATGCGAAGTGGTTGTGGTTGTTACATATGTGAATCTTCTGCGTATAGACTACAATATATATTGGGGATCAGCGTCTCAGTGTTCTTGTTCAGTTAGAAATTTAGGTTTTCTAATAATTTTTATGCAATTGTCAAATTCAGTTAGAAATTGTTCTTGTTCTTGTTCAGTTAGTATTATGTTCCTAATGACCTGCATTTTTTGTTTGTTTAATGCGTATATCTCAGTCTTCTCTGGTATCCTTATAAATTGTTCAGGTGAAGTGTTCTTTGATGCCAAGGAGGAGTTCTCAGATGAAGAGACTACTTGCTTTTACGATGTTGTGGTGGAAAATGCATCATCCTATGGGATTCCAGTTGGTTTTGGTGCATGCCCCGCTGAATTTGAAAATGACTCAAGTCTTTTGCATACACCCCCACCGCCTAATGTGCCATATAAAAGAAGAAAAATTACACGATCTAGCAGCTATGAAGAAGTTGATACTTACTCTGAGGATCCTCCCAAGACTCCAGAGAGGACTTTTGACCCATTTGCCCATTGTGAGAGTACCATTGAAGCGACTGAATATAAAGATGTCTTAATATTATTAAGATTTAATGACAGAGACCTTCCTTTCAAACTAAAAGATATAATTATGAATGATTTGCGTTTGCTTACTCTATTAGAATCTGGGCTACCATCTTGGGTAATATTTCTTCAATCCTATCCAGTATTTTTCCATTTTTATCGTCCATGGATGTGCCCTCTAGCAAGAGCTTTATATGTTGTCATTTCCATTGTCACCGTGGTTATTGGATTTTATGACCTTTACAAGAATGTTCCACTTCTCAAAGCAACTGCATCTCGTTTGCTTGGACCTCTTTTCGATTGGATAGAAACTTGGGAGATGGTGTCAAGGGTCAAGTATTTGGGAACAATGCTTTTCTTGCATAATTTTGAGAAGGCTATTAAATGGCTTTTGACGATCACACGTACTATGAGATCATTCTTTTCTGTTCTTGCTCAGCCTATTATTGAGCCGCTTATGGAGTTTTCCAAAATGTTTCTGCCAGTATGGACGGCATGTATTGAAATGTCAGCAAGCTGCTTTTCATTCATCTGCATTGTTCTGGGATCGTCATGCAGTTTTGTCGGTGATGTAGTTGAGATGGTTTTGTTTCCAATCTGGTTGATTCTGTCATTTATATGGACCACTGGTAATTAGTCAGCCTATATTGGGTCGCTCTTCTTCTGTAGTTGTCTGTCTTTGGATTTTTTATGTCGAGCTATAAATTGATAGTATTTTTGGAATTTTTGCAGCAATGTTCATCATATTGCCAATTTTTTGGGCATGCTGGGAAATCTTATATGCACCAGTTCGTGTGGTCCTTGTTCTCTTAAGTTCTGTAGCCTATGTCTGTACCTTAGTATATGAAATGCTTGCCGAATTGTGGTCATCCGCTTGTAGTATAGCCAACATTGCATCAACGACTGAGGCAACTGTAAAAACGACATATGAGGTTTCATTGTGGCGCTCTCTTTGGAACGACTTATTCTCAAAGGTTTTTACTCTTGAACAAAATCTTTCTTCAATATTCAGATTTATTTTTCTCTTCTATGTCTTGCTATTTGTTTAATATCCACTATGATTTCCATTGCTAGGTGTTTCGTGCTGTCAGGAGCATTTTGAATGGTTTTGTTGCTTTCTTCACAGCCTGTAATAGGCATCGACTTAGGTAAGTAACATGGATCTTTTACTATTTCTTGATTCATTTTAATCTCCAGAAATTTGAGCAATAACATAACATGAAATAGCGAGTTATAACCTAAAGCTGCTTAGAGAGATGGGAATTGTTCTTGTATATTATTTTGATTCTTTTAAATGGATCATTTCTTGGTGGCCCTCAATTTAAGAAAGGAAGAGACTAGTAATAGCAATTTCACCAAGAAACCCATTACATCAAGGAAGAAAAAAGTGCTTCCAAGAGGATGTAGTGTTCTGGTAGTGGATATTTTGATGCGCTTATTTGAACATGTTCCATAAGGGATGCGATGCATTCGTTAATGGACTGAGAGATTGTGACTCCTACAGACACTTATTGGTTCTGATAATAATGAATACTTTTGTTTGCACAACTGTGCTGAATCAGCTCAATTTTATTGATAGGATAAAATATATTATTTGCATGCTATGTGTCACAGGACCTATAGTCTCTTCTATGCTTTGAGCTTGGTACCATAGTGCAAAAAATACTTGGAAAGAACTTGTCTTCTGTCTTGTGCTTCTTTTGTTACTTTCTCCTGCCTATTTTCAACTGATAGTGGCTAACATGCTATGGTCAGTGACTTGATAAAATTTAATAGAGATTAGAGAATAGAGAGTTGAGAGTATACCGTGTTCAAAAGGTGGTAAGACAACCAGCATGGGCAACTGCATTAGGCAATGGTATGATTCTATACAGCGATTGTTGTAAAAAAGATATATCTTCATAATGGTTACTCGTATGTGATATACGGTGGTGTGACTGAGTGGGTTTATTACTTTCTATTGATTGCGTTGCTACCATGAAGTTTTGTCTAAAGTATCTATGCATTTCTGGTATTATGGGTGCACCACTGCTTGCAAATCCTGATCAAAAATACTCCCTCCGTCTCTATGAGTTTTTTTTTAGTCAACTAGTGTCGCAATGTGACTGCTAATTGATGCACTAGTATTTTGTGATCCTAATCATGTTCCAGTTATTTTCTTTCTGATGTTGCTCCATTTATAATGCTTTTTTATGCTTCCTTTGTCTTCAAGCATTGACCAGCCATGTGTGATGTACAGTATTTATAACCACTTAAGGGAGTTAATCCATAAGCTTTCTCGACAACTTCACCGATCACAGCATGCAAACCTTCATCACAGAAAAAGGCATGTGGATCCACATCGGCAGGCACAGTTACACAGAACCCGAAAGTTGGTGAGTCTCTTATTTTTGTTGCAACGAGTTTTTTGGGCTGTCTTAATTTATACTACAATTACGAAAACCAGCTAATTTGCTGGAGAACTATTATGTTGGAATAAAGAAGAGCTGGACCCTATACTCTATTTGTTAGGATCTGCCCAAACTAATGCTCACTTCACAATTGATATGATTCTTAATACCATCTCTTTGATCCCTGGTTGGATTATCTATCCTTTTCATTTTTTTGATGATTAGAAAGAAAAGATTTCATTTGAATACTGTTAGTTCTCATTAACCAGGCGAATTGATAAAACGTAACAATCATCCAACCAAATCTGATCCTTAAAAGAAAAGTCAAGATTTGCTACTATTTACATTTGTGATGAACATGCACGCATCACATGGGTACAGAAATAACTTGCCAGCACACGAACTATTTTTACCTTTGTGCCAAACACTCGCACCTGTACAGAAATTGAAACCACCCACAAAACAAGAATTTCATCAACTGTTATTTGTACCGAGTCAAACAATCACTTTCCACTTCTATATCTCCCCAATACCAGCCTAAAAGTGTACTTCATAACAAGAAGCATGGCCTCTGCTTCATGTTGCACAGGTTGTTGTATATTAATACTTGAGGACTCTGTCATCATAACATCTCTTACAACTGCACCCGACAGTTTTGTCTTTCTTAAGTGCCGCATTGACATGCAACTTAAAATTGTCTGGCTTACTCCACTTGCACTTAGCTCTTGAAGACGCTGTAGGTAACTGCTTTACTTTCTGGGTCATCTCCTCTTTAATCAGATATTGATTTACATTTTTGTAAGCTAACCTTGCTTTAACCCTTATCCTTTTAAAGACCCAAAATTCTGACTCCGTCATCTTTTCCGATTAGAGTTAGAAGCAATTTCAAAGCCTCATCAATAAGTCCTTAGTTTAAAAAATGGACTTGGAGCGCGCCTAGGCGCATCTAGAAAATCCTTTTGTAGTCCTGGCAAAGAGCATTACATCCCTCTTCTCTTCAACTCAACCAATGTTGGTAAACCCCACCTAGAAACTCTCCAGTTTCCAACACAAAATTTTAATCTTAAATGGTACTTTGACTCTCCAAATCTTCTTTCAATTTTACAACTTATACCTTGATGTTCCAATACCCTCAGGAAATTATCTTCTTTTCCATATCTGCTCTCCATACAGTGAACTCGTCATTACCTGCAAATGCCAAGCGAGTACATTACATTGATCGAGAGATCTATCCTTGTCATTCTGGCTACTAGCTAAAGTGAATTTCCCTCCTCGCCCTCCCCTTCCCTTCCCCCTCCCCGGGAATTCTGTCGACTGCTGACATATTTTCTTAATGTTTTCTGTAGTTTACTTACTTCTGTATATTGGATAGGTTTAAGCCTCAAGTGATATGCTTCATCAACTCCATACCCTATCATTCTCTCTAGGGTAAGTGGGCTTTGAGATGTAGAGTATTGAGAAATGTATGGCTATTGTTCTTTTTTTTTTTTGCCATTTTTTTTAGTAATGCTCAAGTGTAGAGACGCTCAAAATAGATCTGAATATCAAACGACCATTTACCCGACCTTATAACCAAGTCTGACTTCTACCCGACTTTAAAATAAACTTGAAATTATGTAAAAATCAATGTGGACACAAGACCTGATTTAAAACCGACTCAGAACACATGATCCAAATTGACCCGATGACTTGAATGAACACCTCCTTCTACTTCTATGTTGAATGGCCTGAAGCACTGAATACCTACTTACGATCCCGAGTTAATGGCACAATTTCAGGTCGAGGCTGTAAATAGAGAGGCTGGAGATGTAAACTAATAAGAGCCGATGGCAGATGTGCTGCTGTTGGTTGTCAATCTGTATGCTCACTTGTAAGAAACTAGAGGGTCAAACATATTCATCGACGTATATATTCAAGGCGTTATCTGGCTGCTCTTCTATCTGATGTAATGATTAATTTTTTGTTTACCTCGCTTTTTTTCACGACTTCTTACGAGTAGGATATATTGAGTATGATGATGATATCTAAAAATGTGATGTAAATACTAGTATGAATCTTCTGTAGAGTGATTGAGTTAATTTGTTTGCAGAATCAAGTAACAAAGATTAACTAATAGCGGTGTAGTAATTCATTTATTTTTTATTCTCATTTAGAATTTAGAATTGTAGGTAAAATATTGTAATGTTGGTTTTTACTTCATGTAATTTTTTTTTTTAAATTTTTTGGTAAAGATAATCCTCTATCAAGTGATCACTATAATTTTAAGGTGATATGAAGAGTTTGCGTTATTGCTATTTTAGTCTTAAAGTGATCATTTATAATCTTAAACTGATTAATTATAATCTTAGAGTGATCATTTTTTAGTCTAGAGTGTACTTATTTATCATTAGCAGTCTACAGTGATCAGTCAAAAAAATAGGCTGATAATTTGAACTAAATTTTCTAATTTAACTTAAATTGATGTAGTTAAAAGATGTTCATAAATTTCATAGTGGTACGATAAGAAAATTTGAAATGAATAAGCAAAAAATTTAAAAATAGGAAAGTTTTGAAACTATTTTTTAAGATAAGCACTTTTTCTCCCGACTTTAGATTTGGATATGTTCGTTGTTAATAACAACGAACAAAGGCAAAATGTTCAAAAAAAGTCAAGGGTATGTTCGCTGTTATTAATAGCCGAACAAAGGCAGAAGGTTTAAAAATAGTGTAGATGCTTGTTCGCTATTAATAACAGCGAACTAATTCTTTGACTATTTTTGACCTTAAGTCTGTGTTTGCTGTTATCAATAGCGAATATATCCAAACCTAAGATCTGGAGAAAAAGCGCTTATCTTGTGAAATAGTTTCAAACTTTCCCATTTTTTGAATTTTTTACTTATTCCTTTCAAATTTTCGGTACAATAAGGTGTATCACTAACAATAACGATACAACCTAGCTACAATCTAAAGAAGCTAAGGCATGAAAAATGAGTGATTAACAACAAGAATGATCCAATTTCACAATATTGCCACTTATATTATTTTTGTAAAAAAATTGTACGTATAAGATATTTAGTTAAGAATTATGAGATGATGGAGTAGTTGAGGGTTTTTTCTTTCACCCTTACAACAAAGATTTGATTATTTAATTCTCATTTTATATTGGATGAATTAATTATCTCTTCTATGTGTCTACAAAGATTCTCTAGCAAAAAAGAATATTTGTTTGCATTTTTCTATTGAACACATTACAACTGTCTATGTTCTCAAAACTTTCTTAATTGAAGTAAAGTAGTAAACTTAGTTCATCTATATCTATAGCATGAAATATCATTGTCTTAAAGGTTATCATGCAATTTTAATAGTTTACTCTATTGTAGTGAAGCTTTTACTTTAATCTATCTATAACCACTAAAAATCTCATTATTATTATAGTCTATTGCAACATATGAGACTTGTCCTATATCGATTGTGTATGCAACTGGCATGGAGTTCATAGGTAAATGACCACTCTCACCTAATCGGCTATCTTTTGTGTGAGCTCTCCTGTTTGCCCCATAATAATAGCATTTGAGCGACTGAGTCAAACTCGAAATTGGTTGCTTGCATAGAGCGGGTGGCTTGCGGAGTGGGTGGCCTAGAAGAGCTAGCCATGACCCAATGCAAGTGACCCAACAAGGACAATGGTCTTACGGAGGGTCGATTGTTATAGTTCATTGCAAGTTATAGAACTTGTCCTACGACAGTTGTGTATGCTATTGGTCTGTAATTCATAGGCAAAGAGAACTTTTTTTTTTGGTTCGTGATAGGATATAGAAATTTCACAAATTCTTGTGAGAGACGGTCTTTATGAGAGGCCATCTCTAATTGAATTGGCCCATAAAGAAAAATATAGAGTAAACGTAGATATTAAGCTTTAATGGGCTGGGCCTGAAAGACGTCTTTCAGAAAGACGGTCTCTCAGGAGACTAGCTGTAGAAATTTACATGTAAGGAGATAAAAGAATTCCTTAATCACAAAATTAACCATAATTCTCACAACAAACTCTTAACCACTAAATTAACCAATAACATTGAAAAATTTAAATTTATTACACTTTTAAGAAAAAAATTCCAAAGAGAGTCAAGACGAACCAAAGGTGTTCATTCGCAGTCAACGGGAAAATTTCTGATCAAGTGTTTTGAGTCGGTTTAAAATCGAGTTTTATGTACGCATTGATTTTAACATAATTGTAAATTCTCGGGTCAAATCAAATTCGGTTATAAGATCAGGTGAATATCGGGTCATTGGCTACGGACCAATGGAAATTGCAAAAATGGGACCCAATCGCACATGTCATATAGGTAGTTCAGAAATTGTGTAGGGTCAGTGACCTACACACCGACCACAAATCTCACGTCACTACAAACCTCTTAGTTTTTTCCCTCTTTAAATTCTCTGTCACACTTTCCGTCTTTGTCTTTCTCTCTCTTCTCAGCCTCGACCTTGTCGATGGCTCCCATGAAGCTTCGACAATCGGAAACCATACCCTCATCTTCGCAAGACGCTCGTATTCTGGTGCGGGAGACAATGCGAATCAGTGCCAATTTGGCTTCTGCTCCTCCTTCCATGCCGCTGGTTCCTCCTACTCTTCCGGAGAGTAAGAATCTCAAGTTAGGGCTTGTGGAAGATGAGTTTATTGATTCTAGTTTGAGGTTGATTTGTTGTGAAGAGATTGATGGGCGTCGATGGAAGTACGTTGCTGAGAATGATTCTTTTGGTAATTTTAAAAAAGGATCTATTCGTTCTGTTCCTTTGCAGACTCCTCTTGCTCCTGTAGATGTATGCTCCTCTATCTTTTTCTTCTGATATTTTATGTGAATTTTCTGTAATTGTTTTTGTGTAGCGATTTGAAATTAAATTTTGAGGGTTTTTTTTTAAGTTTTTTTTTTTGTTGTCAATCGTTTGAATTTCTTTGTTAATTTGGAATATTAACATTGTTCTTTTTGTGTATGGCGATACAATTGCTTATACTTACTATTAGCAGTAAAGGAGTATGTTCAATTTTGTGACGGAATGTGTTGCATGCAGGGTCTGTATAAAATATACTTTAGTTTCTGATGTTCCGTTTTCTATTACATTTTCTAAATTTTGAGGCCTGAAAAAAATAATAAACTAAAAAGTAAACAAAAGTAATAATTCTGTATTGCCCTGTATCGTTATGTATTTTGTTGACTGAAATTGGTTTGTTGGCCGTTGATGTTCTTGTATGAAGATTCATTTTGTTTTTCCAATTTCAGGAAATAGCGTCATTTGTACGATCCTATGTTGTTCCCGAAGGCTTTCCTGATAGTGTCTCGCCTTCATATGTTCCATACATGACATGGAGGGCATTAAAGGTAAATACATGGTTGATCAATTCTCTTGGGTTTTCTCAATTTCAGGAAATAGCGTCATTTGTATTGATTGAACTTGGAGACTTTTGTCTTATTTAAGAGACATTGCATTTTTAGGACTCACTCACTTCAATCCCATATTTTGATGATATATCCATTTTGGCCTACCACGTTATTTCCTTAATTAGATTCTTCTAAGGGAGTCGTAATTCTCCAACTTCCACAATACTTATTCACTTATCGCATCTCACATCAATTATGGAAAGTTTCTTTAAAGCCAAACCATCTAATAGTTACTACTCTTTACTTTTTGGTTAGAACGACTGGGAGGTTAACTTCCATGTTGATTTGTTATCTGTTGGTCCCGACACTTTACACGCAAGAGATACCTTCAGTTGAGGACCCGTGCCTCGACTTCCAACATTGAGTGCTCCACGCAAGTTGTGTTTAGCGTGCTTGAAGTACCATCATTGATCATTTGTTCATCATTTAATCGGTCCTGGGTTAATCTGTTTATTCTGTTGCAATGGTAGTTCACTAGTGCTGTGACATGTGCATTCCATTGTTGACCACACTTGTAGGTCGCTTACCTTTTTATTATGCCTTGTAGCACTTCTTTGGTGGAGCTATGGGTGTCTTTACTACACAAACATTGTTGACTTCTGTTGGAGTATCTAGAAACAGAGCTACCCCTGGTGCTGTTGCGATTAACTGGATCCTCAAGGTAGAAATAGCTAAACAAATTGAATATTTTAATTTTTAGTTCTTGTATTTCATTGCAAATGTGTAATTTTACTGTGCTGAAATAAAAAATAAAAAAAAAACAAGTGATTTCAACGATCTACATAAAAAGAAAAATTACAATAAACAACTTTTAAATTAAATTAAGTGTCCATGCGGAGTTCACATATTTTAAAAGCGGTGCATGATGTCATCATTTGAAAAAAATTTAAAACAAATCACATTCAAATAATTCACAACATATAATCCAAAACTCATCACTGGAAGAGCACTTGCAGTAATTCTATTTTTTGCGTAAAGGAAGGGATATTTTTTAATGGAGCTTGTCATTTTGATGTTGAATGTCATCTAGAGGAGTTGGTGAGCCGTCCCAAATGCATATTATTAATAACTTTTGCAATAATTCACAAAATAATATATGTTCTACATGAACCTGTCAATTAAATATAACTTAGAGAATGAAGGTAAGTCCATAAATACATTCATCATATAAGAAGTGGATTTTGAATTACATTGTGTATGACTGAATAAATGAAGTGTCCTTTGAATTAGATTTCTGTTTTCAGTATAGCCATTCTCAATTCTGAACATTTTGTATAGCCTTGCAACTATGGTCGATCTTGGCTCTTAACTTTTTCATTCAGAATATTGGAAGCCTTTGTTGATATATTTACTGTACATAGGATGGTGCTGGTCGGGTCGGAAAAATGCTTTTTGCTAGACAAGGAAAAAAGTTTGACTACGATTTGAAACAAGTGGGTACTTCTTCTTTATCAGTGTTCTTGTGAAGGAATTTGAATCTGATATTATTTGCTTTCTTGGGATACATTTTCCCTTCAGCTTCGATTTTCTGGTGATTTATTGATGGAGTTGGGTGCTGGTGTAGAACTGGCCACTGCAGCAATGCCAAACTTGTTTCTGCCATTGGCTTGTGCTGCCAATGTTGCTAAGGTAAGATTGCTACTCCAAACTACACTACTGTTGGAGTTTGCCTTGTGAATTGACTTGGTTGTATTGGTAATTTACCATATGTTTTTAGCACATATACTTGGTTCTTTACGTATGCAGCATCAAATTTATTCCTTGCATTATTCAGTATTGTAATTGGGTTACAAATCTCCTTAGGGAATGTATGTTTGGTTTTAATGTAAAATTTCATTATATCATTTTCTTTGCAAAAGATAAACTTCCGTCGGATTCCAGTTAATTGACTAATGCTGGCTAATTGTTTTTTGAGAAAGAGGACCTTAATATATACTACTATTTTATTGTGCTAAGGAAAGAGTAAAAAGGTTAACTTTAATAAAATGATGTCAAAGGTAACATTTGATGAGCAATTTCTAAAATTTTTAAGTCCGTTGCCTATCAACTCTCGACATCTTCCAAGGGTAGTCTTTTAATAGTAACAGGAATGAAAGGTAGTCAAACTATCTAATGGCGATAAACGATGTGAGAAATAAGGTTAAATGAATTGGAATATGAGATGAAATTGTTGAAAATCTAGGGAATTCGTAGGATGCATTCTTGCAAGGATTTTTTCAAAATTATTTGTGTAATTTTATCATAAAATGTCTTTGATAAATTAAAATTGCCTTTCCATTGCTTCACAAAAATTGCAGACTGCCATTGCAATCTCGTTATAAGATTTCTCTTGGATGACAAGGTAGTTTTTTTTTTTGGGAAGGGGGGCTTTTACGGGACATAGTGCAGAAGCAAATTCACATTTTAATGCATTATATTGGCCTAATTGTAAAGGTTTTCAAATCTATCGCATTGTAAAGCTGTAAAAACCACATTTTAAGCTAGTTTAAAGGATATCTCATGTTTTAGGCTGATGGTTGGTGGTTAAATGACCCTCGTTACCACATCTTTATGACTATTACCGCAATCATGTTGAACTGCATTTTTGCACTATTTTAGTGAGAAATCGCAATACTGTTTCCGAAACTCTAATCTTCTCCAATACACAATGTGTTGACTCCTAAAACAGATGCATAACGTTTTTTTTATTGCACTGGATATAAGTTGGAGACTCATATCTTGGGCTTTTGTGCGGTGTCGTCATTTGTATTGCACAGTCCTTGAACCATCCTTTTGTATGTATCTTCATTGTTTATGTGCACGTTTCAAGTAGTCACTACTAGACGTGTTCAACCGGACAGGTTGGTCCAGGTCAGGGACTCGTGTGGTCACAATCTATTACATGTTTGAACGTTGAAGTTCATAGAGGGATGGAGCTATGTTGGTCTTTTCGATTTGGTGTTATTAGAGAAAAAGTTACTGAGGAACCAAGTAATTTTGTAATATGTCGTCAAAGTTAACCATGCAAGCTGCGTCTTATTAATCTAGAATGTGCTTGTAGAAAGTTTGGAATGATATGTGTGCCTTTTTACTTTTTAGAATTATCGGTGTAATGTGTGCTATCTTTGACCTCTTTTCCTTTACCTTTCTTGATTGTTACTGATTTCTCTTCTTTGTGGTCATGATGGTGGTAGTTTTTGTGCTAAATGGGTTTTATGAAATTCTGATTTTAATAAAGCTGTGTTACTCTGCTCTATCTGCTTGGCTGCCTGATAGAATGTCGCTGCTGTTACATCAACATCTACTCGTACTCCAATTTACAAAGCATTTGCTAAGGGTGAGAATATTGGAGATGTTACTGCAAAAGGAGAATGTGTTAGCAATGTGGCAGATCTGGTAAGCATTGTGCTATGGCTCAAATTTAAACTCTTCTGGTTCTTAAGTTAACAGTAGTATGATTATACTTATATTATTGACTGAAATCTATTAATGTATGTTTTAAACAATACAATTGTTTCACCTTAATACACCTTAAAATCTGGCATTGAATATAGTTCATTGTAATGAGCTCTATTATGGTCAGAGATTGTCCGCTGTCAAGAGCTTGAGGTAAATCCATGTTCATATAAACATTATCAAAATAAAGTTGTCCTGTGAAAAGCCTGACTACTGGGTCTGGACTATGGAGCTATAAATTGCATTAGGGAAACAAATGGCATGGTAACAAAGCTATTGAATTGCACAAGCTCACGTCTTGCAATTTCCTTGTAAGATTGCTAACATAACGGGGGAAGCAATAGACAATACTTTTGTTGGGGATGTTATCTATCTTTTCTAACATATCATGTTTATACATCTATCATAAGCAGGGTCACCAAATTCGTAAATCCCCATACAAATGTATTCTAGGTGCATAGTTGCAGTTCCATTCAGAACAAATCCATGATATAGTAACCTCTTTTTAAGTTCTAAGATTAAAATAAAAGTCACTGCTTTCAGATTAACAAAAACTAGATAACATTAGTTATCCAGATAGGATAGTATATCTTTAGATTTCAATGGCAAATTTTATTATTAAAGCAAGTCACAACTTGAGCAAAAATTGAAGTCATTATCATAGCTTGTAGGGTATTTTACGTTAAAATCTTAGTTCCCAGCTTAGGCATTTTATGTAAAAAAAATAGTTTGCATTTTCTTTTTGTGATACGAGCTGTGGGAGCTTTTGAACAAGTAGTTGTAGTGGTGAGGGGATTTTTGGTGACTAGAAAGATTGAAGTAGGTAAACAGAAGTGGTAACTTGTCATGGATTTGTTATTTGTGATACGAGCTGTGGCAGCTTCTGGTGGTTTTGAGGCAGACAAGAAAGGGGGAAATTTCTTGTGTTTTTTTCTATTTGAGAAACCAAAGCAATGCACCTAAGTTGCTGTATGAATTTACAAGTTGCCACATGAACTGAAATTTGCTTGTTTCTGTTTGTGAATCAGTTAGTACTGGTCCAAAAAGACTTCAAAGAAAATTGGTGGTCTTTCCCCAGACAAAGAATACATGAGAATTCAATTGCCTTTCTTGTGCCCTTTTCGTGTTTCCTTTACCTTTTTATTCTGTGAATTGAATGGCAGTGAAAGTCACTTTCAGAAAAACAAAATTGACTCTCAAGCTTATTCATTTTCAGAAATGAAGAGCATATAAATGCATAAAGAGAGGGATAATGAGTTGGTGAAAACTGAAGTTAAAGATCTGCCCTCTAATATCTGAATACCAAGTATTTTGGATATGGATGCATGAATACATCATCCTTGGAAATATATGCTATTTGCCCATTTCAAGTTGTCTTTTTTGTTTATTCTCTATAAACCCCTACTTTTAGTATTTTGCTGGGCAGATGTGGCATAGATTTCTTTCTTCATTTTACTTCCGCTTTCTTGTTGAGAGATGAAGATGATAATCTCCCTCGAAGTTGGGTTTCAAAACAACTTTACTTGGATGTGGAATAGACCTCCTAAACTCAAAACCATAATATTCTTCATGATATCCTAAGCAAAAGCAACTCAGGTTACCAAGGATCGTAAACCCTGTTTGCTCTTCTGTTCAGAAAGACGCAAACAAAGTGAACATAATTTTGGATCTAGGATTTTATCCCCAAACCCTAAGTTTTTAGTTTATATTCTGTAAGACTTCCAAAGTCTCCATACTTTAGAATTTGCCAACAGAGGCTGTGGTTGCGCTGTTCGGGTCGCAAATTGCACCCGGTTGTGTCATTTCCATTATGAACTATGTATACATTATTCAGGAGTATGATTTTTTGTTATGAATTATGATATTCCTTGAATCTACTCATGTGTAGAATGATGCCCACTATTTGTTTGTTTTGAAGCTGGGAACTGGACTAAGCATCATGCTTTCGAAAAACAAACCATCCTTGGTTACAACATTTGCCTTCCTCTCTTGTGGTTATGTTCTGAGTTCTTATCAAGAGGTTTGGCTGTTCTCCGAACTCAACTTTGTTTCCCCTTTTTTTATGATTGATGAGATATGCATTCTTGCTTACACTCACTGTGCACAATATTTGACAGGTGAGGTCTGTTGTACTGCATACTCTGAACAGAGCTCGATTTACTGTGGCAGTAGAATCTTTCCTTAAAACCGGTATGACTTGGTTATACTGTTGGAAGCTAGAATAGTGTTGAATGTAGTATTGTAATTGCTGATGTTTTAAAAGTATTCATTTGTTAGCCTTTTGGTCCATGATAAATTTTAATTGGAGGACTGATCCTTGTAGGACGAGTCCCATCCCTGAAAGAAGGAAATTTGAAGGAAAGTATATTTGCTTTTCCATGGATTCAGGATAGCTCTGTTCAACTTGGTATGATTATTCCGTATTCAATTTAATTATATAATATGTTATTACTTCCGATATTCTCCTACTTTTGGAGGTAACTTGAACTGTTGTATATCACAGGTTGTAGATTCAGAGATGCATTTCAGGACCCGGGTTTATACATTGCTCTAGAGCCCCTTTTTGAGGTACATATTGCTGGCAACTTGGTCACAGCAAAATAGTTTGTCTCAGCTAGCACATCTTTGTGTAACTGTTAGAAATTAGAATGCATTAGTCTTGTAACTTATTTTTTTGTTTAGCTGTGACTTCATTGGTTTTGTATTCAGAGAGAGAGATATGTGGTGACATACAATCCTGTAAAGAACAAAGTGTGTGCATTGCTTAAAGACCAGGCAAAATCTGAAGATATTTTAAAAGCGGCATTTCATGTAAGTGACTTTGAATTGCTTCACCGCTTCAGGTGTTGTCAAATTAATCTTCTGGAGTCCACTTTCACAGAGTCATGTGCTTCTTCATTCCATTCGATCATCAGTTAAAAAGCAGACTGCTTCTGGGAAGCATTATGAGCATGATAACTTAAATTCTACAGCCATGCCTGATGATATTGAGAGTCTTGTGGCTGAATCGTGCAAGATGGTTTTGTCTACATATGGGCTCTTTAAATATAATGCCGCCGAACAGGTAACCTTGAATCCCAAATCTTTAACATAATTTAGTGCTCACTAACTATCATTGTGGAATCTTTTGCTTTTAATTGGATTAGAGGCATCTCCTTTTTTGACATTAGATGTTCTTGAAATTGCTTCCTTTCCGCTTTCTCAGACTATGAATTGTTTTGGTGAGTTGGTCAATTATACATTTAAATATCATTGGTAGAGATTGGGAGGGTCTGGTTTTCAGCTACCTGGCTGGTGATGACTTATGGAGTCTGTAGCATATCTTATGAGAAAATGGTATTTGGAAAAAATTATTGTGCTATTGAGGCCATAGACGAGTGAAAGGCTTGACAGTGCAGCTATTATGATTCCTTTTTTTGGTGCATTCTGATGTGGAAATGGCTAAAATATCATTTTGTATAATGGTCTTGTAACTGCGTTTGTATCCTGATTACGAGGCTCTTGCAATGTCAAAGTATTTAATTGATTCAACCTCAGTAGATATTTAAGTGTACTATGGACTTGATTGCATGTTTTAAACTTTGGTATCGCTCTACATGTTACTCTGATATGACATATTTCGGATGTACGGATACGGAATATGGGCTAGATACATCAATTTACACTTTGAAACTGCTTGATCTTGAAAGAGAAACTCCATAGTAGTGAGAGAGAAGATTGGATCACCTTATTCACTCTAGACCATTTAGTCTTGTAAATTTGAGAATTTAACACATTGGCGGTATAAAATAAATTTTGAGATCTAGAATTTCACTAGTGAAATCCTTACAAGTTTGTGAAGGACTTTAATATATTTTTTTAAGATTGAAGGGCTTGATTATATTTTTATGCTCGTTAACCTTTTATCAACTGTTTCAGACATATTCCTTCATCCCTTCTTTTTCAATTAATGATTTTAGCTCGTTTATACTGAAATTTACTAGGATCTCCTAATTGTAATGGTTCTTTTGTCAACTTAAGGAAAGCGATGCAAAATTTGGTTTTCGTAATGATCACTGCTCGTTGATTAAAATTCCTGCTAGATCTTAAATTTTAACCTCGATGGGATAAGACTTTGTAGCATTGAATTTTTAGGTGTCGCCCATATGATTCCATCACCCTGTGCTGCATGAGACTTTTATTAGCCACCAGGGTCATTAATAAAATAATACTTACTCGGTAGATCGTCATCCCTTCAGTGGCTGAGTTGGGCTTGATTATATGATGGTCAAAATGATGCTAAAAAAAGATTATGTGTATGATATGAGTACATATATGTGTATGTGCAATACACATACACACACACACGATGCATCAAAAGTGATTTATAAGTGATGCTTATGACCCTATTGCAGGGATGGGTAATGTCAGAGTCGCTTCTAAATCCTGGGCGAGCTCGGTTGTGTCAAGATTAAGATTGGACCTCTTGTTGAGGGAAACAAGTTAGATTTTGGCTTCTATTGAATTTCGAGCCAAGATACATGAGCACCTGCAGAACACACCTAATAATCCACATGCCTATCATTCATTGATGTCCTGATGCTTACATTGAGATAAAAGTAGCAGATTTTACAATCCAACGTTCACAATTGAGTTTTTTGAAGCAGCAGTTGGTTACATATGATTTTGTAGTTAGCATGTCCTTTTTCTCCCCTTTTTCTGTATAGCATATCAGTATATAGATATATATATATATATATATATATATATATATGGTCGATATAGCTTGTGCTGTTAATGTAGTATGATGTTTGTCTTTCTGTCCCTTTGTACCTTGTTCGTGTAGTGGTTGTTTTACTTATTATGTTTTGAGGACGCAAGATTTTGTCAGTTTTGGAGTTTACGAGTGACATTAGTGGACATTTTGGAGTTGACAATTGTAATTTTTCCTAGCAAAATGGGGAAGAATGCCTCTATTTATGGAATCAAAATTTTGTTCCCAATATACACCATATTTGAGGAATCAAAGTTTTTAGAAAGCCAACTTTTGTGGCGTTGACTTGAGAATTTTGTTCACTTTATTTTGTTTTACTTTATCCCATTTTATTTGTTCTATCTTATTTGAAAAATGGTCCCTAAATACTTCCTCCATTTCTTTAGAGTGTTCCATTTGTTTCCATACACTATTAAATGTACTAATTCAATTCTTAATTATATATAATTGTGTATTTACGTGGATAGTTGATACGATTTCAATAAGATTCTTCTTGACTATATTTTTGACTTATACACTAAGAAAATATATAAACTAATTATCAAAACACCGCAAATAAAATAAAATAAAAAAAATACACTAAGAAAATATAAACTAAGAATTATCAAAGCAACGTCTAGAGTCCAACTCAAGAAATAAAATCCTATTTTATGAATGATATATACACAGAAAAATAGAATATATATTCAGTGAACATTAATGACCGTCTAAATGGTTTGAAAAAGTCAACTATATATAAACAAGATTTCATTCAATAAAATATAGTTCTAATTGTACACCACACAACAATAATAGAATTAAAAAGTTTAAGGAATCTAAATGTGGATTTCTACCAAAAACATATTCCAAGGGAAATTATAGCATATAACCAGATTGTTGGGGCCTGGGGCGGACCAGAAACTTTAAAACCCCTATTAAAAAGTTGGTTATCTGCTATGTTAGTGACTAGTGGTAGTGCCAAGAAAATGCTTGCACCACTTTCATATGCTACAATAAGAGTTATACTTATCTGTATAATATTAATGCACAATGCATATGCTAACTTGATTGATACAAACGTCAAAATACAGAAATACATCTTTTTTTTGGTAAAAGTTTCAGTGATTAGTTCCTGCTACAGCACTGTACAGAGTAAAATAAACTCTGATGAAAATTTTCATCACCTACTTTTGGAGAAGCATTTGTCTGAATTCATCATTAGATTTTGGGGTTTCATCCTCACCTTCAGCAGCTTTTGGCTTGCTAGTGTTTCGATCAAGAAGCTTGAGATTGCGTGGAACTGCAAACGTGTTCTTTCCCCTGAGTTGGATGACATCATTTTGGGGCCCCTTACTAGAGGATGACTTTGCAACAGGATGCTCAGAAGAATGCTTCCCCTTTGCTTCACCTTCAGATGAGATCTTTGGACCTGCTGTTCAGTCGATTTTAGCAAAATCGAAAAAGGAAATTATTTTAGCGTTTGCTGGATTTGATTCGAGTGTTAACAGATACTCTTCATAGAATCATTCACAAGAAGTCTAGCTTATAGATTAATGAAGCTCTTGTGACCTTGGCGCCAACCCACATGTAAAGTGTGAACTTATGCAAAATACAAAATTAATTAATGTAAGCCTATGGATGTTGATTGAGGATATCACACTATCTCATACTAACTGGAATTAGAGGATTAAGCAATGCAATTGATTGAGGATATCTCCTTTCTCCAGCATTTTTCATAATAATAATGTATTCAAGCATTTGTCACCATCAATAATAAACCAAATTGCAGCCAGAATTTTGTAAGCCCAATGTGGCAAAACCCTCTCTGGACACACATCCTAATCTCATCATTCAGCCATGAGGACAAGGGCGCCAGAAAAAAAAATTAAAATTATTCACCAAATTATTACACCCTCCGAGGCTCCGATTCTTTTCTTGAAAATTTGACTTAGTCGAAGTTAGAGAGTTTGAACCAATTGTCGTTTAAACCATATGATTTACTGTGCAAATTACTATTAATGGATGTGTTTTGCTTTTTTCTTTTACAAAAGTAAACTTCTATAAACATGGTCACAGTATGGTCTTGGAGGGCCTGCGATAATTATTTGCTAGATTAAAAAAGATCAAAGGGAGCATTTTAATGGGTCATAGACAAATAAACATATCCTACAATACATTTTTCTAGGTTACATGGTGTAAATCAAGTGTGTTATCAAAAAGGAACCAAATGCATTAATATTCAAACTGGAGACTCATGATTGTGCATCACATAGCAAGTCAGAAATAATATGTATAAAAAGTGAAGGGTATAGAATCCATATTCTCAAATGCTGTCACTACTTTTTATCGACCAATTGCTGCTTAAATATACAAGTGACATATGCAACACATCAGGCATCACTACATCACTACATCACACATCAGCACACATCATATGAAGTTATGAATAGAAAGACAAAAGAGAGTAGTTATAAACAAAAAAGTCACCATTCAAACCATCAACACTACCTGACTGGTTTTTGCTTTTTGAAGGATCTGATCGGGCAATGCTCACTTTCTTCTTCAGCAACCAATTTCTGTTCTTCTTCAAAGCAGCATTAAGGTGTGTGTCATCGCAGAAATCGACATATGCAAGGCCCTTATACCCATTAAAAGAAGAAATTAAATATTATCCCATATGAAGCGCGGAAACACGCAAAGAAAAGCATTAGCTTCATAAACTACCTAGATTATGAGTACATTAAATCAATGCATAGAATCAATACTGGATAATTACCCTGGATTTACCAGTATCTCTATGCTTCAGTATTCGGATAGATTGAACTCCACCGACGTCGCTAAAAAATTTGCGAACATCTTCATAGTTAGCCTGCACAAGTTGTTAACACTTTTGACACCCCAAATTCTCAAAAAAGATTGATTTTCCGAAGTTAGTCACAAAGGAGAAGAGGCTGACACACACGAACAAGAGTCAAAACCCGTGTGTAGACAAAAGAAGAGAAGTAAAATATCAAGTGTATGCTCAACTCACATTAAGATCAAGGTTTGATATGAAAACTGTGCATTGATCAGTATACTTCACGTTCTCATGCATGTTTTGTTCTTTTGGTTGTTCATGGCTGCTATCCTTTTTGTCAACATTTGCTACAGTCTCTTCCCCTCTGGTTGTTTTAGAAATATTTTTTCCTTTATCAATATCCTTCTTGGTCCCTTTTTTCGCGATTTCATTCATGTCTTTTCGTCGTTTTGAAGGAGATTGATCCTCCGACAAATTTGAAATTGGTTTCCGTTTTTCCCGGGATATTTTCTTAGTGGAATGTTCATTAGCATCGACAGCTGCTGCTGTAGTTTTGCGCTCTTGCTGCAAATTAAATATCTGCAACTCCTGCAAACGTGGAGAAACCTAGGAAAGCCAAGAAAAGGATCAGGTACAACATTGCATCAATTTCTCAAAACAACAAATCAATTATAACGCATCACAAGGTTTAACTTTGAGGCTAAATGAGATGTAGAAGACCTCATATCTAAGGTGGTAAAAACAGGCAAGCAGTACAAAGTTCAATCTTTTAATAAAGCTGCACTAGGGTGGATAAGTCGCAAAGCAAAACATTTCAGGATTAGCATAGGATAAAATATAAATCGCGATTAGAGAGAGAAATGCATGGATATGAGAAAAATATCAATCAAAAAACATCATAAGACTTAACATTAGTATTTGTTCAAATGGATTTGTTTCATTTTGTTTCATTTCAGTTGTTATTATCAATTCGATTATCAATCAACTAAGAAAATCAACCAATTTGAGCTTGAAATTTTCAGGTCATTAAGGTTTGGGATAATTCAGTTTCAGTTCAAGTCAAAAACCTGTTATCTAAAATCATGTGAAGTTATATTCTACATATGTTTTGCTTGTCTCCCTCTGAAAAATTGGAAGAAACGTTTTATCAGATTTTTCAAGAAAGCTTTCTAGCCCATTTGTCGAATCATGTTACCATAAAATGAGATTCTTAAGATATATAAACCTTTTCTTTTCAAACAATTTCTGTGAATCATTGTAATACCCCAATATTTTTCACACTTCAATATTTCAGAAATATTATTAGAAATAAAATTAAAATCAAATTAAAATCAAATTAAAGCAAATAATTGAAAAATACTTTGAAATTTGAATTCAAAATCAGCTGTCACAATTACTCTAATTATTCCCTCAGATTATTCTACCCTAATCCTTACCCTAATTACTCCATCAGAGATATTCTACCCTAATTCCCTCGATCAAATTAAATCCTTCCTTAATTAAACCAAAATTTTTGCCTATAAATTGAGCCTAATACTGATCCTTACCCTAATTACTCATCCCTCTCTTTCTAAGTCTTGGTAAGAAACCAAAAATCCCTACTTTTCATTTTTGGCGTTTTAAACCCTAATTTTTGCCTATAAATTGTTGTTCCCATAAGGAATCTTTCTATTTATATCACAAATTTTGGACAAAAATAACCTCACACATTCTCATTTTAATATTTTAATAATGATTAGGGTCCCCACATATCTTCCACTAACTCCATTTTAACATTTTTATATTCCTTGTGGTCCCCACATATTTCCCACAAACTTCATAAAAACATTTTTAATTAGTTGTGGTCCCCATATTTTTTCCACTAACTTTCTTTAAATACTTTTTTAATATTTGTGGTCCCCACTTTTCCTCCATCAAATTTATTATTCAATAAAATAATATCTTCACTATCTAAAAGATTCCACTTTTCTTAATTCTCGTGAATATTCCCAATGGGAACATCAATAGGGAACGGAGGGAGTATAAATTAAATTGTGTTATTATAAAGTTTTCATGACGGTTATTTTTTTGGTTGTTATAAAAATTGACGATAATATCTCAACTAATATTACGAGGAAAAATGTAGCCCGTGAGGGTGTTGAACAGTGTGTCTTGTTGGATTAGTTTAGCTACCAACAAGTCATATTAATTATGTTCCGTATTATAATTATGTTGTCTTCCTTCTATTTGTTGTGATCCAAGTAGAAGGGGTGTGCACACTAGGGACTCTTGTGATTGGCCATTATTATTAAGGTGACGACCTTTTTTGAAGTAGGCGGTTAACAGGAATTAGTCCCGGCCTACTAGCGTTCACATTTCTCCTCTAAATTATTTTAATCTTTTTATGACCGACAAATTTGAAGATGATAAATCATTTAAACTCCTTTATTCATCAAGTCGATTTATATTTAAAATTATTTGCTATTGAATTTTACGGAATGGAGTCGAATTACTCAGTTTATACTGATTTTTGTGTACTTTTTTTTCTTGTTTTTCTTTTTTATTTTTGCAGGTTAATCTAGGGGAACTTGAGTGAGGATGCTTAGAATAAAAACGCCTAAAAAGTTATTTAAAGTCTATCGTATTTCTTTCATGTCTTTATCAAGAAACTTCCTATCAAGTTGTAATTTGAATATTTTATCTTCCGTTTTCAATTAAGTGATTTTATTTCGTTTTTCTCACGTCGTTTTTGTTTTTAATAAACAAAAATATTAAGTTGTATGGACTTAATTTAGAGGGTGTTACAATCACGGCTCGGTAGGGAAGAGGTTTCATGGCAGTTCTTTTTTTCAAGGAAAAGTACACACTAACTCTATTAACTCATACTGAGGCATGTACGCAGCTTTAGTACCCATTAAGAATCAAGGTCTAGAGTCTCTTAGTTCACATCAACATACTTATCTGGGGTAATTCTATTGTCTTGATATGCAATGACTTGAAAAAAATAAAGCATGAAGACAAAGACCAAAGGCCCAAATTACAAGTCTAAAGAACTCGATTCCTAATTGCACAGGATAAACTTTGGTAATACTCCCTTTAGAAAAAATAAGAGAACCTCACCTTTTGTACAGCATAGTCATAATCATCCAGAGTGCCATATTCTCTTTCAAACCGTAACCACAATTGGCATATGTCCTGGATAAGATAAGCTATGGTTAGAGAACAGGTATTGAAAATATGTGTGTTCTTTAATCTGCAACAGAGAGATTATGCTGTATGCATACGTAAACCATAATTAAAAATCTACTTTGACAAAGCTTATATCATGGCTAATACACATTCACAGAGCACCAGGATTCATGACATCTATAATCAATGTTAAATTTCAATCTGTAACAGCTTGTTAGAAAATCGTAATGTATGATATAAAGACCCAAATTCCACAAGATGTACATTTACTACACCTAGAAGTAGGTACAGAAACAAAGAGAGTAAACAATAACTCATTCATTAAAAAAAACAAGTATGCATGGAAAGATGAAGCAATTTCAGGCCCAAAGATACCTATCAAGCTTCACAAATAAAAACTCATATTGCTACAAGCGTAGGTGTCATTTTTACAGCCATAAACCATAGAACTCCAAAAGCATTCATGCTCAATATTTCAATCATTAAGCAGGAGAACTTCTTGGTTATACTTGAAAATCTTTAGTTCTTTTTTCATCGCAGAAGTTGGTATAACTAATCCCAATCCAAAGTAGGCTATCCAATTGCAATGTTTTATCCATTGTAGTAGAATTGAAGGTCATTTTATAATGTTATAAAATCAACGGCCATTCAGCAGTATCAATATAATATCAAACATCAATCAATAATAATATTGCATTTTTAAGTAAACTATTAAATCTGTCAGTCACTGAAACAGCAGGCTTTGAATCGGACATTGTTTTTCCCGAATTTATGCAGCTTGAAGCACATTTCGATTCATCAATTCGAGTAGTTTTGTGCACAATTAACATGTGTAGTCTACCACAACTTAGAAAAGCAACATTTTATTTATTTAGTTTTGTAGGGCAGTCAGTCATCTAGAGTGCCATATGGATCAAGCATATATTATGTCAAGCCATATTACAAAATCTACTTTGACAAAGTATAAATAATGGCTAATAAACATTTCACAGCACCAAGACTAATGACAAATGACATATCTATTGCCGATACTAAATTTCAATTTGTAATAGCTAGTGAGAAAATTTCTAACATGTACTAAACACAAATCAAAATTCAACAAGATTTACATCCACTACACCCAGAAGCAGGTATGGCAACAAATACAAATATTATCATCAAAAACTACAAGTACGCAAGAAAAGACAAAACTTCAAATTTCAGGCCCAAAGATACCAATCAAGCTTCACACATGAAAAAGTTAAATCTCTGAGAAGGTATCATTGTTACAAGTAACAACCAAAATCTATACAACCGCAACAGCATTCATCATCAGTCATTGAATACTCAATGTCCTCTTTTCTTTGTGGAAGTCCATACCATATGCTTCCTATTTATAACAGGTTATCTAAACCTAATTTTTGTTTGGCTTAGTAATAATGAAGATCATTTTATAATACTATAAAGTATGAATTATAAATGAAATGAACATCAGTCGATAATAATGTAGCAATACAAGTCAATTATTGAATCTGTCAGAATTGCCGAAACAGTTAGACTTTGAATCGGAGAAGAATGATATTACAGAACTTATGCAGCATGCAGCTTAAAGCGTGATTCTAGATTCATCAATTCAAGAAAAGTTTTGCAGGTTTAGCATCTCTACTAAAGCTCAGCAAAGCAACATTATTACTCACGCCTATTCTAATCAAATGTACTCCCTTTGTCCGCAAAATATACCTCACTTTCCTTATTATTTTGTCTCATTAAATTTGCCTTATTACTATATTTGACCATGATTCATACTCCCCCTTAATTGTTTGTTTGATAAGAAAAGGGATGAGAAATCTCAAAAGAGATCAATTAATAATCCACATGACAATCCTCCAATTACTCCTACAAACATCATTTAGAGTAACGACTTAGCGTGCTTAAAAACATCATTTTCTTTGCCAATAGGGACGCTTAGAACTAGCTTTCTCCCAAATAATTCCCGATGGTAATACCCGACCATTAAAAATTCATAAAGAATTGCATAGCACATCTCCACAAAATTGAGCTTCCTTTTATTTCCAAAACCCTACAGATTAAAGAATAGAACATCCCTAATCCTCCTAGGAGCAACCCAAAGATCTCCACTTATTCGGAAGAGCTTGCCCCATAGTTCTCTAGTGAAGCTAAACGCAAAAAAGAGATGATCATTATATTCACCCATCTACCAAGCATATAACACATCGATGCAGGCTCAAAGCTTTATTAGGCCTTCTAATTTGGAGGTTCACCATAGTATTGAGCTTTACCTAAAACCACCAACCACAAAAAAGTTCTTATCTTAAAGGAACTTTAGATTTCCAAATTAACTTGGCTGCAAAAATATGATTAATAGACGAAAAAAATGATACAGCATGAGCAAAAAGAAGCACAAGAGAAGCCTTTAGAAGTATAAAGTATCCTCCAACATTTCATTATCCCAATTACGTTAAAGTTTTGCTGTAGAGTTAGGGAGGATTGGATGTAAGCAACCTTAGCCCTGTAATAACAAAGTGGTATAGGATCGACCCTTGTTAGCAAAAATGATTTGTAACTTCACATAAATAAGAACTGCACATGATTAATGAGTCATTTACAATAATCCATTATAATTTGAACCTAAGAATTATATATCTTTAGCATCATAGATATATTCCATTACGTGTTGCTAACTACAAAAAAATTTGAAAGACTTTAAGGAAGCAGAAGTTCTAGGGATAAACAAATATACCTCTGAGCCTGTACCAGGAAATCTCTTTGTGTAACACCTTCGAAAGATTGCACGTGCGTCATTCAGAGTTCCCTTGTCAATCTCCATTTTTATATAACCTTGCCAAGCCTCAATATTACTGCCACTGTACACAAGAGCAGTCAAAAATGCTGTAGATGAAACTTATAATCTCCCAAGAAAAATTAAAGATTATGTCGAACAGGAGAATGACAAACCTGATCTTTAATAAGCTTTCCCAAACTCCGCGAGCAGCTACTATATCATTTGCCAGAGTCAGCTCCAAACGAGCCCAATATCCATACAGACGCAACAAAGCGTCGGTGCCTTTAAGATGTACAGATAAGTAATCTGAAGCACGCTATAGATAGTAGAAAGTTAAGTCAATCAGCTATCCAAGTTGAAAGCAAACGAGAAATGCAAACATAACCCATAAGAAATGCAAGGGCTCACACAACTAACAAGATCACAAAATTCAAAGCACGGAAGACTATCATAATCATTAAAAGCCATTCAGACTAAAAAGAAAAATATTTCAGCGGCAGGAAAAGGGACTTCATTGAAAATAGCTATGAGGTCATCAAACCACTATGAACTTTCAAGTAATACTTTAAGATACAATCGGTGTTTAACAAAATTGCCAATTTAAGCTGAACAAAACAAAGACTGCAGTAACAGCAAGACATAGATCCCAATTAGTACAGAAGACAATATAGCATTAGCTCCAGCCTCCATAGCTATACAGCTTGACTACTGAAAGATCTATTACTTAAACAAAGGAAACAAATGGCAAACAATTGCCAAACAACACATAATTTTTAAGCATCTCAATGATCACAACTCCCTTAATTTACACAAACAGATCAGAGGAAACAGAAGGCAGTTAACAGATGTCTCCCCCTGCTACACACAAACAGGAATTTTTTTTGTTGATGAAAGAAAGGTAAAAATACTATAGAAGGAATTGTACTTAAAAACTCAGAAAAAGAAGACAAGGATCAAGCAACTGAGAGGCTTAAAATGTCTCCCGGAAAAAAAGCTGAGTAGCTAACAAAAAAATATAAAATAGTTCGATTCCTTTCTCCTTATCTATCCCTCTTTTTACAAAATTTTCCTTTCCTCTATAAGTCTAAGCCCTCGCTATACAAGTCATTTTTATTCAAACTCTGATGTATCCCCTACAATACCCCATAAAGTCTAATGTATCCTCAATCACAATGCGCACTCCATCAAGGTTATACTCTGAGCCATTTCCTAATTGTTGGGATCCTATATAAGATAACAAGACCTATCCAGGAAGGTCATCGTGTATGTTATTGTCTCGTAACTTCATATTAATGGATGAAAGTAAAGATGAGTTCAATGCGAGAACCAAAATAGTTAAACTAAGCTAAAGTAAAACATAGCATATTGAATGTCTTTTTGACATATATGATCAAGTAAAAGGTGTTGCAACGTTAGATACAAAGGAGCTCCCTCCAAGTGAGTGTTTCAAGTATATTGGCTCAATTGTTCAAAACCCACAAATATTGATCAAGATATTAAGCATAGAGTTAATGTGAGTGGCTCACATAGAGAGATGCCTTTAAGGTTAAAGCCTCAAAAGGACCAGCAATACTATATAGGTAAAGTAATTGTTAAGGCAACATAGAGGTACTTGAGATGCATATGCTAATATAAAGGAGTGGACATAACCTAAAAGAGAGAAATTAAAAAAAAAACGACATAAGAACAAGTCTTGGAATAACATATATTACACACAAAATGAGCAAAAATCACACATTGGTTTGACAACGTGAAAGTTGAAAACTGCATCAATTATAAAAAATGAAAGTTGAAAATTTAAAGAGCTTAAAAAGAGAGGGTCAAATTAATCTTAAATGACACATGTAGATTAGTATTCATTATCTTTGTAGATTAGTATCAATACAGCCAGAAAAGTATTCATTATCTTTGTTAGGGAGTTTTGGTTCATTTTAACCCCATATTGTACTCAAGTTTTCTTTTTCGTTACAATTATTAATCAAAAAGGAATTTTGCTAACTGAACTTAAATAGTCTTACCAATACTTGGGAGTGAAGTTTTCTTTTTCGTTACATTGCAAAACTTTATTGTAAAAATCCAATATTTGTCGGTTGAGCTTGATCCTTAGTAATTAAAAGTTAGTCTCACGGCATTATCTAATAAGTTAACCAAACACGTCTGGACAAAATGGATGGTTGAAGATCAGCACATGAGACAAGCAAGTAATCCATGTATCGATCACTTTTAAAGATGATGATATCTTAAGATATAAACAACAGAGAAAGAAATAACAAAAAACATAGAAAAGCCAAATGGCAAAGTCATATATGAAGAGAACCGTGAGAATTCACGTAACTGTATAAACAACAAAGTTCAAACTCTAACAATTCTCTTGGTGCCATTTTCAAAAAAAAAATTAAGTGATCAGATCAACCATCAAAACCTTTACCCACCAAAAAAATAACTTTAATCAGTATAATTAAGAATGGAGCCAAGAGAATTGCTGGAGTTTGAAATCATCTATCCAGAAGCCACTGGTATTTTATGGCAATGCTGAAGTTGCACTAGATTAGCCCGTGAGATTGTGGAAAATCTGGAAGTTACTAGCACATTTACAGATTCAATGAAAATTCGAAGACAATTGTTGAATTTCTTTCATGCAGCAAGAAAACAACTAGTCTCGTGCAATGTCAAACAATGAGATGTGCAAATGGATTTCAGTGACAGATAGCAATTAACCCAAAAGCCCCACACACCTGAAAGGTATCTCTTATGACAGCATAATCGAGGACTTGCATTTCCCCGGCTACTGAAATCCTTCTCCGCAAGCCATCTATGCGAGTAAGAAACAGATCTAGGTACTGAAACAAAATCGTACATGAGAAGTGAGGATATATGACAAAAAAATATCAAATCGTCATCATTTACCAAACAGATTAAGATCAGAAGGTTTTAGAAAGATGTTTCGGTTAAAAGATTGAAAGATCAATCACATGTCTAACTACAAATCATCTAATTTCAGTTACCAATGCACAAGGCTCCAAGTTCTGCCCAATGCGCAATTCATACTAGCAAAAAAATACATAGATCATACCTCCTCATAACTTGAAAATGAACATTGGAGAGCCTTCTCAAACACCTAACATTGCAAAAAAAAAAAAGCTCCATATTGTAAGGCACCAATGCACATGCAACCAAAAATATACAGTCTTCAGTTTGATTCCAAAACACAGGAGCAAAGTTGGAAGTGTAGTTTGAACTTAGCAAATTCAAAGTCATTTGTACTCTCGTATTCCATTACCAAATCACCACCATGATTTAAAACTCAGTTAAATTTAAAATAGTATATTAAAATGCCGGGTACACAAATAGTACTTAAATGGGGAAACGAGCACTTTGGAAACAACTAGACTGACTTGGGAAATGTTTAATGGAGTGCACGAGTGGAGTTCGAAAATAGTTTAGACAAGACTTAGACTCTGATTTTGTGTTCACAAATTATTGGATTGGCTTTATGTGGAAATGTCCAATACAATCCATCCAATTTACACCCCTATGTGGTGGTGAAAGGAAGGGCAATAAGGCAAGAATTGTGGTTTTGTCCAAGCCAAGACGGTGGAGTTTGTAGTTATAGCAATGTTGTAGAAAGATGTAGACAAGACTTTCATGTTCACAAGCACATCATCCATAGGCATGACCTTTTATGTGTAATTGTATATACTATAAAGTGTAATATTGATAAGAAAAAGAGTAAGAAATCCACCATTTTTATTACTTTAATATAATTATGCTCCAAAGAATAAAGCCAGTCACCAAAATACACTTTCCACATCTACTTACTTGATAATAAGCCATAAATTAAAAATAAAATAAATAAATAAAAACACTTAAATGCATACAGAAGTGATCTAGAAAACAATCATACCAATTACTATCATTGTGTCTTCAGGCTATCAAGTAGATAAGATTATTAGATACCATACATTAAATGACAGTGTGTTAACAAAGTGGAAGATAAATTGTGGAATGAAGACTAGATAAAACATTGTCTTTAAACATCAAACAAAACTTGAACTACACAAACAGGTGATTTGGATCCATCATCACCTAATGATACTATAAAGGAAGCCAACAATAAACTAGCAGAATCCTCGAACAAAACAGATCAAATAAGAAAAACAGTATGGCATACCATGGAGATTTCATCTTCAGAAGCATGAGCTCGTTCCAAGCAAAGCATATGCCTCATCCAAAGTTCGCCTATCCAGGAACAATTTCTTGTGGCTCTACTAGTAGCATTCTTTACAACATCCCCAACCTGAAATTAAAAATGGGTCAAATTGCCAACATAAGCAAGTGAATAATCCAATCACAACTAAAAAAGTACCTTCAGTGTTTTTTCCAAATAGCGTATGTAGTCAATCCAAAAATCACTACATATGGGATACTCGGTGATAGCACGTTCATATAGAATCTGTACTCGTGCAGGATCCCCAGCAGACTCCTCAAATTTCAAGTATTTCTAGGAACAGATGGAAGGCAATATTAGTGACCCACAAAATCCACAAATAAATAGTAAGAGTTGATCATAAGATGGGCAGACAGCAACGGCATTTATAGAATTCCATACTCGAGAGTATTGAATGAAAGATAACTTTGATACTGCAAATACACAGACCACTATTCAAACATCGGATTACAAGTGATTGACACATAAAAATTAATTCACGAAAAGCCAATGTTTAGAAAGAACGATAAATGATATTTGTGTGGAATTATTAAAAAGCCAAAGTTCACCTTCCTAGCCATGGTGAAGAGTTTTGAATTGAAAAGTTTTATAAGTAGCCATTAGTATGGCACTATTCTGTAGATGTGCCTTACAAGTTACAAGATATGAATCATTTGCGTTATAGTAGATAACTTTGGATTTATGAAAATTAAACAGTTCCTCAGTGTCTCCAAGTAAGAGTGTTCCATAGACACCCACAAGCATATTAACCTCAAGAAACAATTCAAGGAATAAATAATTCATGTGAGACTTGATATATGTGCAGACTGCAGATACTGTAAAGTTCCTAGATCCATAAACAAGACTGCCACAAAGATATAGCAAGAAAATGGTAGCATGAGCTGTAATCCACGAATAAAATGATCATAGGCACATGTAACGGCTAATATGAATTCTCCTAAATAGCCACAATTACAAATTCCTTAGACGAGATTCAATGTTATTGGGCAATAAATATCAATAGGGTGAATTTATTTGTGTAATCCAACATGTTCATACCTTGAAGAGTGGAAGTCTTTCTGTATCGGAAACATCAGATTTACATATTTGTTCTTCAAGATTGATTCGAGCATTAAACATCTCCAATGCCTTCTTATAAGCAGAAGCAACATGAGAAGAAATACCTTCCAGGTCACTAGAGTTAATATCAAGATCATTACCAAGCTCCATCTCCCACAATTTGTAAGCAAGGAGAGTAGAATTAGCATCAGCCAAAGGGACAGATAGCTGTCTATGAAATATATTTCGAACACGCTGAATCTGCTTTTCTTTTCCCTAAATCAAAGGAAGCAAGAAAAAAATTGACTTCAAGAAAGCAGAGTCAAAAATTTCCAATACTGTTGTCAAATTTAAAGAAAACAACGACGTAAATTAAATATCTGAAGTTCTTAGCAAATTGCCACAAACTTTTACTGCTGTCAAACCTCTACTACAGAAAAGATTATTCATGAATATAACCTGTTGAATGCTCTTATAAACATTAAAAAAAAAAAAGCAACAATAAAAGATGTTCCATTACGATGTTTCATTTGGTTCCTCTTTGATAGAGTGTTTCCTATCATTTATGTACATACATACATACATACATATATAAATACATACATAAATGCATATTTATATGCACATTATACATACATACATACATACACACATACGCACACTTTGAATGTTTCTTCCCTTCTCTCCAGGATTTCTTTGTTGTCTCCAAATCTGATTGTTGTATAGATCAATTGGTGATTGAGAAACTTGAAATGATCTAAATTAATCAGAACTAGGAAAATGGGGCACCTTTAAAAGTATATAACATGTTTGTATCATTCTAATTCACACTTTTACCTAGAAGTATATACTATCTTCAAAACTTCCTACGTGAAATCCAACCAAAATGCAAAACTAAGTGCAAATTTAGTTAAAGCAATCTTCAAAAGACGACAGAATATATGAATCAAGAGTCAAGACCACAACTACTTTGACAATTTGTAAAGCTAAGCACTTCTTAACTTTTGGGTGGGAGGCAAAAAATACGGATGTGTATAGCATGGGTGCACTTCATATGCAAAAATAGGGTCGCATTGTTTCATCTCGGCCATATCGTAAAGGTTTTCAAATTTATCAAACTGGTACTACATGCATCATAAAGGTATTAAAAAACCACATTTTAGGTTGTTCCAAGCATATTTCATGGTTTAGGCTGACAATTGGCGGTACGAAAACCGTATCGTCCCCGTTACCGCATCACCATATCCGTTACCACAGCCATAACCGTTACCGCATTTTTGCACTTGGGTGCACATGCATGTCTAGCAGACTGCAACTGCATAAATAAGATCATAATGTAACTTCGAACAGAGATCAACCATACCTCAGCATCAGAATCGTCAATTGTAAGGCAGATAGCTTGTTCAAATTCTCTATAGGCTTCCCAGATCTTACTGCCCTCACTAAAATGCAAACCAGCAGCTGTAAGGGCACGCTCAAATAAGTTCCTTGCTTTTGAAACACCAACAGCAGAACACTCGCGGATTGAGGGATCGTGTTCTTGCACAAAATTCAAGTAGTCACACCAGAGAGGGACAAACTGCCAGGATAGATGAACAGAAAAATGATTAATTTAATTATTCAGATTCCACTAGTGTAACTACATACATAGCTTCCACAATTGTGTTTGATAATGGATGGCAAATACAATGCAATGAGTTAATTATAAGCGTTGAAAATTATGGCATAAATAACCCTCCTGCATAATAGCTTGCAAATGCTATCCATCCAAACTAACTGCCAAACAGTACCAACCCTTAATCATCAAGAATATCAACTACTATTACCAATTAATGATTGTTTGATCACTTTCACACTCTCGGAGAGATTTGAGTAAGGGAAGCTTAAGATAGTAAACTGCTACAAGTCAAAAGAAGGTAGCTTCCAATACAAAGTCAATTACTGTATGCATCTATTATCTCCCCAAAAAGGAAGCGTTACATAACATCTAAGCATTGTTTTTATTGAAGCAAGTCAGAAATAGAAGCAGAATAGCTCACAAGATAATCAGATACACCACGTTCATAAAGCTTTTCGATAGCTGGAACAGTTTCGGGCCTAGCAAACAATTGATAAAATGCATCAGTACAAATAATCAAAAACTTGCAGAAATTATAATACAAAAATAAACCATTAAAAACTTCCAAAAATTTTCTAACAAATTTGAACAAAGAAGGTAGCAATGACAAATCAAGAAAATGTTAAATGCAATCACTCAAGAGTTTCTGAATTTAAATCAGGGTTGTAGAGAATTGAGATGCAGCATTAAATTGCTTTACGATGCATGATTGCAATAGAAAGAAGCACAGAATTACAGCTCATCTAAGCATCCTAGTAGAAACAAACAATGGACTGCCACCAATAAAAAGATAATTAAATAAATAATCACGACTTTAGTAATATTTAGCTAACTTGAAAATAGGTATGTAGGATTTCTGTAATTCTGTTAAATTTGCATAACAAGATTTCTTGAATTATTCCAACACTTTGATCTCTTTTGTTAGCAATAAACATATTGAGAAAATCCAAGACAAAAACATTGGGAAAATCAATCCAAAAAACTTATTGGTAGAAAACACACACTACAAAAAAATAATGAGCTTGCCAGTAAATACTCTTATGTCCTAATTAATTTGCTAAAATGTTGTTTTGTATTTTTTTTTATTTGTTGGTTGTTAAGAGAGAATACGGTGAAATCTAACTTGATAAAAGAAATGTGTGAATGAGATGAAGTGGGAGATTAAATTTGTGGATGGTATTAGATAAGATAATATAGGGTCAGACTCGTAGCCAAATAAAAATATGTCACAAACTCATTAATATGGCTTTACAAGAAAACTAGCAAACTCGAAGTCAAGTGATCTCAAGGGTGAACATGATTTAGAGTTTCATTATGTACTTAGATAATCAAAAGCAAGATTCTGATTGACATCATCTCACTCTACTTTCAAGCATTCCAATTTTTCTTATCTACAATGCCTTTGGTCAAAACCATAATTAGAATAATATCCTCTAGACAATTCATTGGGCCATGTTCATTTCAAGTTATTAGTAACAATATTAAGCGGCTTCTTAAATCACTTAGACTTTATATATTTATTATAAAATTGTATATGATATTTGCTATCAAGGATCAATTTAAAAAACTACCCCTTTATTATCACCGGAAAGGGTAAGATTGCGTACATTTATCCCATTTACCACACTTATATGAGAGTCTAGGTGGGAGACACTTAACGATATGACATAATAGAATGTTGGATATTATGTATAAATAGCGAGATCGGTTAGACAAATAAAATCAACTTCTAAAATTTATAAAAATCAGTATTTCATGCAAAAAAAAAACAACTAAAAATCAATAAAACCAATTTTAATCAGTAAAAAAAATATCTTTCTTACAAGTAAGATCACTTTTAACAACAAACATAAAACAAAGTGAGCAAGACCCAAATGCCTATGGTCCAATCTTACACCAAACTGAAACAAAGTTCACCATAAACTCAAAACCAGTCTTAAGTCAAATAACATACAGCTATTTCGCCTAATTCCTCCATTTTTTAGCCACCTTTTGTTTCAAGTTCCCTTATTCACTTATTTCTAAATCATTATTGAGATATATTTATCCCTGCCATTCCCTTACCTTCCCTCATTTGGTTCCACCACATAATCTCTCACCCATTCATTTGCAATCTTTGACTCCCACACCCTCATTATCAGTTTCCCTCTATCTCCTCCTTACCTACTTCAAATGAGTTACATAGTTGTATGACATCACTCTCCTTAATTTTTAAGCTATAGTAATGTGGATTAGCATAAAAATAGAAGAAAAATGTGCCATATGTTCAGAGATCGCGAACTTGCGGTCCAATCCATCTAGGACGAAGGAAATACAATCTTGATGGGACAATTTTTACGTTGGAACTACCAATATTCCAGAAATAGGTTAGTCAATAGTCCCCTTTTTCTATGCTTGTTGTGATGTACTAAGCAAATTTTAACTTTAAATCAGAACTGCATCCAACTCGATCCTTTTAATATACCATCTTAGGTGGAAACCTCCTCAAAAATAGAAGTAATACATGCAACAATGTAAAATAGAGCAGTGGCCGATGGAAATCTGTCTCTACAAGGAATTCTCTGGCATATAGCTTTTATCTTGAGACAACCTATGTTTGTTTTGGGCGGCGTGAATGACAAGATCCATTTAGCAGAAAGCTCCATAGACAATATACAAAATGTTATATTTATAAAGGGTAGTGTCAAACTAAGAGCACTATTGACAGTTTTCTGAGTTCAAGTAGCCTATCTTTGACACTAGAAGTCATTTTCCAACATTCAAAAAGGAGTGTAGGCCTGTGGTTGATGGATGATCGCATAATGTGCTACTTGCACTTCACTTATTAAAACTTCCCTAATCTGAAACTTTCAAATATCAACCACAAAATATATCAAGTATAATATTTACAAAGAAGACGCTATTACTCAAGTCAGCAACGCTAAGCAACAGTGACACCTATTGACGCTATCCTACCTACAATTTATAATCCAAGTGTCAAATTTCACCAAAAAGTTACACGGTCAGACCGTGTTTTATCAACTAGAAGTATATGCTAGTCAGACTGTTGTATTAGAGATCGGAAGATGTTTACACACATCAACAACTATCACTTTCTTCATTCCCTTATAAACCAACCAGAGAAAAGCCAACAACCCGGACACAAAATACACAAGCTACAGAGAAGAACAGCTAGACAATCAAAATGTAAAAGCATGCCTTAATTAAAGATCAATGGTCAGTTAGTCCAATGCCAAGTATTCACCAAGCTCATCAACTCAAATCAGATGCTAATCAAACGTCCTATCCTACTGAAAAAAAATATCAAAAATCTCATCATAAAAAAAATATCAAAAATCTCATCATAACAATCAATTTGATCAATAGAAAGCGAAAACACCAGGTACTAGAATCACATCAAATGAACAATACATATATTCAGAAATACTCCTAAGCAAGAGAAAAAAAGGAGGGGGTTTTCGTACCCAGAAGATAAAGTGATTTCATCTTTAGTCCACTCCTGCCACATAGTAGGCGTCATGGGAAAAATCTCACTCATCGATTCCCTAGCTTTCCTGAGTTTATCAATCTCTCCCATTTTCCTCAGCAACTTAATATACTGCAAAAAAACAGTAATATCAAAAACTGAGTAATAAAATTTCGAAACCATTATGAAGTACAGTAATCAATTATACCTGAACATGAGCGTCATAATTGGAGGAATTACGAGACAGCTCAGATTCTAGGGTTTGAACATCCAGCGCTTCTTGAGCTTCACTATCGGAATCAGAGTCGTCGGAAGAGGTACCAGAAGTTGCTTCGAGAGTATCGGCGTGTCCGCCATTATCATTAGGGTCGAGTTCTTCAGTGTTTTCTGGCACTGTTGTCAAATCTGCTTCCATGGGTTCCGCCATTTTTTGAGGATGGTAAAAAGTGATTTGGAATGTAGGGCGGCAAGGATGAGACGAGCGGCTAGCTACTTTAATGGCTAACAATGGCGGGTTTATGGTTTTTGGTAGTCGCACAACTAGGAGAAATTGGGTCCTCCGTGTGGCTTTTGCGTGACCGATGGCCGTTTATTTACAAGTTCTAATATAAACAACAGAAATTGTACGTAGTAGCAACGACGTATGGTGAAACATTATTGTATGATACTTTCTCCGTTTCTTTTCAAAGGTTATATTTACTTTTTGCACATATGTGAATTTACTAACTTAATTTTTAATATCTGTAATCGTATATAATTAAAATTTATATAAAATAAATATTAATACACTCTATGTTGATGAATCAAACAAAATCTCATTTGACTATGTTTTAAATTATAGATTAAGAATAAATTACAAATTAAGAGTAATTGATGAATAGTACTCAAAAAGCAAATGAGACGTTTGAAAAGAAACAAAAAGAGTAATAATTAACCCCTCCGTTTAGTGAATATTAATGAGAATTAATAAAGATAATATTTTATAGTCGAAAAAATTTTCAAAAAGTTTTAGCACTTACTAGTACTTTTTATTCCTTCTACATATCTTGTTTTCATGCCATTTAATGCATTATTTTAATTCTAAACATATTTAATAAAAAAAATTTAAAAGAATAATATTATGAAAAATACATATGACGAATCAAACAAATAAATACAAGACTATATTTTTTCTCGTATACGAGAAAAAATAAGTAAGGTTAGATATGAAAAGAATGGAAATAAGACTTCCATTGACATAAAATAAATAAGACCCTTTTTATGATTCGGAAATAAGGTTAGATCCCCTGTATTGGGGGAACGGAAAAAAAAATTATGAGTGGTGAAAATCAAACCCCTGTTACAAAGGTGGGACAAAAGTTTTGTAACTATTAGGTCAACCTATAATTCTCAAAAACAAAACCTTCATATTTGCACCTAAAAGTGGGCTCTAAATACACAAAAGTAAATTAAGAGTTAAGACTTCATTGGCATACTAGCATCCACAGACCACAAATTCAACATACAGCCAAAAAACTACACACTTGAATAGATACAAATCAGTAGGCTACTCCTTCCTTAGTATCCATTGATTGGTCAAACAACGCAGTCTAATAGCTTGGATCAGTAATCACCGGAAGACCTGGTCACCTCAGCCTACAAAATGAATGTTAACAGCATCAGCTCACCGTTACCACACATTTTCTGATAGCTAAAAACATTTCGTACAAAAAGAAGGATAGAAGCCGAAAACTTTGGTTCTTAAGCACAAGATATGGGGTCGGATATATGTGCCAAAACAAATTGATGTAAAAGAACGACAATGACAACTTGCGTTTCCTATTCATTCCTATCCAACACCAACACCAACACTTCATACAAACCTAGTTCAGTCATATCGTTATTCACCATGAAATTAAACAAAAGAAATTCACAATAAAGATCACAAAAAATGTTATGGTTGAACCACTAAAACCCAAGAAAATCCAGTCATTAAATGAAAATTACCCATGCAAGAAGAAACCAATGAGGCCTGATAAAAAAAAGGAAGAAACCAATGGGGTGCTAAACTAAAAATCAACAATTAGAATCAGAAAAAACGATAACATATGCCCATTGTATAGTGAACTTAAGATACAAAAACATAATCAAAATAGCTGGCAAGTCACTCCTTATGGTTAAAAACCAGTCCATATATATTCGTATTGAAATTCTTTTGAACCCAGCAACCAACACCGTAAAATCTACAGCACGTAATCATATTTACATAAAAAGATTAAAGCCAAGCACAATGTGATGATTTCTGACCTCAAAGGCACTTTTCAGACAATCCAGTTCCTTGTCAAGGTCATTAATAGCTTGATTGTAGGCTTGTGTTGGTGAAGACTGGCTTGTAGTATGAATCTGCAGCGTAAAGCACACAGAAAAAAAAATAAAGAACATTGTTTTGTAGCATATATAAGATAAACCAATCCACCCTACCAATGAGGTTTCAAGCATCAAGCATTTACAAAGAAATGATTCATTAGCCAAATGACATCTTAAAACAGCTTACTCCATAAACACAATGTTGAAGAACGCTGATTTTTTAAAACCTAAGAGTTATTTACAGACTATCTCAAATGCTGTCCGTAACAACTATTCCCTTGCGAAACCCTACGAAAGTTCAAAATTCTCATGTTTCGACAGTAGTTCATGCTTATCTAGCAATTTGACATCCAATGACAGTGTGTTAATGGACTTTTCTTAAAGAAAAGAGTTCAATTTTTACAAATGAGATCAGAAGATTACCCTCAGCTCAGATGACCCATCTTTGTCCTCAGCTCCTACCACTTGTGGAAAATAACAGCAATTGAAACCAACCCGCCCATCAAAATATGCTTAGGTGACAATAACATAGATATCATATGAAGAAGGAAAAGAGGAAGGAATGGGTGGGGGAGAAGAGTGGCCAGTTTTCATTCCAAATTTCTCAATGTCGGAGGAATTTGTTTCTATAAAATTTAACGAAATTTGTTCCTTCAATCCATTTCCCTCCCATCCCCATTTGTAATCCAAACAAAAGAAACTTCACATATCCGTTTCCCTTCCCTTTCTTCCCCTCGAGGTCTTTCCATCTAAATAAAGCATCAACAACACCATATTTCCTACAACTTATCAAATAAATGCAAAAAGATAATTAAACTAACCCTGACAAGAATTTTGTACTGAAGAGGGTGAGGAAGCTTGTATCCAGCAAAAAGAACATTAGGGTCTCTGTGCAATTGCCTATAAACAATTAATACGCAAAATAAATCAAAAATTAGGGTTTAATAGTAAAGATTAAAACTAGGAAAATCAAATCAAAAATTGAAAAAAGATGTAAAAAAATTACATGCGTAGGATGTTGCCAATGGTGTGGTCTTCTCTCTCAATAGTAAAAGAAGCTGCATTTATGATTTTAGTATCTCTCTCGTATGAAACCCTAAATTAGATATAGAATTTGCAACAGCAACAACCATTTACAATTACAATCACAACTACAGTTACAAACGATGAAAATGAAAGGGGGGAAATTCATACTTTTTTACGCCTTCAGGGACGACAAATCTCTCGTAACGATCAGGAGCATTCATCTTGCTATCGCTTGTATCAAACTGAGGGTTTAACAATTAACACTCTTACTCGCTCCAAAACTGTCCGTTTGATTTTTTTAACATCGTGACCATTATTCTATTTGGGAGATTTCAGATACTAATTCTCAAGTTTTGGGTTTTTAACGTGGTAATCAAAACTTTAAAAAAAATCACATAGTAGTCATGAGGTTTAACAAATTGTTTTATTCATCGTGACATTTTTGCACATAAAACATTATCAATTTCAAAGCTTTAAAACTATTGTACGTTTACTTATGCGACTCACTTTTTCAACGCAAACGAAAATGATTCACTTGGCTAAAATAATAACTTAAAACTTTATTTCGATAAACAACAACAAATTTTAATTCACTAAACATCGTTCAGATTGCATCAACGTTGATTAAAAATATAGATAAAAATACCAAAATTCTAAATGTTTGTAGCATATGATATATTTGATTAAATTATTGAGAACGTAATTAATTATATTACTCTATTAAATATGATATTGTCTCTCTTGAACACATTACATTCACTAAATTCAATGAAAAAAGTCCAAAAAGATTATAATGTCACCTCAAAGCAAATAAATTACTCCCCCATCTCACTCAAATTTCAATGTTTTCTCTTGAAAACCAAAAAAAGTACTTAAGAGACCATTTTAAATAAAGTACTTCTTCCATATCCCGTATAGAGATGACAATGAATCTTATACTTGGTTTAAATTTGTGGGCTCATATTCGTTTAGAGTGATTGGATTCTCTATTCGGAATCGTCGAATCCAAATAAAAAGTGACGAATTTGAGTGTATATCTAAAAAAAATTCGAATTTAAAGCTGTGAATTTAAGAGACCATTTTAAATGAATATTAAATAGGAAAATTTACCTAGAATAATCCAACATATTCGTGATTGTCCTACAATAATCTCATCTATTGATTAACCATGAATAATCTCAACTTTAAGGGGTATTTTCCTAGAGTAAACTCAGTGATCGGATGACTTGCTATAGCAAGTTTTATTTAAAAAAAATTAAATTAAAAATAAATGTCGAAGACAAAATTTAACAAATGTTCAAAAAAAATTTATGATTTCTTTTATTATTTAGAATTTTTTATGTAAAATTTCTTAATTTTTCGCTAATTTTAAATTAATTTTCAGTTTACTTTTTTTGGGAATTACCTACTATAACAAGTCATCGAGTTACCCAAGTTTACTCTAGGCAAATATCCCTTAAAGTTGGGATTATTCATGGTTAATCAATAGATGAGATATTGTAGGAAGATCACGAATATATTAGATTATTTTAGATAAATTTTCGTATTAAATATGTAGTAACGTACCATTGCCCAACCATGGGCGGAGCCAAGGGGTCTCACCCGCCCGCACTTGAGGGCATTCACCTAATTTAATGAATTATTTCTATAGTGTTCAAAGTGACCGCTTGATAAATCTTTAGTTTAGGTATTTTTGAAATGTTTTAATGAATTATTTCTATAGTGTTTGTGCTCTCACTGAAATCGAGTTCTGAATCCGCCACTGTGCCCAACACATGCATTACATCAGCAATGCGAAGCAAAATGTGTTTTTAGATTTTAATTATTAATTAATAATTAATAAATATTATTATTATCATCAATTAAAGTATTAAATTTTATCGGCATCACAATGCGCAAAAAACATATTCGAATTCTTTTCATACCAAAATTTGATATTTGATCTGTGAATACAAATCTAGATCCTCCTTTAGATAACAACTCTAAATTCGAGTCCACTCGGATCCATCCCCAAACCAACACGTCATCATCTCTTCCCGTCTCTTTTATATTACTAGGTATTTTCTCGTGCTATGTACGTGATTATAGAACTATTTTATAAAAACAAATGTAATATTAGTTTAGACATTGTTGTTAAATTAATACAAATGTTATTTTGAATAATTATATCTACAAAATTTTAACATAATCAAAAAAAATATCAACTAATTATAATACAAAATATCTTCAATTTGTGTTAAGTTTATCAAATAACCTAATATTAGTATTTTTTATCAAAAATATATACTAACCCTTGAAAAGAAGTGATATTCAAAACAAAAGCTACTCATATTTGGGTATTAGTTGTAATTATTTTGGGACAAAAAGTAAGTTATACGATAAAAATCGAATATAATCGAAAACAGATAAAAATAGATAATATAATTTGATGACACACAAGGAACGACTAATGTGTCACATAGTGAGGTGTTAAAGAACACTAATCCTTATCACTCTTCACCAAATCAGTAAAAGAAGTCCTACTCTATTCTATTATCAAAAAGAAACTCCCATATCAATCCATTATCAAAAAACAAAAGAAAGACCAAAAATTAGAATCACTTTATTGTTTATATATTTGATTCAAATCTAAAGTTTGAGTATTTGTTTATCAATTGGGTAATTGGTTCATGTATTAAAGTTGTTGGATTTGTTTGGGTTCTTTTTGAGTTCTAATTTGTAGTATTTGATTAGTGGTTACAATTTAGGATTTTGATTCATGTTCAAAGTTGAGGCTAATATTCAATCCATTGCAATAAGAATTTGTCCGTTTGTTCTTGTCTGTTTTCGTGATAGTTACAGTCATTTATGGGTTCTGGAGTCTTCATAATAATTGTAGAGCTCCGAGTCGCGGTCGCATGGGTACTTGAATCGCCCCAAAATAAGTTCGTATGAGAGAGTTATGACCAAAATACTAACAGGATGTCTTGATAATCCGAAAATAACATTTTGAGTTTACTTGTTCATAATTAAAGTTGGAATTCAATTTGAGTACTCTTTTTATCAAGTATTTAGGGTTAATATTTATCCTTCAATTGCGTTTATTGAATGGTATGGTTGAGTTACGAGTTCTTATTCGATTAATATGAGTGTTTGGTTTTAGTATCAAATTTGGGAACATAAGTAATCAATTGAGTATTTGATTAGATGATATTATTTGGGAATAATATAAGTTGGGTATGATATAAGTTGGATATTTGGGATTTATGATTGGTGTAAAATTGGTTAAACTTCATTGATGGTTGATGATGAATTGATTGGTATTGTAATTATCGATTGTTATTTATGGAGTAGGAAGGTAATCTTACAAACACTATTATCTTTTAAATTTGATTTAATTATTTCAAAGTTCAAGTTATGTTTTATAAGGTGTGGTATTACTACTATTTATATTTAAACAAAATCGTATAATTTTTTGGTATTCGAAACTTTGGAATTTTGACCTAGCTTTTAATCTTTCATCAAAATTATATTTTATATGTTCATAATATGAGCTTTTAAATATTGCACGATAAAAATGAGTTATGATTATTGATTTTAAAGAAAATCAAGTGATTTATTGATTTGTTTTATATTGAAATGTTCGACATTGAAATATGTTCGTTTTTGGGAATTGGCAACGGATATTTATATCCGGATTATTGTGAAATCCTATAGCTTGATAATAGGTAATGCTTTTCAGATCGGCCTCGAGCCCCCAATCCCGTTTCGTTCTTGCAAGAACCGTATTTCGGTGATGACGATCACCCGTATTCTCAGGATTTAGATCAAGCCTACTTCCTGACGGTCCATATATTCCCACGTTTTTAAAGTGCTATTATATTATTGTTTTCATATGAGTTTTGAATAAATACGTTTGGTATATAAAGTTTTGTTTGTTTCGCAAATGAATTCATATGTTTCATTTGCCGTATTTTGACTTTCGCTATTTACTTGTAAAGTAATAGCCGTATTTTGATTTCGCTATTAACTTGTAAAGTTATAGCCGTGTTTTAATTCACTATGAACTAAAGGTTCTTAGTCGTGTTTATGTCGATACCAAACGGGTCTTTTAAAAGAATTTTGAGTTTTGATAAATTAATATTTTATAAGAAGTTACTAAAAGAGCAAAAGATTAAATTGGAGATATTTGTAAATGACTTGTATATAAATGTAATAGTTTGTTAGATTACTCAACAATTCAATTGTTGACAGTTTTTGATGGGGCCTATCCCTTACGGGGATAGATCCATTTTCAGGTTAGCTCTGCTGTGGAGACGATGCTTACTTGTGTTATGTGTGAAGTGCGTGGCGAGGACGTTTTTTTTTTATGAAAATTATAATGTAAATTAGATATTTGAAAATTAAATTGTAATATTTTATAACATTTTGTACATAGTATCAATTTATTTTATGTAAAAAGTTTTAAATACTCTGATATTGGTTTGCTGTGGCTATCGAGCCATAGGTCGGATCCAGCCCAGACTTTTATAAGTCTTCCGCTGTGCTTTGTAGACAGTATTATAATATTGTTTATGCCGGTTTGGGTTGTTTCAATTTTATTAAACATGATCTTCATCATAACAACATAAATTTGATTATTATGACATTCATAACTACACAACATGTCAACATGAAAATAAATTAAACATTATCTTCATCAATATCTTCCTTCTCTTTTCCATTTCATCTCCACTCAACTCTTTAAAATTTAATTTCAATTTATAAACTTTATTTTATCTCATATCTACACCCATAAACTTTCTGAGATAAATTGCATATTCACATAGCAACAAAACAAAAACTTATATATTTCTCCAGTTTTATCTCAATTTTCATATTAATTGAATAATCAATAAACTCAACTCTTAAAACATCATCTAAAATGAACACTGAACTTCAATCATATAAATAAGCCAAACGATGAAGACTAACAAAAAATGTTAAAATTTTGTCTTTTCATCTTCAGTATAATTTAGTTTAGAAGACAAGAGTTTTATTTTATAGCATATATGATACAAAAAAAGATGAATTAAATTGATGAAGACTAAGAGTTTCAATATACAAAGAGTTTTATTTTATAGCATATGATACATAAAAAGATGAATTAAATTGATGAAGACTAAGAGTTTCATTATAATTAAATTGATATTTAAGAGTTTTAATGCAAAAAAGACATAACATCTATCATTTTTAAAAGGGAAATTCCACATGGTAGCATCGAGTTTTGATGAAATATCAGTGATAGCACTTTTTAAAGAAAATTCCACGTGGTAGCATCCAACTTTAGAATTTATATTTTCCGTAGCTTTAAAACAATAAAAACGTTTATGCCTCGTTAGTTTGATACATAGCAGCAATCAGGCGCCTTATTCGAACAGAAAGATCAGAAGACCATTTTCAATGAAAACTCAGTAGCTTTGAAACACCCACCCTTCAATCTCCTTCCATTTTCGCCCCTTCTCCTTCGTTCTCCTTCCATTTTCGCCCCTTCTCCTTCTCCTGCAAGCATCTCCTTCGAAGAAACTGATCAGGTATGGTGCAATTACTTTTTCTTTTGTAAAGTAGCGAAATTTAGGGCTGTTGTTCTTCGAAATTTTAGGGTTCTTCGAAAATTTAGGGCTTTTGTTCGAAAATTTAGGGCTTTTGTTGTGCTTGTTCGAAAATTTAGGTTTTGCTGTGCTGATTCGAAAATTGAGGGTTCTTGTTGTGCTAATTCTAAAATTTAGGGCTTTTGTTGGAAAATTTAGGGATTTCAGGTTTGATGATGACATTGAATATTTAGGGCTCTTGTTCTTGCTGTGTTAATATGTCCCATTGATGTTTGATGATGACTTTGTACTATTTTCTGTTTTTCCTCCCTATTTTCTTACAATTCATATTTTAAAATTGCAGAATGCCTAAACATGTAGTCTTGCGGTTTAAATGGTTGTGTGTTGAAGTAGACTTGAATGTAGATGATAAGGATAAAGTAACTTTGTTAGATTTGGTAATGGATTGGGAAGATGAGTGCATTAAAACTAACAAGCTTATACCTAAAACTCCTTCATTTGCGTATGTTTGGAAGATGAATCATGTTAAACTGAATTGTGATCAAGACCTAATGACCATGTTTGAGAGGTTCAATGACAATGAAATCATTTTTATTTGGGTTGGTGCACTTGAAGAGGAAAGTAGTCTCATGAAATCGGTTAAGAGTCTTAGGGATTTGCAAGCGTCACAAAACCCTGTACCACTTAAAATCATTCCTGCAAGAGAGAAATTGGCAATTAGGAGAAGGGATTTGCAAGAGTCTGAGAACATGTTCCCTTTGAATGACTATAATGAGGTTCAACATGACATTGCTGTAATGAATGCTACACAGAATAAGTGGCATGACATGGAAGTGGAGTCATGTAAATATGATAATATAGTTATGTAAATATGTCTAAGTGCTAGAAACGCAACTTTAAATATGATAATAGTTGATTTTGTACTAGTGCTTGAAACGCACTTTTTGGAACTTTATAGTGCTACTTAGGTAAAAATGTATTAGTGCTTGGAAGCACCTTTTGATCGGGAAGATATACATCTTAGATTGACTACTTACTTTTGAACTTTATAATGACTATAAATTGTGTCGTTTTTGAAGGATCGATATTAATGTCGAAAAAATGAAAATAGATCGTATCATTTTTAAACAATTTATATTAATGTCGTTAAATAAATTATGTCATTTTTGAATGAAAAAAAAATTACAATATTTATAGTCAATAATAAATTAAACGGTGAATTAAACGTTAAATTGGTGAATTAAATATTAAAATGGGGAATTAAACAAAAGTTGGATGCTACCATGTGGAAAAAAACTTAAAAAATGATAAACTTAACGGAATTTTACAAGAACTTAACGGAAAATGCTACGGCCATTAGTTTATGCATAAACTGGATGCTACCATGTGGAATTTTCTTAAAAAAGTGCTACCACTGGCATTTCATCAAAACTCGATGCTACCATGTGGAATTTCCCTTTTTAAAAAGATATTCATTAGATCATATATTAAAATTAAATAATATTTGTATTGATATTAAAATTTTAATATATAGCTAATTAAACTATAAGAATAAAGAGTGTAGAATACATACCTCATAAATAAGACATATCATAAGTTTGAATAAAATATCAGAAAATGGGACAAATTTCATTACATATGATGGAATCTCCACATCGTCACAAACTTTGACATTAGTAAATCTTGTAAAAACAATCCTTTTTTTGTGGAATGTTGCTTTATAGTCTCCGTTGTTTTCATAAAGTTTAAAACATAAGTGTAGAAATTTTTCCCAATGACAACTTTAATGAATGAACACTATAACTATCTTTAAATATAGAAGCTTTGATAGTACTTGACTGTAAACGATATGTTTAAAGTTGGTATTTTAAAAAAGGAGATCTTATACAATACAATTACATTCAAAGTTGATTACCTTTTCGTCCATTAAAATCAGATGAATTGAATTTCTCTGTTAATCATTTTCATTCTCTCTCCACATGTAGACAACTTGATACTTTATTTTCAGAAATCCGGTATCATTAGCTGTAGCTAATTCATCGAGTAAATTGTATTGATTAGCCATTGTTGTTTGTTTGAATGAGTAAATAAAATATTATGTGCTTTATATATGATAAAGAATTAAATTGTATTATGAGTTTTATTTTGAAAAAATTACCCAGAATAATACGACCTTTCACCTATTTCCCACGAATAATACGAACTTTCAATTAACCACCAATAATATGAACTTTGACATGAATTTTCTGCTGGCATACCTTACCTGTTTACAACCGGCTGTACAGGTCATTTTGTGACCGTTGCTCAGCAGGTCTCTTTTCCTGCCCATTTTGCTGCCTCTCTCCTCCATTGTTATCTTCCTCACCTTCTTTCAAGAATTTTCACATCCTCCATTGTTGTCTTTTATTTTTTTAATTACTTCCTTCAATCCTCCAATCTTCCCCTTATTCTCTTAATATGTTTTCAAGAATTTTTTTAATGTCCCACCATACCAAAACTTCAAAGTAATGGAATCATTCATATTAGCCTAAAAACAAGCAAAAAACACTAAATTACAAAGAATTTCGACTAAAAAACAAGTATTAATCATAAATGAGAATTGTTAATTTTCAAAATTAATAACCCTAATTTTTGGGTTTTTGCAAAATTAGAGGATAAATTATGCAATTGGGAACAATAAACTAACCATTATAAGCGAGTGAAGTGGCTTCTTGGATCAGTAGCAGCAGTAGATCAATGGCGCCTTCAAAACGTGGGTTTTTTGCTGGTTTGAAGAACTATGCGTGAGAGATGAAGAAGAACACTGTGTTCTGGTTTTGAGATGAATGACAGGAGAGAGAGGATGACTTCTTACTCTATTAATTAAAATTTGGTTAAAAAACTTATTATTACCGGTTGTGGGTAAAACAAATTACCACTGGAAAATTCATGTCAAAGTTCGTATTATTGGTGGTTAATTGAAAGTTCGTATTATTCGTGGGAAATAGGTGAAAGGTCGTATTATTCTGGGTAATTTTTCCTTTTATTTTAACTTATAAATAAATAAAGTTTATGTAAAGTAACATTAAATTGTATTAAGAGATATACTAACTTTAAAGATCAGGTAAATCTACAGTCACAATTATTATTATTGAAGTCTGCGGCTAATTGGTTTACTATTCTTTATGAATGAATTCGGTAATCTTAAGACATACTTCCTCCTATTCATGTTAAGTGTCTCGTTTACTTTATGCACTCTATCCAATGCACTTATTCGACCCTCAATATATCGAGCTATGTATAATTAAAAATTATAAAAAGTTGATATTAATGATGTTTACATCAAAACGAATCAAATAAAATCCCACATAACTATGTTTTAACTTATAAATTAATAATAAAATGCAATTTAAGAGTGATAGATGAACAATGTCCCAAAAGTAAATGGGACACCTAATGTGAATAGGAGGGAGTATACTTTATTATTAGGCAAGTTGTAAAGTCTTAGTGCTCACAAATTACAATTATATTATTATTATTAAGAATGACTTTACAATTCGGTTATTAAAATCGTATTTAAAGAGTAGTAGTCATAAATTAGGAGTAGTCATAAGAATGACTTTAGAATTCGGTAACTTATTATTATTAAAATCGTATTTAAGGAGTAGTAGTTATAAATTAGGAGTAGTCATAAATGACAAATGATTCATAGGCTGACACGTGACATAGATTATCCTGTATTATAATATGTATATATGATGATATGATATGATATGATATGATGATATGATGACAATTTTCGTCTTCATTAATGAAAACATATATCTTCCCTCCGTTCTTTTAAGTTCTTCCACCTTACTATACTGGGTTCAAAAGTTCTTCCACTTTAAAATATTTTTTATTTTTGGAAAGTTTTCATCTCACTTTTACCCCTTAAAACCCCGCTTTCCTTACTTCAAACCACTATTTAATTATTTTCTCTATCATACTTTCAATACAATCATTACTTCACACTACTATTTAATTATTTTCTCTCATACTTCTAATACAATCATTACTTCACACTCTACTATTTAATTAAAATAATACCCACTACAATCCAAAATTTTTATCTATGTTAATATTTGTGAAAAACCCAAAATAAAAGAACAAATAAGATCGGAGTACTAATTACTTTATTTTACTCTCACAAACTTAAATTTAAGTTTAATATTAATTGCACAATCTAAATAGTCTCATAAAAAAAAGTTCAAAGAGACCCAATCCCGTCCGGACTCCGAACAAAAATTACTTTGATTGTTTGAGCAGCTTCCGATCTGCCCCCTTTTTCGTTGCAGCTTAGTTGAAAATGCATGGACGACCTCGAAATCCCGAAAAACCGGTTGATGAAACAGCTTCTGCTGCAAAAGCCTCTAAATTACGCACCCTTCAGTCCCAATTCCTCCAGTTTCATCATCTCAAGAAGTACTCTCTTTTTATTTTTTTGAATTTTTTACATCTTTTAATCACTATTTGTAATAGAATTAATGTTTTTTTGGTTATATTTGCTAATTTGGTTTCAGTTATGACAAAGAAGCTATAGACGTCAGTTCAAAGCTTCTTGAGATTAATCCTGAATTCTACACTGCCTGGAATTATCGCAAACTTGCTGTAAATCAATTTTTGAGTCAACCTGGTGCTGATCCAGAGTTAATTTTGAATGAGGAGCTTCGCATTGTAAGTATTCTGTTGTGATTCTGTTTTATCTTCTTTTCATGCTTATTTTATGAAATTGAGGGGTGGCGAGGGAGAAATTATCTATGTGGTGGGAAGAAATTAGGGTGTGAGATCTGGGGTTTTGTGAGTGGTTCGAAATTTGTTGCAAAATGCTTTAAGATAATATTCATGATTAAATATGTGTTCCAACATCCAACAACATGGCATTGGGGTTTGTGAGTGATTCAAAATTTGCTGCAAAATGTTTTTAAGATTCAATATTTATGATTGAATCTGTGTTCCAACCACTTGGCATTGGGGTTGTGTGAGTGATTCGAAATTTGTTGCAAAATGTTTTTAAGATACAATATTTATGATTGAATCTGTGTTCCAACCACTTCATTGGGTTCTGTTGTTGGTTCAAAATCTAAAATGCTTGGATTGTTGTTATTTCTCAAAATTTTTAAGTACTGGAATATTACAGACTTCTCATAGATACATGATTTATTTTAGGTTTGAGCTTGAGGTGGTTAATGTATTTATGGATAAGTTGACTCTGATTAGGTAGAGAGTGCATTGAGACAAAATTTCAAGTCATATGGAGCATGGCATCATCGCAAATGGGTGCTCAGCAAGGGTCATTCATCTGTGGACCATGAGTTACGTCTCTTAGATAAGTTTCAGAAGGCTGATTCAAGAAATTTTCACGCATGGAATTACCGCAGGTAAAATCTGTCCTATGGTTTGACATTTTAGTTTGAAATAGCATGGTCTTGTAGAATCATTTTTTACCTGTCGAGTTTCAGATTTGTGGCGGCATTGAAGAATATTCCCGACGAGGATGAGTTGAAGTATACCACCAATATGATTGCAGGAAACTTCAGCAATTATTCTGCTTGGCATAACCGCAGGTATTATCTTTTATGGTTGAATGATATTTAATTGTGCATGTTGTGAATCTTTTAGTATGATATAATGCTTCTGGAAGCAGCATTATTGACCATTTTGGTTGCACTAGTTTTATAAGTACCTATTGTTCAATATACATGTGTAAATTCCTACATGTACATATTAAGTTTGGTTTACTTGTTTCCAGTGTACTACTGTCAAGTTTACTAAAAAGAAAAGCTAAGGGTTTTTTCCCGAAAGAGCAGATCTTAACCAAGGAGTATGACCATGTGCACCAAGCAATTTTCACTGATCCCGATGATCAAAGTGGCTGGTTTTATCATCTTTGGCTCCTTGAGCAAACAGTAATGTATGATTCTCCTTGGTTGATTTCATCTTGGCCTCCTTCTAATTCTCAGCTCTTCATATCAGCAGACAAGTCAACATCTGGTTGTATGGTTTCACCATTTGTAACCTACTCTTCTGATGGAGGAACAATTCCGGTGATTCTATATTTTAACCAAGCTGTAAGTGGTGTAAATGCATCTAGTGTTGCCATCAGATCTGCACTTGCAGAAAGTAAAGATGTTTTATGGAGACCAATTTCAGGCGACAAATATGGGAGAGCCCAGGCTTGGGTTGGATTACTTAAAGTTTCAGATTTGCCTCCGGATAATTCCATAAATCATCCAGTTGAAGTTAGTGTTGAAGACTGTTCTCAGATCATCTCTCAGGGTGAGAGCTGCTTAAGTCAAAGGTTCCTGTTAAAATTTATGGTCTGCTTTCAGCAGCCTGATTTGGGGCATGCTGAAAGGAAGAATGTAGAGGTCATTTCATGGGAGGATTCCAATTTTCAAAAATATGAAATGAGCCCTGGGGAATCAGATTTGATATCATCATTCAACCCATTGCAAATTGGCAGACATTGCAATGATCAAGAAGTTATTGCATCTAAGTGGAAAATGGAAACGTTGGCTAATGAGATTGAGATCTTTCGTGTTTTGTTGTCAGTCGAAGATTGGTAATTCCCATCTGACAATTTTAAACTTCTTTTTATGCTTGTTAGTTTAGACATAAAAGGCTATATGGATGCAATTTTATGACCTTACTCTGCTTTTGTATCTGCAGGAAAATTGGAAAGCTTACACTTGCTAGGCTATTGACAGCTCTAGATGCAACTGTGAACAGAAGTTCTTCAACTTCTCCTCAGATGGTGCATGTTCAAGAAATTTTAGCATTATATTGTGATTTGGTAAAAATGGATCCTACCCACTCACAATATTATAAAGAAGAACATAGTCTGACTTTACTACGGCAGGTGAGTATTTACTTGAACATGTTTGTCAAGAGAACATGATATTTTACTTTACAAATTAAGAGTGGCTTTCAGTTTGCCCTAAAAATTTGTAAATCATTTCTAAGTCTTATTTAATAAGATGTCTACATAGATTTCTTTTTTAAAAATGCATTTGGGGGTGCCTATGCGTGCATGCAAGCATGAGAAAAGTGCCTTTTCTAGTTTATGATTTGCAAAAGACGCAACTAGAGGCTCAGGGAGCATTTTTTGGAAGTGCACTAAAGCACGCCTGAGGGGCACAACGGTGAGGTGCTTCCCCTTGCACCTTAGTGCGCCGCGCCCAATGTTTAAAAAAACAAGGCATGTGTTATCAAGAGCATGTTAAAAAGTTAGCTTAAGAGGAGGGGGGTGCTTCCCTGGTTTGGTGGCTGTTTTGGATAGGCTGAAGCAAGGTTCTGCAGAATGGGAGACTGTCTTTTTTAGTTGTTTCTTTTACTAAGCTGAGGGCAAGGCGTTTTGTTTGCTGTTGTTACTGGCCTTGGTTTGTCTGGGTTTACCTGCTTGTTCAGTTGCAGCCTGTTTGGAAGCTGGTTCTGCAGGTGGGTGGGAGCCTGCGCTTCTGGACTGGTTGGTTGCAGGGCCTGGAAGCCTCCTTGGTGGGTGTTGGGCTGGCTGGGTGCTTGCTAGGTTTCTTGCTCCCTGGTCATATTGGTTTATCGTTTTTGTTTCCTGGCTGATCAGGTGTAAAAACTAGGCTGTGTCGCACCGTACCACGTCGGACGCATCATAAAGGTTTTAAAAAAAGAACTGATAGCGTTGTAAAAGATCTTTTTTGGGGCCGTATCAAGGGATTTCTTATCGTTTCGACCGATGTTTAGGCGTTACGTAACTGCATCATTGCCATTACGCATCACCGTTTCATTACAGCAATCGTGACCATTACCGCTTTTTGGGAGGACTTCGACTTGGGGAGGGGCTTGGCCTTGGTGTTGGCTTGTTGGCCTACTTGTTCTAGCCTGTTCTTTCCTTTATTTGGTTTTTGCTTTGAGTGGTTTTTGTGTCTTCTGTGCTCGTGGAGGGTTCTCCTTGTACTTGCATTTTGATGACAATATAACTGTTACTTGCCGAAAAAACATTAAGCCAACACCAGGGGGAGCATTGGATAAACAGAGTATCTCATCATTGCAATTTGGTTAGGTTTAAGCTATAGTGTCAACAACCAAACTCATGCTGGCAGCTGAGAGTGTTGTCTGTCTATGATAATCAATTTTCTTGGTTCACCTTGTGATTGACACGCATTGAATCAATCTTTTGTAATAGCAAAACATGTGAACAATAAATGTTTAGTCAAGCTGCTGCATCCCTTTTGTTTTTCACGCTCAAGTATCGGTTAGTTTGATTTATGTGCATCTAAATTACTTCAATGATTGAATTGATTGTCTTCTTTAGGTTACTTGTTGCAAGGATAATTTGATGAGATATTGTTGGCGCTATGGGAAATTAGGCGAGTCAATGGATGAGAGCCTTGTTTGCTTGCGATTGAATAGCTTATCACTAGCAAGAATTGGGTCCATGGAAAATTTATTGTGGGTCCGAATGCTAGATCTTAGTTGCAACGAACTTGGATCACTTGAAGGTAATTATGTCCTTTGACTGAATTTTTTGTTTTTGAATGATTATTTGTTGCCCACTTTTTTCATTTGAGCACTTTTAAATTTATTTCAGCTCTATTCAATTAAGTTTAACTCATCACTTTACTTGAACACTTTACTATTCATTCAGTGAGTTCAGCTCCGCTCAATTCAACTCCATTTTGTTTAATTGGGTTCAATTTGGCTTTACAGAGCACGCCCAAGGGTAAAAAATATAAAATTTCAAATTGCCATTTGATGATTAATGCAATTGTTTGTAAGGATTTTGAATAGCGTGGGTAACTGAGATAGTCTTCTGAAAAGCTAGTGGCTGCAAAACACGTGGAATGTGCCTGAATGCCGCTTTGATAATTTAGTGCCTCCATCTACTGCAAGAATTTAATTTCTCATAGGTCATTCGATTGTTCCCATTCCCTTCCCTCTGAGGCAGACTATGAGAAAAGCTTTTGTCCAGAATTATAACTTGAGCCATGCATATCTTTTCGGTGGATCTTCATTTATAGAACATGAACCACTTACCAACCAACAATCTATTATTGAACAATCAGAGTAACAATGGATTAATGGAAAGCAAATGAAATTACCAAGGAGCTACTGCATGCTGGGCTACTCATATCATAATATTGCGGATCCCTTTTTGTAATACTCCTGGTATTGGAGAAAAATAAATACTCAGAGAGAAAGAAGGGGATTTTGAAAGGCAATGGTGTTGGCGTTGAAGGTTTTTTCTGAGTGGGATTATGTTCAAAGAAGGGGGTCAGTTTCTAGTGGGATCATGGTCAAAAAATGGGGTTAGTTTTTCAGTGGGATCAAAATACAAGGCCGCTAATGCTATGGAAAGACGAGCATACCAATAAGCAAAATTAAAGGTATTTTAGGATATATAGGACAATTTAGACTTGAAGTTGGCGAAATGAATAAATATTAAATACTCTTAATCTTTTTTTGTTTCGAGCGTTTTTCAGCGCACAGGTATGAATTTCCAAGACTAGAGGGGTGAGCATTATTTTTGTAGAAGTGATTAAAAGAAGTATGTGGGAGGAGACCATTCAGTACTTTGTGCATGCAAAAGTAAGAAATTACTATACGAAGAGATGAAGAGGTATAATGGGCAAATGATTATTATAATTAGAAAGTGCCAAGAACAAAAAAGAATACCTGCTTTGATCCTTTTTTTTTGACGTGTAACTGGTGGATACTGGATTTCTTTATATCGACTGTTCATGGGGATCTGCTTTAGCCTTTTTTCTGCGGGATCCGTAGACTAATTAACACTGTTTACCTAGCTATGCTTAGTTGAAGCTATATAAACAAAAGTCATAATACTGATGGTTTTTATTTAAGTCCGAGTAAGGTTGAGTTTGGTGCTAAAAAAAGAGTCAATCATGACTGCAATAAGAACGAATCTAGTACCTTCTTGAAAAAGAAGGGAGGCATTAGCCAGTGTGTCTCGCAGGATTTACATCACTGAAATTTATGTGATTGTTGCTTGACTTATTAGCAAAGGGAATATACTATTGCTCTTTTGTGCATGGGTTGAATACTCTTATAGAAAGGGGGAAATCATGGGTAGATTTTAGAGCAGTGGCTGGTCTGATTTGACAGAAATGGACTATATTTGAGTCAGAGCAAAGGCTGAGTGGAAATGAGATAAATGAGATATCAGAATATGAGGTTAAGGATGGTCTAATTTGCTTCCAAGTCTTGGATTCAACTCCATTTAATTTGCTCAGCACACTTCTTTATTTGGCACAATAGTCACTTGGGTGGAGATAGAATTTGGTTAAAAATTGACTGATTTGCTATGCACATGTTGCTAAATTTATGAGCCAAGGACCTATGACCATTGTCCTATTATCATGGTTGAAAATGATGCTCTAGGAGGGGGGAGGCCCTTTAAGGTCTTCAACTATCTAGCTTGTAATAGCAAATTTTATAGCATTGTGCAGTTGCAATGGAGCAAGCAATTTTAAACAGTTACGAAAATTATATGGTGTGAAGTGTAAACTCAAGGCTGTCGGGTCTAGTTTAAAGTCGTTAAGTGCTGAGGATTTCAAGGGTGTTTGGGATGTGTGCTTGTTTTTGCACTAAATTTTTTCGTACAACATGATTTAAGCATGGAGAAGAAAATATGCTGAAGGGGGTTTAACCCCCCCCCGCCCCCAACATGACTGGTGAACTTACAGCAAAAATCCACAAATATAGGAGACTAATACAATACTTTTTTAATAAAATAATTCCACATCTCTGGAGAAGAGGGGAACGCAGAAGTTATCGTTTAAGAGATAATAATCCCATGAGACCATACTACACAGTACAACACTTCCTTTCTAATGATAACAAGAAACAGACTACATAAAAATCATAGAGAAATGCATGTTATTTTAAGGAAAGTTTTTTTTTTTTTTTTTTTTTCCCCTGTATTGTAGCCATGATAATTTCGTGTGGTTCTATGCTCTGGACTATCTCAGCGGCACCATTGTTCTACAGTGTGAAAACTGAGATGTTTCATTTGTTTTCACAGGATTGGAAACCTTGCAGCTTCTTTCTATTCTGAACCTGAGTAATAACAAAATCAAGAGTTTTACCGCCTTGAATCCTTTACTGCATTTGAAGCTGCTTAAAGTGCTTAACATTTCACATAATGAGATCGGGAAGCATTCAATTGACAGCACGAGATACCTGTGCTCCTCGCCTTTGACTCACACCATAGCAGATGACTGGAAGTTGGATTTATCGTTGGAGGATGGCAGCCAACTATTAAAATATTGGGAGGCTTTTATTCTCTTTAAAGATTTAGCCCTGATTCAGCTTGATATAATCGGAAATGCCATCGTTGATGAAGATTTTGAATCGTTTTTGCGCAAAATTTTGCCTACATTGAAGTTTCTTGACAGCAACAGTTTATAGATGTGTTCTTTTGTTTTCTGGAAACTTGTGATACTTTCCATTGTTTTCACTAGGCAAGAAAATCAATAGTGTACTCCTTTCACTTCTTTTCATTTTTATACTTGGACTTTCTAAGTCAAACTTTGAAAGTTTTGACTTACATTATTTAATCCTTGCTTGGTATAAATTTGAAGAGTTACTTAAATGAAAAAATGTCCTTACCTTAATCATTTGATAGCAGTTTTATGTGGTACTCCTAGTTTCAACTGAACTTTGTGTGTCTCTTAAAGATGGTCAACATTTAAGATAATCTTATTTCTAAAAGGCATGCCATGATAGTGAAGTCCCTTTAAATGTCAGATAGATAAAAGTGATTTGTTTGCTATGAGTTTACGCATCTTAAATTCTCTATTCTCGCACTTTTCTAAACAAGTAGTTTTGTTTGCTGTTTTTCTTGCTACATCTACGAATTTCAGATAGATAAAAGTGATTTGTTAAACAAATGTAAAACGCTAAATCTGTCAGTACTTTTACTTGTTTTAGCATGCAATATAGAAAAATGCTAATAGTGTTGGCAATTATGAACAACGTTAAAAAATAAATAATAAGCTCTAATTTGTGATATTGATAATAGTTTATCAAAAAACTGCTAACGGATTTTACATTTTGAGAAATAAAACTTTGCGACATTTTCTTTGGGTATTTGCTCTTTTTCGACATTGCCTAAGAAAAAAATCTTGCTGAATTCAATGTCAATTTAACCGATAAAAGAACAATAAGCAATAGCTGGTTTCATCATCTAAAATAAGCTAAATGGAGGTAATTAAAGACCAAAATAAGATCAAACATAATTAATAAGACAGATCAACTCAATCTACACTTACAAAAACCATTAAAAATGTATTACAAAAACCATTAATAAGACAGATCAACTCAATCATTAGTGAGGAAGATCATTGATAAAACATGTATTACAAAAACCATTAAAAGATATACATAAATCGACTTTTTTAATAAAACCATTAAAAAAGATGATATTTAATGATATAATAAGAAATTGTGAAGAAAAACATATTTAAAGATGAAAGATTTATTACGCGCGAATAACATAGCATACAATTACTAAAACTAATTTGTATTACCACCAAAATAACTAGAATGTTGTATGTGTGAGTGTTGTCTTCCTGTTTTTGGAGGTATGGGTGGAACTAATCACAAAATCACAGGGTAATACTAATAAGTAGCCGTTGTTGAAAGTATTTTAGAAATAATTCCCATTGCAAATGTTTCCTATAAGAATTGAGTATCAAAAGCAGAAGAAAAATCCGAGCCATGGGAAACGTAATCGGAGAAACGTTGCACGTTGAATCCCCAAGCTGCAATTGTCAGGATTAAGTAAAATTCTACGCGAGAAAACAATGAGTCTACAGAGCCAAACTATGAACAAAGTAGCAAGGACTTTGCCCGTCTGTACAAACGTTACCTACTAGAAAGCCGTTAATCTTGTATTTATCCTACGACTCTTCAAAATTCATGTAAGCATTACTTCCCAGTTCCCATCACAAGCTCTCTCAGTTGCTTCACTTGACTTTCCCGCCATCAGTAGCTCAGCCCTCTTTTAGTCAGCCTAGAATGTTCTAGACCGTCACTCGTTGCGGATGGAGTGATATTTTTCGGATAGCGTGGGAGATTTTGACACTTCATTCATGAGGTTTTTGAACCTGATGCTGCAATCTCCACCACTGCACCAAACAGAGCATTAAAAACATAGATTATCACTGAACACATTCACTTTTCTTAATAACTGTTCCAGCTACTCCAGTTCCATATTTTCTTAATCAATCCGCTTCGTATTTAAGATTATCGTATGCAAAGACTGTCAACCCTAAGATTGGGTACAGATTGAACTTACATATTACTGGTTCAAGAAAATGATGCATATATGAATTCACAAGAGTCAATTTCAAATTGACACTTCAACATTAGAGGTACACCGTGCACCTTAAGGACCCATTCAAATTAGCAGATGATTTCGTATGATGGGGTACATGCTCTTTCAAAAAACACTAAACGGCTTTTTCAATAAATAGCATTTGATTCAAAATGAATTATTTTATTTTATTTTCTTGAAATGTAAGTAAACGACTAATTTCTTGATAAAAGAAGAGCCTCACTAGCAAGCATCTGAGAGCACCCAATGCCTTTTCAAATCAATGTAATTGAGAAGATATGTAGATGTATTAAGGGACTGGTATCATGGGGAAAGTATAATAATAATAAGACATATGCCCTAGGGCTACAAAGTATGAACATTGAACCCAATGCAATCAAGCATTGGAAACAAATAAGAGTTATCATAAGGTTAAGGTTGCGTATGTCCGACCCCCCAAACTTAGCAAGGCAGGAGCCACTTAACAACATTGGAGTAGTTTTGAAAATTTAAAAAATTTGGATAATTGTGTTATGAGTCAAGCCAATAAGATATAATCCGTCTCTTCCGTAACAGTTTAGACATGCTATTGCACTTTATTGCAGGGACGGGGGAGGGGCAGTGGGAATGGGAAGAGATAGTCGGTGGGATAAAAAATGGAAACAAGTGAGGGGATAAAAAATATGTAACATTCATATTGGAAAGGGTAAAAATGTTGAGAAACGCATAGGGTACCACATTGTAAAAAATAAAATTTTGATCTCCCAAACGTTAACAAAGCACCACATTGTAAGTGAATAAAATTTTGACTTCACAATACCACCAAATCACCCCAGCTAGTAAGAGGCTCCCATCTAGGGAGAGTTAAAGACGGACATATACAAGATTACCAGTCACAACCTTACCCATGACTATGAGGAATACATGCTTCAGGCATGAAATGTATCCTTGCTGCCATGAAAGATAACAAGAGAAGCGCGATAGATCCGTTGAAACTAGAGGTCAATCACACAAAAGGAATGGTATTTCCAGCACCCAACAGTTTTTTGTGAACAGTAGAAATAACATGTACTGTTCAGCATTTATAAAATATGCTTTTTTTAAAGTGGGATTACTCGTGAGTTTTCCTTCTTTTAAATGGTGAAAAGTGCAGATTTTGCGCTGCTCACAAAGAACAATTAGGCCCTAGTGCCTTCCAATATTTGCAGAAGTTACAAAAAGATGAGTTATCCTAAATTGAGAAGTGAAGTGGCTAGAAGTAGCGCCAGCACAAAGTTCATAGCTTTTGTGAAAAGATACATTAACAAGAGCTTCCACAGAACAAATTAAAAAACAAAACAGCATCCAAAATTGGAATATAAAAGGTAAATAGTATATACCCGATGCGATTCAAAGATGCAATTGCTCTTAGAGCACTTCTTATCATGTCCTGATTACGATCTACTTCTTGCTTGACAGCATCTTGTTTTGGCTTGAAATTAATAGTCTTCTGTAGAGGATCCACCAGTGAATCCAAAACTGGCAAATTCACAAATGGATATAGATAAACATCATCAGCATTGTAACACCTAAAACAATAGACTAGACTTAACACTCGATCTGCCCAAAACTCCCAACCCAGAGATAGTTGTTGTAAACTGCTTATATTTATTGAATATCGGAAAAAAATCTTAAAAATAAACTTGATGAAAAGTGAAGTTTAGCCTGAAATAAAAAATACTGCTTAATTGATTCTGATTCCAAAATGCAACATTAAAAGTCGTTAAGATGGAGGGTGTAAAAAGAAACTCAACAGATGTGGATACTAACCTGCCAATACCGCAGATGGGCACTTATCTGCCAGTTTAGAAAGGATAAGGTGGCAAGGCATTTTAACATCATAATGATCTGGCAACAGGAAAGGAAACTACTTAATGAAGGATTGAAGGTAAACAAATAAGAATCCAATTATTCAACTACGCAGAACAAACAGCAAAATTTAATACTAAGTTCATGCACTTATACAGTTATATTTATTCTTTCCTCTCAGATAAAAATCTAATTTGTAACAAGACCTTACCATCCAGACCAGATTTCAGATAGGGGATGATAAAAGATGAAGGGTTGACTTGATCAAGACAATGGTCCAGTAAAGTATCAACACATTCAAACGCTGCTTTTCTGAGTTCAAGACCGTCATCCACAACATGCTTAAATGGACCCAGATCAACTGTTCGAATCAACTCTGGCTGCATCACATTGTAAACAAAATAACACCATGAATAACATACTCACACACATATAGGTTAGAAGGGTCGGATGTAAGCAACCTTATCTTTGTAAAAACATAAGGTCGCTTCTGAGTCACCCTTGTAATCAGCTTATATTGTTGAAAATTAAAAGCAACAGAGAATAACTTCAAACCAAAAATCCATGGCTTTACTTCTCCAAGATTTAAAAATTGTTTTGAAAATGGGACTAGGGGAAAAAGTAGCACAAACATTCCCGAGAATATTTCAAGTTACCTTAACCACAGTCTGATCATAAAGAAGAGGCAGCAATTCTGGCAAAAGCCCTTTGATGAGATTTGGCTTATTATGGGCAGCAGTACTCAATGCCAAAACAGCTGCACGTCTAACATGCTGCATTAAATGACAAGGAATACATTAAAACAAATGAAATGCCCAGGTCTCATGCAAGCAATCTCAATTCTCATAGGCAGAAAAATTTCAGAGCTCTAACAAAAGGAATATTTGACAATGAGACAATAGCAGCTACAGTTGAAATCATAAATATCTTCAAAGAACATTAAAGCATAAAAAATGGAGTGGTTACAATTTGAATTCTAAAAACACCTTCACTTTCAAAAAGACATACATGTGGCAATCTATATAATTATTTTAATGCATTGCATTTTACAAATCTTTATTAGTGACAACTTTATTAAGTTGCTGACTATTGTAGACTATTATGTCATATAACTTATTTAGAATGAAAACATATGACAACTGCAGAGCAGCCTAATACTACACTATTCTGGGATAAAATGGTGTGGTGTGATTACAACTGCTTATCAAATCAAAGAATAAATATCTTCTTTACAAGTATTAATAAAATGGTAACTCAAATAATACACCAAAGGATGGAAATTACAAACCCAAACCAAATACTTGTATTTAGCATCTAATCACACCCTAATTTTGACATCTCAGAGATATGTTAGATATTTTTACTCGATTCTAAGACACATTTTATGTAATTACCATGCAATTCTTTACATTTCCCGTTTTTTCCTCTTTACTTAACATGACATTACAACCAGCATCCCAGGTATAACGTAGAATAAAAAACTAGTTTTCGAAAATTAGGCTCTCAAGTGTCAACAGGTCAATTTCTGTATCAACATATAAAAATATACTTGTATCTCATATAAAAAGATTATAGCATGTAATCTTGTCTCATTAAGCACAGTTGAGCACAAGGAAAGGACATTCCAGCCTATCAAAATCCACCATAGAGTAGAAAGAAGTATTCTGCTCAAGCTCAAGAAACGATAAATTCATTGAAGTGTGAGTAACCAGAAAATTACCCGATCCTGATCCTTGATTAGCATTAGAAATGAGGATATCTCAGGATGCAGTATTTCATCTATCTTTTCAGGCCTCTCCACCAGAGAATATTTTATGGCAGTGACAGCAGTTGCCCTAGTAAATCCAGCAGGACTTGCAGTTCGCATCTACCCAGTCAACAACACAGGACCAAAACTTAACACCCCTATAGGAATTCATAGTACGAAAAATTTCAAAGATATAGACTACATCAAGCATATATACCTTAAGTGCAGAGACAAGTTTAACGGGCTCAATGAGAGCAATTTTACCAAGGCACTCAGCAACCACATTGCGAACACCCTCCTCTTCACTTTCACAGTGATTAAACAAAAGGTTCAAAATCTTGTCAACACTAGAGGCCTGAAACTCAGTTTTATCTGTTGATTGTCTTACAATAACCTAAACAACTCAAACATAAAACAATTCAGTCAACGGATCATATTCAGAAGGAAGAGAATGGCTTAAGTATCAACCTCTTTCAGAGAGTGAAGCAGAAGATATTGCTTCTTTTGTTGATGATCTATTTGGTCCAGTATAAAAGGAAGATACTTGGACAAATTCCCAACAGCTATGTTTCCAAGGGCGTAGGACGCTGCAGATTTTATCTCTTCGAATGGAGATTGGAAAGACTCGATAACAATATTCTCAATATGCACATGTAAGCTCAAATCTTTCCTTCTTCCTATTTCTCCCAAACAGAGCAAGGCCAGGTGTTGCTTTGCCTGAAAAGTAAATAGAGATCGTCAGAAGATCCAAAAAGATCCAAAAACTCACCAGAAATTTCAGCTTCAAATGATCACACTTAGATCTAAAAGATTCGGTATAGAATAAACATAGAGGATTGAGGCAAAAACTACTATTGGTAACTAAAAGAAACAAAGATGACCAGGCAAATCACGCGGCAGAAAATTGCACAAATTTATGCATCGTTCCATTGACATGTACCAAGTTGTATTCTCACCTCCAATACTAAGTGACCATGAAGTTTGGTATATTGAATATCAATATTGCAACAAAATTAAGTACCATTTAATATCATAATTTAATTTAAGACGGACAGTATTTAAATTTTACAGATTCCAAATAGCATAGTATATTTTTACTTTCAAAACAGGGGGAATGATAATTTGTAAGGCACTAGATGGTAAGCATTGGAGTTTATTCAAGACTTATCTCAATCTCATCCAGTAATCCTCATACAATTTGGGTATCATAAATGGACAAAAAGTCACAGAGTGAGCCTCATACAATGCAACAAGGTGAAAATTTGCTCTAGCTAAAATAAAAGGTGCCCTCTTGCATTTCACACAGAAAAAAAAAAGGATCAATGAGTTAGAGCTTTGAGATTCTAATAACCTCAAGACATATTCCGTGTTATGCAAAAGAAGTATGTCTTTCCAAATGAATTATTCTTCATTGTAAAGAATGGAAATGAATGCAGCAAGTGACGCCATCAAAGAACCTTATGATTGTTATATGAATATCCAGCATTCTCAAAAACACCACAAAGTCTAGGGGTATTCATGAGCCACACTCAGACCGAGCCTGTGCAGGTTCAGCTTGAGATAAAAGCTCAATGATCCCAAAAATTATGGACTTGACTCGATTTGAGGTTTGATTTTAGCTCCAATTTGTAACACTTAAACTCTTAAAAAATAACTTTTATCGACATAATCAAGAAAGTTCTGCTACATTGTCAGAACTTAAGTAACAAGTCTCCAATAAAACATTTATATTCAAATGGTAGTATCAAACTAATTAGATTTAATAATATAATTTTAAGCATATATTATATTATATAGTATTCAAAATTATTGAGCCTGTACATGAGATTTTTGAGGCTAGCCTAGGCAAGCTCGGCTTGACTAATTATAATTTCGGTCCGAGCCCGAACTCACTTGAGTCAAGCCCACTCAAGCCGAGTTTTGACTGACCTAAACTCAAGTAAATTGCATGCTACCCTGACTCAATCACACCCATGACAAAAGCAACTACCAATTCCCCACTCCAAAACTTAGAAGTTTAACAGAGAGAAGATACACTGCTAAGAAGCCATAATTAGCGACTTGTTTTATTTTTCAACGTCATATCCCTACTACAGAAGACACATTCATATATTCTGAAGAAAAAAAATCATAACATAAAAAGGACATTCAATAGCAAAATAGTCATTCCCGATACTCCAGAGCAACAAAAAGAGCACATTTCAATTTTCGAAGACAGGCAAGCAAAGACTTAAGAGAAAATATTCCTATACAGCTACGAAGTTGAACTTACTGAATTGTTGGTACTATCACCCTTCAGAATTTCCGTCAGCATACCCACAGTAGAGGAGCACTTGTCATCACCCGCGGCAAGGCAAAGAACAGCAACGCACTGAGCAATTGAAACCATTGCTTGTTTAGCCACACCACCCGACTGAGGGGATGGTTTAGCACTTGAAAGCAGAGACTCCAGCAAAGTTTCAAAGCTTTTATTAGCTGAATATACCAGACCAGCAAAAAAATTCTGCAAGGCCTGTAACATTCCAGGAATTTTTTCAGCAAGAAAAAATGTACCTAGGCAAAAGTAGAAACTAATGAACAAATTAATACCATAAGTGCCTGCCCCTGGAGCAAGGAGCTCCTCACTAATGCTAATGCCTGAGGAAGAACTTTCTCCCTCACAGTTAAGCCTACATTTGGGCTTGATCTTCTGTCTGTCATTAAAGTGTAGCACAGCTCCAGAGCAAGAGCAGTCATATGCAAGTCAGAATCACTGGTAAACAAGCAAAGTATGTAATGGTTAATTGAAATTCATAAGAATTAAGAAACAGCAGATAACTTCAGATAAGGTAACAAAAAAAAGCACCTTATAAGAGTTGATAATTCCACAATAATGACTTCATAAGCTGACGAAGTAATTTTGTCGCCATATGCAACTATCAGAGAATTCAGCGTCCCCAGAGTAGCTTGTCTGAGTGCTCTGTTTGCCTATTTGCAAATTACAACAGCAAGATATCAGCAACTAATTTACTGGCCTAGTTAGATTATAAGTCTCGGATCTCAGCAGATAATCTTAAATCACAACAAAGATATAACTTTGGGATAAGAATAATTCACGCGATCAGCATACCTTCCGCAAAAAGGCTGTTAGCTCGGCAATAACATTCTCCAAGACACAAGACAGATCAATACGAAGTGGAGAAGCAGCGATGACGGCAAATGCCTGGGCAGAACAAATAAGAACATCACACCTGAGTTCATTTTGATGACAGGAGCAAAACTAATTATGAAGGAAGTGAATTCAATCTCCATGGAATTGAAACATTGCATTTTGGCATCTAATCACCGAGTATAGCAGCTAGCCCATGGAGAAACTTTATCCACATTTTAATCACACAAAATTGATGACCTACAAACAAATCTTCATTGATGGCAAATGTAGCACATAAACAAAAAGATTTCCCACTCTAAAATTCTACAGGTACTGGCACAGCTAGAACACAGAATCTAATAAGGATAAAATATAAAGTCCTACAATTTAACACCACCACAGAATCATTGCAGATTCTAGTAATCATTCAATTAATCTGCAAATTGGTGACAAAAAATGAATCATGTAAATGTAAGATTTCTGCCATTGATCTCAAACCCAAATTCTCTGTGGAGCATGATCATCAAAACAAACAAACAAATCAGAAAAACATCTCTACTGATAGTCTTCTCCATAAATTGCTTCTAACCTTGCTTCATTACTTTCAAGTTCCGTAACTTTCGAGCAAGATCGACAGTTGAGCATTAAAGGTCAAAGTCACGAGCAAATAGATATAGAATATGTTCAATAACACCAGTATGTCAGACTGGACAGTTCTGCAAAAATCTAAACTTGAGGAACTATATAATGAACAAAAAATGCAACGAAGCCCCATAAATCCACTTCCTTCATACTCAAAACTCTCCCATAAGAGCCATAACCATCCATTATTCAATGTTATGATTAGAAAATCTAACAGCTCTGAAGTTACCAGCAGAAAAACGAACCTTCACTGCAGTAAGCCTTGTTATCTCATTTCCCATGCGATCAACGAGCACAGGAAGACACGAAGGTAACTCCATAGTAAGATTGTCGCCAAATGATGAAATAACAAGTCCCATGCAGGTTATGGCGCACTCCTTAACCTCCTGATCTTGATCTTGATTAGTTAAGCGTGTCATGATAGCATGGTATATAGGATGAACAAATGGCTTATAGTCAAAACCAGAAGCCTACACAAACAAGGACGACTGAGACAAAGAAGCTTTAACTGATAACATTGACATAAACAAACCAAGAATCACACCTCAATATTTGGACGCAAAACTCCGACAAGTTGTCCACAAACTCTCAATGCCTCAGCAGTAACTTTATAATAACGCTCACCAACAGCAGAGAGTACAGGACCAGAAAGTGCCTGAACAGTATAGGTTACAGATTCTTAAAAACAAAAAACTAATGCAAATACACAGGGGTGGAACAAAGAGTATAGGGGTCCCATTTACTATTTTATGTTTAGAAAATTGACGCCCTTCATTAACCATTTAAAAATTAACAGAAGACAAAAAAACTATGCAATGCTTTTTAGTACGGTACTTGATAATTAGATACAAACCATTAAAATAATAAACAAATAGTAAAATTGCTAGTTTTAATGTCATATCCCTAAAAATAATAAAAGTTGAAAAAAGACTCAAATGTCAAATATAACTACAAAAGTAATCAAAATGTATTACTTATTATCAAATAAACGGTGAAATAGGGACCAAAATTTAACAATAGTCGGTTTCGAACCCTTGACCATTAATATCACTGGAAGGCATGCTACCAACTAAGCTACACTTGACTGATGAACTATAAGGAGTTTGTTAATATATGAGTCCCATGTAATCTGGGGACCTAGGCGGCCGGGAACCTTTAATGGGCCACTGCAAGTACACATTTGTACCAGTTTAAGTACCATGAGGCATCCAAACATCAACACCACATGGGATCAGTGTACAAGTATAAAAATAACCCTCAAAAAAACAATGGTTGGACTTCTTGTCGGGTTTTAAAGCTGAGCAGCGAGATTAAGTCCTCATGAATCCTTTAAAGAATATTCCCATATTTCTGATAACCATCAGTTCTGTTGTTAGTAGCATTATAATTATCAAGTTAAAGTTTTCACCTCTCGATAAGTTAACCCCCTTTATGAACAACCAAACCATCCTGATGTCCATAGCATTTCTTATTCTATATTCTACCTATTTGGTATCAAGAATTAGCCCAAGGTGATGGGAGTGATGTTTTTGATGAAAAAGTGTCTTAAAGAGAACTTTTGTGGGAATTCTCACCGAGAAAAAGTACTCACCTTAAAGACGATCATTTAAAAGGTAGGATGTTATTAATGTCTCACAAAAGGTGAGATTGGTATCACACAAACCACTGCAATGAATAACAAAGGTAAAATTGTACAAGAAACAAATAAAAAACATTATAACAACATTATGTCACACCCTAAGCTACTAACTTCAAAATCTGACAAGAGAAGCACAAAAGAGGGAGCAAACTTGAACATAGCTCTAAACCAAGGGAGAGAATTGCAATTTCAGTCACTCACAAAGAGTTTGCATAAAAGGAACACACAAGGGCACATAGACCACGATGGACATTTGAAAATAAATGCTAAAGAATCCCAACGTTGAAAGTTCAATATCAAGCATAGTGAAAAATATTGGCCGCATCACCGCATTATGACCACAATGAAAAGTATATAAGTAAATTATGACAACAATAAAGATCACGAATCCCGCAAAACCATCTACATTCACAAGCGTTACTGCAACCGCATCCCAGATTTTGCATTACAATGTCAAGTAACGACACGTAGAAAATTTTCATGTATTTTGGCAGGTCAACGCCTCAAAAACCACATTTGTTTCTCAATATTTGTCTCCCTATTAAACCTTTCAATTGACAAATAGAGGACACCCCCACCCATAACATAAGGGAGAAAGTAAAAGAAATTTCTAAAAACAACATCAAAAGCAGAATTTCTTATTTTAGCAAAAGGGCAATACTCTCTTCAAAGCTGTGACCATTCAGCAATAATATGTAAATAAGATGATTATAAAATAGAATAACCATACCTTGATATGAGGATGGAAAACAAATGGTGAATGTGAAGCCAAAACTAATTTTGTAAACACAAGTGCCTCAATTTTCAAATTTGAGGTAGATGAATTGTCCTGTAAAGATAGCACAGAAGACATAAGAATGGAATGGAACAACCAAAAAGTCCAGCTTGTAACGAAATCAAAAAATAAAAAATAAAAAAAAAAAAAAAACACTTACTAATAATGCCTTCTCTATCCCTGGAATTAAAGAACCAATTTGATCAGCCAAGCAGTCTGGCAAGACAACCACAAGTTCTTTTAATACGGAAAAGGCACCAACCTACCAAGATCAAGAATCAAATCAAGGAAGCCCTATAAAGAATAAAATTAAAAACATACGTAACATACTAGTAAAATGACCAAAATACAAAAGAACAAAGAGTCCAACCTTAGTTTTAATAGACTTTTCACGCAGCAGCCTATTTATAGATTTCACAATTTTTGGTACTTCTTGCTTTAGTAACCATCTTGGGCTGTACAAAATATTAGAATCTACCATCAGTTTACAACAATGGCATGCAACAGCCAACATCCGTGTCACTCCTCCAGTAGTAACATAGGTTCTCATGATAGACACAAGAAACAAAAATTTATTCCTATAACAGCTCAGATAAAGGAAGATAACTAGCTAGTCCCGTGCAAAAAGAAGAAACTTATACTGAAAGTTCAAACGATATTCTATGTGATAACAACTAACGACCTCAGATTTTTAAAGATTCTGAGATTGGAAATCCAGATGGTAGCCTTAAATTGTGTTGACATTTGGTGATCTTTTCCAATTAAAAGTGATTTTTTATCAAAAGATACTTATTTTTTTTTACAAAAAAAATTTAAAACACCCTATCCTAGCCCAACCACCCTCCCCTCCCCTAGCCATTGAGGATACTCCTCACCAACAAAAGGACCTCCTCATCCTCTATTGTTTCCCCTTAAAACGAAACTACCACTTCCCTCCCCTACAATCAACACTAAAACGACCCCCTCACCGGAAACCCCTACCCAATCTTCCCACACTGCCAATACCACCTTCCTAATCATTATAACCCACCCAACACACCTTAAACCATACTGTAAAAAATCCTTTCGGACATTGCCATGATAACAGCCACGAAAAACAAGCGAATAATTTCGGGTTTTAAAATTGTGGCAAGCACCAAAAGCTTTACGATATTGCGCATGGTATTTTCACTAGATCCAATCCATGAGGATGTGCATTGAAAAGATATATTGGTTCATGTAGTTGCCCCAATCCTTTGGTATTAAGGCCCTAGAATTGGCATTGTTGTTGTCGATGTCTTAAACCTATTTTACACGATACAAAATTCGATTCAATATGAGAAACAAAACAAGATTAAAAAACGTTAATTTAATGAAGTTAAAACTTATGAAACGAAATTTGATCCAATAGAAGCAAAGATAAAGGTATGATACTATCCAAATACATTGATTATAAGTTGAAAATACAACCATAACACTATTCATATAGCAAAAGTCTTGTATCACAAAAGGTAAACATAATTTAACCATTACTGCAAAATAAAAAAGACAAGTTTTCAAGCTTGATGTAAACGAGAAAAGTTAATTTAGTGTTTCAAATCGCGTTTATGTGTAGTTTCGGTACCTACCTGCGTTAGGCATAATTCGCATTCCATGCTTCAATGCCTTAAACAACCAAAAAGGTTTTTTTTTTAAAGTTGGGAATTGGGTTAATGTGGGGAGGGGGCTTTTGTGGGTTGAGGTCTTAGGGATGGTAAGGGCTCTTGACTGTGAAAGTGTGAAGGGGGAGGGGGGGTGAAAGGGTGGCCTTAAGTTGATGGTGGCTAAGGGGAAGGGTGGTGAGAAGGCGAACAAGCTAAAGTGGAGAGTATATTTGAGATTTTTCTCCTTTTAAATTAAAATAGAATTTATAATAACAAAAAATTAATTTATAAATGGGACATAGTCTAAATTACATATTAGGGATAAGAAATACCAAATGAAATCAGCTAAAATCTACATTACAATCACCCAATTACTCCTACAAAGATTATTTTGAGTAGCGTGCTCAAAAAGACCATTTGCTTTTGCCAATTGTGACGCTAAGAATTTAGCTTTGTCCATTTCCAACAGTATGAACCGATCATTAAAACTTCGCTAAAACCTCCCCAACCAATCAAACCAAAGAATTGCATAGCATTAGCATCTCCATACACTTTTGAGCTCCCTCTTATTTCCAAAGCCCGATGATAAAAGAATAGAAAATCCCCAATCCTCCTTCAAGCTACCCAACGATGCCCATTAATATAAAATAAGATAGTATCATCTGCATATTGGAGGTGACTAACCATTATGTTTGCTTTGGTCACTCTTAATCCTTCTATCACACGGTCACACCTCTCTCAACTCTATTCTTTGTTGAAATGCATAGCCAAAACTACAACGAACAACTTATAATGGTGTATTATTTGTAGCCTCCTAATAAAATTCTTTACCAGAAACCAAAATGATTCATGAATAAGAAAATCAAATTTTCAGTAGACAGCTTACAACAAAAACAATACTTTTGCTCCACATATCATAAGTTTGCTTCAGACTTACCAATTGTTTACACATAAACAAAAAGAAAAAAAATTGGATTACAATTACTTAAACTGCAATATAATCAAACGTTTAGTGTACACCTTAGTTCAAAAAAAAATCTAGACATGTTCAAGAATCAAACTGAAAAGGGCAGAACTCTAATTAATCAAACAAGCCATTCAATTAGAGGATTTGCAAAACATATTACATAACCATAAACATCTAAACTCCAAGCTAAGTTATCAAATTTCAAATAGCTCAGGAGACAAAGACGAGCAGAAAATTTCCTACCTCATCTCATCTGTGTCCATTTGCCCTCTAGTAACATTTCCAGTCTGCCTCAAGAGCTCAATGAATGTGTTAAAAACATCTGTCTGCATTGGTGGAAAAAAATAAGAGAAAGTGAGAGGCTTGAACATGTGATGCAACTAAGAAGCAGATCGAGTGTAATTTACCTTAACATTTTCTTCTCTTTCTTTAAACCTATCAATAAGCTTTGGGCAAGCCTAGAATATGATAAAACCACACATTCATCAATTAGAAGACCTTTTTTGATTATATTAAGCACCAAGCTTTTTCTTGTGATTTGAACTATTTAAGTTATATACCTCTTCAAACAGGTTTGATAACATCTCAGGTCGAGACACAATAAGTCCAGCTAAGCATTTTGCTGCAGCTCTTCGAACTTTCCAACTAGCATCCTCGTCATCTGTATATTCATTGGCACTTTCCCTAGATACAAGGACATATCAAGGTTAAGTGTACAAATAACCAACCCAACCAGAAAAACTAAGTTTTGAGTGCTACATCAAACATAAATGAGTAGTCACGTACTCATCTTCTTCTTCCTCATTAGTTTCATTATCAGTGTCTTCCTCCATGTTATCGGTAAAATTGGGATCATAGCTAAGAAATTCAAGTGTAAGACGAAGAATTTCATCACAATAGGCAGAGATATCCCTTGGACATCTGAGTAGAAAACTCTCAAGAGCCTGCAGGAATTGGAACAAGCCACCAAAATGAAATACAAGAAAAATCAAATGCAATGACCAAATTCTAACCATTAGCCAAAAAAGCAACAAGAAAATAACATAGAAATAGTTTTAAACTGTGAGGAACAAGGCTTTGGCATTGTTGTTTCCTTATGCTAAAATTCCATAACGAAACCAAATAATTCGTCCATTCTTTCACGAGAATATTATTTTCACGCCGAAAACTTCTCGCACTTGATAAAGACCGCATATTGGTAACCCCAATGAAATGGGGTCACATTTGATGTTTGATGAAAATGGCATGCATAAGAACATTAAAAGGGTACATATGAAAGAGAAGGGAATACGCAAATGTGTTTATATGTGGGATTTTGTCAAATATGTTTCAATGTGAATTTTCCCAACATCAACTTCCCACATTTTTATTAGATTTAACTATAGATATTAATTCTAGAAGATCAACTTAAAGATCAAACAATATATCACACTATGTTCCATGTTGGGAAGTTTAATATTTCTAAATGATTGTACAATTTCCCCTTTCAGAAACATTTTTGCCATTACATGACAACAAATCCCACATGGGGATAATTTTGGTGCATTAGTTGTCTCCATCTTCCTAATTCATCCCCCTACCACATGGATAACTTTGTCAAAAACACTCCCTATAATATAGTTTGCATGTCAAAAAGTAATAATGTGACAAAAATAACACATGAAGTATTTAGTAAGAACTTTTGAAAAGGCAAAACAAAAACTCCCCAAAAATAAATTGATCATCCTATGTGACAACTGGCAATAAAGTATAATACCTGTAAACTATATTCCCGTAGTTCTTCATCATTCTCAGACGCACTCTTGCAATAATTGATGAGAAGTGGAACGGTATCTTGGAGATAAGGCCCAAAACGATAACCAACAGCACGACTGTCGTACAATATGTTTAAATTCATTAAGTGAAGGAATTCTACCATTGAGCAACAAAAAGAGCCAAATAAAGAATTCATGAGCACAACACAAGAAAATCATGGATAAATTGAAATAGTTCACTTAAAGAAGATTGCAGCATGATGACGAACTACGACATCATGTGATAAAGAAAAATTCAGTTTCTGTAAAATCTAGAACTGCATGGTGCAAAACTCCAAGCCCATAGATAAATAAAAAATTTTGATATATTTCAAATTTTCCCCGAGAACTTACAAAAAGAGCAAGTGATTTGCTGCAATATCACTTGTTTCCCTCTCTATGATAAAGTGTGATGTCACTCACCCTCAAACGAAAAAAAACATTGTTCCTTGCCCTCCTAATTTTACGCTGGTTAAACCATCCTAATAAAGATAATCAAGATATAAGTTATGTTACTCGGACTAGGATCAGACATATAGCTCACTAGAGTTTTACGTCATGTCGGAGGATCTCAAATGTGGGCGGTGTAAAATTGTCGGACGTAAACATCATAGTGTTTCAATTAAACACTAAATGAAAATAAAGCGATAATATACACGCTAAAGGTATAGATCGTCATTGTTAGTTGACAGTGGTGCACAGCATCTTCTACACTTTAAAATGTTAGATCTTAAACCTACAAATTGCAGTAAATATCAATTTATGAGACTCAAAATGTTTTGAGTTTACGTGAGAGATTTTGGTCTAAGATCCAACACAGATGACTATAATCTTATGAAACAATTGACGTATATTACAGGGCAAGGAAGAATGAAGTCTCTAGCTTCATATTGATATAAGGATTCCAAAACAATATTTGGACAAGTAAAGGAGGGGCAAACAATTATTCAACTATGCTCAGATGCGTTATAGGAGTCTCTAAGCCTTATACCTATTCAAGACACTCCTAAATGAGCTAACATGATTGGTTCAAGATGAAGATGAATTATTGTGGTGCACTCTTTAGACATAAAAAATTGTTTTGATAGAAAAAATAGAGTCTGACAAAGCCAAGTTGGAGATATGGAGACAATTAAAAATCTAATGTGTTCAAGCTCAGTCGCAATAAACTAAGTACACGTAGACTAGAATGCAATTATAATAATCATAAGGCAAAAATTATAATAATCCTACGTTAAGCAAACACTAGAAACATGTGCTTCGAAAAAAAAACAATGTTGCACTAAAAATTAAAGCAAGTCCAAATTTCTTAACAATCAAATCAGAAAATGCCCAGCACAAACAATATATGACGAAGTAGGATACCCAATTAAACTAATGTTTTCATTGATCAAAACATGCATAATAGTTAATGAATCATATTAACCAATCTCTTGACCATAGAGTACAAAAGAAACTCGGTGCAAAAACACAAAACCACATCAAATAGTGTCGCTCAAAGCTTTAGAGTCAAGCCACACAATAATGTATTACCTCAAAGCCCCAATCATTTGAATGTTTGTCCGTGTCATTTCAGGCTTTGTAGCCTTGCGCTTCAAAAGTCCAACAACTTCGATAGTAGTGTTTGTCAATAAATCATCAGACAAGCTTGAAGCAAGTGATGCTGAAGCAAAAAAATGAAAAAAAAAACACGTTTACAACTTTAACTCCAAGTCCTAGTATCTTGTCCCAGGCGAAAACTCAAAAACCATGCCCTGGAACAATTGGCAAATATAATCTCCAACTCAACATTATTTAGCACTATATTACCTATGCAAGAAATCGTCTTCTTTCTAATAGTAGCTTGAGTGAAATTCAACTGAGACAGTAGTGCACGCAGCAACTCCTCGTGGTAAGCAACGATAAGACTCCCATATCTATGGAGAACGTCACACAAGATATCAAGACACTCACATTTGATATCTGTACTTGATCCCTGTATCACATGCAGAAGATTTCGGATAAAAGTTGAAGACTGAAAGGAAGAAATTTTCTAATAAACGAACCAAATATGATAAGCTCAAACAAGTGTGAAGAGAATAAGAAAAACAACAAATGTAATTTTTATTATATAAAAGTTGCAAATATGCAATTTTGAAATAGAGGTGTTAAGTCCTTTTCATCATTTCATCCACTCACTAATATCATATTAAATCAAAAAAAATTGTCACTCTTAATATTCCAACTCGGAATTATGCTCCATTACGCTGAATTGTCAAAAAGCAAGCCATTAGAAGTCATCTACCACAAATATAAGTGTTTAACATGTAGTGTTTAGTAGTTGGCTCATAAGCCTTCATATATAGAATTAAGTACGTGATTGGTTTCTCTCTTTTATAAACTCCAAATATATTTAAAGGATATCAAATAACACTCCCAAAAAATCCAAAGGACAGCTTGAACAAAAGGTTCAGTGTATGCAAGAATTAGAATTTTTACATAACTTTTAAAGTAATAAGTTGCAAAATATATTTCATTAACAAATTTTGGCATTGTTGGTTCACGACTTTGGCGTTATTTTGTTGTGTAATGATTTTTCCAAATAAATTGTCCAAAAGAAAGTTCAATGACTAGACCAATTGACTCCAATTTAAGCAACCAAGAGATAAGGTTACAACTTACCCCAACATGCAAACTAATTACAAAAAAACAAAGTACAAATTTTTAGTACCCTTATTTGGTTGCAAAAAATTCACTCCAATTAAAATCTCATCCCCCCACCCCCCGGTAATTGTCTTGGAAAGAATCAATATTTTGGGGGGTAGGCTCTTTTTAATTTATTGTTGTTAAAATCAGTGAGCCCTAATTTCTCAAGCTTGTTTCCTACTGAAACAAAAAAAAAATAGCTTCCAAGTAATTTTTAAAGCTTAAACGATAGACTTCATGCCAACTAAAAGAAAATGATTGATACTCACACTATCAGTAATTCCCTTTATCAATTGAGGTATAAGAGAATCAAGTAGAGTTTGTATATCAGATGTGCTGGTGACTTCAGAAACAATAGTCTTTAAAGCTATGCTAGCAACGTCTCGGTGTTGTTCTTTCAAATTCAAGAGTTTGACACTGAGTTTGCTCGTCATATCGAGCACCCTTGAACAGTTAACCTTCTTCACTAACGGAGCAAGACTGCAAAATAGGGCGCTTCGGTCAAAAAGTATTCTAAGGAACATAATAAATGCTATTCTAGCAGGCAATTACAACATATTGCAATAATCAAAAATACTTGTACGTACTATATTTCCCATTGTAGCAACGGAGGTACCCTATTACCCTTGCCAAGAAAAAATTAGAAACCTGCCTCTACATGACACTCCTCAAAAAACTTATGTAGTATCGGTCTCTTCCACAGAAAGCTAGGACAGACAACATTCAAATATGACCACTAGTTGGTGCAAAGGAGAAAAAACCTTTATCTGAACAAGGCTTTAACAACTTACTTCCCACACTGCATTTGGCATTTCTTTGGGCTTATGTTCCAAAAAGGATTTTAGAGATTCTTTTTGTTAGTACCAAAACAATAAAATCGCATAAATTCAGCAGTTCTTGTATAAGAAAGCATTAACCTACACAACCAAATGTAGCTTGTTTCTTCTCTAAGGTAGTGTTTGGCAACGTGTTCATTTGAAAATCGGAAATTCAATTTTGGCATCCAAATTCCCAATTGTGAATGACATTTATTAACTTGGAATTTTATAAATATGATATTTGCCCCATTTTACATTGTCATTGGAAACCACAGAAATTGGCCCAATTCCACAATTCCGAATTTTAGATATGTCAAACATAGTATTTGGGTCAATTTAGCATATGTAAATTATTTCAAGGTGTTAAACACGCCTTAAAAATATCCTTTTATCTTAAAGAGAAAGTTGCACTTGTAAAAGAAGGAAATGATAGCCTTAAGCTTAACTAACCTTTATCCACTCACTAGCCAAATCCAATTTAGACTAGGAGTAGTAGACTTAACAAATTCATTTTTCAAAAGATAGTAAACCGAGACAAAATGAGACTGTACTTCGAACCCATTCATTCTAGATTAGTGATTATAGTGAGTGACTAGAACTAAAGACAAAGATTTTAAAAACTGCACACCTTCCCCTTATTTTCATACAGAACATCAATCAAATACCAAAACTGGAAACAAGGAAAAACGAACTTCTAACACTTTCATACTTCTTCCACTAACTAAAACTATTTCCCTTAAGGCTTTAATGTTTGACATAATGCTCTAACTATCACAATCAAACAACCAAAAATAATCAAAACACAATAGCAATGTATCAACATGTAGCTTATCTATGACAAATCACAAAGAGACGTAGCGCCTACATTCTCATAGATAGCAACAGCATAGAGGAAAAGTCATGTTGATTAATCATTTAATGACATCCAAAAATATATGAATAGCAAAAGCAATCTAACATCAGGTAAACCACAGACAAGATTGATAACAAAACATATGGAAAATAAAACAGCTTACCATTTGACAGCCAATGCAGAGACATCCCCAGCTGAATCATCAAGTTGCTGAAGAATTGTATTAGCCAGTTTAATCTCCAAATCATGATCAACCTTAAATTCTGGCTTGGTTAGTTCATTCAACAGATCTGAAGTCGCCATATATCGGTAATCTTTATCTTTACCGGTCATCTACAGTCAAGAAAAAGGAATACGTTTTTTAACTCGGGGGTGATTAATCCTTACATAGGTGGTGAAAATCGAACCTTTGTTATGAAGATGGAATGAAAAGCCATCAAAACCTAGTCCTAGACTAACCCATAATCCTCAAAACAACGCAAAATAAAAAATTTACTAATGTACGTTGTAAAAGGCAAAATGCACACTCCACAATAGTAAGTGATACTATCAAGACAACATCAAAAACAAAACAAGGGTAAGACAAATCCAAAAGAATGTTCATATGTTTTACCAAACCCAAGTACAAGAAAACAAGTCCAACAACATTCCATAACATCATTAAATGTCTCTCACCTAGACATGGTTTGGGTCTAGACTCTAGTGTAACCAACTTCACACTTATAAGGGATGACAAATAACTTGTTTACAATTAGAACATTAAAAATTCACATGAATAAGGATTGCACGCAATTTCAACAAATCATTTACCTTGTAGCATAAATAACAAATACAAGTACTACAAGAAGATCACTAATTTTCCAGAATGAAAACAAACCCAACAGAAAAAACATTATACCTTTTCCAGTATCCCTATCAAAGCCATGCTCGTCATGTTTACTCAGCCAATTTCACGGTACAACTTACAATCTGCAGAAAGAAAAAACCCCAATTAAAAACGGAAAAATATAATAAAGATAAACCCTAAAAAACCCACAAAACAAAAATTCAGGGGAAGCCCTAGTACAGACATTAAAATCAAAACATTGGTTTGAATAATGTAACTGAAAAGATTTGGATTAAAAGCGATGACAGTAAAAGTGGTGGGTAGATTGAGCGAATAAGGGAGAAGTGAGTAGTGAAGTGACAGAAAACAACATCAATGGGAAGCACGAAAAAGCGTGAAGAGAAGAGTAAAAAGCGAGAGAGAAAGGAAGAGAGAGAAAGAGATCGGACCCAGAAAAAAGGAATGTTCCAGATGAAGAATGGTGTTTGCAGAGGGGCAAAGAGAGTAGTAGTCTATACGCCGAAGAAGAACGTAAAGAGAGTTGCTTAATGAAAGATTGAAAAAAATAAGCTTATAATCAAAAACAATTCGCAAAAGAAACTTCGTCAAAATCGAATTTTACAAAATAAGTGTCTTCGTGATCGAGCCTATCGTAAGGTATGATCGTTGTTACTAGAGGTGTTATGGGGTAGGTCGTTCCAACGGGTTAAGGGTCGGGTCACATTTTAACGAGTCATAAGCAGGTCTAGTCAATAATGGGTCGGGTTATAAACGGGTCTTTGCGTAAAGGGTCGGGTCGGGTAGATAAATATATGAATTAGTTGTGAAAAATATTTTACCACTTTTTTTATTTTTTATTTTTATATTTATATATTATATTGTTATAATATTCATAGTTGAATTGACCTAACGGATCATAATAAAATATAATAAAAAAAAAACTATTTTATGAACTTTTAAAAAGTGTGTCGTATTTAAACGACTTGAGCCGCTCCGGTCCGTTTAACATTTGACATGATCCGGCCCGACCCGCCCCATTTAAATTTTAACCAGCCCCGACATGGCCCATTGAACACCTCTAGCTGTTAACATCAACAAGGAAACTGGTAAAATGAAACAAACTTTGTTTTTATTTTTTTACCCTTCCAATGCTATGATATTATCTCTTTTTGTTCACTACTAGTAACAGGGAACAATGAATTTCAACTTTTTTTGAATAATTTATTTGTTCGCTATTAGTAATAGCGAACAAACCTTACCTCATCTTTACAATTAAGACAATATTTTAGAAATTAAAATTTTCCAAAACTTTTTTGAGAATTATTTTTGATAATAAGCTTATTTTTTTCAAATTTTGGTTTCAAAGTAGACACATGACCCATCAAATTCTAATTAAATAACTTGAAAATCGAAAACTTATAGGTAATATATTGAAAATTTCATTTGCTAATAGTCTGATACGGTAATGATTATATCAAAATACGAACAAATATTGGGTTTAATTTGACCTAAATTCAAATTTGATTGTTTTAAACTTTAAATTGATTTTTAGTTTCACATCTTTATTTTTAGCCTATACCAACTAAATTTTAGCCAAATTTTTTGAATTAGTGTTTCTCTGTCGTCATCCTAAAATATGCACACTATTTTAGTATGCATTAAGTTCATACATGAGTCATGACCAACATTTCCAGAAAAAATATACGTAGATTATTCTCACATATAAAACTTTTTTATTAAAATAATCTATGGTATATATCCCACATTTCCATTATTTTTGAAAAATCTGACATTTACCCTTGATTTCCAACTAAAGAACTTTCGTGTAACCCTTACCAATTTTGTTCTTTATAATTTTATTGGAGTAAAGTGCCTTACAATTTAATTATGTGCTTTTTCCAATTGTGATCATACTATTGTCTAACATAAATCTGCAGTAATTTATCACAATTTTAAAAAAAAAAAAAATGAAAAGATTCTAATATTTCAGTTTAGTGGGTTGCACAATTGTACTCGTCTTATGGATTTTTGAAAAGGAATTTCATCTTCTCTCCCTTCATCGAACTTATGCGTCCTGCACAAATGGGATTGTCCAACGTAGTTGAAGGCTACAGCTTATGAACAAGCATTCTATGGAAGGTTGGTGTATAAGTCTTGACGTATGCTCTCACATAATAAGCCTCATGCATAAAAGGCCCAAAATTCAACTTCCTTTTTACTATAAATGCCAATGCATGCCTGCAAGAGATTTTGACGAGGTTTCATTTATTATAAAGACGACTTTTATAATGCAAGTTCACAATATAACTATCATCACCAATGACCGTCATCACTCTCATTGGAATCACCCTCATGCCATAGACTTTTGCACAAACCTTCTTAATATTTTAATCTCAAAGGGATTATTACGCCTTTGATTTCATCTGATCCTTCATTATTAGCTGCATCTTTGCATCACATACCTTCTTATTCATTCCATTAGGAAAATACATGACTTTCCTATTGTCTCGCTTAAAAAAATTACTAAAGGTCTCACAATAATTATTCAATAGCTTGCGTGACTTGCATCTAGTAGGAAGGACATGTTTAAACCAGTGAGGCGGTGACATGTGGGAATCACAACTACATAATCATATGTATCAACTGAAATTTTCTTAATTTTATTCATTTGGTGGTAATTGAAACTCACTTTTATAATCATCAACATCAAACCCTAATCATGTAACATGAGTACAAAGAGGATGTAATTCACATCTAATGTAGTGAACAAACCAATTAGATACACTAATAACCAAATTTTAGAGAAAAAAGTCCAACAATTGAACAAAATAAAAGTTTCAAACCATACATTTGCTTTGTGATTATATTCTTAATCTTCTTCAAAGAATAAATTACCAACACAACAAAATTAATCTATCTATCTATAATCTATAACTATTACTAAAACAAAACACGCTTACATCATCACTTTTCAAAATTGCTTATGTGTTACTTCTACATTAAAAATTTTCCCTCCTAAATTAAATAATGATGTTATTCTTATTATGATCTTTGACTTTCTACTTTTTTATTTTAAATATATTATTTTTCTTATTAATTAATTTTTTTTTACTTTTTGGGTCAAATCATATTTAATGTATTAGGAAACTATATATTATATTTTATTTATTTTAATTATTTATAAAAAAAATTTTAATTTTTTTTGTTAAATGAATATTATTTATTGTATTAGATATTTTGAGATAGTTAAAACATAATATACTTTTATTAGGATTTATTTTTATTATTTATACTCAGAAATTTTGATAAAACCGTGCTTTGCACGGACACTATCTAGTGACAATACTAATTTACTTGTCAATTTCCCAATGTCATCAATATGCCTAATTTGATGAAGTTTGAAGTAGAATAAATTTCAATTTTTTTGCACAATATTAGAAATGCTTCGTTTGAGTGACATATGAAGGAGATAATTTGGTGGAATACAAATTTTTATGAGAGACCATCTCTAATTGGACCGACTCATTATATATTTTTCAAAATATTATAAGTAGGCATTAAGAATGATGTAAATAGACATTTAAGATATTAAAAGTAGGCATTAAAAATACGAAAAGTAAGTATTAAGGATAATGTAAATAGACATTAAAAATACGGTAAATAGATATTAATCTTTTATGTCCTAGCCTTAAGATACGTCTCTCTAAGATATTAGTTGTTGGTGGAAAACAACCGCATAATGTACGCGTGACTAGTCAATTATCAGTTTAACTGTCAACTGACATTAAGTGTTAGTCGTTACTCTTAAACAAAATTTTTTTTATGAGGTATTTTTTAACAAATTTTTTATTTGCACATTCTTGAAATTTTTTATTAGTTATGTTTTGGAATTTTTTTCAAGAATAATATAATAATAATTATTATTTTTTGAAATGAATATAATAATAATTTTATTTTGGCATACGAACCAATGTCTATTGTCTAGTCTATGTAAGCCGAGTTGCTTGTCCAAAATACAACTCTACCGCATATGTAAAGTTTTACGATCTACGAATGCGAATACTTTAACGATCGTATCGTGCGTGAGTAACAATTACCTCCTCTTATTCTTAAAATCTCCCCAACCAAACCCTAAATCAAAACCAAACCCAAAATCAAAATCAGGCGAAAACATGGAAGGCGGTGAAGAGCTTAGCATTCAAGAACTCACTTCCAACATCTCTACATACAGAGAACAGCTTCAGCAGGTTCGTTATCTCTTCCTTCGCCTTTAATTTTACAATTATCCGGATTCGCTTTTCTTTTTTTTTTTTCGGTTGTTTTTACTTTGATAATTTTCGAATTAGGGTTTTTACAATTCAATTTGTATAAGATTGAAACTCACTACGTTTCTTTTTCAATTTTTTATTTTTGAATTTTTATTATTATTATTTTTGCTTTATGAATTTTTGGACTGCGTAAAATTTAGTTTATACTGTATGGTATTATGGACCGTTGGTTTGGATGTTGGAAGTAATATTTACAACTTACAGAAGGTTTGGTTGTTACTTTGTCATCAACCTGAAACCTTTTTTTTTGTGGTACACCATAGCCTGAGAACTGTGTATGATCCAATTGACGTCGGAGTAGTTATATTATGTTTTAACCCTCGCATTCTTTATTATTGAAATGTATCAAACGAACTTACAACTATGGAAATTGAATGGTATTTTTTTTATCTCATCACTGGACCCTGATAGTTACCTCTCTTGACTCTATTAGGAAGCCTTTCATTGCAGAATCTTTCATTTCATGTTACGAATTACTATTACCCCTTTTATTGCAGATTCTTTTTCATTTTATGTTCCCCTGTTTGGTCTCCCCACTTGTGTTCACTTCCTGAATTTGGATAATGGACCCTATTTTATATATATATATATATATATATATATATATATATATATATATATATAGAGGCGCATTAATGACAATTTTTTATGGCAAAGGAAAAACAAATTACTTCTCAACATTAGATATTTGAAATTATAATTGAGCGAAGTTCTTACACATTGTACCTCATGCTTGGCCTCATGCCATTTTAGTGTTTCCTCCGTGGGATTGCCATTTTTTTGAAATATTCATCCAAGCACGATCAACCCATTGCTTGATCGGTGTTTTTTTTGTTGGCATTGCCTTTGCTATGCTCAAGATTCAGTCCCTTTTGTTCATTTTAGACCAATTTTGATTGGCACATGTCTACACAACTACAATCTGTTTTACAACAAATTACCCTTTTGTCTTCTATGTTATTTGTGCTTTAAAAAATAATTCATTCATGTTTTGTAGTATGGAGAGCATTTTAGCACTTTTCGCTCAAAACTTATGAGAAACCTAAATTATATGATGACTGGAATAAAAATGGCCAGCCTATATATTTCCAGATTTAAGTGTCTATACTTTAGGATTTTTTAATGTGAAGGTCATGGTGATGGAATGTATTTGCTGATACAAAATGGAAATGAACTAAATTCTTGACCACTGGTAATATGAAAAAGTGCCTTCATGTTCAATGGGTAGTGATGACTCTAAGTGAGGGGTATGGCAAGTAGGGTTGCACACGGTCCGGTCCGGTTTGGTTTGACAGAAAAATCAGACCAGGCCAGAAATTCCGGTCTGAAAAATTTTCAGACCAGACCAGACCATTCAAGACACCAGCCCGGACTGGACCAGACCGTTCTAGAACGGTCTGGTCTGGTCTACGGTTTTTTGTTTTTATTTTAATGTAATTTTTTAATTAAGAATTTAAGATTATGTATTCATCCATATGTACATAAATATTACTCCTAATATATATTCCAAGTCTTTAGTGGAGTCTAAGAAAGCCTAAAAAATCAAAATCAAAAATTTGAAATACATACAGTTGATGTAAACCTTAAAAAATCATGTACACCTGAAAAATAATCCCAACAAAACTTCGAAATACATCAAAAATTGAACCAACAAACCCTAAAACATCAACAGTCGAAAAAATATAGAAAAGAATCGAAATAAATTAGCAATTGAGATTTTAAAAGAGAGGCACCCTTGAAGCCTCAAGGTGGAACCATTGGTGACTTGGTGTGAATAAATGAAAGAAATATGAAGAAAATGAGAGTTGAATGTTCAGAGAGGCGCCTTTTGAGAGCTGAAAAAAAATGAAAAAAAGATATGAATTGGGTTTTTAATTTTCTAAACCTAAAAGAAACTAAGAAAGATAGGAATTGAGATTTGAGGGTGGGGCCGGCAGAAATTACAACTTCACATAAATTGGTATTGGGGCCTAAGTTAGGCTGCTAACTCATTTACTCACGGTTTTTGGTCTATGGTTTACGGTTTACACCAGACATGAATTTATTACGGTTTTTCGGTCCGGACTGGTCTGAAAATTTTAAAACCTAGACCGGACTGAAAACCGTATTTTTAACTTGAACATACCATTTACTAACGGGTAGGTATTATAGATGGAGAATAACAGAAGAGGATGAATGCTATAGTGTGCCCAGGTCTTGTTGATAGGAATATGATGACCTTTTGGTTAGTGAGTTGAAGTTAAGGGGGAGGTAAGTATTACGGATGGAGAATAACTAAGATGATGCATAATATAGTATGCGTATGTGTTGTTGATAGGATTATGATGACCTTTCAGTCAGTTAGTAAAAATGGAAAGCTACACAACTGTCACTTTTTAACTTGCAACATTTGATGGGATAAGGGAGGAACGAAAAATAAGGTTGAGGAAAGGAGATAAATAAGAGCCCATGTGATGAGAGAAATAGGATTAAGGTAAAGTGAAATTACGTAAGTGCTTCAAGTAAAGTAAATCAAATTAACATATATTAAACACTTGAAATTCCGATTCATAAAAGGTTACTTAGGGGATGACTTTTGTGCTAACATTTCGGTTTTAGACTTATAATAAATTAAAAAATGGTACTATCTTTTTGAGACTTTTATGATCTGTTGCGAATTGCCTGATCTTGTTGGGAATTGCAAGAGTTTAGAGGTTAGGAGTTGAAATTTTGGTTTCTCTAAAATTGGTGAATGCTTAGTGATATAAATTGGTGATTTAAATTTTATTGGTGAAGCAATTGCTCCCTACTCATGTCCATTATGAAATAGTTCTATTGTTTGTACCTCTTATGAAGTTATCTGATGCTAAGTCTTTGAATCTCTTTGTCTGACTATTTGTGATGTAACTTTGTAATGTATCATTGAATAATTGTATCGTTTAATTTTATGTTTTGTTGATTAGGGATACTTATAGCTATGATGACATTGGTTAGTCATTATGAGTTACATATGGAACAATCTATCCTTTTAGCTGATTTCTTTGTTTTTAGGTCAAACTTCTCTTGGCCGATGACCCAAGCAATTCTGAATACAAGGACATGCAAAAGGAACTTGAAGAGGTGATCCTATCTCGACCTTTTAATGATGTCACTCAACATTTTTTCATTTTGTATATTAACTTCACTGTGTATGCTTTTGATGGGGTTTTTAGGACTAAATAGCTTTTCATAGAGGCAAAGAAAAGTAAATTCATTAGGCAAAGATGGGTTTTTTCAATAGACACTTATGGCTTCTACAAACTTTTTAAAAGTAGAATGTTATGTTTAATTTCTTTAAAATTATACTAAGTTCAAAGTTTTTTTCGACTCAAAATATATGAAATCAAAGCACATAGCTTTTTACATTTAATGTTAAGGAGATAAACATTACATAATATATATTCATCATCAATTATTTATGGTTTCTTTTTCCAATATTTATACTTTAAGTTTGAGGATACTTTTTTTTTTTGACTGTATGTTAATTTTTCAAAAATATAAAATGTGTGATGTTATCTTTCTCCATGAAAAAGGTATGTATATGATTTTCATTTGAGAAATGTCTTATCTTATGTTTTCCCATATTTTTTGTTTATGCTTCAAGTTTGGAAATATTAAACCCTTGTAATACTGCGATCTATAGATACAAGATAATGTTTTGATCTTGCAATATTTGCATTTTGTTAATGAGGAGAAAGGTTATGAATTTTTGATTTTATAATCTTGTGCAACGATGTTTCGTGATCTATGGTTTGTAGGACTTTATTGTAATCCATTTTTTCTTTTGGGTCTCTTGCATTTAGTGCATGAAATGTGTGAAGGCATAGAAGGAATTACTATGTGGTTATCTTTTTGACAAATTCTTTATTAAGACTGTCTCATCGTGAAACGACTTAAATAGGCTGGTCCAATATGTAGCTTTAAAAGAAACTGGAAAAACATTTTTTTCATTTACTTAATTAATATTTTTTCTGAGAAAGACATTAATTGGGCTGCTTGTATGGATCCATCTCATGGCGAGATGGTCTCATACAAGACGTGTTGTTTCTTTTTTTGTTAAATTATTTTCTTTATTTAACGTGGATCCTTCAGTTATATTTGGGTTTTTGATGTCATTGTTTTATTCAACTTTTACTCATGGTTCTTGTGCATTTCTTGTTTGTTTCTTTCTGATGCTACGTTAGATTGGAGACTGTCCCCTTTAGTTTCTGGTGGACGTGTTGTCCATCTATTCCCTTTGTATTGGGATTCTTTCAATATAAAGAAAATTGCTACTGCTCGATAAATTGCAAATCATTAAATTAATGATTAGAAAAGTGCAAGCAAATAGCAAATGGAATAAGGGTCAAAGAATGAATAAAATGCTAATAAAAAAAGATGGAAACGAAAAAGTTTTATTCTTTTTCCTTGTTTACAAAGGTATTCATCCTCTAGTGGAAGAAGGGAATGGAAACATAAATGCTCACAAGTCACAAAATCATGTCCTTGCTTGGCAACTATCGAAAACCCACTGCGTAAATGGATAAGCTTCATGTTATAATATTCCCTTCTTTCATCGATTTTTATTACCAAGGAATGCTCTGCTCAACAAGCAAAGATAAACCGGCTGCACTTGGCTGAATATCTTCTTAGTGCTTGGTTTAAAAGGTATGCATGGGTTTTAGACTTAGTCAAGATATATGATATGCTTATGGGCAGCTGTAATGGGATTAAAGAAATGGTTAGAGATGTGTCTGTTAAAATTTCGTCCAGATGTCCATCACTTTTGTCTTGGTTTCTGTGCAGGTCTGCTATGTGTTGGATGTTTCACCTCTGCATACTTCCTCATGATTTCAGTCTTTCAGGAGTTGCCTCGATGTCTAAGTTCGGAATTTAACAGTTGTCTAGGTTTAAATGTTATTTTTGCGAAATTTTCTAATTTCAAGATCAATGTGTGTCAGGTGATTGCGTTGACAGAAGAGTTACTGGTAACTGCAAAGCAAAATGATAATTTTGTTTCAGCCATTGGTACAAGTGCAAGCACATCTGATATCTTGCAAACTTCAAATGGGGTTGCTCAGTATGAGATGGTAGTTCTCCAATTATTCTCCCTCTCTGTGTGTGTATGTGTTTATGTATATGCACACACACATCTTAAGTATAGCTCTTTAGAATGGAAAAATCTATTATTTGCTTTCATATTGTTCTATTGAAGCTGACACTCTTGTTTTTTCACTCTTGTTCGGATTCGATGAACATGTTGGAGCAGCAAGATAGATATCCTATTGGAATGAAAATTCAAGCAGTTTGGAGTGAAGATGGAGAATGGTAAGGAAGTGAATCATATGTTTAGTAGGCTAAACTTGCTTTTGCTGCTTGTTTTACGCTTTGTTTCTGTTTTTGATTAGTTAAATGTGCAGGTATGATGCAACTATTGAGGCTTACACTCCAAATGGCTACTATGTCCGCTTTGATGAATGGGGAAATAAGGAAGAGGTATTATCCTGTAATAGAGCAATGCACTAACTTTACAGTTTAACACATTATTCATTGTTATTGTGGCTTCTGCATCGTTGCTTACATGGAAGGTTGCAAAGCACTTGCCCATATTTTAGTTATACATAATCTTCTTTACTAATTTGGCTTAAGAAAGAAACAACTACACCGAGACACTTTGAAATTGGAGCATCATATGGACGATTTGGTTTAAGCCATGATTAATCACTTTTTAGGCATTATGTTACTAGATCATACTTTGGATGCTTGTTTATTTATTTAATGCATTATTTATTATCCTTCTATTCATAACCTTGCTTCAAAGAAAGCTACACTTGGAGGAAATTGGGACCAAAATATATGTTTCTTTTGTTGAAAATTTTTAAAATTTTTAAAAAATCTAATGGTTTCCGCAAATAAAAATGGAAAGAATTGAGTTGTCACCGTTTTTATGTATATCTCATTCTGTATTCTAAAGTTGTCTTCTTTCATAATAAGTTTCTTGAATCAAGAAACAAAATAAGTACACGAAAGTCATATTTTGGGATTTATGGTGTGTTTGTATTGGAGCTAAATGAGACAAGAGACAAAAATTATAATAAGAAAGATGGGTGGAGGTTGTGGTTGGTGAAAGAGGAAAAACGAGTGGGTTTTTGTTACTCCAATACTAGGTAAAGGTTCAACACAACATGAGGTTTGTAATTCCTCTATTCTCCCATTCATTTCATCTACCACTTGCTTTAGCTTCGATTACCCTATCTTGTCTTGCATTTTAGCATGCCTTATAATTAATATTTTTGCTCTACAGAAGTAGAAAAAGATTTTTCCTAAGTAGCAAAAAGTGTTGGAAAAGAATTTTAGTTGGGTGTCAAGTTTGGTGGAATGAGTCGAGGATAAATTGGATAACATTCTTGTTTAAGATGAAGAAGTCTGGGAAATAGTACTTTGATGAATCCTTTAATAGATACCAAGGAAGGGAGATTAGAGACATATTGATAATTTGGGTGGAAGAGAATAAAAAACTTGTGAGACAAAGACAATCAAACAAAGGATATGAAAGGAGGGAGGCTGGAGACTGGAAATGAATAGAAAACATGCGAGACGATTAAACAAAGAAGTTGGAAAGCTTTGAAGAAAATGAAGCAAAAGAAGTTTTGATTGTATTCCTTTTCAGGCTTTGGGTACATTTAGGGCTAGGCTTGTTAGTTGATTTTTTGGAACATATTTGGGCTCGACTCTTCTGATTATTGAGTACTCAAGACATAGGTTAAATGCTTTTTGCACATCAGCAACTTGAGCTCAAACATAGTTTAGGGTCGATATTGCTATCATCATTAACAGTGACATAGTTGTCATCATGTGGTCAACTTGCTTAATGATTGGCGAGTTAGGTGGAAAAATTTGGCTGCTAGTGTCATTGCGTTTTTCTCAAAGAAGATGCAACACATGCTCGAGTTCAGATAACCACAAAAAATAACCAAAATTGGTAATGAGGACTACACTTTGAAAATTTGTTAAAAATTATCTGAACTATAACTTATTCGCACAAAATAATCCCTAGTATTGATTAACTCAAATGTTCCGTACTATTGGAATAACTTTCTCATTATAACTTGAATTTTAATTAATTTGAAGTGAGGCAGAGTATATGGAATGTTCACTGAGCTTGTATAATAACGGAATTCAAGTTCTAATGTAGAGACTTCGAGTAGAAATGGACCTGTAAATAACTGGCTTGAAAATTCTAATACTACTAGCCTTTTTGGTAGACAATAAAATAAGTCTTACCACTGGTTGCACTCTCCCAAAAAAAATAGTCGAACTCCTATGATAATTATTTAGACTGAGATTTTACCGTTTTCCCTTTTTTCTTTTGTAATTTTGCAATATTTCTTATGTGTTAGAACTGCAACTCATACAATTGAAGGAGATGAGTGAGCTGATAATATCAGGGGATTTTAAACTTCAACATTGAGAGCCAGGGAAGAAAAGCACCATCAAATGTACTGGCTTGAAGACCCTTGTAGTCTGTGTTGAGAGAAGAGTGAGACCAGTGACATACATTAAAACAGAAGTTACAATTTTAAAGATCAGGATAATATGCATGTATAAGTTAAAACAAAATTTATTCTAAAGCGCTGATTTTGAGTTTCTAAAATATGTTCAAATATTATCAAAAGTCCTGCAGCTACGCTTTGAAATTTCACGTAGAATAAATTATGAAATTGAGATATAATTAGGAAATGTCAAAGATGATCACATTGTTTCTATTGAACAGCTCTTAAACACATGTTCGAACATTACTTAATTTGTTGATTGGTTTTCAGGTTGATCCTGCAAATGTAAGGTCACTTGATGGGGATAGCACGGGTGTCGATGCTTTATTGCAAGCTGAGAAAGAAGCTGAAGCTACTAAACAGGCCTTGAAACGGAAAATTGCGCAAGCTGCAGTTGTTGACTTTCAGTCACGAAGTATACCCGCTAAACTCCGTATAAATCCTGACGACCCTGAAGATGTGGTGAGTATTGAATAGAGAGCTATGAGCAAAGCAGATTTATTTGCTGGCTTCTTTTTATTTTTAGTGGATGGGGACTGTTACGTGCAGATCGGCCAAAGGCCACAACTATAATTAAGATGAGGCATAGTGGCTTGCTCTTCTAATTATGTGGTTTGGTGTGTAGGTTTAAAGTAGAGAAAGGTAAGCAAGGGAGAGATTGAGTTATACTCCTTTAGTTTGATATAAATTGGAGGAAGGGGATGGATAGTACAAGTTTGTTATGTTTATAAAGCTGAATCCTTTTTTTGAAGTTGTGAAAATTTGGATTTTGGAAGATAAACACATACACAGTTTTCCCTTGCTTCCTTTCTGTTTTTCACCAAATGTGGTTGGTAATACATGCGCAATGATCAGATTTGAAGCACTTGTTTCCTTGCGTATTTGGAGCTGTTGTGGTTGGTTTTGAATGTATTTGACATTGGTGGTAATTTGATCTTCTCCCTTGCTGTTGCATTGATCTGTCAATTATTCGATAGCTTTTCTGTTGATGTGCAGAAAGCGGCAAAACGTAAGAAGATACATTCATTCAAATCAAAAGTACGAATGGAGAAACTTGAGGTGACGCAGAACAAACGCCAAAATGCTTGGCAGCAGTTTCAGAGTACAAAAGGCCGTGCAAAGAAGGTACCATTTGTGTCTTACGTTATGGTAGTATGATTATTTGGGACATGGCTTGCTGATTTCCCTTCTGTTCTAAAAAATTGACGAAGCCATACTATATGGGTTCTGTTTAAATTGGACACTTGTTTCCTGCTTGCCTTCCATTCTTGTGTTTGTGTAACTAAAATTTACCAAAACTCTAGCAGTAAGGTTGTCATAAATCTGTTCCAATGGAACAGAAGATTTGTACATCATACTGAATTACATGAACCAGAGTAAATCAGCTTATATAGGCTCTCTGGTTCCAGACATGAGGACTTGTTAACGCCGCTAACGGTGAATCTGTTTCGATGCCATTTGGGCTCAGTGGTGAAGCCAAAATTAGTAGAATAGGGGTGTGAAAGAACATACTCAAGAAGAAAATGATTGCCGAGAAGATGGGATATTTTATAAAAATGTTTAATCTATGTTTTTAATCATGAGGAAAATATGGATATATATCATCAGGGGGTTTGGGGGTTTTGTATTGATGTTCCTATGTGGTTTTGGAATTATACTACTAATATTGTATCATCTGAAAAAGCTTGACCCAGTTCTCAAATGCAAGCTTTAAATAAGTGATGTAAAAGAAACTAGCCAATTGAGAAGGATTATAAGTCCATATAACCTATTAATGTGCATTTCTTGGTTATGAACTTGTGATATTATTTATCAAAGTGTAGTTCTTATTTAAACATCTCTAATTTGGTTCTGTGATGCCTCTAGGTTGGTTTCTTCTCAGGACGCAAAAAAGAGAGCATTTTCAAGTCCCCAGACGATCCATTTGGCAAGGTTGGTGTGACCGGAAGTGGGAAAGGTTTGACGGATTTTCAAAAACGGGAGAAGCATCTGCACCTCAAGGGTGCCAACATAGATAATGAGAATGGCGAAGCTGAAGAGTAAGCCTTGCAAAGTGACATCAAATTAATGTGTACCTATTTTTTTTCAAGTATCATCGAAGTTTTACGGACAGAGACATTTACATCTTTTTCAAGGATCTTAGTAAGTTACTTAGTGTTATAGATCAAGATTTTAGATTCTGCCCCTCTTGCTTTATTAGGATGTCAAATGGAATATGGTTTCCGTCGATATTTGGCATTTTAGGTAGCAATTTAAGAGGAAGATGCTTGACAGTTACATCTTTTGGCGCTTGCAAGGCAGAGGAGTGAGGACCAGTGCACGGGTGAAGCATTTGTTCCGAGAAGAGCTTTCAATCAATAAACTGCCTTGTGCTTAGCTGGTATTATTCCCCTTGTGTGTCAAATTTGAACTCAATATACATGTCTAATTCTCCAATCGGTCAATTTTTGATAGCTACTCTTAGGGATTCCGATGCTATATTTCCTTTTCGGCCCTTTCAGACGTCTTTTGTTCAAAATAATAGCAATTGTTTCCCATTATATTAATGACCCGTTTGGTTAGTGGTACTAATGAGAATGATTTATAATGTAAAATTTCATCAAAAGTTTTATGTCATTCTCATGATAATGAAACTTTGATCACAAATTCTTTTGTTTACAAATTTTCATTACCACCTTATAGCACCCCTCTCAATGGTAATGCATAGGAATTACTTTTAAGAAGAAAATGAAATGATTAATGTTGGATAAGCATGACCATCAAGGTAACTAAGATATTTTTCAATTAAAATTACACTAGTTTTTCATTTTCATTACCACATATTTTTAAGGGTATTTCAATCTAATAAGTATATTTTTTCATATCATTAATACGTGAAATAACAAATATATTTAAGTGAAGTAATATGTTTTTGACTGATTTAGAGATGGTAAAACAAAGGATCATCTCTCAATTTCTTTTACTTTGAGGGGATATTTTACAAATTACAATTTTGTAAATATGGAAGAATCCTTATAAGATTTTTCAGTAAGTTGAGAGACAGAGAGAAAAAAGTGAAAATTAAACCCAAAATCTTTTTAAAAGAATTCGGTACATGCTCTCCATGTTGATCGAGTCTTGAATTTAATTAGATCTTTTTATTAATTAATCTTAAAATTGCATAGTAATAGTATATTCCTATAAAGAAATAATCAAATGTTTGTTTAGTAAATAATATTTATCTTCAATAATCATAAATAAAATTTTAATTATAATAATCTGATTCAAAATTCAAGTTGCTCATGTTTTATAAAGCTTATCTTATACGTTTTTTTGTTTAACGAAATAGCAACGTTTATCAATCATAACTATTAAGAAAACGATAAGAATTATTAAATTGTATGAATATCATTAAAATTGAGAAAAAACAAAAAAAGATATATGAATAAAAACTAAAAAATAATAATAAAACTATTAAAAAAGTTCAAGAGACTAATAAAAATAAAAAAATTACAACAAATTTATAGCTACATATGAGGTAGGTAGGTATGAATATATATGAGGTAACTTTTTAAAGTCTTTTTATTATTTTCTAATATTGATGTAACTTTGTAAGTCAACTTTAGGCAACATGACAAGATATATAGGTTGTTTTACATCATCATATAAACACAATGATACAACCTATTGTCTTTTTTTTAAATACTTTTTCATATGTAACCAATGAGATTTCTTGCTGCCTGTCTCTTAAAGAGTCACTCAAAAAGAATGTCCATCATCTTATTGTCTTTGCCTATACGTGTATATAGTAACAACACTTAATTTGATCGTAAATACTTCTATGTTTATATTTAAGATTAAAAAATATTAAAATTACGTATTAACTATTATTTTCTCTGTTTCACGTTATGTGGACCACTTTTGAATTGGCTCACAAGAATTAAGGAAATGTCCATGTGTGATCCCGCAAAGATTAAGAGTACCATATTGTATAAGGATTTTCTATTCTTCGAAATTAGTCATGAAGAAGATGATTACAATGATGATTATACACGGTGTATTTCGTTCGTAAAAGCTATTATATTAGGATCTGAAGATGGTTCAAAGACGGCATACAATACTCCTATGAAGAAGATAAGAAAATTACGTCTAGTAAAACCCTTATCTCGAGAGAAACAAAAGGCAAAATAAGAAAAGTTATCATTATTATTTCTATATTTCTTCGGTTGCACTAAGACAAAACTATTTTCATCGGTATTACTCTAAGCTATCTCAAATTGTTATACAGGCTAAAACAAGTATCTAGACAATGATTTTTTGTATTCAACCATGTCTAAAGAACAATTATTTTTGCAATGTATTAAATTCAATTTTATTTTATTGTGCAACTCTATGTAACTTCAACAATAATGTCACGTTAGCTTTCTACTCTTAGCTTTCAATAAAGTATGAATCTTTAGACAAGAGATGGGCAAGAACCCAAAGGTTCAATACCTCCTTGATGATCCTACCCTATTTTAAGGGCCATAATCTATTCTTTTGGATCCTAAAGTTCGTGTTTGGTTCTATTCGTACTCGTCCCGTAAATCTTTTTATACAAAAAATTATATATAATTATTATTTTCTGTAAATTTTAGAATCTTATATATATATATCTTAAGGTTTCTGATTAGAGTCTAATTTACAGATCTTTGAAATCAACTATAAAAATTAAGAATTTAGTAATATTCGATTCAGACCCTAAAGTGTTCATCCTCACTTTTGGCGAAAGCTTTGATTCTAGATTACTAGTAATATGATATGATACGGAAATTAATACATTCATTCAGTGAATAATTTATTTATATTAATACCGTAAAATTACTTTTATCAATAATATGAACCTTATTGACATCACAATTTATTAATTGAATAATTTATCGAATGATTTGAGCAAGACATTTGTATTATGCACCGATAAATATAATCACTCAATTAAAAAGTAGTCACTATAAAAATCAATGTATATATTACAACTCACTAATACCAATTAACTTTTTGATTAACTATTTTTAGTGGTAATCTTATTCATCACGTTTATTTGTAAATTGTGCAATTAGTAGATGTTAAGAAAATTAAGAATATAGAGGTGAGGGGTCCTCAATTAGAAAACATGTTGGGGACATGTTTGCAAACATAGCCAAAGACTACATGATTTGACTTTGGAACCAACAAGATTGAGATTAAGGGAGACATCATTCTTGCCGGCATATCCCAATACCAATTACTACTAATTACTAATTACCATTACCTTTAACTATTATTCATATACAAAGTCTTGTTATAGACCGTCTATAGTATAGACGGGTAAATATGGGCTAGCCCATTTTGCAAAATAAGCAACTGATTAGTCAGCAGCCTTACTTTTAAATTTAAAATCATTGGGCTGGACTGTTGGGAGAGCCGTCTTTGCCATAGACGGTCTCTCAGGAGACCTTCTGTTATTCATAATTTCTTATTGGACTTGTATGCAATAAGATCTGTATCAGAGCAGAATTGATTGTATATAAGTCTGATGATGTTTCATCTTAAAATCAATTGGTAACATAAGGAGTAGTCTATCAAGCTTATATGTCAGTCAATCTCTCTATATATAATTATTCGATGTGGGCCAAGATGACATATGAGTTATTTTTCCAATACTTCCCTTCATAGGTGAGTCCATTTGCAGGGTCTAGGTAGGGATTTTCTTTTTCCTGAATGATGCGGACAAATCATTCCCGTTCCCTCAAGGAGGGAGTAAAGAGAGATGCGCAATCAAGAAACCCCCAATTAATTTCTGCACCCAGTAGGGATCGAACCCTAAGCATTCTACTCCACGTACAAATACTCTATTCATTGAATCACAGGCGCTTTTGGTAAAGCATGGCCACCTTCACCAATATCATTCACCACTTTAGTTTCTTGCTTACTCTCAAACTTTCCACCACCTAAAAGGCTATTAAAAACTCTTTATTTCAAACTCCATTCTAAGAGGCCTTTTCTCATTCAATGGTTGCATTTGCATCACAACAACATTATTACAATTATTTTAGAGTTGATTTTTAGGTTATCAAAAGCATTAAAAGTCAAAAATCATGTCAAATGAAACGTTTCACATGTATTTCTATGTTTTTTTTGTCTTTTGATTCTATTAAAAAATTATGAAGTTTAATTTAAGATTAATTCAAGCACAAATTAAACCGACACATGTGGCTCAACATGATACGAGCTCACTCCTAGCCCTTAATGATAGGAGGGGAAATTTTTTCACAAATTCTTAAATGGGACGATTTTATAGTGAAACTATGTCTATTGAGCTGGCTTATATATATTTTTATACTATTAAATTAATCATTTATAAATCAATTAGAAAAAGAAATTAATTATATAGGTCTATCTGATGATGAGCGGTCTTATACAAGATGAGCCGAAGATTTTAGGGTTGTGCCACAAATTTATGAAGAGAAGAATATGCAAGATCCATATGAAATGCAAGGAGGCCCATATATTCATTTAGCATTAGGAAAACAGGCAGTCTCCTGAGAGACTGTCTTTCTGAGAGACGTCTCTCAGGCCCAATTCATTAAAGCTTATTGCCTATATTTACTCTACATTTTCCCTAATGGGCTAACACAATTAGAGATGATCTGTCAAAGAGACCGTCTCTCACAAGAATTTGTGTTAGGAAACAGGCAGTCTCCTGAGAGACGTCTCTCAGGCCCAATCCATTAAAGCTTATTGCCTATATTTACTCTACATTTTTCCTAATGGGCCAACACAATTAGAGATGGTCTTTTAAAGAGACCGTCTCTCACAAGAATTTGTGTTAGGAAACAGGCAGTCTCCTGAAAGACCGTCTTTCTGAGAGACGTTTCTCAGGCCCAATCCATTAAAGCTTATTGCCTATATTTACTCTACGTGATTACAATCCAATCCTCCATAACATTCTCAAACCGATTACAATCCACTCCTCTACGTGATTATTTGACTTGTTTGTTACAAGAACTTGTATGTTTTTAATTTGTTAAGGAATCAACTAAATTAAATGTCTAAACTGTTTGGTTAAAAGCCTAAAATATATTATATACTCAGTTACGTCCTTCTTTATGAGTGCCATTTGTGTTGGAAATATTGATGCAATTCATGCCTTCATCATACATGCATAGTGCTAAATATTTCACTTGAAATGAAAAGTGCATGATATTCAAACCAATGTGACCAGACTCTTCTCACGGTTTTTGAAACAATGTTAAGCGACAAACGAACCAAAAGTTTAAACTTATGGTTGAAAGCCCAGAATATACTCTTCATGTAACTCACATGAGAGCCCTTTGGACTAGAACTGCGGATACAACTCACAATTTTTAAGTTGAGTACTTCTAATACCATCTTAGAAGACTATTTCAACTAAAAATTTAAATGATTTTATTTTTATTCGATCAAATTGTGTATTCTTTTCTTTTTGTTTTTTTTTTGTCTTTGATTTTTGCTCTCCCACTTCAATAGTGTTCCTTGTCTTTGATGTTTAATTAGGATAATGCACTCTTTAAGCGATCTAATTGGACCGGTCTAGTATATATTTTTTAAAATATTGTAAATAGGCATTAAGAATGATATAAGTAGATATTTAAGACATTAAAAATAGGCATTAAAGGTACGATAAATAAGCATTAAAGGAAGTTCGGAGAAATTGAGATTTCTACTTCACGACCAACGAGTGTGAGATTAAAAGAAAATTGTAGATATCATTTATTAAATAACTAGTCTCTTGAGTGACCGTCTTTTTGAGAGATGTATCTCAAGCCCAACCCAGTAAAAATTAATGTTTATTCACCGTATTCTTTAATGTCTTCTTATAATATTTTTAATGTTTACTTACCGTACCTTTAATGTCTATTTTCAATGTTTTAAATGTCTATTTACATCATTCTTAATGCCTACTTACAATATTTTAAAAAATATATAATGGACTGGTTTAATTAGAGATAGACTCTCAAAATGATCGTCTCTCAAAAGAATTTGTTTTTATTAAAAGAGAAAAAGATGCAAAAAGTAAGTAGGATAACCTAGAAGTACTTATTACTCCCTTCGTTTTATTTGGAATTTGATGGTTACAATTTTTTCAAAGTATATATAAATTTTTGAGATTTTATATTTATAAATGCATTTCATAAAAAAAATGTAATAAGTATATATATTAAAGCTTTATACATTGAAACGAACATAATATGTATATATTTCGACTTTATATATCAATGGAAAGCTATGTTTAAATTTCTTTCTTTTGGTATGAAATATTCCAAACATTACGAACAAAATAAACGTAAGAAGCAACTTTTAATTTTTAATTATTACTCCTTCTGTTCTTTAAAGTTCTTCATGTTTGGAATAGTTGAATACCACTTTAAGGAGAGAGAAATTTTAATATAGTTTTGTGATATATTTAAAAGATAAAATATATCCATCTGAGATCTCGTTAGATTGTCTTAATACATACTTTTTTATTATATATTTTTATAATTTTTTTATTACGTGTATTTAGAGATATTAAGGCTAAAAATTTGCTTTGAAAGCTGTATAAAAAATAAACAAGAAAAACAAAAAGTACGAAGGAAATAGTTATTACTTATTAGTTATAATTTTTAGTTTTTTTTTTGAATTAGTGGGCAGAAAACTAGGTGAAATTCAATTCTAAACTTCATGAGATATACAATACTTATTCTAGCTCGCACAAAATTAATATAATAGACAAAACTATTTTTAATGTTAAAAGCCAATCACAAAACCAAAAAACAATAAAAGGTAGTTTGTCTTTTATGCAAGGGAGAAATACTAAATTATAAACTAAAATTTAGTTATTTGACCCAATTACTTCATCCGTTCCATGATACTCGCTACATTTTCCATTTTGGGAAATTTCATATTAATTGCTACATTTCCCTTTTTAGTAAAAAACCAATCATTTAAAGTTATACCTATTACTATTTTTATCCTACTTTATATCTAATTACTCCTATTTTTCTTTTTTATTTTTCAACAAATAATATTAAAAAATTCCAAAAAAGCAACTTTCCACCTACTGCTCATCATTGCACAATAACTTCTTAATCTTTGTGCCCATGCAATGGTACCAAGTAAATCAGAACGGAGGAAGTATAAAAAACTAAAAGTATATAAAAAAAGAAAGTTAAAAGTGATGGAAACAATGACTTAAAAAAAAGCCATAATGTCAAATTAATTATTTATATGTATTTTATTTATCCTATCTGTAAGTTGCAGGTTTTTCATTCTTTAAAGACCTTTCTCGAGCCGGGGACTCTTTGATCGCACTCTTCTTTATTGGTATGAGTTGTCGTCGTTCTTTCCTCCTTAGACCCTAATCATAGTATTTTTTATGAGCGGAGTACACATGATATAATGAATCATCATCATCATCATCATCATCATCATCCTACCTAGTGTATTCCGACCATAGAAAACTATGGACATGGTCTGAATAGGAAAGGTCGGTGGTAACTCATACCCATAAAGAAGAGCGCAACCAAAATTTGATGTATTTTGGAGAGAAAAAGGCAAGTCGGTAAGCCAATAAGCACTCTAGTGGGAATTGGGAACATACCTCTAGCTTTAAGGGGAGGAAGGGGGGGGCCTTTCTCTCCAAATTCCACTCACATGTTCATCAAATATTGCTCACTTATATGTGGACAATGCTATGAATTTACCTTTATTGTAGGTCAACTGGTCAAATATTCAACAATAGTCAAAAACTCTATTCTTATCTTTTCAAAGTATACTATGCTCCATCTTTTCATTTTTTTTTCAAAAATTATGAATAATACTTCTTCCTGTTCAGCCTAAATGTCCCATTTAGTTTTTTTACACTTGTCGAGACAATATTTTAACCCTTAATATATCAAATTATTCTTAATCAAAAATTATAAAAATTTAATATTAATAATCCTTGTATTGAGACGAATCAAACAAGATCCCACATGACTATGTTTTAACTTATAGATTAAGAGTAAAATACAAATTAAGAGTGATGAGTGGATAGTGCAAAAAAACTAAATGAGATATTTAGGCTGAATAGGAGGTATTACAAATTTTTGTCGATTTTCTTACAATAATAACAAATTTTGGATTAACCAATAATACTAACTTAGGTTGTGTTTTCCTAGAATAATACTCCCTCCTATTCAGCCTAAATATCCCATTTAGTTTTTCACACTTCCGAGGCAGCATTTTAACCCTTAATATCTCAAATTATTCTTAATTAATAAAAATTATAAAATTTTGATATTAATAATCCTTGTATTGAGACGAATCAAACAAGATCCTACATGACTATGTTTAATTTATAGATTAAGAGTAAAATATAAATTAAGAGTGATGAGTGAATAGTGCCAAAAAAATATGGGATATTTAGGCTGAATAGGAGGTAGTATCAATTTTTGTTTTACCACTAATTTACCTTTGTCTTTTGTCAAATAGTCTACTACTTTCTCTGTTTCATATTAGTTGCAATATTGATAAAAATGACACTATTTATTCATCACTTTTAATTTGTGATTAGTTTTTAATCTATAGATTAATATAATCAAGTGAGATCTTGTTTGATTCGTCTCATTGCTAAGATTATTAATATTAAATTATTTTATAATTTTTTATTATACGTAATTAGAGATACTAAGGATTGAATTAGTGCATTATACTGCGTGAAAAAAAAATAAATGTTGCTAGTAAATTAGAACGAAAGAAGTATAAACAAAAGTTTGTATTATTCTAGACAAATATTCCCTAATTTGGTATTAATCATGATTAATCAAAAATTGGTATTAATGTAAGAAATTAGTAGAAGTTAACATTATTCACGGTAATTTTTCCTTTTTTATTAAGTCAATCAATCATAATTGTCATGGACGAATTAGTAACACTATGCATATTATTGACGATTCAAAATGACAAAACACTATTAATGCGAGAAACATTTCTTTGAGAGATCATTTCTAATTTTGTCAACCCATTATCATCATTTAATTTAATTAAGCTTTAATAGACTAGGTCTAAAAAACATCTCAGAAATTACTAACTGTTTTTTTATAAGGTTGTAATATTTTGTTAGTGCATTACATAAGTGATTAGTTTCCTTTTTTTTTTTTGGATTTTAGGGAATTTATTTAAGTGGGTGTCAGTTCATATAAAACTATTAGTTGATGAATTTAATTCAACTAACATGAAGTTATTGAATAGAAAAAGAAAAAAAATTTCCAATTTCCTTCTCAAAAAAACTACTCTTTTCTTACATAATCATCACAATTAATAAAATACAATTATTATTTATAATTAAGAGTAAACAACAAAGAAACAAACAAAAGAATTCAAAGCGAATGTAGTCTGAAAATACAATTAATTGGGTTGAAAATCTTTAGATTGTTGATAATACATAAAGCCTTATTTTAAACGATTATATCGTCATTCAAACGATTGCGCATTCACACTTTTAGTCCAATGGACTTTCGTGTGAGGGGGCGTGTTAGAGTATATAACATATTTTGGGGCCTCAACCATCAGCTTAATCTTTTAGTTGAGTTGGTTCCTTGACAATTTGGTTTCAAGTAATTTCATTTTAAATTTGAGTTATGTTATATTTAAATTTAAATATATCAAATTTAATTTAAAAAACTCCAATTAAAAAAAAAAAGATTAAAATCAAGCTTAGCAATGGAAGAAATGAAATGATATAGGATCCACAGAAAGTGGTATGTCAAATTTGAAATAGTTAGCAACACAACCAATGGTGTCTGTGTAGTGTGTACATATACAGTAGTTATATATGTACATCATAATTCATAATTGTGTTTTGCATATTTCACCAAAAGAAAATAATTATTTGATAATAAAAAAATAAATTATGTGCATTGCATATAGTCATATTGTAACTAACATATCTTCCCGTAACTAACCGTTCAGGTGCTCTTTTGAGAGACCGTTTTTTTGTAAAGACAACTCCTAAAAGCCCAGCCCAAATCTATATTTAGAGTTGTAACAATATATATTTAGAATTGGACTGGGCTTTTGAGAGCCGTCTTTATAAAAGACGGTCTCAAGTAAGAATTTGTGTTAACCATTTTGTTAAACAGTGTAGAAGTAATTTTTTTTTCTTAACATAATTTTTTTTAATTTGAACGTTGGTTTTGTGTTAGTTTTGTATGGATGAACTTAGTTCATATTAAATAATTTAAATTAATATTAAATTAAGGAACATGAGTTACAAAGTGTGATTGAGTAGAGTGAGATTTAAAAAAGTACACATGTGAATAAATTATGAATTAAATGGTACTGTACAGTAAAAATAGTGGAGACTAAGTCCATTTTAGATTTAAAATATTTCATATCATAATTCATAATGCTATTAAGTGGCTCTCATCTAGCTAGAGTGGAGTTTGAAAGAGTCGGATATACATATATAATAAAACTAACAAGGTTAGGAAATCATTACATTTTAAATTGTAGATTTCAATTATAAAATTATAAATAAAGAATTTAAAGATGATAAGATTTGAAAAATATTCTCAAATTCTCCATTAATATTTGATTTGCCAAATGTGAAATGTGAGATTGATCCAAATTCAAATTCAATTTTTTTTTTGATTTGCCACTTATTAAGTTTGAACTAATTTTTAATTTTCAAATGAAACAATCCTTTTCAAACATAGTATAATTTAAAATTAAGATTTACACTGATTTGATTCGAGAATAAAAAGAGATTTTTAAAGGATTTTAAAAGTTGTTGGGCCATTATAATTATGTGAATAAAATTAAATAAATAGAAAATTTGAAAAATGTATATAAGTAATTAAGAATTAAGGAAAGATATAAGACATTAACTAAAATAATAATAATATAAGAAAAAAATCAAAATAAAAATATCCCCTTTGAAAAGTATAGTACTAACTTTTGTTGTACAACTTTATAAACTAGTCCTAGTCTTGTACGCTATTATTTCATGAATAAGAAGTGAATACTACTCTTTCTGTTCTAAATTAGTTGTAATATTTGTTTTTCTTACGTTGTTTATATATAAATTTAATTCTTAATATCTCAAATTATGTATGATAAAAAATTATAAAAATTGGTTATTAATAATCTTTGTTTTAAGACGAATCAATTAAAAAGAACTCATTTGACTATATTTTAACTTATAGATTAAAATTAAATCGCAAATTAAGAGTAACGAATGAATAATGTAATAATCTCATATGTTGCATTGTACTACAAAAATAAATATATTTGGATGCAAGTAAAAAATAACTAAAAAAGTATATTATAACAATAATACAATTAAGCTAATGAAGGCTTATATATATTTATTACAACTTACAAGTGTAAACCTCAATACATTATCAATAATAATATATATATATATAAGGCTAATCAATAGATGCATACTTAATTTTTATTAAAAAACCTAGCTATATATATATATAACTATAATATTACAGCGTACAATAATGTCAAAACCTTAATCTGGATCCGATGATAATACACAATTAGCTAGGGTTTATAACTAAGATTGGTCATCATTGAATACTTGAGGAGAAATTGCATGTGGTTGAGATGAAGAAATATTGGAAGGATTATGAGAGTACCAAGTAGCACAAAATAGATAATTAATAAAGTTTAAAAAGCTTAAAATAGCTAATAACCAATAAAACAAATCTAACCTATCTTGATTAAGATCATTATGACTTAACCAACCATGATTAGATGATGATTTAGAGGTAATTTTGTTAATTAAGGTGACTAATACTGAGCTTAAGTAAAACCCAAATGAATATGAACAATAAGTCATAGCCATAAGAAAAGATTGCATCCCTTTTAATGATTGTTTATAGAAAAATTCAATTAATCCAACGGCTGTCAACATTTCTGACACCCCAAAGATTAGGTATTGCGGTGTGATGTAAAAAATATTTATTTTATTATGATTCTGGACGTAATTTTCTCTCCGGTGGCGCTCCATCAGGGCGGCCGCCACCATGGAGAAGGTGGAGATGAAGAGGCCGGCCCCAATGCGGTGGAGCGGGGTTATGCCGGACGTGTGGCCGGTGAAGCGACGGGCAAAGGGGACGAAAACGGTGTCGTAAAGTGGGACCAGGAAGAGGAGGAGGAGGTAAGGGATGGCTTGGAGGGAGGCTGGGGGTATGGTTAAGGAATGGGTTAGGTTTGTGTTCATTTGACTTCCTTGTTGGACTGAAAAGGTTTGGAGTTGTGCTAAAATTGTGTTGAATATAATTGTGCATGCAAATATTGGTAGGACTGAAATTAGGGTTTTTACTTCTTGTACTTGGTTTATTGTGCATAGTCTCCATGGACTTTCTTTGTTTGTGCCTTCTCTTGGGATGCATGCATTGTCTAAGCACCTACATCACAATACAACATTTTAATTATATTAGGGTTTTTATTAGTATATATTATATCATAATTCACAAATTTTTAAATGAGACGGTCGAGACATTGAAACTATCTCTATTGAGTTGATCATCTATGCAAATTTACTGTGTTAAAATGATCAATTAGAAAAATAGACTGATTATATGGGGCCGCCGTCTCATAGTGAAATGGTCTTATACAAGACAAGTTGATATATATATATATATATATATATATATATATATATATATATATATATATATATATATATATATATATATATATATATATATATATATATATATATATATATATATATATATATATATATATATATATAGATTAATTTATTCGATGACCTGAATGTACACGACTCGATGAGTTGAATAATAATTTGAATGAATTTATATATATAGATTAATTTATTCGATGACCTGAATGTACACGACTCGATGAGTTGAATAACAATTTGAATGAATTATATACTAGAGTTATGAGCAATTATTAATTTCCGAATCTATATATATAGACATATAGAAGTAATACTTTTGTACGCTAAAACTTACTCCTTTTGCCTAGGTTTTCCATTTCACTAGACATATTTCCCAATGCACTATTTTTATTATTAATATCTTCAATTATTTATATTTAATTATTAAGATTAGTAATCAAAAAAGATTTAACACGATTATGTTATAATTTATTAATTAAGAATAAAATATAATTTTAAAATAATTGATAAATAGTGTTAAAGTTAAACTAAACACTTAGGATAATGAATAGGTAAATAAGAGATAGTATGATAAAAGGCTTAAGCATATGTAGGGAGACAAACTAAGAACAAAAACTAAAGAGTTAAAAAAGTAAACTATGATAAGATGTGGATGAAGGATGATTCTATGACTTATGTATGAGATAGTGGTGATGATTTCATTTTTAAGACAAAACAGTATGCTGTTTTTTTTTATTTTTTATTATTTTTTTATTTTTAGTTGTTTTATAAATTTTGCGAGTTATAATCTTTTGATTTTTAATTGTGAACAATATTATTTTTTTATACTTATTCACATTTAATTTATAACTTTTACTTTTTTATACTCCCTCTGATTCTATTTAGATGTTTCATTTGCTTGAGCACGGTTATTAAGAATAGTGTGAGGTCCATTAAACAAAACAAGCTACTCCTATTATCCTAAGTGGGATCATTAATTAAATGTCTCAACTTTGAACCTCAAAGTTCAAACAACATGATTTCTTCAATTCTCATTTAATATTATTTTTTATTTTGCATTACTTGTTGTTTATTATTGTTTTTTATTTATTATTACTATCTCATTTGTTGTTTGAAGGCTATTTTTATCAATAACTCTTAATATGTGCTCTGAGTTATTATTTCATTCGTTTTAATGTAAATTTTATTACTATAAGTTTTTTATAATTTTTACTCGAGCACAATAAAAATATTTAAAATTAAAATAATATATTAACAAATATTCCAAAATCAAATAAGACAATAATAATAAATAACACAAAATATAATCTTAAAAGAAAGAATTATTGTTGTAAGACTTTGTTGTTATTTTACTTTTAGATAGTGGGGTTTTTAATAAAAAGGTTGAGGTTACAAGCTTTGACTTAAAAATATTTTTTTTTTGAAATGGAAAAAAAAAAAAAAAAATTGTACTTGTACTTGATCATAGTGTTTCTAAGTGGATTGGATTACCTGAATCTTTGTGTATGTGTGAGATTGTCAGATCCATTGTAACTGCTATAATGCTGCTGGTTACTTCCATCAACCATCTTCATGTCTGATGGAAATTCTTTATTTCTCTTTAGAAATGCAGCCACAAATACCTATTTAAATAATTATTAACGTCGGGTGAAAACAACTAAATTGATGAAAGTAATATAAATTAAAGAATTACACGTAAACGTGAAACAAGGTATACATATTTTATGTAAGGTGATAAACATGTTTTTCAGAAGCAGAGCAAAAATTGATAAATTTTACAAAAGCTGTTTGCAATTTAAAAGTTATGATATTTTTCTAACAATATATTGTATTTTAAACACCTAACATATGCTAAGTAATTTAATATTAAGAACCTTAATTTTTCAGGGCCCTGTGCGATCAAACATGTTGAACTTGTTCAAAACCTCCCATACAGTGGCGGAACTTGGATAAAATTTTAGGAGGGGCGAGATTACTATAACAGATTCGTTCGTTTTTAAAAGGTTTTTTCACCAAGTTTAAGATTATATGAATATAAAGATCAGTAATTATAACACATTTAAGGTCATACTTAAATAATGAGTGATTATTTGTTAGTGAAATAAAAGTCAAACCGAGAAAACATGGTTAAAATTAAGAAAACATTGTGTTATTGTTATCATAGGTAAAAAAAAATAGTTTAATAAAGAAAACTTTGGGATTAATAGTTACCTTTGTGGGATACAGGGTAAATATTTACTTTTTCTCCCAAAAATAAGATTCTTTAATTTCTTAATTTTTTTCATACTATTATATTCTTTATCATATTTATTTATTCTGTTAATTAAATTCACTTCTATTTATCTTCATTTATATGGTTTGATTTTTATTTTTCTCTTATATATTTAATCTCACTATAAGCATACCCTATGTATAAAAAATAAAGTGAAGCATATCACATACTTCTATTAAAAATACTTACTTTTTTTTTTTTTGAAATGACTAAAAATACTTACTTATTATTATCTTTATCCTTATTAGCTAAAAAAAATAACAAAAAAATTAATTTTGTACAGATATTAGATATTATTGATTTTTTATAAACTTTCTTTCTTTATTCTATTTCTTTTAGACATATATTAAGAATATATTGTATTGGGACAATTGTAATGTAAACCAGTAATATATAATGTCTAGTAGAAAAGCTTTCTGGTAAAAATCTCGGGGGGGCTTTACCTTCCCGCCTCTTGTAAGTTCCGCCACTGTTCCCATAATTTTTTGTGTTCTACTCCCTCTGTTTCCTAATGTTTATCCCGTTTAGAATATTCTATTTTGGAGAGAGAAATTTAATTAAGATGTTTAAGACATATATAGATGATATAATATAATAATATATCCATGTGAGATCTCGTTAGATTCTTCTTAATGTATACTTTTTTTGTCATATATTTTTTATAATTTTTTATAATACGTATTTAAAGATATTGAGACACGAAAGTTGTTTTGAAAACCGTGCAAAAAATAATTGGGAAGAACAAAAAAAAAAAGAGAATAGTTCTTTTATTTATATACGAGATGCTGATTACGTATCCTTATTTTTATTTTTTACCGTCTTATTTGATTTTCTAATGATGTTATTCTTATTAAATATATATAAATATATATAATGATTGCATTAAAATAGGCTAATCTATTAAGAAATCAAGAATCTACCACCAAAATCAGCCCCTAATAGTGCTAAACCCAAACATAATAGTGATTAAAAGTAGACTAACTATCAAGTATTAGTGGATAGGTTTTTTTTAGGATACTCTCTACATGTCTTGACCCTACTTTGCCGTTATTGATATAATGAAAGTAATTAATCTTGTAAGGGAATATACCTATTTGACTTATAAATTACTCCCTATATCCTAATAAAACCACCGTACTATTCATTTTATTTAGTCACTTTAACTTTACAACATTTTTATTTTAAATCGTGTATTTATAAATTTCTTTAATTTTTATTTACACATTTTTTTTTATTTTTTCTTATCTTTACTCATATTTAGACAATTCAGTTTTTCCTTTTATTTTCTTAATACATGTTATCATCATCATCATCCTACCCTGTATGTGTATCTCGTTCATAGAAAACTATGGACAGGGTTTTGGAAAGGAAAGACGACGACAACTCATACCCATAAAGAAGAATGAGGTTAAAAGAAGTCTGTCGACTCGAGAAATATTAAGATATGTTATATCCTTTAGATGTTAATATGCGGTTATTATGACATGTTGTTAGCTAATTGTGTCTTTTTTCTCTTTTTGGTCAACGATCAACCAATTGTGTTTTTGTTATTACTAGTAGAAAAAGTATATTATTGTTGGTTTGGGTTGGGTTGGGAGCACTCCTATGATCCTATCACTTATGACTTAAGTATGCCCCCCTCTTCCTCATTGCCTTAAGATAAGGGAATTATTTTATTGGCGAAATGGCAAAATATCTGTTTAAGGCCTAGAACCTATGTACTAGGGTGCCTACTTTATCCATATTATAAGGTCCAATTTCGATAAGGATTAGCTCTTTTATATGAAGTATATAAATAAATTAATTTATAAATAATTTCTTTTGGGCACTTAATTTATAAATAATTTCTTATGAGAGAAATTATGGTGTATTTTTATTATATTATATGATAGAATATTTTGAGATTTAAATCAACGTTTTCGATTTGTTTTACTTAATATGGTATCAGAGCACTAGATACGTGAAGCACACGTATTGCATTCACACTTTTAACGTAAATGGTTTGTGATAGATCATATAAAATATAGAGGTTTCAACTTTCAATCTTCAAACTAAAAATATGATTTAGTTTTGTTGCTTTAACGATGAACAATTTTGCTTTATAATTCTATTACTATGATAAGGTAATTTTAAAAAACATTTATTCAACACTTCACAATTACACATTCTGCATCAATTTAAATTTTTTGACATTATGCATAGATTTAAGTTTACCGATTTGTTTTTTCTTTATATAAGAGATATAATATGAAATATATAATGTAATTAAGAAACACCCATTAAATTTATCTTAATGTATAGATTTTCAATAAATCTTTTTGTTCAATGTGTAAAGATATATATAGAAAATACAAATGTTATGAATAATTATATGACAAAACTGAAACTTTTTATTCCTACTTTTTTCGTCCTTAACTCTTTATAAATTAGAGCTTCTCTTTCTGTTTTAGTTGGTGACGCTCAATTTGTGTCTAGTTTTGCCAATATTTTCGTTTTTTTTCTTTTAATCTCATGGAGTTTTCTTCAAATTATATATTTGTCACATTAACCGTTCATTTTTATTATCTATTTAATTATATTTTCTTTTATTCTCCTTTTGATTAAAATATAACAATTTAATATGGGTGCTTTCTATATATATAGGGGGCACAGTGCACTTATGTCACTTAGCATATGAAATAGAAATTTCCATCACATAAATACTGTCCATGACATTACTAAGTGTTTCTTTGTAATAAAAGTCAATTTTTTTTTATTCAAAAAAAAAAGTCAATTTTTTTTATTTTTATAATTATTCAACAAAAGAAAAGATCCCTAAGTTGAAAATTGAAGACTGGTTTTTGTGTATATAATTATTGTACGGCCCACACCTTTCTAGTATTCCCTTACAAACTTGTTCACAAGATTTATTTGTGGCCATCCTCATCTAAACATGATGTGTTCGAATATTACTTTTTTTTTTTTAGAAAATTATTACTAATTTAACTTAATTTTATGATCATTATAGTTGACTTTTAAAGTCAACCCTTATAAAAAATTAATAAAATTTGAATTTATCAAACTTTATTATTAGTAAAACTATGAGTTGCTATAATTATGCATGACATTATATATAACCTTTCTTGCTATTCAAGTCAACATTAATGTAACATTAATTAATTTTTTGATTGTTTAATTACTTTTGTGTAAATACTAATCAAATATTTGTATTGATTTACCAACTCAATTCACCTTTAAAAATTAATAATTATGCTAATCTTTTCAATTATCAAATCAAGAAAATAAAAAATGTGCTGGCTATACGTAAAGTTGAGTAAAGAGTACCTGAATAATAGGAATGAAAATACTTCGACGAGGTCTTTTATTCTTGTAGACAAGAGTACCAGAAACCAAACAGATTAAGCCCATAGCCATAACAATAGCAGAGATACCAAACCCGATATCCATACCCGAATGGGTCTGGATCCAAACGAGCACAGTGAGGGCGATAAGTTCTCCGATAGAGAAGGCGAAGTAGGCGGCATTGAAGTATGTAGATAGTTGAGTAGATTGGTTGGAGGTGAATTGATCAGCCCCATGAGCTATCATATTAGGCTTCACACAACCACTTCCTAGGGCAACTAAAGAAAGTGCCAAAAAAAAGATTGTTGCTTGGATCCCTTTTGCTTCTTGGCATATTTCACCTGTACTTTCTTGTGCTAGCATGTTGCATTTTGGTGGCTTTAGTCTTGGTATATGAGCTTGTATTGATAGTAGTATGAAACCCTGTTTTTTAATTTTCGTTATTTGTCAATATTTTTAAAGCATATAACATATCTTACGCTTTAATAATCAACATAAAATTTTAGTTCAACTGACTTCAAGAAATGGTATCAGAGCCATCATGAAGGAATTAAAGTCACGGGTTTGAATATCATACACTCCCAAGTAGAATATTTAGCGCTATGTATGAGGAGCGTATGTGCAACATCATGACTTCAAAGTCAACGGGCTTTTGGGGAGGTGATAGAGTATATACATATCTTGACTTTAATAATCAGCTTAAACTTTTAATTTTCTTGTTTTTAGACATGATATCAGAGCTAACATAACAAAATTAAGGTTACAAGTTAATATCATACACCTCTAAAATATTCAGTTTTATATAATATCTAACTTTTTATAATTTTTATTTACTATAAATTATCGAAGACACATAGGTTATAGTCATATTCCTATTTGAGTAAGCATTTAGGGAATCACATTACAATATATACACGTGCTTCATGTTTGTATACTTTTATAATTTTAATTCGGATATGATTTTGTTTTCGAAAAAAGGTTTTTATAAAAAATTGGAGATTTGGAGATCTCTATATAATAAGATGTTAGTGCTCAAACACTTGCCAATTGGATTTTGTATTCTACCGCTCAAAAAATTAATACTAAAAGTGCTCCATAATATTGTGTGGCATTTTGACTTCGAATTTATTTTCATCAATCTTTAGAATAAATAAATAAACATTAGTTTCAAAAATCAAAATTTAAACTATTTCAGATAATATTTTGCAACCGTAGGTGTAGGTGTGTAAAAATAAAAATTAGACCCATATGGTTGTATGGGAAATATTCTTTCAATTTTATAATTTGACAAATATATTCCGATTCTTCAAATCTAAATTTAAGCTTTTAAGTTGATTTTTTAATATGGTATCAGAGCTAATATGACAAATTATATGAGAGAGTTTATGTTCCTTCCATATATTTCTAATCTAAATATCATCATAATTTTACTCAGGGTATCCCGCTCATAGAAAAATTATGGACATGATCTGAGGAGGGAAGGAGTCCCCTGGCTCGAGAAATATAAAAAGTATCTAATCTAAATATATAATATATTATATAAATTCAACTATAAACTTAAGCATTTGATTAGTTGATTCATCAAAATAATAATTGCCTTATTTTCTAAGTTTGACTTTTATTCCTATTATTTTAATTAAAGGGTCATAGTCTAAATATGACCTAAATGGATCGGCCATTATGAGGGTTGTATAAGATAACCATAAAAGTTTGGTAAAAATGTAGCACTATGCAACTAAAAAGCCCTTTTTGAAATGGTTTACAAGGAGTGACGTGACGGACTTAAAAAGGTAGGATTGTAATGATTTTGCACCATTTGTGAAACAAAGTAAAAACGGGTACGGGTCCACGCCCGTGAGAGAAAGAGGAATACTATTTTAGACTTTTTATAATATAAATTTAATGTGACAGAACTTTTCTTGTCTTTCCTCAAAGTTGAGGGATTCTTTGATTGCGCTCTTCTTTTTTAATATGAGTTGTCGCCGTCCTTTATTCTTTAGACCCTGCTCATAATTTTTCTTTGGGCGGGATACACTGGGTATGATGATGAACTAATAATTAAAAGAAAGCAATTTTCAAAGGATTGAGGGAGAAATGTGTGGTTAAAGAAAATGAGGCAAACTAGAGTAATGGAACCAACTAAAAATAAATGGATAAAGAAAATTTAAATAAATGGATTAAGAAGATTAAATATATGGATGAAGAAAATTAAATATTGGATAAAGAATATTTAATGGCAAAAACTAAAAATGAAAGTCAGGCAAATTAGTTTGAGCTTATGGTTTATCAATTATCATACTCTTTCATGCAAAAGCTATTTGGGTTAGAATTTAGAAGGATGGATGCAGTATATTCTCTTTTTAAATCCGACACTATATATTTCAATTGAAATAAGTAATAGATGAGATTTGAACTTATGATCGTTTGTTACGTTGACATTTGATTTCATCTTAAAAAAATCAATTTAACAAAAATTTTAAACTTATGGTTGAAGTTACATGTTATATGATGTCCTCAATCATATAAAATCGATTTGTGTTAAGAAACAAACTCAACCAAAAGCTTAAGTTGATGGTTGAAGTTTCGGGATATGTTATATACTTTAACACACCCCCTCATACGAGACCCTTTGGACTAGAATTGTGGTTACAGCACATGTTCTCCTCATACATGGTGCTAAATATTCCACTTTAAATAAGGGGTGATTGAGATTCGAACCCGTGACCTTTTGTCACACTGACTTCTGATACCATATCAAGGAACCAACTCAACCAAATGCTAAGTTGATGGTTGAAGCCCTAGGATATATTATATACTCTAACACATCCCCTCACACGAGAGCACTTGGGCTAAAAGTGTGGATATAACCCATGTTCTCTAATACATGGTGCTAAATATTCCACTTTAAAAGAGAGGTGGTTGAGATTCGAACTCGTGACCTTTTGTCACACTGACTTCTGATACAATGTTATGGAACCAACTCAACCAAAAGCTTAAGCTAATAGTTAAAGCCTCAGGATATGTTATATACTCTAACAATCTGTCTTAATAAAAAACAAAAAAAAAAGATAATGACTTACACAAAGTTCAACAAAGCCAAAGATGAGCATGGTCCAAAAGCTACCAAGATGAGAATCAGCAATGTGTCCACCAATGAGACTAAAGAGAAAAATGGTACCAATGAAATTGGTCACAATATTAGCTGCCTTTGAAAGAGGGAAGTGCATCTCATTTATCACATATGTGATTAAGTTGTTTCCCACTGCTGCTATTCCCATTATCTCACAAGCTTGTAGCCCTATAATTTAAGTATATTAACAAATATCACTATCAGTAGCAATTTTAAAGAGACAGTATAGTAATTACAAAACATTACTTTTTCAAACTAAAGTGTATTGTACGCCAGAAAGGGGAATCTAGGTGACTACTGACTAACTAGGTACACAAGTACACTTATTAAATTGTTTGTGTCATAACTCGGATTATTTGATTAAAAATTCTATTAAATTTAAATTTTTTAAGCATATAATATATATACATACATATACATATACATATATACATATATATACATATATATATATACATATATATATATATATACATATATATACATATATACATATATATACATATATATACATATATTATATCATATACATATATATATACACATATATATATATACATACATATACATATACATATATACATATATATACATATATATATATACATATATATATATATATACATATATACATATATACATATATATACATATATATACATATATATATATATATATATATATACTCTACTAACACCCCTCACATGACAAACTTGGTGCGTATAATTCCATTTGAAACAAAGAGTGAATTAGATTGAAACTCATGCTTTGAGCTCTGATACCATTTGAATAAATCAATTCAACCAAAAACTAAAACTGATGAATGAGGTCCAATATGTATTATATACTATGTTCTCTACGATCGACATTTCACTTCTTTCGAACATATATCTCCATTCTTCCCACTTTTACATCGTTTTAAAGATTGAGGTTCGATGTGTGTAAATGAGTGAGACAGTCAACGGATAAGAAAAATAATGTTGCTAAATGAGATGTATTTTCAAAGTACACACTATTATAAGAAAAAAAATATATAGCAATTTTAATAGAATAGAAGAGTATTATTTATTTAGTGAGACAACATCATTAATGAAGCAAATGTTGATTATTAATGGTATATAAATAGTATTGGCCTTTCTAAACATCCATCCCCTCCAGCTCAACATTCCAACTTGCCCATGATCAACTTTTGGGTAACATCAATAACTATGGGCTGTGGTCAGTCATTGACAGAATATTCTTTTATTATTTATAGAAAAATTTAATTTATTTTTTAAATTGAGCTTTAAAATTCTATTTTTAATATTTAAAATTTAAATAAACTAATAAGTGTGTACCATCTCTTTAATATTTAAAATTTTGTATTAAATAAAAAAATGTTAGTTTTATATTAATAAGGTTATTAATGAAGATAAAATTTTCAAAGTTTTGGTCAAAATATGTGATTAAAAATTATAAATATATATACTAGAGAATAAATTAATTTTGATAGTCCAAATATAAAATGATTGCATTACACAACTTGAGTGGACATAATAATTTAATGGGTATATGCACATTAATAAATGGGTGTATGTGCATTAAGACAACCACCAAATCCAATCCACCCTAATCAATACTCTAAGAAATTCCATTAAACTTTTATTTTTCTCTACATCTTTTATTAAAATAATAATCTATTTAATCAATTTTTTAAACCATTTTTTAATTTTAAAATTGTAAACTTGGTTAGAAAATAGGGAGTACCGGTTAATCTAGTGTTTGGGAATAAGTCTTTCATTTCAAATTATAGATTTCAATTATGAAATTATAAATGAAAAATGTCCGAATGATAAGGTTTTGTCATTTTTAAATTCTCAACTTTAACTAATTTAAAAACAATGGTGTAGTTTAATTCAAATCCAAATTTAAAAATTTTTAATTTCTCAAACAAAAAATTTTCAAACTAAGGTTAAAGAATTCCTACAACCAACAGGAAAACCTGAGATCATCAAATACAGAATACTAATATAAGGTGAGCCGATCATATTTTAAATTTTTATTTAATCATCATCATTATCAACCCAATATCCCGCTAAAAAACAGGGTTTGAATGAGGGAATGTGACAGACAATCCACACACGTACTCCCTTAAGAGGAAATACCAGAGGAAAGCGGTCAATTAGATTTTTATACAATATTAACATGAAAACGGGATTTTAGTCGAATATAGACTAAGGCAGACCCGAGCATAAATTCCCGTGATGCAAAAAAAAAAAAAAAATAAAATAAAAATTACCAAGAACAAAAATAGCAGCTCTCATTCCACCATGCTTATTAGGATTAGAAGGTCTGCCACGCCAGTCAGAACAAATTTGTTCAGTAGAAGCAGGATTTTGATTAGCAGAAGAAACAGGATTATTATTTTGCTTATTATAGAAAGTATTTTGATCAGATTTTCCACTTTCAAGATCCATTTTACTATTTATAGGAAGGTTTATTTATACTTAGCTAGATAATTAGGGTATGTAGTAGGAGAATTTAGGATGGGTTTAAGATTAATTTGGCTTGTTAGATTCCTAATCTTATAATTATATTCTTAATTATTATATGTTATTAATTAATTAATTAATTAATTAGAACATAGGGGTAAAAAGGAAGATTAAGGTTAGGTTCTGGGATTTAAGGAAGAAAAATAGGTGAATTAGGGATGTCTATGTATTTTTTTGGGTTTGGAATGGTGTCTATTTATAGAGGGAAGAGGCCAAACTATCTACCTTTAGCAAGAATTGTAAAATAAGTGAGTGAGGGTGGGTCTTATTTTTTTAAATATACTGGTCTGTGCCATATAATTTGAAGTAAAGAGAAAGTAATTGTTTTTTAAGAAAAATTGTAGATAATGGTAAAAAATAAAGAGAGAGAATAAATTGTATGGTTGAAATTAAAAAATAGTTAAAATATATGGATGAGATTAATAAGAAGTGGTGGGTCATAGTCAAAAAATAGAAATGATGCAAATTAAGTTGGACGTACCAAAATGAAAAATGCGCAAAATTAAATGGGACGGATGGAGTATTATTTTAAATTTAAATTTAATGATTGAATAGTAATAATTGACATCAATAAAAGGTAAGAATTATTAAATTGTATGAGTATGATTAAAAGTCAGATAAAACGAAAAATATGTAAATAATAATTAAAGAAAATAGTAGGGAGTCAGCTATCTTTGTGAGAGATTGTCTCTCAAAGAGACGACCTTTAAACAAGAAGTCGACATTCTTATTTTCTCTAAAAATTCGTATTAATTGGGTTATTTAGCCCATATATCTAATGCGTCTTCCGGAAAGACCCTTTCTCACAACAATTTGTGATGATAGAATGTAGCAAAAGTTAAAAAAAACAAACCAAAATGAATAGTTGGATAATCTCTTATGAAAAAGTGGGTGGTTAATTTCGTTTTATTTATAGTAAATACTTTCTTTGTGGTATGGAATTTGCTTGAAGTATAATTCTTTTGCACATCAAGAAACGAAAAAAAAAAGAGTGAAAATGTTTACTTTATAGGGAAATCAAAAAAGTCAAAATTATTGTCAACCAAAGCTATAAGTGGTGTTCTCTCTTGGCATGTTTGCATTGCAAGCCTATGGAGTTGTTGTGATAGTGAATTTTCCATTGATCAATTGTGTTCATGATCAAATTAAGTATAGAGGTGGATTAGTTACTATCCATCAGTTAATTAGTTGTCATTTTGATAAAGGCGCTTATGAAGAAATTATTTTGAATTTTTAAAAAAAATTGTTTTGATTAGGTCTAACTTTGCCCTTTCACCACTTTCCATCTTTCCTCCTTTTCCTTTACTCACCCCTTCTTTCAACAAGTCTCTGACCTTGTTCCACCTCCTTCCTTCAGCAAAACCGCTTCCCCCACCAACGCTCCGGTAAACCCTCATTCCTTCCCCTATTATGCATGATCCCACTAGGGATGGTCATGGGTCCTGGACCCTAAGGGTCTAGACCCGACCCGACCCGACCCATATTTAAGGGTCTGGATTCATCTTTTTTTGGACCCTAAAAAATAAGGTCGGATCTGGGTCCATAATGTTAGGGTCCGGGTCCGGGTCCGGGTCTATGTTTTCTAGACCCTGACCCGACCCAAATCCGACCCGTAGACCCTAAGATATAAATATATTCTAAAATAATATTAATATTATGTATTTTATGTATATTAAAAATATTTTAAAAAACAAAAAATTAAATGTACTCCACTACACCTACTTTCTTAGGCAGAAGCATGCAGCGTGCTACTGCTCAATACCACTCATCAGTCATCAATATTCATTTCATAAGTTTTTTATGCGTATTTGGTTGTTTTGTTCGAAACTTTGTTATATTTTGGAAATGTTTAATTTAGAACAATAAGTAATTTAAGACTTTTTACTTTGTAGTTATGTATGATTGTATCGGTTTATGTAGTTTGTATGATTGTATCGGCTTATGTAGCTTGAGACTCCACCTTATTTGATTGAAAATGCTTTAGAAATTTTATATGAATAGAAGAAAATTGCATGATATTATTTTATTTTATTTTAGTTTTTTAGAAAAAAAAAATCCTTTTAGGACCCAGATTCAGACCCTAGACCCGCCAGACCCTAAGGGTCTGGATCTGAATCTGGATCCTTAAAAAAAATTAGGGTCTGGATCTGGATCCAGCTGGACCCGACCCAGATCTGACCCATGACCATCCCTATACCCCACCCTTTCTCTAATAACCTCGATCTCACTCTAGATACACCTATTTATGGTCCTCTTCCTTTTAATTAAGCCCAGAATCACCACATATGATACTATTGACCACCACCTTTGAATTCAATAGAGAACCCATACAAGCAGTCTAAGCTCACTATCACCCTCAAACTTACCCAAGAACCACCACGCACAAACTTAGATTTCATTACCACCTTAAAGTCTTTATGGTCCGTTTGGTTAATGGTATTAAATAATGGTAATGGGAATAATTTATAGTGTAAAATTTCATAAAAAGTTTAATATCATTCCCATGGTAATGAAACTTTGATCATAAAAAAGTTTTTTGTTTACAAAAATTTCCATTACCACATAATCCCACATCTCCCAATGATAATGCATTTGAATGAATTTTATGAAGAAAATGAGATGATTGAAGTTGGACAAACATGACCATCAAGGAAATCAAAAGATTTTTCAACTAAAATTACACTAGTTTTTCATTCTCATTACCACTATTTATACTCATCTTAATATTTTAATAATGCTTATGGTTCTCATATGTGTTCCTCTAACTTTATTTTAATGTTATTCATATTTTTTATGGTCCCTACATGTTTCACATTAACATTATAAAATTATTTTTTATTTATTTATGGTCTCTATATTTTTTCCACTAACTTTTTTTAAATATTTTATAATTTTTATTATTCTCATTTTTCCTCTATTAAATTTATAATTTAATAAAATAATATATCCATTATTTAAAAGATTTTATTTTTCTAAATTTCCATGAACTTCACAAAATGACTAATATTTTGGATTAAGTGAGAATCGATTTAAAATTTTTTTTTTTAAAAGGCAAAATTGTACTTGATCTTCAAAACGAGATACGATTATCATAAAATCATCAACATCAATATCTCATGATCATCGTCTTCCTCGTAATCAAAAACTCAGAAATCTTTATTTTCTATTTGTGAAATATTCTGGGTAATTTTACCCAATTTTAAAAATAAAAAAAAATCAGAGGCCACCCTATATTTATATAAGATATCGTGGGACTTCAACCATCGGCTTAAGTTTTTGGTTGAGTTGATCCCTTGACAATTTTGTCTCAGTCTCGTTAATGTTTGCAAAAAGATATCGAGACAGGGAACAAAATCGTATTTTTGCACCATTTAAACCGTAAACAAGACCAAATACGTAAATTAGGGTTTGGCTCGGTTTCGTTTACGATTTAGACCAAATTTTGTCCAGCACATACCGCGGATGATTTTGTTGTCAATGCAGTCTATATTTGTTCGCAGTAAACTCAAAAACCTTTAAAAAATGGTCGTAATACGGTGATTTGGTCTTGTTTTTAGGCTTCGTTTTATGTTTTAAAATATGGTGTCTACTTCCTGCATTAATGGAGATTAAGAAAAAAAAATTGATCTTTAATTCCATTTAATGTTCAATTTTCAAACATCAAATAATTGTAGGTCGTTAAATTGGGTTGTACGTATGGTGAATTTGTCCTCGTATAATCAGGAAAATACAAGTGTAAATATTTATAAGTTTGAGATACCATACAAAATCATATGAAGAGCGTAAAAGATAAATTATTTATTAATTATAGTGATAAATTTATACTTTCTCTGATTTTATTAATTGCTACAGATTATGATATTTCTCCTCACAAGATATCACTATATATAGCAATTAATAAAATCCACATGAAGTATAAGTTGTAATCAAAATCAAAATAAATTAAAAAGTGAAATAATAACCTTATACACTCTAAACCTTATAATTCTTATTCACTTTAAACCTTCAACAATGGCTTGTAACTCATCTTTTGAATTTGCAACTCTTTTATTTTTTAACAATGGTCTCACTTTTAATTCTTTTAATCTTATCTATAAACTTGTACACTCTCATATTTTTAACCTCTTATATATTTTTCACTTGTTTTTGTCGCATTCTCCAACTTTATCTCTTTTTCCACTAAATTTCACTTATTTTACACTAAATGCTGTTAAATTAGGCGAGACTTATTATGAATGCTAACATATTAACGGGGAGACATCAGTTGCACAAACTTCAGAAGTCAAGGAGATATATACTATCCCAAAACCATTTGGCTATGGGAAGAAAAACTACAATAACTTATAAAGTGTGCACCCCTCACATGCGAAACCCTGTTAAGTTCGCAAGTGAAAGAAATCAATTAGGTAGGAACTTCATTATTTTCGTACCTACCATTTTAAATTTTTGATTGAATTATCGGCTTGGATACCATGTTAAATTAGGCTGAACTTATTTTGAATGTCAGCGTTTTAACAGGGAGACATGAGGTGTAAACACTTCATAATCCAAGGAGATATATACTATCTCAAAGCAATATGATTTTGGGATAGAATATATGTCCTTAGCTTATAAAGTGTGTGCACCTCATATCTCCCTGTTAATACTAACATTCATACATAATAAGTCCGATCTAATTTAACAAATAAATATGTGAGTTACCAACGAAATATATATGAAGTACTACTATTTTTTCCTTGTTTCAAGCATTATAATGAGTAATGTTAAGAAGCTTTCGGTTGGGGCATGAGCAGGATTGTTTGACTTTATAGTCACCCTCATGTCTAAAAATGTGTATGAAATTCAAAAATTTCTAATCAATCACTGTAATTTGTGAATCACTATAAAAAGACAAAATAATAATAATAATAAAATACACAAAAATAAAAAAATAAATTAAAATAATAAAACTTTCACCCTATCAAATCCTAACACATATGTGTGATTTGTTTACCTCACAAATAATCGTTATTTACTAAGACCTTGTCGTATGAAATTTGGTGGAAGATGATATAAGAAAAGAAGTGTCAAGAATATGGCCTACAATATTCCACAATTGTAGGCTTTGAAGCTCTACTAACTCTACCACAAAACTTGTTCTACTTAGACCTCAACTAATATAGGCTTATCACTAATAGACTTTACACTATTTGCCTAAAGATTTCCCATTTCTAAAAGCTTGATTCTTGGACTACCCTTCTCTGCACACGTCATAACTTTTTATTGGGTAAGAAGAGTTCCCTACGAATGAAAGATAGACGAAAATCGAATCTTTATTCCAGAGATGGTAGAATCAAATTTTTATCACAACAAATGAAAGAAAAAGTCTTCGATTACTGTCATTATCATCATACTCAGTGTATCCCTCTCAGAGCAAACTATGATCAGGGTCTGGGATGAAAGAACCACGGCAAGCTCATACCCATAAAAGAGAGTGCGGTCAAAGAGTCCCCCGGCTCAAAGCAGATCTTCGCTGAGAGTGAAACTTGCGGCTACATGTAAGCCTCCGTTAGTGGTTTTACGCCGACCGACCTTCCTTCCTCCAAACTGTCTGGTACGAACTTCGTCGGTGAGACAGAGATCGGGGAGTGAGGGTGATGGAAAGTCATCAATTAGTGTCTTAATCCTTAATTCTTGGCAATTTCACTAAAACATAATTTGCTTCTAGTGAGATATATTTAGCGACATTTAATTTAAATGTCGCAACTTTAAATTTCTACTAGTATATATAGAGAATTTAGTGACAGTTATTATATCCTTTAGCAGCATAATAAAAAAGCACACTAAAATTTTTTGCGACATAGGATATAGTGACATTTCTCACAAATGTCACTATAGATTATAGTAACAATTACATATGCTAAAACCAAATAAAATATCACTGAATCACTATATAATGGAATTTAAAATAAAAATCAATAATTACTACACTAAAAATATAAATTAGTGTGTCACTAAACCCAATATCGCAAACAATTAAATTTATTGTAGTGTTTCTTTATAATTCTACAATACAGGTGTATATGCAAGTTCATTTTATTAATCGTTTGCAGTTTTGCACGATTAGTCTTCATATAACAAAAGTTAATGAAAAACTTTATAATCGTTGGCTTAACCAATACCACTACAATAAATTAAATGAAAATATATGAATCTATTGATCTTTAAGGAGTATTAAGTTAATTTTTATTAATGATTAAATAATTATTAATTTGTGTTAAAAAAGTTAAGAATCATTTGATTTTTGTAAATGGTACTAATATTTTTTTTTTCATTTTTGATCGTTTAATTAAAGCTAAAATTAATTTATAATATATACTATATAGCCCATTGATAAGAAGCTACCTTGCTTTGGAAATTAATAAATAAGATCCTTAAATCTTTTTTATAACAAAGTTAGTGGATTTAACATTAAAAATTAGGAAATTAAACCTAAAATAAAACACATCACATTGCTATCTTTATTTCAAAACTATCATGATAGTGGATAAAATGTTGTGGACTTTAAAAATTAGATGGGTTTACAACAAATTCAAGGTTCATTGAATTAAACACATGAAATGTAATATTGTGAGAAAAGGTAACTTTTAAATTTGCACTAGCAATGGCCAAGAAAGGCAAAAAAGATTGACATTAGAGAGAGGTTAATCACTATAAATCTACATCATCATACTCAGTATATCTCACTCATAGAAAAACTATGATTAGGGTATGAGGAGGGAGAACGACGGCAACTCATACCCATAAAAAATATGCGGTCAAAGAGCCCCCGGCTCAAAACTAATCTTTCGAAAAAGATTTTATTTTTAATTTTAATCTCACTGAAACAGAAAAAGTATTAAATTAAACAAGTAACTACATTTAATCACTCAAAAAAAGTGTCAAAGTTGACTACTTTGTATTCCACAAATGTTCATTAGAGTTTACGTTACAATATCTTTTTGTAAATATGATGTTCTTTGAATTATACCCAACTACTTTTTTCAAGTCGGCTTATCCACAATAAAATACTTCACCATATGTTTTAAACATATGTAAACAAAGAGTCTTGAAAATAATTTAGTTGCACCATTTTTTTTCATATTTGACGGTTCTCTATATTTTGCACTCTTATACCTTTTATTCAACGCATTAATTTTATTTAGTTTTTTACAGTTGCCGAGATAACACTTTAATTCTTGATATCTTTAATTATTTTTAACTAAAAATTATAAAAAATTGATATTAATAATTCTTATATTGAAACGAATCAAACAAGATCCCACATAAATATGTTTTAACTTATAGATTTAGAATAAAATGCAAAATAAAAGTGATAATTGAATAGTGACTAAAAAAATGAGAGTGGTGGATAGAATAAAAGGGAGTATAATATTTGGTAAAAAAAAATACTTTCATTAGTGTTGCTATAGTAAAAGAAAAAGTATCTACTTCATTTATGCTAGACTCTAAAGTTTTCCTTTATTTGTCAAATTTTACTTTATAAAGTTTGGTATAGATTAAAGAATTATGAGTTGACGTAGTATTGTAGGTTTTGTAACCTGAAAAAAAGAATATATTAAATAAATATAAAGAAAAGAATTTAAAAGAAAACAAACAATGAATGAAATGTATGAATAAGATGATAAAATAAGTTGAATTTGTGTATCTAGCTAAGAGTGAAAAAATTAATTGTTATGAATTAAATAGGACAAACATTTATGAATAAATGTAGCATTATTATTAAGACAATGGGAGTATCTAGTAAATACAACACATATTATATTCTTGACATTTTCTCAAATTATAAGGAAAGTTGTTTGATATTAATACAATTAGTAAATTTTCTATAAAAGAAAATGAAAACAATAAGTTTTCAGTCGATTTTCTAAAAGATGTCTTTTTAGGCTCAATCCTTTAAACTTGAATAAACTAAAAGATGATACTGAGCTGATCAAATTAGGGATAATCTCTCAAAAATACCGTCTCTCACAAGAATTTATGTTATACGATAGTCTTTTGCTATGATTTATGTACCCAATTTCATATGTAGTATTTAACACAAAATTAAAGCTTTGATACTAGATATTGTTGTATTGTACGAGACCGTAGTTCTAACCTAATCAATGAGTGTCATTGTAGCACTACCAAAAGTGTAGACATATTTTAGTGGTTCAAAAGTCTACATTGCTCTTCTTTGTCTACTAAGTTGATTTTCTAGGTCATTTTGGGTTAATGTAGCGTAAAATCAGTCATTTCAAAGCAACCTATAAACCTGATAAAGAATTAAAGAGCACATTTTCATTCGGATTATCGGGTTTAACTCTAAATGGGTGTTTCAAACTCAAGTCTTTATGGATATTGATTTAAATTCATTTTCAAATCAGGTCAAAATTTGTCGAATCTATTTTAAACACCTCTAATAAGGCCTATTCTATATAGCAAATCTCTTACCGTACTGTAATAAACCAAATACTCACTGTAGTATTTGAGTTTAAGTGATTTGCAACTTTTGCAAGTTGCCCAGATAAACAAGATCCAACATTGGAATCTTGTTATTATACTAGCAACTCCATGTATACTTCTACGTCTAAATCACGATGTAAATAAACAGTAAGAAGTATGAGATGATAAACTCATGTAGAAGGAAGAGCACACGTATCGACACATCATTTTCGTATTAGGATTTTCCTTGTGGATATGCTCGTAAAATTGTACATGATTGTAATATTCTACACCACATAGCTCCCATACATATACTCGACTATTCATTTAAGACTCGTTCAACAATGTTGGATCTTTGCCTCTCAACAAGACAATATTAGCTACAATGATCATAATACTCGACCGATTACATGGATAGCTCAAATAAGACCCAAAAAGGAAGGTTGAGCTTATAATTGTATGATCAATTACAAGGAAAAACTCTACTTACGAGAGGGTGCGTCTATTGAAAGATTCAACGGTCAAGTTGGCTGTAAAAGCTGGAATCGAGTTCAGCTTTCGGATAAAAATTTCAACCTACAAAACGATAATTTTGATCAGTCCAAGGGAAAATTTTTTGGAAACCTACACTGCCTTTGTAGTCATTAGATTGAAGAAATTCATGTCACCAACCTGTTGTGATATTTCAGGCTGCTTCGTGTACTCGTTTGCCTGTAAGATCCAAGATAATACTATGACAATTTGTAACATAATACATTAAACAACACATGTATGAGAGAGTTTTAACAGTTTCGGAATCTGGGAAGTTCCAAGTTTAACAATGTTTTACGCTCCTGTTAAGAAACTGAAGATGATTAAGTTCTCGTTTATATCTTATTGTCTTACAGCAGGAGTTAACTACATATGCAGAAATACGAGTGTGAACTTGCTAGTTATGAACATAACTCGCACTATAATTTAAACTAACATTTTCCATTTAGGTTTGATGCATAGTATTATAGTAACAGGACTCCATACAAAACCTTTCTAGCATACCAATATGTGGATTGTACTGTGCATACCTTTAAAAAACTGTTTCAACTCCATTATGCAATGACTAAACAAACAAGTTAAAGAGACTGCAAAAAAATTTGGCATAGTCAAGAGGCCTATTCTTTTGGGGACAATTGTATCTGATCAATCCAATAAAAAAAGGTATCATATAGTGGACATAAAGCACAAATTAGGATGAAAGAAAGTATAACGTCAAGTCCGATTTTGCTAACACCAAATCCATCAAGCATGAAATTAAGAAGCATAACATTCCAGATGCAACAGCTAAACATTCGCTACATGAAACATAAAACTAATTCAAATACTTAGAGACAGTTTTCTAAATCAGAATTTTACGTACCAAAATGTTTGTGTTACCCGACTCGTATTCAAATTCAAGCTTCTCATCATCACTTTGCGCATAAATAGATTGAAGCGTGAAACGGGTTATAGGAATCCCATTTGGACGTTGTTTATCATCCATTACAATCTGCAAAATCAGATTAATAAATATAGAACACAATGAGAATTTCTCGTGTTGGTTAAAAAAACTGAAAACAAGAATGCTCATGGAGATGAACCTTAGAGCAAAACCTACAACAGCTTTCCCTGACAAATGGAGACATGATACCTTTCTTGCTATTGTGCTGTTTGGTAGCGATTTCATTTTATCACAATTTGTAAACAAAAAAGCAAGAGCACCATGTGATATGTATACCAAGTGAGGAGAAAATGTTCTCGGAAACAATGCCTAGCATGCTCAGATATTGCATATCCTTGGAATGATGCTCGCTATTTACATTGCTCTATTTACTAAAAACATCAGACAAACAAGTTATACATCACAAATATTGTTTTATATGAAATATATTTTCTGTAGTTTGATGACCTATTTGACTATATGAGCTACACTCTTCAATCATTTAAACCCAGTTTGGTAAGATATACTCGGATTGCCAAGGGTGTGGGGTGATATGAGAGTGGATAACAACCCAACCTTTCATAGTGTGATTGCATACCATAAGCTTCATACAGCCAATGCAAAGTTCTATCTTTTTTGGTATTATATTTTGTTATATATCAATAAATAATTGTTTCTTTTGATGGTATGAAGCATGTTTAAATGTCAATAAAAACTCAAGATAAACAATACAGTATGCTATCTTGAGTTCCATCACAAGAACAGTTCTGCAGGCAAGTGCCAACATATTTTTGAAGATTGATCTACCAAAACATTAACCAGGATGCAGCTTGGAGCTCAGGGAAGAATAGATAGAGGAAAAATCAAATACAACTCAGTTTAGTTTTAAATTGGCAAACAGATCATCTCAATAGCTATTACTCTCTGATACCATCACACCCGTTCTAAGACTCAGCTTGACCACTTAGATATGTTATCGCTCAGAAATATTTCCGCAAATGTAGTTCGAGATCTCCATTTACATTCTAGTATGCATGCTACCCCAAACCTTCTTTTCTTAAACATATGCAATGCAAAAGTAAACATTAACAAGAGCCAAGAAATAGACCAATTCAATACCTTATAACCAAACAGTTCACAACATGCCCTCCTGAACACTGAGATTCTATCAGCAAATACAGTTTTGTACCTGGTACATCATATATTTACAAGTTATGCAACAATTTCACGACAAATATGGTTATAAGCTTATAGAAAATCAATAACCGATTCTAACCTTTCTTCGCGTTTTTCAAGTGTGGCTATTTGCTCTTTCAACTGTACTATTTTACCAGAAATATATGAGTCCACTAGCTGCCCAGCATCAGCTGCAAGATAACCATAAAGTCAATCCCCAAAGAATGTTCCACCGGGATTTAAAATAACATTTTAGTAATGGAAGACTAGTTTACAATCAAATTATCTAAAAGCCATCAACATTTTCATCTGATACACTTTAAAACTAAGCAAACTGTTGATTGTACTACAGAAAAATTTAATTGTAATCAAATGACCACACCTAAGGTCCTTTTGGACATGTCTTAAATACTTTGAGCACATATTGATATGGAAAGGTCAAAGAGGGTACATGTGGTTGGTTCATATACAAAAAATTACCTTGAACTGGATTAAAACATCCATTAGCTTGACGAGTTATTTAATGGAGGACAAAAAAATGTTGGTGGATACATAAACATCCATCAGCTTAAGATTAAAACTTTCAAATCAACAGTATCGCTAAACTATCTTTCACCTTTTCCTCTTGTGCAATAAAAGTTAGGTGAGTTGCCTTCCAGATCAAGAGTTTAACAAAAACAGACTAATTCGTCCTTCAATAGGAACGTGGTTAAAAAGACCGCTTAGAAAACTTATTGTAAGCTTTAAAGATCCTCTTTGCGAGTGTTTTAGCATACATTTGACTGTCACCCCACACCTCTACCTTTCCGAGTTTTCCATGAAGAAGACTTGTTAGAGGGACAAGAGGAATAACATGATATCCAATGTTTATTTTGTAAACCCATTGCATGCATTTTAAATCTTTCCATGTCAACCTAACAATTTTCAAAAGTACATATTCTTCAGATTTTATATGCATCATCAAGTGACAGTAAGCTTATTCAAAATTGAATTAACCATTAAAAAGAAACCTGTAGGACTTCCCCAGGATTTCTGCTTTTTCTGATGCTTTCTTTCTAAAGTACAGACATAGTGGAAAAACAAGGCCGCATCGCATCAGCCGAGTTGTAAAGGTTTTCAAAACAAACGATCCGATATTTCGCACATTGTAAAGGTGTAAAAAAACTGCAATTTGGGTCGTATCAAGGGATATTTAAAAATAAACCGATATTTAGGCATTACGATTACTGCATCCCTCCCATTACCGCATCACCATTCCACATTATTACACAATTGGTACAAAAGGTATGCACTAAATGACCCACTCATAATTAAATTTTCTTTACCTTATTTATCAATAGAATTACTTTCAAAGTTTAAAAATTTAGTCAATAATAGTCGAAGGTAATTCAGCCAGTCTAACACTCAAAAACCATGATGGTAATGACAAAGGAAAGCAAGATACAATTCAAGAGCTAAAAAACAAACTCTGAAAATTATGTTTAGAGATAATTTGAGATAGAAGAGCAGAATAAAAAATGCCAAGTAGCCATAATGCAGCAGTATATGCATAGTCCGCACCTGATTGTTTTTTTAATTCTTCTACAACCATGAGTTTGTCATTAGCCTTCTGAAGTTCACATTGTAAGGCTTCTATTGTTTGCCTAGCCTCACTTTCAACCCCCAATGCATTCACCATGCGCAGAACTTTTGTCTTTGACGCTGAAAAATCACCATGCCCCAACTGCAGAGTAGAAAATATCAGAAAATTTAACTTTTGCCTTCTGAAGATGGTTTTCTCACCAAGGATCTTCATAATCTATCAATTGTCATAATCCAAAACCTGCACCCATCCCTCCACAAGCCAAATGCTACTACCAGAATAATGATAATGATATTTATAATTATAACAATAGCAATAACAATAACAATAATAATGGCATATTATCATAGCACCAAAATCCAAATACTTTCTAATCAGTCAACCTATTTCTAATTAATAAGAAAACATACTTTGGATTCCAGCAAAGCGATCTCTGAACGAAGTTGATCTCCCTCTCTCTCCAAAGACTTTATTCTTCTCGCTTCACTATTCAATTTTTCATTCAGCATCCTAATTTCATTAAAATGACGATCATTAGCGGCCTTTTGTTCAATGAGATTGCTTTCCAACTCCTTAATGTAAGAGTCTTTCTGGGAAAGAGATGATTCTGTCCCCTACATTTTCATTTATAACATATATATTTTTATTAGAAAATGATGTGCATACACAGGAAAGAGAAAAAAGACACTCAAACAACCTGAACAAGATTTATCCTTGCAGCTTCATTACCAGGTTCTGCATTTGATTGTTGATTCATTTCATTGAAAACGGTTCTCAATTGATCTCTTTCTTCAATGACAGAAGATAACTACGAAAATTCAATAAAAGAACAAGAATAAGAGGCTGGTCAGAACTTAAACAAGACAGAAGGGAACCAGTGAAAAATTGAAAGAGAAATGATAACCTAAATGAAACAATGGAAAGTGAACTTCATTGGATCACACACACAAACTTTTCCAGCATCCGACTATGCACTCATCACCACATTTCACTTCATCTTATGCCAAGTCTTTCATAAGACTGTAGAAATTTGTGTTGCTCAAACTAGGGATAACAGTTCAAGGGTCATATACTCATATCACTATCAGTGTGTCCTAGAGTCAGACACTCCTTAAAATCAGAATAAAAAGTCCAAAAGTAACAGCCTGCCTAAATGCTTTATAATGGGAAAAAGAAATGTTTCCAAATGTGTTGCGAAATGGTTATGTGGGTCTTGATAGGCCAAGGAAAGAAGTTGTTTGTCCATTGCTATAATTTTGTGCAAATTTGCATGTGTGCAACCAGAAAGGAATGTGAGCTTCTTTTCAGAAGAACGTTTTCCTTGTCGGCTCTAACAAAAAAAGAAATTTAATTTCACAAATTTCTCAAGTACCAAGAAATTGAATCAAATAGTAATAGATTTAAGATTATAGTACTACTTTGGGCCTATTCAGCGCAAGATATTCAGTTGTTAGTGGTGGGAAGTTGTATATGTGTAAGTGTGGTTGTTAGATTTTTAAGTGTTCGTTGTGTAACTTATTATTGTTAGGTAAAAATAGTTATTGTGGTAGATGTTGTAATATAAAACACGGCTTTCCATTTTGAAACGCTACAATTATGAAGAAAATTGCATACATTTCTAAAAAATGATGCGAATTGAGTGGCACGGAACAAAATAGCAAATGAAGCTAACATCACACATACATTTTAAAAAGTATCTTAAAGGATAGTAAATTAGCTCTTCTTTTCACATATATAGCAGTTATAGATCATGAAGAAATTTGCATACAACTGAATCCTTTTTTATGTGACAGGGCTTAATAACGTTATGCTCATAACCAAAGTTTGGTAACTTCGATACCTGATTCAACAACCCATCATACCTTCTAGACTAAGCTCCAACTCTATGAAAATAGTAATTTAAGTTGTAAAATGCAAAAAATACAGAAAATAAACCTACCCTTGACTTTAGTTCCTTATTATCTAGATTCATATATTCTTCCTTCTGCTTCGCCGATGCCAATTCTGATTCAGCTTTTTTCTTCTCAAGCTCAGCATTTTCCAGAGCTACCTCAAGTTGTTTCAAGCATGTATTAGCCTCTCCCAGCTTTGCCATGGTATCTATTACCTCCCTGCATTGCCAACAAAAGCACTCAACTGTCAACATGAATCGATAATTCTATGTAGCATGCTGAACAGCACATATAATAGGTTTATCCTCAAAACCACCTTTATTTGATAAATAAAAATGGTTACAGTGGTGAAAGTCTAAGTAGGAAAGCAAAATCATGATGATGAAAATTATGTCATGGACTATTTAGATTCGAGTAATTTGAGTGGTGAAAAAATTAGATAGTCTTTTCAGCATAAAGGTTTCATTAACGAAGGAGATAACATATAAGGTAGTTTATGACAAAGAAAAATTTAGAAAGCAATTTTCAAAAGTAATACATCCATTTCTTTTTGTTTGTATTTATCCTGTAATACCAAAAAAAAATAATGCCATGAAAATGCAAAATGTTACGTTAGGTAGCGAAGAAAAAATGTGAAACCTGACAAAGTGAATAATCATAAATGGATGAATAGAAAAAAATAGTGGGACCTATTCCAAAGGTTTGAAAAGTGAGGATATCGTCATCATTATCATACCCAGTGTATCCCGCTCATAGAAAACTATGTGCAGGGTCTGGGGAAGTATGAACGACGGCAGCTCATACCCATATAGGAGAGTGCGATCAATGAGCCCCTCAGCTCGAAAAACCTCACTTGAAAAGTGAGGATATATCGATGATAAATAAGGGGGAAAAAAAGAAAAAAGTAAGAGCGCAAACGAAAAGAAATGAACTAAAGGGAAAGGTGGTCAAAGAAAAAAAAGTCGGTGGAGTAATTTATAGAGTGCATTCTGGCAAAGTTTTTTCTCACAGATTTATTTTATTAAAGTTCCCAATTTCCCAAGTGTAATTAGTGTCGTCAAAACCCCTATAGTAGTTTTTTTTATTTTTCTTCATAGTTTACAGGAAAACTATTGACACTATCCATCATAACAGGAAATCCCTGCTTGCAATGACAGAGCATGTGAGCTTACGCCTTCTACAATCACAAAGCTTCAACGCATCAGATTTTCAATAATCAAGCAGATAAAAACTGAAACTGCACGAGAAAATTAAGGAAGATACTTCTGCAGAGCAACAAATTTTAGTACGATATCATCGGAAGATTCAACTCCAGGAATGTCTTTCGTTATTTTCTTCCAAGAAGACAACTCATCCTCCAAAACCTTCATACTCAGCTGAATCTCTTGTGACTTAACCAACTCAGCTTCGATCTTTTCTCTGCGTCCTTTTTCTTCTATGAGCTTCTCCTTCAAGAGCTCAATATTCTCATGAGATTGTTTCAACTTCCTAGCCTCAAGCACTTCAGATTCCTTGAAACAAGAATCATGAAAAATGAGGTCTCATGAAAATCACCCAAATATGTTGATAAAAACAGCAGTAAGTACAGTTGGGACCAATGCCTAAGGCCACAACTTTATACTGTCCATGAAAGCAATTATCCAAACCAATACGAATTATACAAAAAATTGCAGCCAAACAGAATTACTAAAAACCCATATTAGAATACATAAAGAACGTTCTAGAAATATTAAGATTCTCCACTCACATAATTCCTTAGCTCTTCCTGTAAATGTTTGACTAAGGCATCATTCTGGGAGAAAACAGAATCTTCCTTTGGACAAGCAAAACGTGCTATTTGTTTTTCCAGCTCATTCTTCTCAGACAAACACTGCAAATTACACAGAAAGAGTTAAAATAACTAACAAGGTAAATTTATAAAAAGGGCATCATGAAGGAAGTTATAATCTCAGCCTCTACCAAATGCTTTCACATGTCCATCTATATGAATAGAGGATTAATACAGAAATCAAAATAAAAACTAAGCAATCCAAAATGAAAGTGATATTATTTTAAAACAAGGGTGCACTGCTTTGTGACACAGAGCATACACCTAACTAAGACCTGTAATTAAAGTCTGGATATGGTTTCAATGTGGCAAGCATTGGGTTGTGACTATTTGAACTCATAAGATTAATAAAGGTAATTTAGGCTTCGAAATGTATTTGGAGGCAACTTTCAGATAGATTTATATCAAGAAAAATGTTTGAAGTGGCATAAGGGAAGATCTCAATGATCCCCTCACATCAACTGGCCTGATTTGGTCACACGAATTTTTTTTTGGACCTTGGTCTCCGTTTTGCCTTGTAAAGATGTAATAAGTAATCTAATTCAAAACCATGATTGTGGTCAAATGGAACTATTTGGCAACTCAATTTGCTTGCTTAAGATGGAGGAAACAACTTACAAATCAAAGAACAGATAAGACTCATAAGGATAGAATTAATTTTGGCAAAAAAACTCTCTTCACTCACAATCACTCGAATAACACGAAGAAAGATCAAACAAAGCTCGTAAGGATAGTATGAATTTGTTTAAGAACTAAGAAGTAACACTCTTCTCTTACCTCGCAATAACTAGAAGAACTGGAAAACCCCACTCAAATCTTTCAAGGTTGACAAGTGAAAACTCATTCTTTAAAACCCTCACAAAGACTGAATCAATGAATAGATATGATACTTGGAAATTTGTAATCAATTGCAATACAAACATTTAAGCCATAAGACGATTTATGGTCAAATGTACCTTTATTACACCATAAGGAATTTACCCTTTTTATAAGAACTAAAACAAAGCAAAAGAAACTAAAAAGACCATAAACTATCGGATTTATGGCTAACTTTACCGTTATTAAACCATAAGATAACCGAAGTTTATTCTAATTCTAACACCCCAAATAGAACTCTCTAGATAGTAGAAGAAAATTTCCAAATGACCTAGGAAAACCACTAACTAGTTTCACGATGACTCAAATAAATACCAGGAATTATCAATGATAGATTTCCAACTCACATTTTGACTTTGAGGCATTTGATATTTACCTACTACTTAGTTAGCAACCTATATGTAACATCTTTATTTTGTATGGTCTACAATTCTCACGCAAGCTTGCTCGTTTGTGTAGGTTTCGAATTTACCTACAACATCTTACATCATTGAGGTACATTTCCTCCTAGGAAGCTTGAATTAAGACTTTGACCTTGCACCTAGGTTGAACGTGGTGCACTAATGGCTCTTACCAGAAGTTTACTAAGTTTATGTTGTTATGCTTAGGTACAAAGAGTAGTAAGTGTTCTCATTGACGTTGGACAAATCCCTAAACAATGTCTTGACAACAAAAGTTCTAGTGAATCATGAAGTGTTTTATATGATATCTATGGGATGACACCTTGACATAAATAATTGAACATGTACTCTTTCCATCTCTTTCATCTTACCCCATTGTTCCAAGAAGCTCACACTATGTCCATTATCAATAAAGCCAAAAAATATATAGTTCTTTGGCTTTGGAATATAATGAACTATACTAAATGACTCAATAAATCATTTGCACTTCTTTTCTTGATGTTGTAATCAAGCACTTTGATATTATAATTTGCAAAGGTAAAGTTGCATACATCCGGCTCCACGATCCCGTGAGAGGCACTTGGCATTAGGATAACGGTGTCTTGTTGTTGATGAGAGTTAGGCTACACATTAGGAAATAGATAGGGAAATTAAGAAAATTTAGGGAGGGAAAATTGTACCTTATTGAGTTGTTGGCTAATGTCTTCCAGCTTCTCTTTCAATAGCTCTGACTCGTTTTCTGCATTATCAGCTTGGCACTGAACCCTCTCAAGCTGAAATATCATCAAAATAAATTTAGGTAGAAACCGAAGAATCTGCAACACAAATTTTTGTACAAACTACAAAGCAGCCTCACTGTGAGACGCGCCTCGTACATGAGTCACATAGTCCAACTAACACAAGTCATGAAAAATATAAGCTACTTATTTTGCGGTTGCCTCTGCTAGAGACGTTTTCTCACAGGAGTAATTGATTATGAAATTAACAAGTTAAACCAGTTTACTACTCACATCAGCCCTTAACCTAGACACAGAAAGCTTTGAATCTCCGTTCAAATGCATAAGTTCATCTTGTAGATTCTTCCTTTCCCTCTTTGTGCTATCAGAGAGCTGCTTTAGTTGTCGCTCTAAACCTATAGCTTTCTCTTCAAACGCAGCAGCTGATGATTCTGAACTCTTGCGCATGCTCTCTTCCTTTTTGAGCTTAACCTGACACATTAACCCCAAAAGCCAAAAATAGGCTACAAGATTAAAAAAATTTCAATACACGCAATGGCTAATGCAATAGATTCGACTATTGACTCATCTATAAAAGATAATGTAAGCACATACACTCATTACACTATAAATCCCAACTCCCAAACAAAACTAGCAGTCACCTCAAGTTCATTGCACAACATTATTTGTTTTTTCAGTTGTTCATGAGATTCCTTGATCTCCTTCAAGATCTTCTCCTGTAGTGCATGCTCACGACCTTTTGCAGCAGCAAGCTCCTGCTCGGCATAAAGGAATTGATCCTCGTATTTCTTAGCTTCTGATTCTGAAATTAAAGAAAATGACATAAGCACAACTCAGAGTTTGGGATCCTTCCATCAAGTACGAATTTCATATCATTTTTAGCTATCAGGACCATAATTTCAAACGCAATGGCCAAAAGCAATTTAAACTGGAAAAGAAAAACAAACAAACACCAAACGAAAATTCTGGTCCTTTATTAATGCATAAATTAGCTGAAAGGCAAAACGGATTCCACTTTATTACAGTAGATGTGACCAAATTGTAAACTTCCAACAGAAAATTGCAAGCCTAAGCAACATTTGTAGTTTATTTATATTTATATATACTACCTGCTTTGAGAAGTTTCTCATTCAGCGTCTCTAATTTGGACTGATATTCAGTGACTGATTTCTCCATATTTGAAAAATTATCTAATAGCTCAGCTTTAACCTGCAAAACGCAAAGTGCAAACAAGACTCATACGTGAAGGAATAATTCAGAAAATCAATAGGAGTTATATCTTCCAGCAAAATCAAAAAACCCAGAAATTTTCAGCTGAAATTAGTCAGAAACAATTCATACTATGACCAGCTTGAACAATGCCGTACCAATAAGAGGATTAAAACAGGAAATCAAATCAGTTATCCCTTCCCACAAAACTAAAAACCCCAAAAATTTTATATCGACATTAATCAAAAAACAACTGGATACTACGAACAACCTTGAACAACGCTGTACCAATTCCAATAATATGGAAGTATAAAAGTTACCATAATTAGAAGATTAAAAGGAAAACTAACATCATTTATCCCCTCCAACAAAACCAAGAAAAACCCACAAAGTCGGTGAAAAAAACAATTCAATACTACGAACAGCTTAAACAACGTTGTACCAATTCGCACCATATAGAAGTAAAAAAGTTACCATTTGACGGCATTGATAAGTGCAAAGCAAGTGATCAGAAGGCTGAGGAGAAGAAGATTGAAGCGGCGGGTCTTCATAGATGACAAGGGGAGCATCATTAGCAATATCATCTTCCGGAGGCCTAGATTCTGCCCTGCGTTTCCTGGGAGGTGGAGTTCTCAAGATCATTGTCTCTATCAAATTAGTAGAAGTTTGGATTTAGAATAAAAATCAAATTTATTCCTAATTTTTAGGGTTTAAATAGAAATTGACGGATTGGTTTGATGTTTCAAATATTGAAAGGCGCTAAGTTTAAGGGTTGCAGATGTTCTACAACTACAACTTCTAGTGAAAGATACGCTAGTCTTGGGAGGAATTTTATCAAGGAAAAATTAAATCGATTAATTCAACTTTTTTATGACTTTCTACGATAAATTTGATTTATTTATTAATTATGAATAATCTCAATTTTGATAGGTATTTGTTTGGGGTAAATTTGAGTAATCTAATAGACTGCTATAGTAGTAATTCACCAAAAATAATAAATTGAAAATTAATTTATAATTAGAGAAAAAATTTTAAAATTTACATAAAAAATTTTAAATAATAAAAAATATGATTAATTTTTTAACATCTTTTTAGACATTTTATTTTAATTAATTTTTTTTTAAAATAAAAATTGTTATAACAAGTCACCCGATCACCGGGTTTACAATAGAAAAATACCTTTAAAGCTGGGATTATTCATAGTTAATCAATAGATGAGGTTATTGTAAGAAAATCATGAATAGATTGAATTATTCTGGGTAATCTTCCTTTAATTCATAGGCTTGACTTCAATATAAATTATAATTTAATATTGACATAAGATTTATTTTGAAATTGATATGAAATATCTGATTCAAAACTATTCTGATGATCCAGATGAGTACTTATGCTTTAAGATGTTTCACTACATGCCAATGCGTCTTCATGTGTGTAACTAGCAGGCTTTTCAAGTAATTGCAAGTTCTCATACTTCTTGAAGATTTTTTCTTGAGTCGATGGACTCTTTAACCGTACTCTCATGTATGAGTATGCGTTGTTGTCTTTCTTCCCTCCCCGGACCCTAATCATAGTTTTTCTATGAGCGGAATAGACCGAGTATGATGAAGAAGATGATGATCACTATAAATGCAATAATTTTAAATTAGGCTAAATAGTTTAACTGCAAACTAAAAAATATTGTGCTCTCTTGAGAGACCGTCTTTTGTAAAGACGGCTCTTAAAAGTCCATCCCAAATCTATATTTAGAGTTGTAACAATATAAATTTAGAATTGGACTAGGCTTTTAAGAGCCGTCTTTACAAAAGACGATCTCATATAAGAATTTGTGAAAAATATTTACTTTCGTACTTACACATTCTATTACCTCAATATCGACCCCCACCAAGAATAAAGTTTGAGGGTCAATTGTATGTACCCTAAAAGATTCTTTTTGATAGACTTTAAAATATAATAAAATTATAATTTTAATGTTAAAATTAATACTAAAACAATCGCTATTTATTTATTTAGAATACTTTATATACTCTCTTGACTTATATTCTCCATCTTAGTCCATTTTCAAATAGAATTAAGTCACCCCATAATCACACTCACATTTCTATTTATAATATATTTTTTTACTTTATTACTCTTACTCACATTACGTTGTTTTAATTAATTTAATGAAAAATCATTACAATTTATCCTTTCTAAGTGGTGCCATTTCATCATCATTATTATACCCAGTGTATCCCGCTTATAGACTATATCTATTAAGTGATCCCATTTAACCCATTTAAAAATTAGTGAAAAATCACATGGGACTAATTAAAACAATACTCCCTTCCTATTTAGAGTAACTGTCTCATTTCCTTACTTGACAAATTCATATTAATTGTCTTATTTCCTTTTTTGCCAATGATTTTTTCACCTAAACACCACATGCTCGCACAACTAACGACCAAAATACCTTCACTTTTACTACTTACAATACCCTAATTAAAATCTTTACAATTAATTTAATCAATTAAAATACTCCAACTACCATCTTTTTGGTGGACTATATTCCACTCTTAATATCCGTGTCCAGCCAAATGGAACAATTACTGTGAATTGGAGGGACCGTTGAAAACAATTTAGGTGCATGGTAGGACCATGCCTTAACGGTCATTAGGCTCCAAAAAAAGTTAGTTTCCCTCATTCATTTTCAATGTTCAAACAAAATCCCCTTTCTCCAATCTCCTACCATCATTTTTTATTTTCTCATTCATCAAAATTCAAAAACTAATACAAAAATGAAGCTAATGAAAGGAATAAAAAAGCTCAAATTTTGGTCAAAAAACAAGAACAAATACCAAAAACTACGACTACATCATCATCATCACTATAATTTCCAAACACCTTCCTATCATCCTCCTCCGCCACCGCCACGACCTCCACCGCCGCCACCATCACAAGAAGAATTCCACTGCCATTTCTACCAACCAGTAGAGCCCTCTGCACCACCTTTACCACCATGGCTAGAGATGCAACTCGAACCCGAACCAGACACAGACCCAGAACCAGAACCCGAATCGGAACCCAAGCCCGAGATCGAGATCGAACCAGATGGGGAAGATTGTAGAAACGTATCACAGGAAATATGTGTTTATAGTATAAAGAAAGATGGTGTATATTCAGGATCAGGAAAAGGGGCAGGGGTGTTAGGATGTGTGGTTGAAGTGGGTGGTTTTATGTTTCGTTGTTTATTTCCATGTTTTCATATTTCTCACATTCATTCTAAGCATACCCCTCCTTTTCACAATTTGGATTTTAATCATAACAAGATATTGTGAAATATATTATTGTAACTTTGATTGTTTTAATAAACTTATTTTATTTTTATTTTTGAATATCATCATCATATCCGGTATATCCGGCTTATTGATAAACTATGGCCAGAGTTTGGAGAGGGAAGATAGACGGCAACTCGTATTCATATAAGAGGGTACGATCAAAGAGTCCTCAACTCAAGAAGGTGTCTTTAATTTTGAATATATTCGTGATAAAAGTAAAGGATGTAAAATGGTTTTAACCAAGTAATGATGTATTATGCTAGTGATATAACAATTATGAAAATTTTTGATATTGTAATGATCTATTCTCACTTGTTTTAAATTTACATGCTTACAATCGTGGGAAATAGTGAATTTTTTTTTAACCACAATCTTAGAAGGATTTTTTCAATGTCTTTTAAGGTATAATTATACAAGATAAGGTCAGAATTGAACTTAAATTCTTCTCGAAAAAGTAGTTCATAAGCTGAGATTAAAATTTATTTTTTTTTATAAAATATAAAGCTCTTCTGAATGAAGAAATTTCAATACCAACATGTCCAACACTTGGTAAATGCACCTTCAAAACTCTTTTCTCACTTCAATCAATTGCTCAAAAGCAAACATATGATTAGTTATTTTAGTCGGGCTCAACTTAGTTAAATTTGTTGTTCATGAAATAGTCTTATATAAAATTGTATTTAGTGACTTAAACTTTAATGTAATGTTTTTAAATTAGATATAACATATAAGTAAAGGTATCAAACCAATGACACATAAATCATAAGTTTTATGAATTGTAAAGTGAAAGTGAAAAATTAAAATTTTACTTAAATATTGGTATAATTAAGTTTTTTCTTCAATCAAACCATAAATTTAGTTTATTTGGATACTTAAATTTCGAACTTCTACTTTTATTTGTGATTTTAATTAAGTATCTTACATTCCATACAACTACTATTGTTATTATTTACTCGTAACTAGTATTATACCCGTGTTATGCATGGATTGCGTTAAATTTTTTTAAATGTCTATAATAATAATATTGTAAATAATGTCTACTATTCCAAATTATATGTACAACTAAATTAAGTTTAAAATAATGAAAATAAAGAGGAAAATTACCTATAAGAAAACCGGGGTCACATTCATTTGCTAAAACTTTATTAAAATGTATAAATTTTATCTCATAAGGTGGTGCTACTAAATCGTGACATACTTTTAAGGAAGTATACTTTGCGAAATAAATTTTATATTCATGTTCTGAAACCTTATGATCATTGATCACTGTTGTTTTTTTAGATTTTAAAGTTGCTCAAGGAATATGATTTTCTCCCCTCTATTCGAGATCCATAAGTATCGTAATTGTAGTAACCGATGGAGGCTTGAATTGTAGTACTCTGCGATTAGAAAAAAATATAAGAGATATTGATTAATACAAAATTATAGCAGTAACTAGTGAGGGTAAACCTTTTATAATGGTTGATAAATTACATAATTTCTTTTGTTAAATAACAAAATAATTTACCTCATCATCCATCAAGATCATGTGAACGCAGTTTCTTTACCTTGTCCCTTACTCATATTTTCCATTGATTTCCATGTATATATGACTTTTAGCTTTAATTTCGATAAACCCTTTGATTCTTTAATTTCGGAAATTAGTTTTTGGTAAACTCATTTTTGCATCAACAAATAAATAATGCTTTGTAATTTGACCAAAATTTTTAAGTGATATCAAATATTATCAAGTAATGAGTGTATATTTATAGTGGTATCAAATATTCCATCCAATCTCCTCTTCTAAACAACTTAGAGATAATTGAAAGGTCTAATTTATTAATAATTTATTTTTATTATTAATTAATAATAATTAATTTAGATATTATTATGTTCAATTAGGAGAATTAATTGAGAATATGAAATGAAGTATTTGTAACACCCCGAGATTTTCAGACATCATTAACGAATATTTTAATAACTTTTGGGGATTCTATAATTATATTAAATTTATTTTGAAGTAGTTTTAATAAATTCCTTTTATATACGAATTTGAATATTAACATATATTTACATTGAAAAAATACAATTACGATTTCTAAAATAAAGAGTTTCGAATCGAAACCATTCTATTCATTAGAACTTGTGAGCACACATAAGTGAGCTTTTTTTAGTGGGCATTTCAAGAGGGTCAAATGAATAAATAAAAATGGGTAAATAAATAAATAAGGAGAATAAATAGAGGACTTAGGATTTAGGTGGGAGACACTTACTCATTTTCAAAAGAAAAACAAATCAGCTACTCCTTTCTCCCTCACTCATGGCTGCCCTACAATTTGGGGTTTTGATTCACCTCAAAGTTTAAAAGCAAAGTTTTGGAAAGAAAAAAATAAATTCAGATTTTGTTCTTCCTGTTCTTGGATGATTTCGAGCCTCTTCAGGGCATTTTTAGGTTCTGGTTTCTTCATAAGATTTGTAGAGCTCGAAGTCGCGGTCGCGTGGGCACTTGAATCGCCCCAAAATGATTTTGTATGAGAGAGTTATGCCCAAAATACTAGCAGACTGTCATGAAAATCGAAAATAGTCAATTATGAGTTTATTTGTTCAAATGGGGATTTCAATTGGCTATTCCTTCAATCAAGTATTTACGATTATTTTATGTTTATTTATTCGGTTATTATGGATGGTATGAATTGTTGGGTATTATTGATGGTGATGATTGTAGTGATTATGAAAGTGATTTTTGGTTTAAATTGAGAATAATAGTTGCTAGTTGTTTTGGGTTGATTGTTGTAAATTAAAAATACCCTTATTAGGATGTTATTCAAGTCATAATGCATGATGTTAGAAAGCTAAGAGCATGATGTCTACTCTTCGTCGATGGTTGGTTAAGTTACTTGACTTGTTTTGATTATAGTTCTTTCTAGCCTTGTAGAATGTAACAAATGATACCGCGATTCGATAACTCTAAGAATTAGCTTATCGTTGTATAAGTGTTGTGTTAAAAATTGTAAGGCTTAGTTGTGGTTGGTTATTTTTGGGTAACGCGAGTCGATATGTACAAAATTGGTTAATGTAAAGAAACGATTCACATATACTTTTACTTTTAAATTGATGGAAGGACTTATGTTGTGTTGAGTTAATGATTTTGACTTGTACTGAATGTGTTATGTGTGTGCTAGAGTGATCGGAAACTCATGTTGAATGGGTGATAGCGGTTACTTTGGTATTTAGGTGGTATGACAAAGTCGTTAAGGATACTTATTAGTTCCATTCATAACTCTATAGGTGCCCATTTCGTAAGAGGAAGGTAGAACTTTAATTGGATGATTTTTGTGACTTTTAGTCGTGCAGTGACGCTTACAGGTACGTACACGCAGTAATTAACTCTTGCATGCATCTTGCATTTTATATTTACCAATATTGAATTGTTTTAAAACATATAATGTACATTATCTACGAATCGTCATCGAATGAAATATCAAAGTTATTGATTTTATGATTTTCAAGTTTACTAGTAGAGAACGATACTAGTATGCTAAATGTTTGGTAATGACTTAAGATGAGAATGGTTTGTTTCCCTTGATATTGAACTTAATATTATTTGTTTGAAAGGGAGCGAGTCCCTTATTAATGATATTGCTTATTGTTAGTTGGAAATAGTGAATGGCTTCCTTATTGATGATATTGATTATTGCTAGTTGAATGGGAACGATCCCCTTATTAATGAGTTTGACTTACGTTAGTTTGAATGGGAATGACTTAGTTTGAATGGGAATGACTCCTTTGTTATTGAGATTGATTCATGTTAGTTGAATAGGAAATAGTCCCCTTATTGATGTGGTTGAATTATGTTTTATGAATGGGAAGGAATCCCTTGGTGATGGAGTAAGAAAATATTGAATAAGGTGAAATGGAATGGGAATAAATCCCTTAGTGATGGAGTAAGAAACTTGTTGGTTCTAATGGGAAGGAATCCCTTGTTGATGAGATAACAGATTTGTTCGATTATTGTGGCTCCTCTGGTTAGGGTACCCCAGTGGGTTAGTTCCCGGAGGCATGGATCATCAGTATATGGTCGCTGTACGGGGGTATGTTCATACTTTACCATTGGGCGCCGGTATGGCCCGTCACCGCCCTTGGTTGAGGTGTTGCCATGTGGGTCTTGCAAACCCTATGGTGGCCTCTAATCACATACGTTTTAGGTATGCTGGCTCCACTGGTTTGGTACCCCAGTGGCTTTAGTTCCCGTAGGTATGGATCATCTATATATGGTCGTTGTACGGGGGTATGTTCATACTTTACCATTGGGCGCCGGTATGACCCGTCACCGCCCTTTGGTCGAGGTGTGGCCATGTGGGTCTTGCAAACCCCAATATGGTGGCCTCTAGTCACATATATATAAATATTTGAAAGTGGTTAAGCTTTTGGTTCAAGTGATACCGAGCAGTTATGAAGTCGAAAAGAAGTTATGAATCGAAAAGAAGCGAAGAAAATGGACTTGACAGTGAGAAGTAGGAACTGATGTTCAGTGATTATGATCGGCACTTGGAGTGTTGTGAAATCACCCTCATATTATGACGTACTTTATTGATGCTAATTATGCCTTATTATGATATGATGTTAAATGCTGACGTGTACTGTTTGTTTTCTTTGTTGATGGCTCGTCTTTGATGGCCCTACTATGACGCGTTGGTCTATTATCTTACGTTGAGCAGCGGGGACATCATTGATTGAAATTACAGGTGATGGAGCTTCCATGCATTGCATACGGGGGGATGAGTGAGAATGTTGAAGCGTGCGATGTTACATTTATTTTGACGCTAGATGTAGTTTCTTTGTATTTAAATTTGTTTATGTTTTTGGTTTGAGGCACATGTCCTTCTTTTTTTTTGTATGTTATCTCCGCTGCGAAGTTTATAGATTGTACGGTTTTAAAGAGTCTAGTTAGTTCGAAACGCAAGCGCTGACACCGAAACCACGATCCATGCTTGGCATATTGATTTCAGAAGCCGGCGATGAATCATTCCGCTGTGATATAGTTTTGATAGGCCGTGATGCCTTTACTTTATTAGATTTTAAATAACTTTTGTTTTTCTATAAAAGACGCACAGTTTTAAGGTAGATACTGCCGAAATTTCCACTCATAACATTAAAGTTAATCTTTAACAATTATAAAATTCTTCTCCCTTTTCTTTTATGTAACACCCGAATTTCCTCCCGTCCTTTACGATTTTGGTTTCGTACAAGGGGTCGGAAATTCAGGGGTGTTACAATATTTTTATGTGAGAATTTTTCTCCAACCAATATTTCATCCTATCTCCTTTTCTAAACAACCTAGAGATAATTGAAAGGTCTAATTTTTTATTGATTTATTTTTATTATTAATTAATTAATAATAATTAATTTAGATATCATTATGTTCAATTAGGAGAATTAATTGAGAATATGAAATGAAATATTTCCTCCAATCTCCTTTTCTAAACAACCTAGAGATAATTAAAAGGTCTAATTTTTTATTGATTTATTTTTATTATTAATTAATAATAATTAATTTAGATATTATTATGTTCAATTAGGAGAATTAATTGAGGATATGAAATGAAAGATTTTTATTTTATTATTAATTGAACAACTTTTTTTTCTTTTTTGAAAGATATATATATATATATATATATATATATATATATATATATATTCATAAAATGACATTTGAAAAATAGTATTTAATCTTAATATATTTACTATGCGTTGAATAAAACATTAAAGACTTCACTTCTACCACTATGCACTTAGCTTGAATTTATTAGCTACTCTTCATTGCGTATTTATTAGTACTCTTTTTTGTGAAATAACCTACTATATTAGTATTATTTTAGACAAATATTATAATTAATTAAAAATTAATATTATTATAGAAAACCGGTAAAAATTTATGTAAATAAATTATCCTGTTTGGCAACTTCAATTCAAAAAAAAAAAAAAGTTTGGCAACTTGGAATTCATTTACAAATGTTGAATTGGACCAAATACTATGTTTGACAAATCTCGAATTTGAAATGCAGGATTGGTTCAATTCCATAGACAATAACAATGTAAAATTTGGTCAAATAACAAAATTTAAAAATTCTAATCATATAGGTGTCATTTACAATTCTTGAATGTGAATATCAAAATTAAATTTTATATTTTCAAATGAGTTTTATGTTGCCAAATACTTCTGATTCTAAGTTATTTAAATTTAAATTAAAAAAAATTAAAACCAATTTAATTTGAACTTGTATAATCAAAGCTCAAAACAAAAACGAATTTACACAAAGAAAAGATACACCGACCTTCAATTGCAAACTCAATATTCTGAGCCAACATTTACAATCTTATGCATTTCTCCTTTCCCTGTACTTTGATCAATTTATGCTTTTTATAGCCTGCTTCCATGGCAGGAAGCCGTTTTACGTACATTCTCCGTCGTTATTCATCCAAGCATACAATTTCTCAGGTTAGGGTTTTACATTCCAACCCATCTTTTCATTTTTACAATTATTCTCGTCCAGTTTATCGAAAATTTCCGTCTTTGCATTCCTTTAGAGATTCGTCGTTACCGTTTCTTTCAAGCTTCACTTTTATTGGGGCTAAGTTTTTTTCTACGTCCGATAAAAGTGATGTAATTGAGGGATCAGATGATAATATTGTAGATAAAAGTGATTTAGTTGCTAAGTTAGTTGAGTCGAACAATGTTAATGACTCGGTGGATTATGAATTGAATTTGTCTACAAAAAAGGAGGAATTTGAGCATGTTGCTTCTCTTGATCCTGTAGAAATTTATACGCAACTCTGCGAGTCTCCGAGGGATGGTAATCTATCTAGGCAAGATTGGGATTTGTTGAATGACATATTTGGGCATTTTTCACGTTCCGCTTGGGCATCAAATCAAGCTTTGGCTATATATATTGGTGCTTCGTTTTTCCCAGTTGCAGCGAATAAATTTAGGGATTTTTTCATGGATCATTCTCATAATGATGTTGCTAAATACTTGCTTTCTTTTGGACCTGGTGATGAAGCAGTTAAGTTTTTGTTTCCGGTCTTTGTTGAATTTTGTCTGTTAGAATTTCCTGATGAGATTAAGAAATTTCGTAGTTTGGTTGAGTTTGCTGATCTTACTAAACCTCACACTTGGTTCCCCTTTGCAAGGGCTATGAAACGTAAGATAGTTTATCACTGTGGGCCTACTAATTGTGGGAAGACATATAATGCTTTACAAAGGTTTATGGAAGCGAAGAAAGGGATATATTGTAGTCCTCTTAGGTTGTTAGCAATGGAGGTTTTTGATAAGGTTAATACTCTTGGTGTTTATTGTAGTCTTATTACAGGACAAGAGAAGAAGATGTTGCCCTTTTCAAACCATATTGCTTGCACAGTTGAAATGGTATCCACTAATGAATTGTATGATGTAGCTGTTATTGATGAGATACAAATGATGGCTGATCCTTCTAGAGGTTTTGCATGGACTAGGGCATTGCTTGGATTAATGGCTGATGAAATTCATGTATGTGGAGATCCAAGTGTGTTAAATATTGTGCGTAAGATATGTTCAGATACAGGAGATGAGTTAGTGGAACATCACTATGATAGGTTTAAACCATTGGTGGTAGAGGCGAAGACATTGCTTGGGGATTTAAAAAATGTTAAGTCTGGTGACTGTATTGTGGCATTCTCCAGGCGGGAGATTTTTGAGGTTAAATTGGCAATTGAAAAACAAACCAAGCACCGTTGTTGTGTTATTTATGGGGCTTTACCACCGGAGACTCGCAGGCAGCAAGCTACGTTGTTTAATGACCAAGATAACGAGTACGACGTTTTGGTTGCCAGTGATGCTGTTGGGATGGGCTTGAATCTCAACATAAGAAGGGTAATCTTCTACTCCCTTTCAAAGTACAACGGGGACAAGATTGTTCCTGTTCCACCCTCACAGGTGAAACAAATTGCAGGTAGGGCTGGTAGACGAGGAAGTCGCTATCCAGATGGTCTTTGCACTACTATGCATTTAGAAGATCTAGCTTATTTGATTGAGTGTCTTAAACAACCTTTTGAGGAAGTCAAGAAAGTTGGGCTTTTTCCATTTTATGAGCAAGTTGAACTGTTTGCTGGACAACTGCCTAACATGACTTTTGCTCAACTTCTTGATAAGTTTTCTGAAAATTGTCGCCTTGATGGATCATACTTTTTGTGTCAACAAAGTGGTATAAAAAAGGTTGCTAATGTGTTGGAAAAGGTTCAGGGTTTGTCTCTGGAAGATCGCTATAATTTTTGCTTTGCTCCTGTTAACATTAGGGACCCAAAGGCTATGTACCATCTCCTTCAGTTTGCTGCATCATACAGTAGAAAGCATCCTGCTAATATAGCTATGGGCTTTCCTAAAGGCTCAGCTAGAAATGATGCAGAATTATTGGATCTTGAAACTAAGCACCAAGTTTGTTCCATGTATATGTGGTTGTCAAATCATTTCAAAGAGGAGAATTTTCCGTATAAGCAAAGGGCGGAATCTATGGCTTCCAGTATTGCTGAACTGTTGGGAGAATCATTAACTAAAGTATCCTGGAAACCAGAAACTAAGGAAGATCTTAAGAAAAAGTTTGAACAAAAGAATGGTTATGAAAGACCACAATCACTTATCAAAATTTATGACAAGTAAGTTTAACTAAATTGTTTGTTTACCTTTTGAACCTCACATTTGCCTTTCTGCTTTAAATGGTTGTATCTTGTGATAGTTGTCATTTTTTGTTTTCTCGCAAGAGTGTTTGTTTTGGTTTCAGTATTGTTGGAGACTGGACTACATGGTTCAGTCATGTTATCGTGTCAAAGATGATTGTTTTTCTCAGTTAATGTTTTTGTATATTCCATCTTCATCAATCATCATACATATTCCGTCATCGTTCATCTGGGGTCAATAAACATGATAGAGGATGTAGATTAAAAACAGTAGACTTCTTTGACAGTAGAGAGTAAAGAGGTAACAAACCCCAAACAATGTGTGTTAAGCTTATTGAAAATGTAAAATGGTCTTCTAGAAATTTGTGACTCACAACGCATATTTTGTTCTAGACATTGTTTAAGAGTATATGAAGGTTTACTTATTGCAAGACAGGTGGTGCGGTAGAAATAGGGAGAGGAAGACAGGAGTATTGGATGGCTAGATAAGAACTTTCCCATAAGGCATGTCTTATTGATGTATCATCGTTCTTTAGTCTTTTCCCTTCTTTTTAAAGTCACGACTCACGAGTGTGCCTTCTTGCTTTATGCTAATGTGTTACTTGATCAGCCTTGATGTTTTGTTTTCCAAATAATAGGGATTCTTTATTAAGAAAGGGGAAGGGGGGAGAGGGTAGAAATGAAGTTTCTTTTATTGGTGTTTATTGTAGTACAAACAAAGGTAATTTGAAAAAATATTTTTGTTTAAGTGAGTGAGTGACTGATGTATTGGTAGGTGATTTGAAGAAAAAATTTCATCAACCAACATTGGTGGATAAAATGCTTTCCCTTGAAGAAAGTTTCCAAAAATATGTTACTTCGACACTTAATTTACCTTGATTACCAGTGTTAGACACTCTAGGGTTTGGTATCTAATTTTTGGGTCAAATGCCATAACTTCATTAAAAAAATTATTGACTCTTTCCCATACTGTGGTATGGAATACTTGCATTTTAATTGTCAAAATGACACTCCAATTATCCTGAAACATGCTTTAAGAGACAAAATGCACATATGGAAACAAAAATATTGTCTATTATATGCACACTAATGGGCATGGAGGTTGAAATTTGCAAGAACTGGATGACAAGTTTAGCTGAAATGTGTAAGCAAGTATTTGTATCTGAAGAGCTCGAAGAAGTTCTTCATAATTAAGAGAATGTTTTATAAATCGCGTTTCTGTGCATTTGTGACCTATGTGAGGACGATTTTGTGTGCTTAAAGATTTTAGCTATCACATGTCCAACTATTGGTATGTACCCATACCATTTGGCTCCAGAGCAGTTGACTTCTTACCGTGGTCATTGCCAATGAGAGTTGCATGGAGCGGATTGCTTACCTTTTTTTTAAATTTTCTACTATTGTCGGAATGAAAGATGTAGAAGGCATACATTTTATAAAATAGTTATTTCTATATGCTATATGTTAGTTTTACTTGAAATAGATCATTATTATACATCAGTCATCTATAGTTTGTTTTTTCTTTTCATAAATGCTATTTTGGATTACATGATTGTTTGAGGATTTAAAGGAACATATAATTTTTAATTCTTATGCATGTCAAGCACTTCATATATTTATTTACATCTTTCACCATTTAAAAGTGGTGCGCAAACAATTTGCAGGTTGAAGCGTAATAACTCCTTTGAACAAGATAAATCTGAAAGCAGTAAAAAGGTGGCTACATAATTTATTAGGTATACTCCTCGTCAAACTATTAATATGCTTGCCTTTAAGTCTTTCCATTTCAATGCTTTGTTGATGCTTGATTAGCATTTGAATCTCTTTTAATGCTGTCCTAAGAAATGAATGAAGTGGCATTACAATTACTGTGTCTGTGGACATGTTATATGTGAATGCAAAACAGAAATAGCATACCATAAATGATGTCTGTTTCTTCTTATTCTACACTTGAGCATTATAACCTCTTGGGCAAAGCAAGAATTTTGATAAAATGTTCAAATATCAACAATGTCCTATAGCTTATTCTTCTTTTAACTGAAAAGTCTTATTGGCTTATATATTTAGCTGCTTAGTTTGATTGGTGCAAGGAGTTCCAAAATGTTGGGGTTATGCCTCACCTAGTTAAGATCCTCTAGCAAAAATTCAATTATAAAAAATCTTGATTGTGAATGATTGTCTTTATACTTATCTTGGTGGTTAGGACTATGATTAGGTTGAATCAATTTTATTCATTATCATTAAGATCTAGATGCATTATGGTGGTGCACTGGTGGTTCTCATGGTATTGCTGTGAAGGATGCAACAAAAAAGGAGGAAAATTCAACACTGATTTACGAGGTTCAGAACAATAGGTTGACTAGTTTATGGGTATAGGGGCATTAACAAAATTATATAGGTTCTTGAGGACTGAAGACAGAGTTGAAGATCAAATTAGGGAATTGTCTTCAAAAGAGGCTTATGCCATTTGTTGCTCCTGAGTACATAAGTAGATTAAAATAAAATCAATCTTGGGGAATCCATTTGTAAGACCTTATTAGCTGGATTGACGACCAGACTTAAAGGTATCCTGATAATTACATATTCTAAGTTGTAGCCAAGTCAGTTTTAATTTCTCTATCGGATTGTCCAGTTTTAAATAAGCACGGATGTTCAGGATAGGGTATGATTTCCATATTTCGGTCTCTCCTGCTCGTTTCTCAAGCAACTTTGTTGTATATTGTTGCTTACAGTAATGTCTTTTAATAGAAGGTTTGAGCCGTTAGACATTTTAGATGTCTTTTTGTTTCTTGCTTCTTCCAGAAAGTTCTTAGCATAGCTATACGGTTGTTTTACACTAGAAATTTCAGGATCATGGTCTACAGTTACCAATCAGACCCTAAGGACCTTGTTGAAAGGAACCAGATTAAGATGTTGATTCTAATATGCTTGGTTGTCATTTTGACTCTGGCTCCCATATCATGTTTCCATGAAGTTTAGATATTCTCAGTTTTTTCGGTGCAATAGGAGGTTATATCTTTTGAATTTTTGAGTATCTTAATATGAGTATGGTTCTTTTAATTGCATCACTTGTTAAAATGGTTGTTTGTTTTCAGTTGCATTGCTTCCATTTGAAGTAACTGTTTAGCCGCCCTTGTACAATTTTCCCTTTTTTTTTTCTTCAACCAGTCTCCTGAGAGACTGTCTCTTTGAGAGACAGCTCTCAGGCCCAGTCCATTAGAGCTTAATTCTTATTCTTACTTTATATTTCTCTTTGTGGCCAGACCCAATCAAAGATGGTCTCTCAAAGAGACCGTCTCTCACAAGAATTTGTGTTTTTTCTTAATTTGTTTGCACAAACCACGTGATGGAGGAAGCAAAGGAAAATTTTGGTCCAGAAGTTTCACCCAGGAAGAAAGGAGTTTAAGCTCTGCTGAAGTTTATCTTGACATGTCTGATTTCTCCTCATGTTCAGTCCCCATTGATACATCCCTAGTGCTCCACAATTTCTGGGCACGAGATGTTTTTCCCTTTAGACGGGTCCATGCTCCCTAGTTTGAAGTTAACTTTGTTTTATTTCCTTCATCTTTTTCATATTGTTACTCTGATGTGTATCTCAATGGAGGTCGAAAGTTTACTGGGTAGTTTCTTAACAAGTTGGCTGGTAAGAAAATGTACCTGTTAGATTGAGAGAAGCACTTGAACAGTGAAAACTGTGACTAACTTATCTTTACCTTAGAAATTATCATCATATCCACATATTTTCTTATTTGGGTTTGGTTTGTTTCCGGCTTTGCCTATTATAAAAAGAGCAACTGTTGTGAGAGACCGTCTCTCAGTGAGACGACCTCAAACAAGGAGCCTATATTCTCATAATATGTATGAAATGGACTATTCAAACCACATAAAAGTGTGTCTCTCTGTGATACCGTCTCATATAAATTGTGTTATAAAAAAGAGATCAGACAACCTTACTTTTGTTGATTGTATGCAGGCAATATGACGAGTTTCTCGGTGGTGCGAGTGATTACACATGGAACTTGAATGAATCGCAGCTGAATTCCACATTGGATAATAAGCTCATTATACAACGTGACAAAGCAATCAAGGAGCTATGTAGATAGCTTTACTTATAAATAGCCATTCTATGCAATACTGCCGGAATTTATCAATTTCAGCTAGTGCCAATGTCCATGGTTCATTAAACGCTGCACTAAAACGACTGCACGTGTTTTGGATATGTTCACTGAGGAACTAAACGCTGTCGGAGATCTCTTGGCTTCTCCAGTTTTCAATCTGCCTACTAGTATCACTTATCAGAGAAGGTGGAAGAGTCAGACACTATTTAAGGAGTAGTAACATCAGTACTAAGTTTTTTTTTTTTTAAGGAGTAGTAACATCAGTACTAAGTTTAAGAAAGAGTTTTTTTTTTTCTTTTTTTTCTTGCTTGTTTGTTGATCAGACAGTTAGAGAAATCGTCGAGTTTTTGCCAACATGAGCCTTGTATTCGAATGTGGTCGACTTTTACAAGTCGATTTTGGTGAATCTGGGCAATTTAGTTGGTGTTGTAAAATGAATAATTATGCTCATAGTTGTGGTAGCTATGATTGGATTGGGTCTTGAAGGATGCACTTTCATTTGAGCAGGCAACTAGTGATTCAACTTCAAACTAATGTAATCCTTGTAATTGTAAATATGGTGTCTGGCAATTTGTTTCTCTAAATAATGCCCTAACTAAAATTAATTTTTCAAGTTACTTTTGCATAAATTTTATTCCTAAATACTGAATTTATATGTTTGGTGTTTGGTATTTAGTTTTATTTTTGAGGGTTCAAAATTTCTATGAAACACGTTTCGTCGAGGTCACAGAGTTTTAATTGGTAAATCTTAGGATTACCACGTGAAAAACTCAAAATTTTAGAATTATCGCGTGTAATTTTCCATAAAAGTTTAACCTATAAACCAATGAAAATTAGAGGTGGAATTAAGATTCAAAAGATAAAATTGCACAACTTAATTAAATATGTATATTTGAGACATATTTAAAAAAGGTTTTAATTTTATATGAATAAGTAAAGCTTATCATAGAATGCAAATTGAAGGAAAAATAACCTAGAATAATCTAACATTTTTATAATTTTCGTACAATAATTTCATTTATTGATTAATCATGAATAATCCCAACTTTAGGGGTATTTGCCTACAGTAAACTTGGATAATTCACCAAAAAAGTAAATTGAAAATTAATTTAAATTAGAGAAAAAAATTTAAAAATTCACATAAAAAATTTTAATAATAAAAAAATCATAAATTTTTTTGAAATTTTTTCAATATTTTATTATAAGTAATTTTTTTTTTTTAAATAAAACTTGTTATAGCAAGTTATCCGGTTACTGAGTTTACTCTTGGAAAATACACCTCAAAGTTGAGATTATTTATGATTAATCAATAAGTGAGATTATTGTAGGAAAATCATGAATAGTTTGGATTATTCTACGTAATTTTTCCTAAATAAAAACAAAACAAAGGTAAAATTTCTCTAATTCGTTATAAAATTGAATCATAAGTAATTTTGACTCTCATAAAATGTAATCTAGGTTGTGTGATTATATAGTTGTGAAGCCAAGAATATCATATTTGATTTGAATTGAAATACAAACTAACTCTCGATTGATTTGAGTTATACATTGAAGTTTTTAGTGACCAATCCAAGTAAATAGTCAAATGACAAAACAAATAATTTGAAATAAAAAAATAATACGAGTTAAGAGGTAATTTTTTTTTTTGAAAGAAGTTAAGAGGTCATTTTAGTAAGCTAAAAAGCAAGTATTAGTATAAATGCACGTGCGATGCACGGCTTTATTAAAGTTTCTGATATTTTTGTATAAGACAAAAAATTAAAAATTTACGGCTTTATGTTTTTATTATCTCAAAATATCATATACTTTTATTTAATAAAAAAAATTATAAAGATTTTATAAAAACTTGAAAAAAATAAAATAAAATATATTTCTATGATTTTCTAATACATTAAATGATGTGACATAAAAAGTAAAAAATCAATCAATTCGAATAATATTAGCTAGTCATACTTAAAAATTAGTAAAGTCAAATATATTAATAGTAGTCATTATAACAATGACATCATCTTAAAGTTTTGGAGGAAATTTTTTTATTGAGAGAACGACACGTAAGCAAATTTAATAAGTGATAACATCAGCACTGTTTTATTTTAGTAATAGTTATAGATAGATAGATTTAAGAGTAACTTAAAACTACAATAACTAGTCCAATTTCGGGAAAAAAAAAAGCTTCTATAATAAAAAATTGCAAAAGTAAGAACACAAACAAAATAAATTTTAAAATAAGCGTCATCCACCTAAACTCAAAGAAAGGAATAACTCATTGTTATTGATTTTCCATTGCGAGTAACAACGGACCATTATCAAATCGATTTTTTTGAACTTAGTTCAGTATTTGTCCGCCAGCGTTGTCAGGATCGAGATGCTACGTGGGATGTTAAGGGGTAGGATCGAAATTGGTAGAATCGGATCGTAGGATCGTGTGATCCTATAAATATGCATTAATATGCTTTAGATAACTGATTTTCAATTGTATTTGTTTTGTTTTTTAGTTTTAAGGTTTAAAATTATACTTATTTGACTTCAATTAATAAGTTTTGTAAAGAATACCTTTAATAATCATTATTAAGATGCAAATCAAGAAAACTTGAATTTTAGTCATATTAATATAATTGTTTAGATATATACATATAGATACATAATATATATACATAATTAAAATCTAGATTATATAAAGTTTTTTTACGATTGAAACTACCCTTATAGGATCGGATCGTAAGATCGTAGAATCGTGTTATGATCCTACCACTTAAATCTTGGAGCTTTGTAAGATCGTATGATTCTACCGACATTAAGATCCTATCTTCGATCCGGATCGGTCGCCTAATTTTGGATTGTAGGGTCGTAGAATCGTTGATCAGGATCGAGATTCTGATAACCATGTTGTCCGCTTTTAGTTGTAGTGGCCATCACCTTACCTCAAGTTTGGATCAAAGACGCTTATTTTGAGAATTATTTTGTTTCAACGCTTTTTTCATTTTGGAAAAAATTATCAGAATAATACAATCTTTTGCTTATTTTCCTACAATAATACCAATTTTGGAGGTGTTTCCTTAGAATATACCTAACATGTTAAAAATAAAACTATAGAAGATTATATAACAAAACAATTTATTTAATTAGATAATAAATTAAAGTTGATATTGTTCATAGTTAATTAATAGTTAGTATTATTATAAGGAAATTAGCGAAAAGTTGTACTCCCTCCTATTCACCCTACTTCTCCCATTTAGTCTTGGGAGAGATTGTCTTAGAATAAGACAATCCAATATTCCAGCCCATCGCGCTTTATCTCTTTTTCATTTTCTGGGCATTTTTCAATTTTACTCTCAAAGGTATCAATTTTGACCTTAAAGATATCAGTTTCAATTTAGGTAGAAATTGATCAGTTTAACGCCACAATTGATTACTTATAGGTTCAAATTACAATTTATTAAATTGATATGTTTAAGTACTACTTTACGTTGAAATTGATATCTTTAAGGTCCAAATTAAAAAATGCACAGAAAATAAAAAAACAAAAAAAGGAATTTTGGAAGGCGCGTGTGCTACATGCGCCTGCAATGGGCCGGTTCAGCTGTGATCTTAGAATAGGACGGTCTTACGCAAGTTGCTGTGATTTTTTTTTGCTCAAATTTGTTCTCGGATTCTTCGAAAACGGGTAGTTGAGTTCGAATAAAGGCCCAAATGAAAAGCTCTACTTAAAAAACACTCACTAGGGTTTTTCATTTCTTCTTGTTCATCTCAGTTCCCACTCCCCGCCCCCCAATCTTTTCCCCGAAGACGGAGAAGAAACCCTAGTTTATTCATTCTCCTGTGAAAATATGGGTAAACATCTTCAAATTGTCTCTTCCTTCGTTCAATTTGATTTTAATCTATCTATCTAGATCCTCTTTTTCTCACCAATTCCACTTTGATGTATTGCATTCTAATTTGTCTCATCTAATATATGTTTTGATTTTGAATTGTGTAGGTATTTCTCGTGATTCTATGCACAAGAGACGTGCCACTGGTGGCAAGAAGAAGGCTTGGAGAAAGAAGAGAAAGTATGTTTCTGAAATTGAACTTCAAATTCATTCCTTTTCTGTTTAAATTTAATATTTTTAATTAATTTGCTTTCAATTGGTTTTGTCACTTCGAGTTTAATTGGAATTAAATAGTATACGAGTTTGGTGATTGGATGCATTTTCTAGTGTGTTGGCATTGAGTATGTTATTTCTTCAATTAAGTTGTGAATTTTTCAAAGATGAAACTAATCGAATGTTGATGGGTTTATTATCGGATTATTCAAAGTGATTTCCCTTTTTATTGTTTCGGGAGGGTGTTAATTGAAAAGTGTGCTTATGAGACGGTCCTGTGCTGATATGTTACTCCATCTGCACGCAACATAAACATAAGCTACATCGCTTTTGCCACGTTTGTTTATGAGTTATACTTAATGATGAGGAATAACCTTGATGTCGTGGCTTACATTTTCCTAGACTTTGCCATTCACCAAATTCTGGTTGGTGATCATGGTATTTCATCTGGGTTTACTATTTTTTAATTGTCAGCTCTGTATAGTTTGATGCTTACGTATTGTTTATACTTGTTATTTATGGGTTTTCTTTTTTATCTTTTTTCATGGAAAAAGGTATGAGCTCGGAAGGCAGCCTGCAATGACAAAGCTGTCAAGCAACAAGACAGTTCGAAGGGTTAGGGTTCGTGGTGGTAATGTCAAGTGGAGAGCATTGAGGTTGGATACTGGAAATTACTCATGGGGTAGTGAGGCCGTGACTCGCAAAACCCGTATTTTGGATGTCGTCTACAATGCATCCAACAATGAGCTAGTTAGGACACAGACTTTGGTGAAGAGTGCTATTGTCCAAGTTGATGCTGCGCCATTCAAGCAATGGTATCTCCAGCACTATGGTGTTGACATCGGGCGGAAGAAGAAAGCAGCTGCAGCTGCTAAGAAAGAAACTGAGGTAATTTAGATTCAGTTCCTGATTGGTTCTTATCCACCGCAGCTGCTTTATGTTAATATAAATGCTTAACTAACCAAGTTAGGAGTGATATACACTTCATTGATCATTTTGGTAATGAATCTTGATGATGTTGATCATATATTCAAATTTATCTTTTTGATGTGAATCAGCGTAACTGTCTAAATGCAGTTAGCATTACTATCCTTATGGGCCATATCTGAGTCATACATCGATAGTTAATAATGTCAAAAAATATATATGTAGTACCCAATTGTTCATCACCACTGCTTTTAAATTTTCTTTGACATTGGTGCTTCATGCCTTCTTAAAGGTGTCCATTCAGTCTCTGGTGGCTTTAGTCTTGTTTTTATATAATGTTTTCTGGTTCTGCTTTATTTATAGGGTATTATCAAATGCTGTCATCCTAAGACTAATACCAGCACCATTTTCAACATTTTGCCTCTTATTTCTTTTTCCAAAAGGCAAAACCTTTCCCTTTTCTGAGTTTTTCGCTCTCTTCAACCCTCCTCTTTAATTCTTTAATTCTCACTTGTGCACCACAACAAACACAACCACTATCATATACAAAGGCGCTTACACCTTGCTAAATTTAACCGCAAACTACAACAGCAATAACCAACTACAACTTCAACCACATTGACAAGGCCAAATGCAAACATATTGCATTCACTGCGTTTACGGTTTACCAAGGGCCCATATGCAAAGGTTTCCTCTCTATCTTGTTTGAACCGTTGAACCCGAAATGGCCGCGTTTGGCCTTGATGACTGCACTATATTGAAGGATGAATGCAAATACTTCAATGGTGTGCATAGGAAATATGGTTCTTGAAAGTAGGTTGAACACAATAGCACAAATATGATCAAACTAGGCTGATCTTGGATAGGACTTAATCTAGTTTCACTCGCTAGAAAGCCCTTGTCCTCCTCGTCCAATCCAAGCTTCACTCACTTGGTTGTGGAGGAAACTAATCAATTATCTTTTGCTTCATTCACAGAAGACAGATGATTGTTAGGAAGAACGTTTTGATCCTCCCCTTAGAAAGATGCACTTTCCCAAGAAAACTCAAGTTTTTATTTGAAGAATGAATGAATCCTAATACAAGGGAGGGGAGGCCTTTATATAGGCACAAGGTATTGAAAATAAGAGCTTTATATGACAGCTCATCTATCTAAACAAGAACAAGGACTTGACTAATCTTTAATAACTTCTTTATTACATAAAATGCACGTGTAGTATGGAACATGCCCCTGATGTGTTAGGACCATGAATAATTGACGCTTGAGCATGGAGTGTCTCCTCTTGACTAGGGAGTGCATACTTAGAATCCGAATAGTTGGAGATCATGGCTGAATAATTGAGGAAAGTCTTGTTCAAGGTGTTCGATTGAGTTGTGTTGTTACTATTTATTGAAACATTGTTACTTTCTTCCTTGCTTGTTCCAATTGTTGAGGCTGAACGTGCACTAGTGGCTTCCATGTCTGGTTCAATGACTTTTTTAAAGAAATTAGCCAGCACCAGTTTTGCACTGTGTTTGGTTGTTGCGCAGCAACATGGGAGGGGGTTCAGTGCTGCTCCCTTCGTACCGAATGAATTGCCACAGTTCTATATTGCGCTAAGATTTAGAAATTGTGGGAACATTTAGATTATGCTGACATAATTAATGGAGAGTTGAAATGTGTGGATCAAGATAAAATAAAGTGGGATTTTATGTAGCAGCTGCAAATGCATTGCTGCTAGTTCCACATGCAACTCTTTTGTAACTTGAAAATTACATACTTGTATGTAATATCCTTTTTTGATTTTCATCTTTTTATCAGGAGACTGAGACAACAGAAGAAGTCAAAAAGAGTAATCATGTTGCGCGAAAGCTGGAGAAGCGCCAACAAAGTCGCACTTTGGATCCTCACATTGAAGAACAATTCGGCGGTGGTCGTTTGTTAGCTTGTATTTCATCTCGTCCTGGTCAATGTGGCCGTGCTGATGGGTAAGTAACATATCTGTGGGTACCTTTTGAATTAAAAGTAACACTCATCGTTGAAAGTTATTAACCTCGTCAGATTTAGCTGAAATTTTGTTTTAAATTGTATCATGTGGAGTTAATTAGTCCTATTCTGGGTTTCATAACAAAAAGGGAAAATACTTGATCATTTCTAGAATAGCTGCTTTTAATCTGGAATCAAAATAACATCTTCCTTTGGGATTGGTTGCACTTTTAGCTAGAAAATAAGTCCTAAAATACGCTGATATTGGACTGACCTCCCCTTGTTCTTCAATAGTAAGCATTTGGTAGTACAATTCTACAAAAATTTTAAATGCAATGCTCTTCAATTTATGAACGTGATTTCTCATGATGTCCTTCGAATTGAAACATCGCAGATATATCCTTGAAGGGAAAGAGCTGGAATTCTACATGAAGAAAATCCAAAGGAAGAAGGGCAAGGCAGCTGCTTAAATAATTTTTGCTTAGTCAGATTTGGGTTTTTTTTTCTATCATCAACTCCTTACTATGGTGTTGGACCTAAATTTCTTAAGATAGTATTTTTGTAATCTTTAATGGCTTACATACATATTTATGTTTTTCTTTGAAGAAAAACCCTGGTTCTGATTCCTCAAGACTAAAGTTCTTCCTCATGTTTGATTGTCACTGAAATTGAAACTGATTTTGGTTTAGTCATTTACAATGTGTTTAGTTTGGAATTTGGATAGAGGACTTGGGATGAAAGGATGGGGATTAAAATGGAGGGAGAATGTTTTTCTCTTTTGGATACTAATCGAGATACATTCAAATTTTGTGCAATTATTGCTGAAATCTAATAGACATACATAATGGATTTAATGAATACATCTAATTTGATTGGTTTAAGTTGTATATCTTTCCTTCTTTGTTAAGTTATCAAGTTAGCATTTGTTTTAGAAAAAATTACTGTGAATAATATAATATTTTGTAAATTTTTCTACAATAATACTAATTATTATTGATTAACTATGAATAATATCAATCTAAAGGGGTGTTTTTCTAGAAAATTTCTAACATGTTAAAAATCAAACTATAGGTGATTATAAGACAAAAAAATTGTGTATATTAGTTAATAAAATAAAGTTGGTATTATTCTTGGAAAATACCCCTCTAAATTGGTATTATTGATGGTTAATTTATAGTTGATATTATCTTAGGAAAAGTAACAAAATATTGTATTATTCACGATAATTTTTCCTTTATTATATGTCTAGTTTTGTAATTTTCACTAACTTGTGCGCAATTATTATTGTCATTGTATTTGTTTCACAAACTTCCCTGAATTGAAGTATCACTACCTCTAGGTTCTAAAACTCTAAAATTTGACTTGTTTCATGAGAGACACTTAAATTATGCATTATTCAATCGTATTACGGTCAATCTCTATTTAATTTAACTGCGGGATATTATAATAAATGTATGTGGCTTAATGGATAGAGCATCTGCATGTGAAGTAGAAGGTTTGAAGTTGGACCCCTATTGGGTGCAAGTATCAATTGAGAGGTTTTTTGATTGCGCGCATCTCTCTTTATTCCCTCCTTGGGGTACGGGTATGATTTGTCCGCATCTTTTAAAAAAAAGAAAACCCCCACTCAAACCCTACCTTGTGGGAGATATCGAAAATGTCCTTTACTTTTATATTATAATAACCGCATATGTGGGTCAATCAAGTTCCTCATCTACATACCAACAAGAGTACCACCTTGTTTCCATTTCTACATGAGTATTTACGCATAATTGAACTGACTTAATATACAAATGAGACGATTTGACGGCGTGATCATTTCATTTTATTTGAACACAAATTCTACAAAAAGAAATTGATATATAATTCAACACAAATTCTCAAATGAGACGATTTTACGGTTTAATCATCTTAATTGAACTGGCTTAATATACATATTAAACTGATTATATGAACTTGTTTAATGATGAAACAGTCTCATACAAGATTTGAAAAACGAATCTACCATCAACAAGTTGAATACTTGATGTTGGTAATTGGTATGGTAATGCCGTAATATTTCATCACATCACCGCACACCATAATTCAGATTTCAGGTCACCTCTTCAAATCCAACCAAGACAGAGAAATAAAGAAAGAGAAAGAGAAAGTTTCAAAAAAGTTGGAAAAACCCATCCCCATTTCAATTCATTTTTCTCTTTCTCTTTCGCCCTTCATTTTCGTGTGTAAGGATTCTCTCGATCTCCTTCTTCCATTCTAGGGTTTCTCTCTTTCTTCACATTCTTCTCGCTTCACTTTCGATTACCTGCGTTTGATCTACTCATTCTTCGATCTTGTCCACTTTCTTTTCTTTAGATTCCATTTTTTCACCAATTTTACTCAAAATGGAGGCGATCGAAGAATTGGCACAACTTTCTGATTCGATGCGTCAAGCTGCTGCTGTTCTTGCTGATGAGGATGTGGATGATACTTCATCTTCTTCTTCTTCTTCCTCGTCCAGGCGGAACTCTACTTTTCTTAATGTTGTCGCTCTTGGCAATGTTGTAAGTTGCTGTTTTATTCTTATTACTTGTTTCTTTGATGAGATCTACTGTATGATTTGCTTGTTCTGTTTTGTTTTGATTTTGATGGTGTGATTTGGGATTTCGAATAAAAAATGCCGTAATTTGGGTAGCTACTGGTTTAATGGTATAATCTTTAGATTCGACTTTGATATTGTTGGATATTGATTGATTTTACAGTTTTTTTTGGTGCTTATTGCATTTTGCTGAATGACTTAATATTAACCGTCATATAATATACACAGAAACGCATGATATTCGATGTTAGGTTCAACTGTTGCTACCAGTGTCACATGATTCTCTGCTTAATTCGCATGTCTCGATTCGAGATTCGCTCAAAATGGACCAAAAATAGCCCAAAATCGACCAAAATTCGCTTTTTTCGATTCGCGATTCACAGAGAGATTAGCGAATCACGTGATAGTGGTTGCTACTATTGTGAGATGTGAAGCTTGGCAGTAAAGAGGAGTTTATTTGAGTGATTGTTTATAAGACATATTGCTTGATTTAGTTCAGCTATAGGGTTTGTTTGTGATCATAATTTTTACCTTCTTATTCAATCTAGTAGAGCGCACTGAAACTAGACCGTTTAATATTGTTCTGACTCTTAGATCAACACTTGAGTTCTCTTTTACTTGCAGTTGCACAATGAAACAATGGTAAAGCTTTGATCCCAACAATAGGGCTTTACTTTCTACCATTGAAAATATTTTATAGGGACCCAAGTTAGACCCATAGTTGGTCCAGGGATTTATACAACGGGGATACTATGAGAAACAATTGGACTGCAAGGATACCTGTATGTGTATATTGCAGTGTGTGACCATATTTTTCTGTGGTTATTAGTTTGCATTTTTCACAATTTTTGTGGTTTTAATTCCAAAGGTGAGACATGTTTGATATCTGTGACCATGACAATAAAAAACGAAAAATGTAAGTTGAAGGGATATTAGCAGAATTTATACTCTCTTTTCACCTTTTGTCCTTGACTACTCTATATTTTACCAAACTTTGGTACTCCTAGGCTTGTTGATGTGTCTGAGCAACAATTGACAATTTTTTTTTTACCTATTTTTTGGTTTCGTTCAATGTCACATGATTTGTGTTTTACTTTGATTCGTTGTTTGATTTCGGGTTTGCGATTTGGTATTTGCTAATAGTGGATAATTTTATGAAGACCCACAATAATGATAAATTTTATTAATAATTAGATGAGTAACCAAATTCGTATAAATACGGACTACAATCTACAAAATCTGTCAAGAAAAAGTCAAAAGAGTGGATTACTTAGTATCAATGTTCTAAACCAATTTAAGTCTTGGCTGGCTTCTTACCTACCACAATTAAAAAATAAAGTATTTCAACTCCCGAGGACCAAGGTTACAACTGTTGTCTATTCTTATTACAATTTAGTAGTATTAAGCTTAGAAAATGTAAAAGTAAAACTTAAAGTCAGAAAGGACGAAACGCTTTTATCTTTCATGAGTACACGCTTCTTCATCATTTTTGAAGCAAAAAAGTTATTCAATGAAGGGCAAAACTTCTAGAGAACTCCTCACACATTAGATTGGTGATTATCGTTTCAAACCGCGAATGGACCCCGGTTTGGGTCGATCGAACCCAATTGCGATTAGTGGACAAAGCTAGCGACATGTGACACTGGTTATGTTTCAAAACAATATTTCAGGCATCAACTTTGTTTCTAGCTTTAAGTGAAATGAAAGGTTTGTGTATTAAAGCAAATAATAAAATAAAGAGTGCCAAAAGTAATGAGCAATGACTTATCGTTAAACAAGTGACAATTGTGTATTAATTGTATAAGGTAGTAGTGAGCGTGTAGGAGAATCGTTTTGAAACATCTTGAATTGGGAAGTGGTACTATCAAAATTTGTGCTTTCTTTCTTTTTTATTTGGAGTGAAATAATTCATTTGATCACAATGAAGTAGTGATGCTTCATCACTTCTTCTAACAATGAAGTGTTATATCTTATTGGCTTCTAGTGTGAGAAATGATATCCAACATTGAGTAACTGAAAGCACAATGTTTTCAAGCAAATTTAGAGTGCCATGTGATCCCCTATAATGCTTTTAGTGTTAAATCGAATTAGTTTGCCTTTCTTTTTATGTTTCTCTCTATTGTCTGTTTTCTGTTAGTTGTCATTCACCTTTTTAATCCCGTCCCCTTTCTCTTTTTTCCCTTGTTTTAATTGATGTCTAAGTGAGTCTAACTCAAACAGACATTGTTGTTAATATTGTAACTTCACAATTTTTTTTATATTATTAATACTAGTTTGTAAAGTAACAATGCAATCGTAACACTTTTACTTCAAAGGTCTCTTTTCATTGACATTATAAGGACATTGATGACTTGTTGGGTGCTTGGTTTGGCACGAGAGTTCTTGAAACTTAATATTAATGATTATTATCATGTAAATGATTTTGGATGTTCTTGATTAGCATTCTTTCCTTCTCCCGTTGTCTTGCCCATCTTATGTCAAAGGCAAAAGGTCTTTTTCAAGGTTGTTTGGTGAAAGGCTCAGAGCTTAGTTTTGTAAGGATATTTGGCAAGGCGCAATGACTCTAGGTTGTTTAGTAAAAGTAGTTGAGTCTTGTTCTTCAAGGAATCAAAATCATTTATTTTTGGCTTAAGTTTTGTCCTTTCTCATCATCTATGTCAATATTAAAAAAGGCATTTCATTTTATTCATGTATGTTTATGCTTAAACTGATGACGGATTTTTCACTATTTGTTTCTGATTTCATTGTTGAATGTTTGAAGAATATGTAACAAGTGAACCAATGTTCTTTTGTAATGATGTATCAATTATAGGTTAGTTTTTTGTGCCTAGATTGATATTTGACTAGAGATCACATGTTTTTAAGTGGGAGAAAATAAACCAAGTGGATGGATTTTTTTCGATAAATAATGCATCGCAATTTGCTCTTTTTATGGGTCAGTTATGAATTTAGTATTATATCTGATTGGTCGAAGATAGCCTGAATGCTCCGCTCATAGGGGTTTAGGGGTTTAGCTTAGCAATTTGTATTTTATTTGTGCTGCTCATTGATGCAATCCTTACTGCTGTCTATTTATTGATTCTCCTCTGTTGCTGCTATCTTTTGATTTTATGTAGGTTCAATGAATAAAACAGATTTTTTTGTTGATCGTTTTGGTGATTGAAGTTTGAACTATGTAGTGGTGTTTTTTTTTTCTATGGTGATTGAACTATTTTCTGTTGCTCATATTATTATTCTCCTTTGTTGCTGCTATCTTTTGATCTTTTTGCAGGTGTAAAGAATAAAATAGATTTTTTTTGTTGATCTTCGTTTTGGCGATTGAACTATTTACTGTTCTTGTTTCTTTGTCTGTGTTTGTTTGCTGAGCGTAAACTGTTTCTCCTGGTAATATTTATACAGGGTGCCGGTAAATCCGCAGTGTTGAATAGTTTGATTGGACATCCCGTTTTGGTAAGAAAATGAATCAAATGTTTTTTCCATTACATCTAAACCAAGTACTTGATCGTTGGACTGGTGATTTTTTATAATCCTGTGAACAGCCAACTGGTGAAAATGGTGCTACACGAGCTCCAATAAGCATTGAATTAAACAGAGATAGCTCCCTAAGTAGCAAATCCATTGTGTTGCAAATTGACAACAAAACTCAGCAGGTGTCTGCAAGTAAGGTTTTTTAAAGAAACAAAACTTATTTTGTGTACTGTTAGTTTATTAAAATTTATTGTTAATATGCACTTATGGTCCCAAAGGACCTAACTCAATGGCATGTTTTGCTCTGAATTGTTTCTCTTTAAATATTAAAATTTTAAAAACGACTGTTGATCCACATTCTTGTCAATTTGGCTGATAACAGGTGCTCTTAGGCATTCTCTTCAGGATAGGCTCAGCAAGGGTTCATCTGGAAAGAGTCGTGATGAAATATACTTAAAGCTGCGTACAAGTAGCGGTTAGTTTTACCATTTGCTGTAACTTTGGTTGCTGTTAATGTGCATGCTGTTACAAGACTGGAATTTATAAGGTGATTTGTCCAATTGTGTCTCATGTAACCAGCCTTGAAATATGCGAATGTGATCACTGATCATAGAGTAGAATTTCACGTGTGTCAATGTTTGAAGTTGAAGAGATCGTAGAATTCTGGTGGCAGTTCTTTCCTTTTGTGTTCGCTTTTTAATGGTTTTGCTCTGTTTTTTTCAGCTCCGCCTTTGAAATTAATTGACCTTCCTGGTTTGGAACAACGTATCGTGGATGAATCTATGGTGAGTTGTAGTGAATTAACTTATATTTTGTCTTCATTTGCAGAAATATGCATATTGCATATTATCCTTGACTTTAAATATCTGGATCAATGGGCTTATTTTCATATTTTGTTTTGCACTAGATCAGTGACTATGCTGCACACAACGATGCAATTTTGTTGGTGATAATTCCTGCTGCTCAGGCGCCTGAAGTCTCTTCTTCCAAAGCTCTCAGGGTTGCTAAGGAGTATGACTCGGAGGGTGAGTTGGAAGCATGTGTTGCATTATGTTTTTAGATAATTCTCTTTATGCTAATCAGGCATTATAAATTTTCGAGACACGCTTGTTTGTGCTCTTCCGCTGTTCTTCGCTTGCTATTTTGAAGTCTTTTTAATTGTTGGATGTAGGAACGAGAACCATTGGTGTAATCAGCAAAATAGATCAAGCTGCCTCAGAACCTAAAGCCTTAGCTGCTGTGCAGGCTTTATTGTTGGGGCAAGGACCAAGAAGTACAGCTGATATGCCATGGGTTGCTTTAATCGGCCAGTCTGTTTCAATAGCTACAGCTTCTGGAAATGGTGGATCTGAGAACTCCTTGGAAACTGCCTGGCGAGCTGAAAGTGAGAGTCTCAAGTCTATCTTAACTGGGGCTCCACAAGGAAAGCTTGGTAGAGTAGCTTTGGTGGAATCGTTGGCTGCACAAATACGCAATCGTATGAAAGTTAGGCTTCCTAATATTCTTTCTGGGTATATTCTTCCTGCCATTTCTAATATTTCCCTACCGTGAAACAAGTAACTACAATTGAAGTGCATAAATGGCAGTGGTCATTAGTTTTGGGAAGCTACTTTTCATACGGATTTGGTTGTTTAGCTTTATTCATTGCGTCATCTGTTTTTATGCATTTTTGATGCTGCTATCATAGGATATGCTTGTCTTACATCTTGAGGTTTAAGACTCCGGGATTTGTTATCTCTCAATATTCAAAAATGCATATACATTCTAGTTTCTTGCATTCAACTTTATTGGGTGACCAGAGTTCCAATGAGGGTGCCAGAGATGTAGCATTTTCTTCAGTGATTGATGTCTGTTTACTGTTTTTTACGTATGAATAAATTTATTTTTCTCATGATGTCATCTATTCAGATCTTCACATTTACCATTTTGGAATATCTTCAAAAATGTTTTTATTTTTTATTTGACTTTTAACTCCTGTTACTGTTATACTCCTCTGCTCTATTTCTAGAGTCATAACACTAGTGTTCTTATCTCTCTTTATCTACAAGAATAATTGCCAAAGCGTTTTAGTTTTTACATCACCCCAATGCATTAAGTGGTTACCACCTATGGTGGGGTTTGGGAGGGTCCGTTGTACGCAACCTTACCCTTGTAAGTGATAAGGCTTACAAAAAGGTTGTTTTGATTGACCTTGCCAATGCCTTAATTAAAAAAAATTGGAGTCAGCTTGATGAACCATTTGTCGGTTTCACTGGTCATCCACATGAATTCTCCATTTTTTTTCTTTCTATCCCCTTTCAACCTTTTTAAATTCATTTAACCACTATTATGATCTTTGTGTTCCACCTAAATTCACAATTCATTATTGAAGAAGGGAACAATATAAAGTTAATTGCTATTTGCTATGTTGTCTTATAGCGGGTTTGGAAGGTGATGGTGTTTATGGTGCTTCCAAGTCCAATATGGAGCTATCTATTTAAGAGCTTATAAATTCGAAAAAATTGCCATAGCCTTAATCATGATAATATGGGGAAAAAGATTATGATTTCAAAAATTAAAAAAGCCACTTTATTGGTATATTTATTAGCTAGGATTTGGTAAGTAAAATTTTTGGATCTGACTTTTGACGGATAGCACTACAGTTCAAATAATTCAATATTGACCCATGATTGTGGCTTATTTTTTTCTCGTTGTGGTAAATTTTGCAGACTTCAAGGCAAATCCCAGATAGTTCAGGATGAATTAGTGAAACTTGGGGAGTCTATGGTTTCCAGCTCTGAAGGTACTAGGGCTTTGGCTTTGGAGCTTTGTCGTGAATTTGAAGAGAAGTTTTTGAGGCATATCACTGGTGGTGAGGTAAAAGGATTTAACTATCCTGGTTGTGAGACTTATACTTGTCAGAGAAATTATGATTGTCATGTTAATGTCTTGTCACTTCCATCGAGTTTGATGTGTCAACAACATATACTTCGACACGGATTTTGTAAGATTTTTTTGAGCTAAAGCTGTGGTGTTCGTTTTCTTAGGGGAATGGGTGGAAGATTGTTGCAAGTTTTGAGGGAAATTTTCCCAACAGGATTAAGCAGCTTCCTTTGGACAGACACTTTGATATCAACAATGTCAAAAGGGTACGTATATTCCCTCCCCCGAACCTCCCAAGCAAAAGAGAGGGGGGGGGGGGAATCTTTCCCTTTTATGACTGCTTATATTAAGTAGGATTTTTTAAAAACTAATATGTTTCTCTTTTTCTCATTTTTGTTTGATTAGATTGTTCTTGAAGCAGATGGTTACCAACCGTATCTTATATCTCCAGAAAAGGGGTTAAGATCCTTAATAAAGATTTCCCTTGAAATGGCAAAAGAACCATCACTACTTTGCGTTGATGAGGTAAACCATTTCTAATATCCATGCATTTAACAGTAGTTATCATCTTCTCTTCGCGTTATTTTGGATACTCTGGATACAACTTGTATATATCTCATATTGAATGGATGCTGTCTTCCCTGAAAGTATATTTCTGTGACAAATAGTGTGCATTTAGATGGATATCCTCCATTTAAAAGCCAATAGAAGCTTAAAATAATTTGATCCATTCTTTACATATAACCATACTCCTTCAGTTTAAATCTACACATTCTTCTGCTCTAACTATTTTGAAATCTTGCTAAAATAGGTGCATCATGTACTTGTGGATATAGTGTCTCAGGTCGCAAATGCTACACCAGGTCTTGGAAGATATCCACCCTTTAAGAGAGAGGTATATTGAAAATTTGTGGTTGAATTTAATCTAATGTTTCTGGATCTTTCTGATTTGTGGCTAAACGACAGCTGTAATGCAATTGGAAAGATGAAATTTTGTGGTCACTTTCTAATCGATTGATATATTATATTATTAAAAACAGGTTATTGCAATTGCAACTTCTGCACTTGATGTGTTTAAAGGGAAAGCAAAGCAAATGGTTGTTGACTTAGTAGATATGGAGCGTGCCTTTGTCCCGCCTCAACATTTCATTCGTTTAGTTCAGAGGCGGTACGTTCATAATATCTTTTTTTGGCATTTAGATGATAGTTAAACTAGGCTGAGGAAAGTGTTTTGGCACATCCGCCACTCCCTCCCCTTGTCTCTTTTTTCTAAATAGAAGTTGGGAAGCAATCTGAGAACTGAGATAATATAAGTTGGGATGCAATTTGTTAGTTTATGTGAATGACCGTGTGGCTTTTGGATTATATCACAGTTTTGAATTCTTTCGATGGTTGGTGATCTTTTTGGGTTATTGGGAGATTTCCAAATGTATGTACTCGATGTTCTGTATATCATTGCATAGTTTCTCAGAGATCTTCAAGTCATGATTGGATGCCTTTCTTGGGCAAAGTAAACATCAACGTTTTGCTTACGAAACCCATCGAATGTCTTCAGGACTATCTCTAGGCATCACTTAAATTTATTTTTCATCCTATGCCCTTTTTGTCGTGGTTTAACTGTCATAAAGTACTCCATGCAGTAGGCTAAGGCTTGCCATAATTTTTGAATTGGTCTACCAGTGTTAAATTGTGATTTACAATACAGTTAATACTTATCATAGCCCGTTATCACTTTGATTTTTTTGAGCTGCTAGGATGGAGAGACAGAGACGTGAAGAAGAAGTAAAAGGTCGATCTTCCAGGAAAGGCTTGGATGCAGAACAATCGATGTTAAATAGGGTAGGATTTTATCCTGTTGTGTATTATAATGTTTTGAGTTGGTTGGTACTTGAGTACAGAATTATGTAAGCTTTCATGTGTGCTATTTCTGCTTTGACAAATCTGAAGGTTTTGGGTTTTGGTGTAGGCAACAAGTCCTCAAACAGGAAACCAACAAAGTAGTGGGAGTTTGAAGTCAATGAAGGATTCGAAGTCTGATAAAGATAAAGATAAAGATAAGGATAAAGAGGGACAGGAGGGTTCTGGTCTAAAGACAGCTGGGCCTGATGGAGAGATAACTGCAGGTTTGTTTTTTCAAAAAATGTAATGGATTAATACCATTACTGTATATCTTGACCATGCATTTGCAAATACTATGGACCGTGGCCCGGGTTTTTTTCTACCTTGTCTGTTAAAATGTCTTTATTTTCCATATAATACTTTCTATAGTATGTTAATGTCTCGATTTTATGAACATGCGTACAAGAAACTGGAACTTTGATTCTTCACTCGATTTTTTCTGAGCTACCCTTTTGTGACTTATCAATTTACCTGATTTGAAAAATCGTGAAAATAATACTTGTACAAGTAGTATCACGCTTTACCAATGCTTTTGATCTCTTGAATATTTTTCCTTCTATTTACATTTTTATGGACCAAACATAATTTTCATGCTGCAAAAACTGATTTGTGCAAAACTGAATGCATATGTACAAGGACTTGAATCCCTCCTGGATTGTCTCTATTTTCTTCGGATCTCTGTTTGTTTGCTATCACAATGTTCTGGAATCATTTTTCACTCATAATCTTCCGGCACATATTTAGCTTTCTTCCATACCTCAACCTATGGAAAAGCTTGTATGAAGAAATTTTTCTTGTAACATCTTGCTTGCTAACCATTGTCACAGCTTCTTTAGGAGTTTTTCTCTGGAAGCTTTGATTTTTTATTGTTGCATGTGTATATATATATATATATATATATATATATATATATATATATATATATATATATCATGTTTTTCTGTACGTCTTTGCTGATGGAGAACAGCTGACAGCTTGAGTGGCTAAGCTTGTCCTCTGCATTCTTTTAGGTTGCATGCACTCTGGTTGCGTTGGCTTCTATTGCTCATTAATTTTGTAATTGGTAATTTCAGGTTTCTTGTTGAAAAAGAGTGCTAAAACTAACAGCTGGAGTAGACGATGGTTCGTGTTGAATGAAAAAACTGGAAAGGTTTGTAATATATCTTTGTGTAGACATTATATGAGTTTTACATCATTTTTTTTATATAAAAGTTTTCTTATCTTTGCCAAATTGTACCTAAGGCCCTTAGTACGGGATTTTAATTTGTGAACTAAGGCTCTTCTAAGTTCGGGATTTTTTTTTTTTTTTTTTTTTTTTAATTGGTTGGAAATTGTTTAAATTGGATCAATTTTTTTAATTTTTATAAGTTAAAGACATACTCTCTCTTTGATCTTCTAGCTAAAATGTAGGCAGGCGACTCTCTTGTCCCCTGGAAAAGGCAGCTGGAGGTGTGCATCATATGATGCTCATTGTAGGTTGCTGCTGTAGTGCAAAAATGCGGTAACGGTCGTGATCGCGGTAACAGAGTGGCGTATATTGGTCAAACGCATGAGATATCCCTTAGTACGGCTCAAAATTTGTTTTTTTGAACCTTTACAACACGATAAATTTCGGTTCACTTTTTTTGAAAACCTTTACAACGCGTTGCATTCTTGTTTTTGCACTATGATTGTTGCACTCTGTCAGTCAGAAGAACTTTTATTTTTTCTATCATATATGGTGCCTTAGGTGTGGTTTTAGAAGCCAAGTGTGTTGTAGCTGTTATCTGTTTTATCTGTTTTTTCCAGTGTGGAGTTTAAGTTTTTTGTCTTTTCATGTTTTCACTGGATAATATTTGAAGCTAAATTTGGTATCTTTATGTTTCCAGTTAGCCTCAAAATACGTGCATTATTTTTCAGTTAATATTTCTGTGATCCTTTCTGATTTACGCGCTAACATCCACCCTTCTACACACTTTGATTTAAATGTACAAGTATTGATAGATTGATGGCATATTTCTCTCTTGCAGCTTGGATACACGAAGAAACAAGAAGAAAGGCATTTCCGTGGTGTAATCACTTTGGAGGTATGAATTACTACTGTCAGCAACGTAACTGTTGAACTTCTGTGGGATGCCAGGCTATTTTTGTTACCTTGTAAGCTCCATCTTAGCAATAACAATTAAAATAACGAAGAAGGTTTTTTATATTTTATATATACTAAATGCAAGACTTTCAACTCTTGGTTTACATAAAGATAGATGTACAGTTTTTGGTAGAGGTCGTGTTTATTAAGACCGTTTGTGTTTTTCTATTACTTTTATAATTGTTATAATATTTTAGGGCTCGTTTGGTCTCATTTTAAATTATATTATACTCCTATATTTAATAAAACATCAAGCTGAAGATGGATTTCAGTTCTAATATTAATTTTTTTTCAAAATCAAAAAAAAAACTAACAGTTTCATCGATTAGAAGATCAATGTTTAACTCAATTCTTAAAACATAAACCATGATTTAACTCTAGTGTTACAGGAAATTAAAGGCAATGTTTCTTGATTCCCTTCAATTGAGAAGATTTTCTAAATACAACCTCTACACTTAACATCCAACACTAAAATTTGAAAATGAAGTGCAACAAAAGTCACGAGGAATCGGGGATTTAGAAATTTAATCCTTTTAGGGTTAGTTACCTTTGCAACTTCAACCTGTTAGATTTGATTTCAATATGATAGTGCTGAATGTATTGAGAAAATAATAGGGAGAAACAAAAAACTCCTCACAGATCTTTCTTTCAATTGAGTGTTGATAGTCTGATTTAACAATGTGCTGAAAAGCAGCTTATATAACCACTGAAACTGGTTTTATGTATTTTCTTTCCACTTAAAAAATGTGCAAAAGTTTTAGTAATCAAATTTTCTGTTCGTGTTACTTTCTTTTATCCAAAATAAAAACAGAAAAGTAGAATCCATAGTAATGTTGAACGGAGTCTTATTGTTTGGATTTTGATTCAAGAACAATTCTCATTTTCTTAATTCCTTGCTAAGAGTTAGATGCAGTTTTACATCTTGCACGACAACAGATACAAAATGATGTTTATACTAATAAGCATTATAGTAAACAAGCCAATAAGATTACTCAAGTTAATAACATGCTACATGCCCTTCTTTTGACTTGCTTGCCAATCATTTCTCAGGAATGTCAAATTGAGGAAATTCCTGACGAGGAAGAAGCTCCATCAAAAAGTTCAAAGGACAAAAAGTCAAATGGGCCTGATAAAGGTCCTAGTCTTACATTCAAGTTGACGAATAAAGTACCATACAAAACTGTTCTTAAAGGTGTGAAAATTATTGCATGATGTTTTTCTTTTGATTTGTCTAATCATGTTTTGGTTGTATTAAGAATATGTTCATGTTATGCAGCTCATAGTGCTGTATTGCTGAAAGCGGAGAGTGCAGTGGACAAGGTTGAGTGGATCAACAAGTTGAAGAACATTGCAACTCTTAAAAATGGTCAAGGAATGGGTGAACATGGACTCTCAATGCGTCAAAGTCATTCTGATGGTTCTCTTGTAAGTTTTCTCCCTCTTTGTTTTTGTTCTTGGGTTTGTAAATGGGATAAGTTTCACATTCTTTAGATGGTATAGTAACCTAAAAAAACCCTACTGTTTATGTTATGGCCAAACATCATAATTCTTTAGAATTTTAGCATGATTTTTCTTTAAATGGAATTGTCGTGTACTCGGGCTCCTTGTCTCAATGATTAATTGGATAATAGAAAAAGGGATCACTACAAACTATTAAAGAAAGAGGTTGCTGTTGAATTTGAGAACTATAAAGTGTAATTTGAAAGGGGAAGCAAAACGGGGGATGAAGAAAATTGAAGGCCTAGATTGCATCTTTTCAATGTAAATTTTTACCCGAGAGTACTTATAGCATTTGATTCTAGAAGATTAAAGAGTTTTTGAAAGCTGTCTTGGAATGGCTGAGGACATTAATACATGGAACACAAAAAGGAACATCAATTCCCACCCAAATCACTTGTACGGATTGTCAAACACCATTGATTATGCTTCAGTATATCTATTTGTTTGCATATTTGGTTGATTATGCTTCAGTATATAATGTTTTTCTCTTCTTCGTTTAGCTTCATTTCGGATATCTATTATGCTTTTGATCTGCTAATTTGTACAATGTTATAGGATACAATGGCAAGAAGGCCTGCAGATCCGGAAGAGGAGCTCCGTTGGATGTCTCAAGAAGTGCGTGGATATGTAGAAGCAGTCCTAAACAGCCTTGCTGCAAATGTGCCAAAAGTCGGTTTTTTCCCTCTATATTCACTTTCTGCCTTCATGTTTTTTTTAAAATATTTTTCTTATAATTGTTTGGTGATCCTTGTTGAACAGGCTGTTGTTCTTTGCCAAGTGGAGAAAGCTAAAGAGGATATGCTTAATCAACTGTACAGCTCTATTAGGTAGTCTTATGTAACTTTCTGTCTAATAGTTTGGTTTCTGTGCCCTTAAAATCTTATTATCTGACTGGTAAGCACTATATAGTTTAAAATATCAATTAATGACTTGTTAATGGAATTTTTTGGACCCCGGATAAATGACGGTAAACAAGCTTACTTTTGATAATGTGGAGTGATAAAAAAGGCAGTGTGTGATAAGCGGTAAATCGGTAATGCTAAATTGTGACCTTGTATTAGGAGACTTGAGAGATCTTTTTTTTTTTTTGATATGTAGAGAAATAGAGAATTATAATATATTTCCTGTAATATTATGTGTTTTGTTTGTTTGGTTGGCTTTGATTGGTGTTTTTATTCGAGATAGTTGAATGCCCAAATGATTAATATACTAGAGTAAAAATTTGACTGACGTTTAAGAACTTATTATAATATTTTGGACTCGAAGCTTATTTTGTAATTTTGAAATGTGAATAGTGTAGCCTTGTTCTCTTACCTCTTTAGGAAGTTTTAGAAATATGTCATAGCTTTGCCTTTTTTGATTCTTAAAACTTGGTTGGTTGCTTATTTGCTTCTCTGTCCGCAGTGGCCAGAGCTCTGCTAAGATTGAAGAACTACTCCAAGAGGACCAAAACGTGAAACGTAAAAGAGAACGTTACACAAAGCAGTCATCTATTCTATCAAAGCTTGTGAGGCAACTAAGCATTCATGATAATCGGGCAGCTGCTGCATCTGGGTGGTCCGATAGTGGTAGTGGGCCAGGTAATTCTTTTTTGTAATTGTTGCTAGCAGTAATTGTTTCAACTGAAGAGAACGTGAAACGTAAAAGAGAGCGTTATTTAAAGAAATGTTTCATCTATAGACCCGAATATGACCCAACCCCAATTTACCCAGTCTGAAGTCAAATCAATGCCGTCTGCATGTAACTTAGATCCTCTAAAGCAAAAACCAACCTGAAGTTCCTACACGCGTCAAAAAGACTGGCTTACTTTCCACCCTTTGAGTTGAGTGCGTATAGTCCAGTTATTATCCTGATCCTGTTTCCAGTGGAATGGTCTGTTCTTGACCTTCTTGAATATTGAGATGTGCTTTATTATTGCCTTCAGGATCTTTGTATATGAAATGTTGTCTTAAAATATGTGCAGAAAGCAGTCCAAGAACTGGGGGATCAGGTGCTGGAGATGACTGGAGAACTGCATTTGATGCTGCTGCTAATGGGCCTACTGATTTATCTAGGACCCACAGTCGGCGGTACAGCGATCCAGCTCAAAATGGCGATTTGAATTCCGGTTCTGGTTCAAGCTCAAACAGCCGTCGCACGCCAACACGTTTGCCTCCGGCCCCACCTTCATCTGGTAGATACTAGATGCACATGATGATGAAAATAGATGGAATTTGCGACGACTCGTTTAATGATTCATGTATTTGTTGTTGGGGTGGGTTTTTTATTCTTGCTCCTTAATATTGAGCTTTTCTTTTGCTCGCGCTTATATGTTATCATAGTTTTGTAGATTGGAAAAAAAATAGGCGATTCTTGTAGATAGATATTGGGCGGCCTCCCTTTCACCATTAACATCTGGATTTCGAGATGTATTATCTGTTTGTTCATTGAAATTTTCTTGTTTCTTCCTTGGGGAAATGACGCTGATGCCTTTTTCACATTGATTGTTGGACATCTTTGCACAATATTATAGAAGAATATAGAGGTAACAAAGCTTAAAACTTTGGTTTATTTTTCTGCAAAAATTTGCATCCTTCATAGTTTTGCTTTTTTTTTTTGTGTAAAATTGTTATAACCAACTATGACTTCATGTGCTAATTTGTACCGTCAAATTGTTCAGCTAAAATGTTTAGGCAAATTTAACATATTACCTCAATGTCACTATTAATTGTAAGTATAATGGAACGTAGGAAGTATTGCTATTGCTCTTCTTAGATTGATAGTTTGGTTTTTATTGTATTGTTCTCTTGATCATGAGGCCCTTTATAGAAAGGTTAGTTTTATCTATATATCTCTGATCACTTATTTGTTTATTTGTTTAATCTTATAAAAACCTTAGCAACGCTTTCACCTACATCCCCAACTATAACTAACAACAATAACACGACGAGCATATATGATGCTATTAGTTCTTATGAGCTATATGAAACAAAGTAGATGTACATTTTGCAACCCAATTAAATTCAATGGTTGTTCAAAATAAATCGATTGCTAATCCTCAACTTGACTCCTAACAAATAAGTTAAGTTTATGACCTACGGTGCTCCCTCCATTAGTAATCAAATTTTGATCCAAATGGACTCGAACTTAAATCAAGAACTCAATGATCTAAAACTTTAACCTATGAGATGATGAGAATCATTAATCAACCAATTGATTGAAGACTTTCCCTTCTATAGTTGTGACTTGTGAGTGATAGGAGTTCGATTCTCACCATACATAAGGATTAATTCTCCTTTCCTTTTTGAATTTATGGAGGCAATCGAACCATAAGCAAATGACAATTTTCCATTGTCAATTCTACCAACCAAATGAAGAAACTAGCTCAAATTGTGTAATACAAAACCATGATTCGTAATCATCTAAGTAACTCAAAATAAACATTCTTTCGCATCAAAATATTGAGGACTAGTGCTCAATTTAAACAAAGCCATATAACTAACGACCCAAATGCCTCTAAACTAACCAAGTATGTACCTTAAATACACCCAAAAACTATACAAAATACTGAGCCCCGATACGGTGATACCTCGTCAATTTTGGGCAACAAATTAGAAGATGGTTCGTTCTTTGAACAAACCATTTCTCCGAAAGTATGTGAAAGCTTATTGCGAGAAATAAGACACTTGAAATAAATGGTGAAAGCATATTGCAAAGAGAAGAGTGAACTTTTACTTGTTCTTATGGGAGGCATGTGCCCACAAATTGATAGCCAAACATTGTACAAACCTACAAGTAAGGTTTACAGATTTGGATTAAATATACATTTAGACATCTTCAATAAGGTAAAGATTTGATTTCCCCAAGCCTTGGCCAAAGAAATAAAGTTCATGACAACATTTCCTGAAGAAAAGGTTCAATAAGGAAACAAATCAACCTCATGTACTGTACTGTGCTCTTTTCTTCAAAGTTCAAACTGCAGTTTGCTAAACTCAGCTGGCCCCACATGCAAAAGAATTGCTTGCTATTCATTCTTCAGTGGTCCATAGTGTATCATCCTTGAAGGGCCCCGATTCGCGTAATACCTTCATCACCATCTTCATCTGTGAGGACAAAATAACAGTCATCAAATCCAGATCCGGGCTAAATGACAATAATAACCTGGATTACAATAATTGTTTAGGAGACTAGCCCGCCCCCGTCTCAACAGAAGGCAAAGTGATGAAAAATAACCTTTGTCGGATACGAGGAGACGATGTAGGTGGAAATAAATTATGCTGGAGTAACATTCACATTCGGAAAAGTATATGAGCAACTCGATATGAGGAGACGGTGTCTATGAAGGAGCAAATACCTGGTCTGTTTCTCGTTGTAGAAAATCTTGTATAGCTATCCGAAAAGCTTCATCGACAATGTAATGGCAGCTATAAGTTGGCACTGGAAGGTAACCCCGCTGAATTTTGTGCTCACCTTGAGCTCCTGCTTCTACTTTATCCAAATTAAATTCAATTGCAGCTTCTATTGCCTGTAGTAGAAAAAAAGGACAGATTGATTACACTTCAATGCTTTCTAAACAAGAATAAGAGAAGTACAGCTCCAAAGCTTATAGCTTAAATAGACCCTCTATAGCTACTTGATCAAATCACTTATATTTGATAAACTTTACAGCTAAACAACATCTCTGCTGTAGAGAAACACAAAATAAATTAGTGTGTTTGGACAACATTTTAGGACGGAAAGGCAGGGGAGGGGAGGGAAGATTGATTTGATTCCTTACAATCCTTTTCATTGTGGACGGATTTGTTTAGTACAAAACGGAAAGGAACTATTCTTGACAATTCCCTTCCCTTCTCTTTTGGTATAGCATCCCTCCATTTCCTTTCCCTTCCTTTCTCTCTATTTTCTTGTATACATAACATGGATGCCACAAACTCACTATCTCTGATAATCTAAGGCCTTTTTCAACCATTATCAAAATTGTAACTTGATTGTGAAATCACTTAATGACCTTAAGTTTACTTGGGACCTTTATCAACTGGCTTTGAAAACATTAAAACAAACATATTCTTCAACATCAAATGCTCATTTTACTAGTTACTTGGATGCAATGGCAGATCTTTAAGGCTGGAAGGGGCCTGAGCCCTTTGAAAATTTTTGGGCCATTTTACAAAAACATATATATTGTCAACATTTTACAATAAAAAAAATGAGGTTCATTGGTTAAGAGTACAATTTTTAACAAGAGGTTGGGAGTTTGAACCTTGGCCCCACCTAGTTTTTTACTAACCAAATCTGTCATTGCTTGGAATAATGTCACAAAACCAAGTACCGATAGAAGAAAAAATGATCAATGATCAGTAGGCATGTATCGCAAGCCAAATCAATTTGAACAAACCTGGTAGTAACATGCTTCAAAATGCAAACTTGGATAGTAAGATTCTGGAAGACATCCCCATAGACGTCCATATAGGGTATCACCACCAATTAAATTGAGCGCCCCAGCAACCATTTCATCCTGTTCTTCAGCAATGACTAGAAGAACCTGATCTCCCATCTTTGATGCCATGTTGTGGAAAAAATCCCTAGTCAAGTAAGCAGTACCCCACCTATATGTTAAGACAATGGCTTTGCTCAGAGTCACTAATTCTGTGTAGTTTGTTAAATCTTAACCAACTCATGATAATCAAAATTATAAGCAATTCTTGTAGAAATATGCAAGGTTATGAACTCTACTTGTTGTCAGTAGTATTCCTGTAGAATTCATAGAAGGTGTCCCAGTGCTTTGCCTGCCAAATGCAAAAGTTAAAAGATGCACGTCACCAAACAAGATCAACGTTGGAAAAAAAAGGTTGCAAAATTTGTGAATCTTAGGTAATGCATGCATATCAGAGTGTCAGACTAAACTTGAATTTTACAGCATTAGATCCGTGAGTTTTAAGCGTACAACAGGAACAATGCCAAAGTCAGAATCCCAAAAGATGGTTTCAGCTACATTACAGAAAAGCTTAACAAATGAAATCATTTACAACAATCCTTTTTTCCATTTATAGTGCTATAAGTTCTTGTAGACCCATTTCCTTCGTATCCCTTTTCTCATTGCCATCCAAGTCATATTTGGTCTCAGCAGCACTTCCCGTACAAAGGTACAAAATGAAAACATCGCTGGGAAGCCTTACCATTCACTGGCATTAAAGCTACAAACTATTCAAGAGCCATGAAGTAGAAAAATCTATAAAACATACATGTTCTTAAAAATAATCCAGTACCAGCAATAAAAGGGCTCCTTAACATCCCATTTAGAAGTATGTCTCTAATAAAGTTTCTCATTTCATGACAGAATCATAATCAAGAATGTATAAACTCATTGTAACAAAGTCTATCAAAGAAGCAGTGGACTGCTAACCAATTATATAATACTCATCAATAACATCTAGGTAGCAGGTCACATCATAATTCTGATGTTTTCAGCTACTGCATCAGCATCAAGAGACAAATTTAGTGAAGAGGAATGAAGAAAAGAAAAGACCATATAAGTTATTTTTCCAAAGCAATTATTATATCAAGATTGTTCGCATGATGAAAGAAGAATATACATGAGTTAAGTGAAGAGGAATGAAGAAAATAAAAGAATAGAGGAATGAAAAATAGAAAAGACCATGTGTATTTTGCTTTGTCATCCATGATTATTGATGTAGTCACCTGTGACATTACGACTCGTTTGGAGACATCTCTATGTGAACTATTAACTAGAAAATACACATTTTATCATGTAATTCCAGATTTCTAGAGCATATAATCAAAAAGAAGTTATAACTTATAATAGACCTTTAAAACCTAATACATACTTAAAAAAATTGTAATCGCTAATATGTTAGAATAACAACTTATAATAGTTGTTACTCCATGATTTTATAATAGGTTTCGCAGAACGGTAAATTTAAAATCAGTTATAAACCGGATATTATATAATGAAATAATCTCATTTTTATTCCAATAATTTAAAGCTAAACAGAAACTGTGATGCATGGGTTAAAAAGGCATTTTGAATTTTTTACTATTAGTTATAGAGCTCATTAGTATAAATAAGGTAGAGGGAAATGGAAAATGTATCAGGAAATTGTATTAGATTTTTAGGGTGAGTATTATACTCATTTTTGGGAGATTGCAAGCCTCTTGAGTCTTGACCACTTGTGTTACTATCTTACTATTGTAATCTTGAAAATGTATCAGGAAATTCTTTACTGCTTTGCTATTGTTTTCCTTGAATTAATATTCTGGAATGATGATGGATCCAGTCTATTACGGAAACATCTTCAGATTCTCTCCTTTTGTTTCCTCCAGAAAACGTCATGACGAAAGCATAAAAAATCTTTCTATAATTGTGACTCAGCGAAATAGATAGCGATAGCAGCACATAAATATTATCCATGAAAGCAATTAAAAGAAGTTTTAATTAATCTCAAAGAGGGACTCTAAAGAACTAGTAAATTGAAACCATTGATACTTGCATATAACAAAAGTAAATACCTTTATTTCATATCCGCGAAGACGTTTCATATTCAAGTTTTGAGAAGAAATCTGCGACATAAAATATGTAATAAGGAGAATTGCAATCTTTATGATCATGATTAGAAATATAGTCAACAAAGTACTTTAAATAGATGAAACGTAGTAGAATAATATACATGGAAGGAAATTAATCTTCCCTGTAGCTATGAAAAAGAAAATAATAAAAGGACAACTATAATATGATGAACAAAGCCTTACAAATTTTTTTCCTAAATAATGTTTAAATAGATCAAAATTCCTAAATATTTCCCCAAAACTTTCCTAAATATCGCCTATGAAAGATCAAGTATTGGGTTTGTGGTTTTACCTTATTAGAGGAACTTAGGGGTTTTCATCTCAAAAGTCAACATAAATCACACTGTTTGGGATTCTATTGTTCAAGAACCGCTAACAATATTAGCGGTTTTCCCTATTTTAGCGAAATGATTGTAGACTAGAATAAGGAAAACCACTTACATTGTTTTCTCTAGCTAGCGGCTTTTCAGGAAAAGATTTAAGCGATTTTTCTAACTCTAACCCAAAATCAGTCAGCTAAAATAAGGATAGCTACTGACATTGTTAGTGGTTCTTAAAGGATAAACCGCTAACAATGTTATTGATTTTAACCAAAACCCTTGTCTTCACCAACATGAACTGTAAACTTCAAACGTACATTACTCCAATACTTTCATAACACTATCAACTGATATTACACACTCAAGTAAACCAAAGACTCTGAGATCAACTCTTAATACACAAAAAAATGCCAACGGCCCAAATAAAGGAGCAAGGTGAGTTATATGTTAGTGATAACCAACTTAGTAAAACTTAGTCGCTTCCCATGATGATGAAACAATAATCACTCAAAAAATTATACTCAAAGAAATTATAGAAGCCAATTCTTAATAATCTAGTTGTGAGTCTCTGTTCTCTTTTCATAATTCATCACCCCTCCACTCTTTTCCCTATACAATTATGAACCAACCATTTATCTCAAGTAATTATATACTTCAATTGTTCCCTTAGCTTGAAATATAAAGTAATTATATACTAAATGCCTAGATTCTCTCACAAACAAAAGTCAACATTTAATCATAAATAGTATATGATAGCCCGTAAGTGTAGGATAAATATTAGCCTACAATTCAATAAATCGTATTTTTTACCAGATAAACAAGAGTGTAGGGAAAGAAAAAAATATCAAATACATCTATCATATAAAGCTGACCTTTTTTCGTTCTTGACGAATATTTTTCCTTTTACTTTGTTTCAAGTCCATCAAGAAGTCATCAAAACTGAGTCAAGGAGAAATAAAACATGCATAAGCCCAAGATTTGTTTCACAAATTAACTAAATTAACTTGTAATTGCAGCAAAGAATCGACAACAAATGCTAACAAATATATTTAGGTTACATTTACAATATTATTGTTTTATTTTAATTTTCTTTTTTGGATAGAAACAAATGCCTAGCTTCGGATGTACATTTGAACCAAGGTGCAAAAGAAGGCATATGGTGGGCTTCTAATGAACATAAGTTTAGCATGTCAAATGAATATCAAATTTTGGATTTCTGCAAAATACCATCTCACATTCCATGGTAAATTTTCAAGCACGTCCCCCACGGTCCTCATCCAAACACTAACAGGAGGAGTAAAACCTAGTTTTCTCATTTTGAGGAGCAAGACAATTTCCACTCAGTTCATACGAACATGCTTTTCCACTTACATCTACAGTTGTGAAAGAGTGGGAAAGGAAGTCAAATCCAGTCACATGCCCTTTCTTAAAGCTAGCTTGAATTTATAAGACTTTTGTCCAACAGACCATATCATTGTATATAAGTTAGATTCTTGTATAATTTTTAATTAAGTTTCGTCATTGAGTTTGAGATAGTTCTCTATTTTTTCAGTGAGTTACATGATTGTGACTGGTTTGAAAGATTCACTTTATTTCATGATACCCTCCTTCCATTTTGTTCCTTCCTGAAATTCTATATCTTTAGTTCCCTTGTTGCAACCTAGAAGTTACAATCTTTATAAAAGGTTATTACTCTCTTCTACAGCCTAATCAAAGAACAACACATTTCCTCTCAACATGCACATCATTGTCCTACAGCCTAATAAAGGAACAATACCTTCTAGAGAGTGTCTCTAAATTTCCACGTGCAAAAAATTATTATGAGTGGGAAGACATGGTTTTTTTAACTAAAGAATTCTCTTTTTGTCCGAGAAAGACATTATATGTGAGTTCTTTAATGATAATCCTTATTCTCCATTACTTATTTATAAATATCATCTAAGGAACAACAATTTGATTTTCACTGGATTTAATGCTATCAAAATGCAATAGTTAGAATTTTCTAGCATCATATTCATAAGTCTAGATGACTAAACGATTCAACATTATGGAGATTAAATTATCCAATTGTATATAATGTCCATTCGAAGTGACTTTAATTGGAGCATGTTATCTCTCCCTTTCAAAGATTAGGGTGTTTAGACTTTAGACTTAAGAAAGTATAACAGGTAGCCTTCTCTACTCAAGGCTTGAGACTAAAGCCGTGAAGGAAGAGAATAGGAAGCATAATTTGCGCAATGACTTCATTTGCAAAGCTAAAAGGTGTAGTGAATTTTTTGAGTAGTTTGTCCATTAATCTCTTTAAGAGGGGGAATAGAACACTGGAACTCGATAATTGGAGGCGCAATTCCGCACATTTTATAATTGTTATCTTGATAAAGTTAAGGACTATTGATGAAATCCACTTCTATGAAGAGCCTTGAGTGTCTCATATGTGCATAAGGCATTGGGTGTGGTAGTATGGAGAATATGGTTCAAGGTAATACCGGTACGATAAATTTGAATACCTTTACAATACGACAAATACAATACAAGATGGCCTTATTTTTGCACTATGAGACCAACTACTTGGAAAAGATATAGGTTTTTGTTGGAGAATGAGTGGTCTGATACTAATAAGGATACAATTAGACAAGTACTCAAGAAATAGGCTTTTCACAACTTTGAATTTATAAAATGTACGCAAATTCTGACCAAAAAGGTTCTTTCATTTATTATAAGTTACTAAACAAATATTCATAATATTTATGAACCTACCTTTTTCGTGGATGTATAAGTGTTGAAACATGAAGGGATTCATAATTGCAAATAAGGCTCACAAGTGACATTGATCACACTCAATTATGTCCAAGAAGCTATAGACTCCGAGCAGCGATACACACAATGACATTTCCTTAATTCTCCATCTCCCTTCCACCATCCATCATACAAACCCCAATACAAATGAGGATAAAGGAAAAGAAAAATGAGCTTTTTACGGTCGAAAATATTTCTCCATTAATGCACACATAATAGACATCATTTAGCCAACACTAACAAAGAATGCATCCAAGGTCAAAATCAATGTTATTGCCCCAATGAAATTTTTATATCAAGCGCTACATACTTTTTGTAATTTTGATTCTTCCAATGATATTGCATGCCTATTCTTTGAAGGAAGCCTTTCTCTTTCATTCCTTGAGACTGACTTTCAGTAGGAAATGTGACATGCAATGATGACACCTGATACTGGCAGAAGACAAATGGAACAATTTATATCCACATATTTAGCACATAAAATACTTCAATGCATTGGGTATTTGATATGTAACTAAGCCATGACTGCAAGAGGAGCATATTGTTTCTTTAATATTTTACTTTGTGTATCAAATATTCATAAATTTTCAGATTAGTTGATTAGTACTCATTATATAACCATCAAGTATATATCTAATCCTTAATCTAGTTTTAATAAATTTTACATAACTAATAAATACTTCAATTAGGTATAGAACACTGCAAAAATCATCATAGAGAATATTCCGTGGCACATTTGCAGTAGTAATCATAGATATCAAGTTCACTTAAAAAATCACAAACATAAATGGGTGCATTGATACACATTTCCTCACAAGAACTCTCAAGATCGCACTTTTTTGCAAAGGTATAGAGCACTGCAAAAGAAAAAGTTACCTTAATAGTCAGATCTTTTAGTGCAGATATCATTATATCGAATATCTCATTCTTGCAATTTGTATCACGAAGCAAGATTCTTGGACCAGTTACTGGAGTAAATGGCACACAACTCTGTAACTTGGGATAATACCTCGAACCATAACTATAGTACGCACTGGCCCATGAATGATCAAAAACATATTCTCCATAGGAATGACTGTATGCTCATTTTGAGAACACAAGCCAAAGTGAGTGAATCAATTTAAAATTACTTGAGCAGCATGACAATGATCAGTTTGAACAGCTTCAGATATGAAGTACCTTTTAAGATATAAAGGAACCGCGCCAACGACTTTCTCAAGTTCATCCTTCGCGATTATGTGCCTTGGTGCCCATCCTGTTTCCTGAAGGAATTCAGTCATGAGAACAAGAAGTAGATGATTGATGTTCTCTACATCAGAAACAAACATTTGTTTAGATGCTATAACTTGGAATGGATGAAAGGAGAAAGCCCACGAGGCTATAACATGCTAACATGTATACTGGAAATATTGAGTCAAATTATTTGGTGGAAACTGGCAAGTCCAATAATGTTATGAATCTTTCAGCTTTTTGGTTTTTTAGTTATAGTAAAGAGGATACAAAACAAAAATCATTGCTTCAAGCTATCATGAAGGTATTAACTAAATTGAGTGAAAAAACATCAAAGTGTCATATACAATCTACAATAGTCTACCAGAAATGAATCTGATATTTTCACATAAACAAGCTAGATACTAAAAATTGCCAAAATTGATTCCATGCTTCAGCAAAACATTAATTCTTCATCTTCCTTTTCCAAGCTACAAAAGAAGGTTGCAACAAACTCATTCCAAACAAGGGATTTGAAGAGTTCTAAAATTGAAGGAACGTCAGAGAATGATAACAGATTCTAAGTTCGGTAGTCTATTGTTTGCGTGAGAGCTCACTAGACTGCAGCTTTGTTTTGATTGGAATCCCTATCCGAGTGGAGCCCAGAAGAACCCTCTCTCATAAGTCTTTTGACTCTTACTGGTTGCTATCTTTTAGCCCTTAGCTTTACTAACTCCATGAAGTCATGAGCAGAATAGTACAAATTAAACAGATTCTTCCCTGAGATAGACAGGTCAAAAGTGTTTGCAAGAAAACTTTTCACTGATTCAGAAAACTTTCAGTTTTTTTCTTTCACTGCTTCACATGCTATTAGAGAATTCTTTTTCAAATGTTTCTTTAGCAGGTTCACATGCCTTTGGAGCTTTCTTCTTCCATACATCGATAGTAGGGAAGACCAAGGATAAATTTTTTCAAGAAATTTTTTTTAAAAAAAAATATACAATTTTTTTAATAAAAAACTTTACTAAAAAGAAGTCACTCTTAACATGCTACCATCACCAAACAATCTCAACTTTCACCTCAAAATTAGTATCATCAAGAAAATGACTAACCAAAAGCTTTTCGGCCAAATCCTTAATGGTTATTTTCTTCCCAGGAATATGATTCATCTAAATATTAGCTAAACCTGTGCAAATCTATTACCCTTATCTAAATAGATTTTAATCAAACATAAATATATGAATTAACATAAACATATTAAAGTTCATTGAAAATGTCATAAACTTGGGTGTCTTTAAGGACTTGCTGAAAATTACACTTCCAAAAATCTATAAAATACTTGTTTTCCTTAAAAACTCAAATTCAGGTGAGCAAAACACTCCATAAGAATGCACTTCAAAACAATTACGAAATTTGAGCAACTTACCTTCAAACTAACCTAAGGACTTGATAAGATGCAAGCCTACTAAATGACTCACATGTGCTTACTTAGCGAGATGAATGAACCTCCTTGCTTCACTACTAACCTCTCCACAATGTATTGACACAAACTTATAGCAGTTTAGGTCATTTGAATAGGTTTTAGCATTTAAGGCTTTGACTATCAACATAAAGTGCATGTGACCTCATTTTTTCTACCTTTTGCTTCCTTATATAAAAGGAAATGACGAAAAGGGGAAGGGGAGACAAAGAAAAGTGAAAATAAACTCTTAGTAGTTAATACACCTTATTCGCAAATGGTATACACTCCATTGTCTTCATCTCATTTCTCTCCATATTTATTTTCTTCAACAATTATCATCTACAATCACACAATTCACATGTATCCATAAAGATACACAAATTAATCATTTAGGAGAACTCTTCAAGATGAGAAGGTCTAAGAAAAAGGAAGTTGGTATCACTAACGAAGATGGCAGTCACAATTCTGCCCCAAGTTAGACCAAACAAAGACAATACATTGACTAATGAAAGAAGCAACCCAAGACCCAGAGGCCTGTGTTCCTTTCATAAGGTTTCATTCATAACAGTCGCTCCTACTAACAAGCGATAGAAATTTTTTGGCATAGAAGCAGTAATCTGACAAGTTCTAAGCAACAGAGCAGTCACAACTCACAACAGAATAAAAATTACAAGTACATCAGAGGCACTACCAGACCTTTGTAGAACAGCGAGTCTCCTCTAAGCTTGAAAGAAAACCATGAGAAAGAAACGGATTTAACTTATCAGGTCCATTTGTATCTATTGCACATGCATCCCATTCTTCTGGTGAAACCTCAGAGATTGACGAAACAACTGAAAGTGAAACTTTCTTGGGTAACAATGAATCGGTCTGAGTATACTGTTACAAAAACAGAAACAGAACGCTTTTAAGCGACCATATTTTCTAGTTTAAACATGGAAAACCTCAAATTACTTATATATAGATCAAAACATGAGACACCTCTGAGCCTGACCCTGTTAAAGAGAATTCACCCAGTGAAAAAAGATTATCAGATGGCTCCACCGCCTTATTGGATCCCCAAAACAGCGCATTAATTCTTGTTCTGCATCTGTAGTTCAGAGCAATATGCTGAATTTGTATTCTATCCTACATTTGCATAGAACAGAATCACACAACATTCAATATCTATGCTGACAAGACTACAGTCTTGGTAAAAATGTAGTGATGCAACAAGCAATATTAAGGAGTCAGGAAATCTATATTGCCATTTCAAGTCGGAATATGAAAACTTTAGCTAAGTTGTATAACTAAAAGGAATAGTATGGTTGAAAGTCATCAAAAATAGTAGTCTTAGCTTCCAATCCGGGTTCCAAAGCTCCATAATATAACTATGCACCATATTACTTTTTACAATAACCAATCTAACCTTCATTAAAGCTTCTTCTGATTCACGATTACTAGAGACAAAGATCTTAAACAAGGAAAAGGATATCAGTATGGCGACACAATGGTCCGAACCAATAATTGGTATACAAATTTGATGGTGCTACTTGGGGCATTTCTACATTAATATTACAGAGTGAACGAGCAAGGAAACATATACACCTAAGCTTTGACTGGAGTCCAATACATGTGCAAAGTACATGACTATATTCCTCTTTCAACTCTATTCTTATGTCATAAAGTTTATACAAACAGCTTATTTTACTCATTGCCAAGTTGGTATTTAGAAAATAGTAGCACACATCGAAAGAAATACAATAACTTATCAAAAAAAAAAACATTTTAGTTTGTACATTAGCAAAAATAAGGTCAAACATTAAGAAGAAAACCATTACAACCCTTCCCCCTCAAAATAAAGGAAAAAAAAGAGAAAGTGTCCTTATCAGCTAGGCAAGAGGCTATGAATTATGCAACACAAAAACCGATGCTAGCCAGCAAATGAGATAAATCCTTGTTTATCATGTTAGTAATATATCTTTCACAGTACCATTGTTTTTCAGAGCCCAAATAATCTTCAAATAGTAAGACACTAGTAATCAGGTTAAAAAAGGTCCCGCCTTCTCCATACTTATTCTGCGAGTTAGCAGGGATTGGACACACATTTTCATTAACGAGAGGTCTGAAATAAAGATCATGATCAAATATAAGTGTTGTTGCATCTTCCGTCTAAGTTGTTTCCTTTTTAGTTTTTACAGTTGTTTTCTTTTACAAAATATAATTAAATTTGCATTGGTCCTAAGGTAATACCCTCCCCACTACTCTTCAAAGATTTTGACAACTACGAGAATCTGGGTTGGCCTAGTCGTTGAAGACTTTCCTTTTTCACCATTATCACAAGGGTTTGATTTCATCACCTACAGAATGAATAATTCACCTCTTGCATGTGCGGCATGCTCCATCCATACCTAGGGTTTAGGGTTCAGGATTGATCAAAAAAAAAAAAAAAAAAAAGATAATGACACCTACATTGAGATTTTCCCTAAGCACCAAGTACAGCAAGATTCGTATCGGATGCGGCTTGTTCGGGATACACAAAGAAATGCAAAGGCACTGATCATGAGTGCTGAGCTGAATGATCAAACCAAGTAAGGTAGTAAATGCTTTTGTGATTGTTCTATTACCCATTCCATAAATCACTACTTTAATTATTACTAAAATTTCAACATAATCAAATGTTGGTTCAAATTTTCAATGGCTTAGAAACAATCAAACAGAACCATTAATTCATGTAGATATTCAAACCCAATTTGATAATTAAACTAGCAAATTCATGAAAAACTAACTTTTGAAAACAAAAAGTACACATGATGATTGATGATAAAAACAATTACTTTACAAAACAATTGGATAATTAACTTATATGCGTACAAAATTCCAGGGTTTTTTCACACAAACTCATGGGACCATATTACTTTGATTATAAAATCAAAGATCAAAATAGTAATCAAATTCAATGGCCGAAAGAGCACATTACAAACTTGATGAGCAAAGAGAAAATGATGAATTGGCTTACGCAGAAAGGAGGAATTCGACCAAGAAACTTGGAAGGATTAAGGTCAGGTGGGCAGTAGCAGCATACTATCGCCATGATTGTAGCCTGAAGCAGTTCCTCAGTCCCGCTTGATAGGAGTGGAGTAGTAGATTTGTAGTGACGACTGACGAGTATTTCTCAGCTTCATGTTCATAGCCAATGTGGCTCTGTTTATACCACTAAATTTTATTTTTTTTTTGAACTCCTTCAATATATTCTTTTAGGGGAAATTCCACGTGGTAACTCAAAGGTTTTGGGTTTTTCACGTGGTCATTAAAACTTTAAAAAAATTTATATGGTAATCTTGAGGTTTACCAAATTGTTCCATGGTGACCTTTTTGCACATAAAAACGTTAGTAAATGTTAATTTCGAAGCTTTAAGGGTGTTGTACGTCTATTTATGCTACTCAATTTTCAATGTCATCAGTTTCAATATTTTCACCCAAAACTTAAACTCCAACTCTTCCATCTTTCATCCAAATTATATTTTTTCCACCAAATTCAAAAATGATAGGGTTAGGGTTTATGGTTTGGGGAAAAAGGTTGAAACTGATGGCATTTGAAATGGTGAGTCATATAAATAGGTGTACAATAGCTTGCTAACTTTTTTTGTGCAAAAAGGTCACGGTAGAATAATTTGGTAAACCTCAAGGTTACCACGTGAATTTTTTAGAAATTTTGGTTACCACGTGAAAAACCCAAAAACTCAAGATTAGCGCGTGAAATAATATTTTTTTTACTTTGATCAAGCTAGGGAATTTCTACGAATGAAAAGAGAATAAATATTTTGTTGGTAGGATCAATCCAATCCTTTTGGCAAGAGTCAAAGAAAAAATGCTCAAACAAATTGTAATAAAGTTAAGAAATTGAGAATTTTGGAAAAGATAAAAAACAATGAAAATTTTGTAGATTATTTTTAGCAAAAGAAATATGTGCAATTTTTGTGTTTTTATTATAAGTTTTTTTCATCTTTTCATATAAAGTTTTGTTTCTCAACATTCACATGTCTCTCACCTTTAAAATTTTGGATGTAGTATATACATAATTTTTCATATGATGATTAATGCAACTCATAACTTAACATATTTTTTTCTAATCCAAATAACATACTTTCTCCATTCCATAATACTTGCTACATTTAACTTTTTTACGCAATCTAATGTACTATTTTGTTCACTTATATGTCGAATTATACACATTTAAAAATTATAAAAAGTATATATTATGAAAGTATGCGATTAGACAATTCAAATAAGATCTCACTTGACTATATTATTACTTACATATTAGCCGCAATATATAAAATAAGCTTAAACGATGAATAGTGCCCAAAAACAAAATGTAGCAACTATTTCGGAACGGAGGAAGTACTCTCGCTTACTCTTTGACCCCATTCTCTTTTATGGGTATGAACTGTCGTCGCTCTTCCCTCCCTAAACTCTATCATAGTTTTCTATGAACAGGATACAGTGGGTATAATAATGATGAATTTTTATACAAAATGTCATTTATTTGTTATCATACATCATATGTGTTTTGTTCTACTTGCAACACAAGAATTTTATATATTTCATCATTTAACTTCTATTACATATTTTGTTAATTGAATAAAATGAATATAGTGAAGTAATATTTTATTTAAATCATCTAATCTTATATTTTTTCTCTTAATCTCTTATACTTGATGATAATGATGACATCTAATCTTTTATTTTTATAATATTATTTCATATATTTTTATTCTGAGACGGCCCAGCCCACCTTCAGGAACAATTAAAAAAAGGGAAATGAAAATAAGAAAATATATAACCTTCCTCCTTTAAACTCAGATCAAAATTAGGAAACTTCCATATTCAAAACTTCCCATTTTAAAACCGCCAACCACGAATGAAAAAAAGGTAAGAATAATCTGCAAATTTCTCTCAATCTTGTTCGGAATTCCTGCAATCCATTCATTCCTTTCAAGAAATTACTCAAAAATGTCTGCAATGGAAGATTTAATGAGCGAATTTGACATGGAAATGACGTTACAAGCATTGAGAACAGAGCACGAAGAAATTAAAGGTGAATTTGACGAAAACGTATGTTTTAGTGAGATTAATGACGAACGATTTATATATCTAATTCATAATGTTTACATTTCAGATTTCACGCTTGATGAAGATCAAATGATGGTAGTGTATGATGAAGACGAAGAAGATGATGAATATGCTAATATACATAACATAGGTATGATCAATTGTGCCATTGGAATGTTCAGTTTATCGTTTAAAATACTCAGTTCTTCAAATGCGCAAGATCTTTGATCTATAAAATGCATATTTTGTACGTTGAAGTTTTATTTAGGTTATAATTATGCTTTTAATTTGTTCAATTATGCTGTTTATTTGCTCAGTATTTCATTGATGATTAGATATATGTGTATTGAATTACATTAGTATACCTCATCAGTGCATAGAATATGAATTGAATTACAACACTAAAGTATTGACATTAAAACTTTCAGTTTCATGTTTAAATTGTTCAGTTCTCCAATACACAATATTTAAAGCATATTTCATGTTGTCATTTTGTTCTACAAACGCATACTTTGCACATTGAAGTTTTAATTAGCTTTTAAATTATGCTTTTAATATGTTCAATTATGTTTTTAGTTTGTTCAATTATGCTTTTAATATTTAGAATATGAATTGAATCACATTAATTTACTTCATACAAGAATAATGAATTATGACATTATATCTGTCAGTTTCATGACTAAATGCATCAATTTTCCATTTGCGGAAATATTTTAAGCACAATTCATGTTGTTATTCCTTTTTCCCAAATGCACATTGAACAGGAGTTCAGAGACTTTGAATAGGAGTTCAAGATGGCAATATCATCTTCAATTGAACAGGTTGTCGACATGGGGGAGAAAAAAATATACAAGTATGTTTTTATACTATTCAGTTTCATTGTTAAGTTATTGAATTCACATTTTATGTTATTCAGTTTTATGATTAACTTGTCTGTCAATGTTATTACTTAGTCATTAAAATGTATCAGTTTCAATGTTAATAACCTCAATTTGAATCTTAACAGGGTCTGGTTTGAAGGCTATAATGATGTCAACATGCATGAAGTTCAATACACCAAACACAATGACGCTATACATGTTGACTGTACTTGTAAGAACTTTGAATCAAATGGATGGTTATGTTGCCATTGTTTACGGGTTCTACACCTGCATTCTGTGCAACAAATACCATTGATGTATATTCTACCAAGATGGACAAAGAATGCAAAGAAGGATATATGGAATACACTTTATGGTAATCAATGCCCCCCTACAGCCTTGGAACCCCCCAGAATTTCTACTCTTACATGGAAACAAAGCATGGGACGTAAGTTTTACAATCTTGTCTTGAAGTCACAAAGCAAAGAAGAAAACAAGAAAGGTAGTAGAAGCACTATACACTGCAACAATTGATGAGGTTAGTAAGATAATTGAAAAGGATAGTAATGAAATTGGCGTTGAGGCAGAAACTTCACAAGCATTAGCAGCCTTACAGTTAACACAAGTAAGAGATCCAGAAAGAACGATCACAAAGGGGAGAAAGAAAAGATTAAAGGGACATTTTGAAACATCTCAGAAGAAAGGATCTAATAGTTCAGCTCAAAAGGACCCTCCAACAAAAACAAGAAACAAACATATAATTTGATTGCATACCATTCTTTGTTAAACATATACAACTTGTACAACAAATTTTTGCATCAATTACATACATCAAATAATTTGTACATCAAATGATTTCTATAACTACATATACAATATGAATGGATAGTTAACATTACAGCCTATAAAATTGAGTGTTTGAACAGATTATGTTAAGAGGAGAATTGAGTATTTTAACATATCAACTGATTATGTTAAGAGGAGAATTGATTATTTTAACATATCAACTGATTATGTTAAGAGGAGAATTAAGTATTTTATAATAACAACTAATCACTTTGGGGAGGAAACTGAGTATTTTATCATATCAACTGATCATGTTAAGAGTATAATTGGGTATTTTATCATATCAACTGATTATGTTAAGAGGAGAGTTGAGTATTTTAACATATCAACTGAATACTTTAAGAGGGAAAATTGAGTATTTTAACATATCAACTGATTACTTTAAGAAGGAAATCGAGTATTTTAACATATCAACTGATTACTTTAAGAAGGAAATTGAGTATTTTAACATATCAACTGATTACTTTAAGAGGGAAATTGAGTAATCAACTGATTACTTTAAGAGGGAAATTGAGTATTTTAACATATCATTTTAGTAAGTTAGCATTACAACATTACAGTTGGTTAAAACATAATCACTGTTCTACTAACATAATCATTAGCCTTCATATATTAACATCAATGTTGACCCCCAGCATTTAGACATACATGATCTACTAACAAAATAAGATAATCTAGATATAATTGTTTAACATTCCTTCAAAACATTCCTTCAAACCAAAATAAAAATTGTTTACTATTTCTTCTTTGTAATCTTCTTCACCGGAACCAGCTTGTTCCTGCTTGTTCTTTTTGTTCCGTCCTCCGCATCCAACTTCTTTTTGTACTCATGCAAACGCTTTAATTCTTCCTCCTCCTTCTTTTTTGCATAGCCCTCTCTCAACTGTCTTTCGACAATAATCAGTGGCACATTGCCTTCTTTCTCTTTGTTGAACTTCTCAACATTCTTCAAGAGTTCATCCCTATTCTTATTCACATTAGACAACACCAGTCTACTACATATCAACCCCCTGTACCTTATCCTGTCCTCGTACGATGAAAGAGGCCCAAAATTGTCATCGCCCATGAATTGTTCCATAAAGAAAGCAGCATACACACCACAGTCATTTGCTTCATTGACAGTCCAGGGCGTCTTTACAATGCTCAGCTTGTAGTTCAGCACTTCGTCAGCACAGGAGTGATCGAATGCATCCAGAAAATCAGAAAAACAACCCACAATAAGCTTGTGCAAGGTTGCTGCATCCTTATAGTCCTTTCTTCTTTTTATGTTGTCCAAATAATGAACAACCTTGCCCCTTGTATCAATCACAAACACCACATGGTGTTCTTGTTTTTCCAAAGTCATGGGGATGAAAAACTAGAAAAAAAATGCAATTACCACATTAGATTATGTTCCATCAAACTGACATGTATAATACCATTATTGATACATATACTATAAAAACTGAAAACACAAACACCATATAAATTATAATGTAAAGTGCCTCAATAATCATTTTAAGTCTGCAAATTCATCAAACCAACGAATACTAAAATCAAAATATACTCCTTGTATCAGAATAAACATACCATGTTTTTGTTGGTCTTGATTTCCATCAAACCCTACTTCTTTTATGGAATCAATTTGAGCTTGGGTTAGACCAACTTTATGCCCATCCAACTCCAAAAAAGACCAAATTTTACAGTTGGTCTTGATTTCCTTTTCAACCCTGACCATACAAAATGTCCACATATTATAGTTTTTAGTTTATAAATTTTCATCTAATAAGTATCAGTTTTGAGATTATAACCATCCACATTTTATAATGTTTAATTATACATGTATTGTTAATAACAAAACAAAAACACCAAATTACATAATAGCATACAGTTTCAAATTTATCACTGCCAATTATTACCATACATGCATCAATTATTCGCTTATCTTGTTTACATCAACTTATAAACAGACAAAATGAAGTACATAACAAACATAAAAACTATGCTTATCACTGTCAATTATTAACAAACATGTATCAATCATTCACTTAACTCAACAAACAAAGCATCAACCATGCATCAATTGTAAGAAAATAAATGACCTAAGCTACAGATCTAAAACATCAATATTACAGATTAACCCTAACAATTATGGAGAAATAACTTACGGTCCCTCTGGAGTACATATTACTACGACTGTTCGTTTGATGTGTTCCTGGATTGTTTCTCCTTGACAACAACAGCATTCTTAGATGAATCTGTGTTCTTCTTTTTGCTTTTATCATTAGGTTTTTTTGAGACTCTTTTCCCCTTCGAAAGGACAGCAAGTGGCAACTCTTCTTCTTTATTCTTACCTCTAGGCTTCACCATTGTTTATGTATAAAACTAAAGATACAAGAAGCAACACGAAAACAGAAGGAAAGAAAAAATCAACAAATGTATAAAATCAAAACTGAAAAAATAAAACGATGAAATGATGAAAGAAAATTACACAAAAACTGGAAATGATGAAGAACAACATCAAAAACGCATAAAAATATATACGATCAAATCAAAATAAACATGCAATTATCAAAAAAAAAAACAAAGAAAGAGGACGTTACCAGTGGAACAATGGAGGAGTGAACTTGATTGATTAGAAGACAATGGAAGACGACAATTTGACGAAGAAGACAATGGAGCAAGGGCGAAAATGGAGTAATGAAGACCAAAATGGAAAAGTTTTGAATTTGATTGATTAGAGAAGGAAGTTACAGAGTTTCCAAAAAAAATGAAAAAATAAGGAAACTTGGAGGGAAAGGCGGGCGCGTGTACCACACGCGCCTAACATTGGGCCGGCCCAATTTCCGTCTCAGAATGAGACGGTCTCGGCCAAGTTTTTGTGATTTTTATTAATCTCTTTTCCACCAACCAAATTGAAGACATTGTCTTGGTTGGTTAGCAAATGATTTTTATCTCAACCAATAAAAGAATTGAAAACAAATTATACATACTATATATTATTATAATTAATTAATCACTAAATATAAAAATTATAAATCTTTCACCACACAAAACATGTCTTCCTAAAAGAAAAAAATTATTTTTTTAGTAAATCAAGGAGAGGAAATAAGTAAATATCTAAAACTAAAGGCATTGGAACCGAAAATTTAGCCATCCTTGGTTTATATAACACCAATAATAATAGACTAGGAAAAATCCAAGAATAAAATTAAGCATTTATAATTGTAGCCAAATTGCTACAATAAAAAAACCATTACAAAAAAATTAGAAAAAAAAAAAATGAGATCTCAAATTATAAAAAGTATGTTAGGATTAAGCATTGCAATTAGTATAATGATGATGACGACGACTGAAGGGCGAGTTATGGGCCTTATGGCCCCCTCATCATCCATGACTTTGAATGGGGCTCCTACCTTGACAAACATGTTAACAATTAGTCCTACAGAGTCCCCGGCACCGAGCCCTGGTAGCGCGGACCCAAAACCCGATGAGGAGTCTAACGACGACGAGCCAGACGATGAAATCCTGGCTCCTGATGTCGTTTCTCCTGAAGCTGCTGATCAAGATGATAATGGAGCTTAAGTTTGAGAGTCAATATTGTTGTTTGTTTAGGTATCACAAATATAATTATTACTTCTATCACCAATATGAGTTTAATTCGAGAGTCGGGTCTTGTGTCAGTTTTAGCAAGTATCACTTCATAAAATATGAACTTAGTTCTAATGGTATTGTCTTAGCTTCCTTTTTACTGCATTTGTAGAAAGGGTTTTTGTTAATGAAACCACTTTCGCCATCCTAAATAGATCATATTGCTACAATAAATTTTTTTAAGCATATTTTTGGGAATTTTGTGCTTCTTTTATTTTTATGTAAGGAATAAATTTTTCGATATATTAAGATTTATCTTGTTCTGGTTCTATCTCAAAAAAAAATCTTGTTTTGGGTCTAATTTGTTAATTTAAACTTAGACTATATTTTATTAAACATCGAAAAAAGGCCAAACCCGTTACAAAAAAGAAAAAAAAAAGGCGCATAATAGAAGAAAAGGATAAATGTATGTGCAACTGGCCGAGGCCCAATAATTTTTAAAAAAATATTCTGACATTAATTTTAAGACATAAAAGGATAATTCTAAGACTTTAAAATTCAATTTTAAGACTTAAGTCAATTTCAAATATTTTAATATCTACATTAATGTTTGAGTGATTATATTTTAAAGTTGAAATGAGAATTTAATGTCCTCTAATTGGTCTTTTAAGTCTTAAAATTGATTTTTAAGTATTGAAATTGACCTTGTCTTAAAACTGTCAAATTACATGACTCAAAATGTCAATTTCAAGGATTTGAAATTGGTATTTTAAGTCTTTAAATTGATATTTTAACTCTTAAAATGAACATTTTAATTTGTGAAATTGGTAAAAAAAAATATATACAATTGGGCACAATAAACGCGTCTCACACGGTCTCACCCGAGTTTTTGTGATGTACATAAATTCGAAGTGCATGAGGTACAAAACATCAACACAAGTCAAAAAGATTGGCATGAAGCCATGAACCTGCCCGAAAAGCCCAATGTTAGAAGGCTTCACTTCTTTTCCTCAAGCAATAAGCATCCGGAGCGTCACCGAATCACCGTGAACTATGTAGATTGTAGGATATTTGTCAGATGACGACTGAACTCTTCTTCGAATTCGCAATCCATTCTGCGGATGAGTTATGATGACAATTTTTCGCGCACATTCAACAGCTTTGACATAAAAAAAGTCTCCAAATAGTTGTGGTGTCTTGACTCGTTCTGTGGATGGGAGTTACGACGACAATTCCCGCGCATTTTCAACAACTTTGATGTAATAATAGAGTCTCCAACGAGTTGTGTTATCCTGAATCATTCTGTGGATGAGAGCTACGATGACAATTTCCGCGCATTTTCAACAGCTTTGACATAAAAATAGAGTCTCCAAAGAGTTGTGTTGTCCTGCATTACGAAGTTTTTTTTCACCGAAGTACGTTTTAAAACATGCATTTGTGAACCAGAAAGGATTAGGGTACCTGTTCTTCAAGATCAACATATATCTTGTCTGCAGAAACAGTATCTGATGACGACTTAGACTTGCCATGATGGATGATTTCCACAATCCGACCAAGATTCCGAGCTGGAAGTTTTTGAATGAGCTTTCGAAGATGATGCTTCTCTTCACAAGTCATAGGCCTACATAGAAGAAACATCATGAAGAACGCATTATTTGAAGCTTTTTCGTTGTACACTATTTTGTTTATTTACTCTGTCAATCAGATCAGATTCACAGAAAAAGTGTGTTGCGGTAGTTTTACAAAGATGGAGAATCCTAGAAGCTTCTAACTTCCTACAATCTAATTTTCTCTGAAATAATTTACTAAGAATTGAAGTTTGGGGGTAAATATTCAAGCCGACTACCATAAAACAAAACTTTAGCAACCAGTACAAGTTCTTCAGCTTCATATACAATTGCTTCAAATTTGCAACAAAGATATCTAAGAACAGCGTAATTCTATTATTATGGGCAGAAAGTAAGGACCAAGTGATACATTTGCAATTACAGAAAATTTATAAAAGATTTCAGAGTCTCCGGTAATTGTGTTAAAATGTTCAATAATCATTCTGATTGGTTGAACACTCGATTTCAGATTAAATTAATCTGAAGCACAAGTGGAAGTTGTAAGTTGTAACCTCACCCGGGTCATCAACGCTATCCATGTGGTTGTAGCCTGGCCCCTCAAATAACAAGTCTATTTTGGCACACTTTTTTCCTCACTCGTATGTACCCTGAGAATATCCCAGGAGGTCAAACATTCTAAGAGTGCTCCACACCAAGCATGTTTGAATGTGAAGTTATTAGCGAGTGACCTTCTTTGAAGGAAGACACACCTTGTTCATATGAATAGTATCGTCTACCTTATAAAGCTCGTTTATTTTGAGGTATCACAGAATTCACATCATCTCAGAATCAGATACCACAGTATGGAGGTTCCAACAAGTTAACAACTTAAGACTTTGAAAACCGAAGAATTCAGTATCATGCAGGTGACAGGAAAGATATATCATTGACTATACTTTCTGGCACAGCATGTTACAGAGGTTCAGTAAAAGATGTAGAATCATGAAAATAGCATAATTCTACAAAATCACAGTAAGAGAGAGAAAGTATGATTCAGTCACAGCTGCAACACAAAGTAGACAACCATAAGTTACCTACCTACACTTTGAAACTACTGCAAACAATAACTCTTCCAGCTGCTTCTCCATGTTATTTAACTGCACAAAGCAACAAGAGACTCTAAATTTAACCATGAAAATTATACAGCTTGCTAACACAGCTGAAATTTCCGTGACCAACCCAGGGTTAACAGGTCATTCACATACAGGCAAGTGAAATAGTATGGTCATGGGCAGAGCAACAAGAGGTAAATACATGAGTTTTAAAAAACTAACCGTTACATGTAGCTCATCAGAATGTTTTGTCATTATATCTTCAACCAGATCATCTTCGCTCTCTAATAATACCTTCAAATCTACACTGACCTGGTAAGAAACTCAGCAAGCATGAAAATCAAGGACTGCTCAATCAGTCAATCCCATTTAACATGAATAAAGCTACGCTAAAAACAAAGACAACTATTAAGGGTTTTACAAGTAGACATAGAGGAGACGAATAGATAAGATGGTAAACACGTTAATTTGTTCATGTATGACGGATTTCAATTTGAACAAGTAAACAAGCAATAAGCATATTATCACTCCAGAATAAGACCTAGTTGCATTTGCATAGAGTTGACAGGCTGACAGCTATTTGCAAGTCACTAGGGCTCTTTTCATTTTTCTTACATCAGTTTCTTTATCAGCATTTCCACTTTGATCAACTAAAAGTCCTCTGCCGCCGTCTGAAGATGATATCTTGAGCTTCTTACGATGCTGAGTACCAGAATCCTCAGCTATAGGAGCTTTTCTTTTGGAACCCAAGCAGGACATTAAATGGCGAAGGCGAATAATTGGATCAAGCATCTGCATTTTAAAAGGCAATCATATAAGATAATATGTTACAAAAGACTCGGATCAAGCATCTATATTTCCACGGTTTTTGTGAGATTGCACTCTACAAAGTTTATGGGATTTTATATTTGATTTTGGGAAGATCAAAAAGGAATGTGAATTCATTTTGCAAAGCTCAAACAATCAATGGTTATGGACTTTAGTCTCAGATATAGCACAATTGCATTATAACCTAAGAACTAAACATAAGCAATTTAGCGAAGAATAATCCGAAAAGTGCAAGGCTCTACAACTATAAGCCACAAAGGGTCTCCGTCTCCCTGGAACAAAGCATGAGGTGCATCGAGATGGCATTTGTAAATAACATGATTAATTCAGTTCTATTAATAGATACAAATAATACAATAAATAACTAAAGAATAAAAATTCCGGTTATACTATTTCTATAGATCGTCCTAAGAAAAATGAGTTTCTTCATTTGGAAGAAGTTTTTTATTAAATTGCCTCCTGCAAAGGTATCATATCAAGGAACAAAACAAAGGGGTAAAACTATTTAACAACAAAAGAGATAGACAAAATAAAGAAAGATACAAAGAGCTACCTCATCAACCTCGTGAGTTATAGCTTTAACACTTTTCCTCAATGAAGTCTTCAACAATTCTCTTTTGATATTAGAGATACTATCATCCATACTGTTGCTAAACATAGTAGAAACATGAGAAACCTCAACTGTTTCTTTTACATTTTCTGGTGTATCTGATGATACTTGTGGTGTGCTGAAAGACAAAGACAGAGAACTCTCATCAAGGGTAAGCAATTCTAGTATTTCAGATTTGCAAAAGCCAATTATATCTGGTCCTATCTTGTTCAGCTGACCCTGAACTTCCAAATCCATCGAACTTTCTGCCATTACGTATAAAAGAACCCTGCATTGAAATAAAGATACCAGAAATCGGTTCTCACAAATCATAGAATATTGAATTAAGACTATACAGTACCATTGGAATTCAGAATTCGACTTTAATGAACTTAAAGCTCACAAAACCAATCAAAAAATGTCAAATTCAGAGGCAAAAACCCCAAAAATTCAAACTATGAAAGATAACATAGGGAGACACAAAATTTTAAATTATGTTGCCTAATTAATTACTACTGGCCCTGAACTTCCAAATTCAGTGAACTTTCTGCCATTACGAACAAAAGAACCCTGCATTGAAATTATGATACCAGAAATGGATTTTCACTAATCAAAGAATATTGAATTAAGCCTATAAAATGTCATAAGAATTTAAAATTCGACTTTAATGAACTTAAAGCTCGCAAAACCAATCAAAAAATGTCAAATTCCAAGACAAAAACCCCAAAAATTCAAACTATAAAAGAAAACATAGGGATACACAAAATTTCAAATTATGTAGCCCTAATTAATCACTACAAATCTGAAAAGTTGTTTAGAATTTGCTCCATTGCCCAGAATATGAAGAATTTCGCTTTTTTTCTGGAAACTTCAATTGATTGATCGATAGGATTCTTTTTGTATTTAATTAAATTCAGAACTTACTACACAGTGTTATGTTGTGTATTCAAAATCAATGCTAAAACGCCAGTACAGATGAATTGAATAGCAAATAATGAAATTGAACTGACCTAAGTTAGGGTTAGGAGATACCAAATTGATTTAATTGCTTCCAATCTTTATTTTAATAAGGTTAGATTGGAGGAAGATGAAAGGTGCTGCTACTTGAGAATCGAATATGTAAAACAAAGAAATGATAATCAAAATTAATAAGTGTAATTACTAATTTGATAGGAAAATATAATAATCATCATATTCGGTGTATCCCATTCATAGACAATTTATGGTCAGAGTATAAAGAGAGAAATAGACGACAACTCGTACCTATATAGGAAAGTGCAGTCGGAGAGTCCTCGAGTCTTCAAAGGAAGGAACCTGCAACTGTCCGAAAGCCTGTAATTTAATAGGAAAATCTCCTTAACAATTTTTATGGTTGTACCTTGTTATATTTCAATCATCTTACTTTTTTATAAAATTTATTATGTAGTATTATTGTTGGAAAATGTGATATTATATAGTAACAAGATATTTTGAAACAAAAACTTTTTAATAATCAACTTATTATTACGGTGAGAATTGAAGTATATATTACACTAGAAATTATTTTTAATACCATAATATAGTACCAACAATAAAATAAAGTTGGAAAATTATAGAGTGGGCCTTGTGGGTGGTAAATATAAAGAATAAATGAATAATATCTCTCAAGATTAATCAATGATATTATCTCAATCCATAATATCAATACGTATATATTAATACAAAATATTGTAACGTAAATTCTCAAAGAATATAATCATGTATATTTATTGTCTATTTGTAGTTTTGAAAAATATATGGATATAATTTGACAAAAAAAAATACATATGGATATAATACTCAAATAACCCAATTAAAACATTTTTAAAAAAATCTTGAAATTTTTTTATATATTAACTAGTATAAAAACTCGTGCAATGCACGAATTTGTTAGTGCGAAATATATATAACAACAGTTTCAAATAATAATGTAAGTAATGTATACTATCGTTATTAAATTTACCAAATATATAATTTTGTAAAGGAAAAAATACCGTGAATAATACAACATTTTGTTAATTTCCCTACAATAATACGAACTTTTGATTAATCATGAATAATATCAACTTTTGGGTGTTTTTTCCTAGAATAATACCAACTTTAGTTTATTAATTAATTTACTAATTTTTTTGGTTATATAATCACCTATAGTTTGATTTTTAACATGTTAGGTATATTCTAGGGAAACACCCCCATAAGTTGGTATTATTCATGATTAATCAAAAGTTGGTATTATTATAGGGAAATAAGGAAAATGTTGTATTATTCCTGGTAATTTTTCCTTTTTTAAATCAAAACATAATTATTGACGTTTATTTTAATTATTTACCTAATACATAACTTTTTTTTGTTCAATTGAACATATTAAATTCTAAGTTAACAAAATAAAATTACTATAGTATATCAACAAATATTTTACCTAATTTAGCTTCAAACTTAAACAAAAAATATTAGATTCTAAATTTGATAAATATTGGCATGCCTCTTTAAACGATGACACTTGGAATTTTCCAAGACTTTTTAGTATTGTATGATATGATACGATCATATGATATGATTCTATGAATGAATTATTTATTCTTTAAGATAAGTCATGTAAAAAATTTAGAATAATACAAACCATAAACCTTATTCTGTGGCTAGTATTACTCCAAACCATCAACAAATAGAATAATGCACATCCCCTTAAATTTAGATAAATAAAATCCATATAAAATCTAACCATCATCAAAATCAAAATTATTTTTTTTGATTTTATAAATTAAAAAAATGGGTATTAGAAAATATAATATTTTGTTAATTGTATTTACATTAATTATTTTTACAAATAATTTAAATATAGTTGAAGGGATTTCAGATTGTGCAAAAGAATGTATGCCCAATTGCCTAAGAGTTGATGGTGCAACAATCCCTAATTGTGAGAATAGTTGTGAAGCTTTATGTGATCAACGTGATGGCCATGGTGGAGCTTAAATTTATTTATTTATTCATAATGGTACATGAACAATTTATATTTATTTTGTACATTTTATAGATGATTAATTTTTTAAAATTTGTTGTGCATTTCCATCTTAATTTTCCTAAAATTTGAGTAAGAAATAGAATCGTCATCTATATTTCATTACTCGAATGTTATTAGCAGGCTCTTATCTAAGGTAGATTTGGGATAGATGTGCGCAATTTTACACTTGTTAATGATATTACAAATTTCATTTTGATAGTAAACAACATCATCTGCAACTAGACAATGAGAATCAAATCTGAAATCTCATCTCAGTTGGAACATATACCACTTTTTCAATTAGATCCTACATTCAATTCTCGCTGCCAACTCAACCTATGCTATACTTAAAAAATAAAAAGACAACAAACATGGCAAGAGTTTCTCAATTGAAATATTTTTGCTTTTTTAATAACAAAGAAATTACATTATAAATGTTCCAAAGTTACAAAATATTGGAATTTTCTATGGATATAATTTCTCCTAGTTAGCATTTTAACTTTTATGATAGAAGCATTAGCAAATAGATAGCAAGCCACAAAGATTAATGGTTCAACCACTCTTGTCTTGTACCCTTGGATATTATGTGGTGCAATTGTCCGAGAAGCGGTTCCGGGTGAATGTGAAGCTCAACGTATTAGTATCGTACCCTGCGATGGCTATTTTCGGTGAACAATTTTACTTCCAGACGATATCACCCAAGAATTTTAGAGCGGGAACACCCCTGATCTCTACATCGACAAGTGGAGCTTGGATTAAATTCAAGGTTGCTAACTCAGCGTCGTTTTGTATCACGTCAAGTGCACGCATTTGATCCTGTCAAGGTTTCAAATGACGAGAACATTGCTGATTAGAATGAGTTCGTTATGTATGACGCATTATAAATCCAAAAGAATAAGGGAAAATATTGACTGAGACATAGCATATGATTAAGGACAACGCCTGAATATAGCAACCATCGTGCAAAAACAAGGCCCTATCGCATCAATAGCGTTGTAAAGGTTTTAAAAGAACGCGAACCGATCTTTCTCACGTTGTAAAGGTTTTTAAAAAAGATATCTCATGTTTTTTACTGGTTTTCAGGCGTTACGATAATCGCATCACCCTGCCGGTGAAGCCACCTCGTTTGTGAACGTTACCGCATTTTTGCACTATGATAGCAATATTCCAAGACGATGTGTAGAATTCCTGGGAAAAGTATTATATAACAGACTAATCCTTATGAGCATACTTCCATAACCATTTGTGTAACTTCATTCCACGGGATTATTACGACATAAATAAACACCAACAAAAAAAATTACAACAAATTTCAATATGTACCTTTCTCTTCATTGCACAGAATTTGCAATCCGATGCAGAAGGCGGCAGAATCTGATTCACGATAAGCCTCTTGACAGGAACGTTTTCCTTCTTCAAAGAGGCCGCAAGTCTTGCAGATTCATTAATTGCCATGACCTGCATCCGCACGTTGTTTTTGCATAAGAAATAATCACCATAGGATGAAAGTAAATAAGTCACCACAACAAATTCTTTCTTTGATTCTACTAACTTCTTGGAGCCCCACCATAAATCACGATAAATCTTCATTTCTCCGTCTTTTTTGGGGGAAAAAAGAGAACAAACATGATATGGAAATTGGAATGAAAACACAAGCGCACACAGGGATGAGAAACATGAACTATTAAAACCAAAGAAAATAGTTAAGGCAGTTCATCAAGCAAAAACCCTGATGGAAGAGAACAGAAATAGTAGGAAGAGTACAAAGTTGATAGCGGGTACCCGGAAATATTGGGCCAGGACACGGGCCGTAAAAATAGGTATCCGACCAACCGGGTACCCGGCTTTCCGGCTACCCGCTAATGAACACTCCTAGTTGGGGCAACGTCATATGATTGCGAGTAACAAGTATCTAGGCTTCAAAATAGTTTCCGATCAGCAGACTACGTAGGGGAGGGGAGAAAGAGTAGCCTGAATTTTCAATTTTGACGAGTCTTCACATTTTATAAGAGGAACTGCAGAGATGAGTGATTGAAAGGAAAAAAAAGGGTTTTTTATATCTGGGGAAATATAAAATGGTGATCTGAGAGTTGAAAAAGCGTTTATCGAGTAAATAAAGCTGCCTTTTTTTAATAGAAATGTTCAATTGGCTGTACAAATTAGTGTCAGCCATGGAAGGTGTTTTCAAGCATAGGATAATGACAATACTGATCAAGGCTAGAAAACACAAAAATCAACATAAAAATTCAAGTCAAAAGTGATTCGTGCTTCATGCATAAATAACAAGACAAAATAAGTCAAAGATGTTGAAATTAACAGCAAAATGCTTTACATCATAACTAAATACTTTCCCCATTCATAATTGCTGACAAAGAAACAACGCTCTCACCGTTGGAATTGTAACTATGACAAACTCTGTTGAATCAGTATCTCGAAATAGTTCTCGCACTTGAACCATTCTTTCCCGTAGCTTCTCTAATTTTCCAGCCTAATAAAAAAGAAAATACAATTATAACTTAAAATACAAGTAGATGGCATATCAAAAATAACACAACGGTGAGCTTACAGCATCCTGTTGTGGTGGCTGTTCTTGCCCAAAAACTGATTTAAGGGCTGAAGTAGCAGATGAAATTTTCTGCCTAAGCTGTATCAAGAAGTAAAAAAAACAGATAAATAAATCATTCATAAAAGTAATGATAAAAAAATTAAAAAGCAAAGAACGAAGATTATGATTTTATAAGAAACTAACAGGCACTTTCAAGTTTCAACCATCCAAACTGTCCCTGATACCTCAACATGCCCACTAATCAAACACCCTCCCAACAATCTAGATGTATAGGACGTATATATGCAGAAACCATTCACCAAGTTCTTGAAAAATGTCACTTGTATAAGAAACCAAAATATTTTTCCAAGAATATTATATAGTATGGATGATGCAAAAGACTAATTACAATTATTTCAACAATTTTATTAACATAAAATTATGTTTGAAAAAGAAAGATATATAAGATCGAATTCCAAAACTTACATATGGATAAAAAGACAATCTACAACATATTTTATGTTAGTCCCTTCTTCTATAGAACTTTTACCTAAAAAGCTGGATGCAATAATGCAAAATACTTCCTACAAGCATTATTATCAATATGCTTTTGGGCGATATTTGGCGTTACAGTAACCACATCACTTCTATCACCGCAACATTGTATTTGTTACAAATATTGCCGCATTTTTTCAATATGATGGCAAGTACAACTATTCCAAGCTAAACTTGCTACCATAAGGAAGATTGGAAGTGTACATGGACATTGTAAAGTTGGGTCCTAAAGCTCATAAGTGTCGCTCAAAATACATTCCACATCTAGCGATGTAATTATGTGATGCTTAAAAGACCAAGACCAAACATAATCTGCAATACAAACAAATACACCAACTCACCAAGTATGTAACAAAAGGCCGTGGGCAGTAAAGTTTTGGTGTCACTAATTATTAGTGCTACCAATCCCAGAGTTAGAAACACACCTTTAGTATCTTACCAATAGATGCATCTAAAAAGTCCGGCAACGATAAGAGACGCAATGTGTGACCCTGGTAGAAAAATAATTAGACATTAAGTTTAAAATGTAGTATATCAAATAATATCCCTTTCTATCAGTAAATAAAATAAGAATATCCCAACTATGGCTGGTTTTCCAACAATAACCGCAATCATGCGATTGTTTTAGAATAATCCCATGTATAGGGGATTCTTTCTTAAATAATCCTAAATAATCAAAACAGTTTTCGCGATTTTAAATTTTATATATTTCTTCCTTTTTGTCTTACCTATCTTATACTCAATTAAATACAGCTTTAAATATCATCATTTCACAAACTACATTGATATTTTTACCTCAAATATATTTTCTAAGAAAACCTATTATTGTGGAATAATGCACTATATATAAATAAAAATCTTTTCGCCCCCTTGATTTTTGCTACATTACACAAATCGATGTGAGAGTTTTTTGGGCGTGGAGTAACAAAATCTAGGGACATAGGTCGTATTTATAAGATTTCCTATATAATGTTTTTGTCAAAATGCACAAGCAAACATGTCAACTTTATCAAGAACTCTCAAATGTTGGATTCTAAAGATTCAACACAAACTTTTAAATAAGACGGTTTCATATAAACTTATCGTCTTAATGTGATCACTTATATTCTTTAAGTGGTTATTAACAATTTTAAAGTGATCACCTTTTTTTGTCTTAAAGTGACACTTATAACCTTAAAATGATCACTTACAATCTTGACAATAGAATTTGACAAATTATATGGGACCGTCTCAACTCTCAAGGTGAGACGGTCTCATACAAGACGAGTTGAAGATTAAAACATTAAAAGTTTTTAATACAAAAGAAATTTGAGACAATGTCTTTGTTGTAACTATTATTTAGGTCTTTTTGTGACCAATTGAAATCCTCATGCATACAGCCCCCGATATTTCCATTCCTCCCATCCTATTGATCCGTGTTGAATGTTAATCCTTTATTGTACTTCTGTAGACTTAATTAATAGTATACGACAGTTAAGGCTAACTTCAAATGTTTATAAAAAGGCAATAAAACAAATTTTGAAGTAGAACAAAGGGTCAATAGAGCTATAAATAGTATAATAACTCACCGTTGGAGCAGTGTCAAAAACAATTCGAGTGAACATACTATATTCTTGTGACTCTAGGAATTGCATCACCTAGACGAGGTACATAAAAGTAAGTTAGGCCACAACAATATGATACAAACTATTGAATGTCCATATAATAACAATGCCAAAGTCTTTATTCCAATTACTAAATAATCAAAAGAATCAATGTGCGAAATTCTCTAGCAAAGATTGAATTCCCATGTACAAGGAAAAACACTAACCTTAGAAATTGCAATAGCTTCATCTAAGCCAGGTGGTGGTGTGTCCAAAAGTTCACCAAGCTTCAACTCTCCGAGCTTAGTCCAACAAAATGACAGCATATCAAAACAAATCCAACAAGCAAACAATAGCATATATTATTAGACAGAATCTAGAGTTCACTGGCATTTCATTATACTGTGAGAAAAGGGACGATAAGGGGAAAAATCCCAGCAACAAGTACAATATGGTTTACCTGTTCTGCCAGCATGCCGAGGCCCATGCTATCCATAAAATCCTTGACCCCAGTTCCCCCATCTTTCTGACTCGCACTACGAAATTCTTCCCTTGACTTCTCTGGGTTAATCTGACATAGTTCGGGAAAAAAAATTCTACTTATATATGTCACTGCTGAGTTTGATAAAACAATGAATCAACAATAGCATCATAAAAATGATAAATCACAATATGAAAGAACAAGCAAATACCTCAAGAGCAAACAGTGGCGACTCAGGCCCTTCAACAGGCACCAACATTCCTCCAGTCAGATCCTAAGTAAGAAAAAGATATCAAACAGCCAAGAAGGATAGAGAATTTTTTCATAATGACATGTTCAGGGAATGTAGTTAACCTGTGCAAAAGAATCACTCAGCGAATGAGCTGGATCAGTTGAAACCACAAGAGTGGGATGACCACTGTTCGCAAACTTCACAGCCAGGGACGCTGCACAGCTTGTTTTCCCAACACCTCCCTTCCCTCCAAGCATATAGTACTTCCTCTTAGTCCCTGAGGCCATTTCATCAAACCCAGCGGAGGATTCAGCGGCGGCAGCTACTGACCTTACTGCCAATGACAAAAACAAAAAATCAACTCATTTCGCATGAGGAACAATCTACAACTGCAGTCAATCTATTAATCAATCAACAACTACGGCTTCTATAACCAAAATCTAGATCGTTCAGTTTGGTTTGTACAAGGAAATAAATCACGTTAATGGTAGTAAAACACATAAAATTACATATAAGTTTTACAATGATGGTCACTGTTATTACATGTCCATTAGCAAGCATTTTTTTCTTCTTTCACGCACCCTTCTCCCTCTTTAGTTACATTTCCTAAGAGTATGAACTAGTTGTGAAGTTTGAAGACCAGCTTCTTCAATGATAACCATTAACTTGATTGTGTAAGATCCCTTCAGAATTAATAACAAAACCTCCACATAATCTTCATTATCCATTACATATACTTTAAGTTAATACTACCTTAAGGCAAACAATCCATGTCTATTCTTTGTAGAGTCAAAAACTTGCGGTTTTTGGACCGGATTATCAGGCACTATAGTAAATGGTAAACTAAAATATATTTGCTTCTTACTTAGATGTTTGCTATCAAGGATGAGTCCACACAATTCATTTGTTATTAGAATTTCTATATCTGCGTATGTCTAAAATCCATAACTCAGCCTAAGCGAGAGCCACTTTGTGATATTGATGCACGTAAAAAGGTTTTCTTAAAGCAAACAATCCCTAGCTAACAAAATACAACTTAAATACAACTTTTATTGAAGGGCATATACCCAAAGCTATGACAATTATGAAATGGACTTAAGCAATCCAAACAATGAGAAGAAGATTTTACCTACTTACAAGCTCAAATAAGGTTCACTACTAAAATCAATTGTTAGTAAGAGTAAGAGTCACTCCTCAAGCTTATACCATGTAAGTGGTATAACTCACATTTGGACACTTAACAATCCCATTACATGTAAGTTCCCTTAGAATTTTGAGCCACCAAAAGGTTCACAATAACCAAAATGGGAAATGAACATCCAATTAGACATCCCCTAACTTTCGATTTGATTAGCCCTCTTTTAACGACCCAACAACAAACCAAGCTCTTATGCCATACAAAAACGGTGAGATCGCTCAATATCTCACTAGCATCCCTAGAAACTGTTATCACTCGACATTGATATTCGAAATAACTTAAATCCAGGTGATGATAAGAATACATCATTAAATGATAAATTCACGAAAGGTTAACCTTCAAAGAACTACTCTTTTCTTCAATGATGTACTACTATACTACTACTTGAAGTGTACACAAAGCAAACATGAAAAACACCCCAAATCCTCCCTCCATGGAACCAATCAATTAATAGTAAGCATGCTTACTTTTCAAAAACAGATACTCAAGTAACCAAACTGAATGACTGAAAAACACAGCGAAAAAAACCCAGTAATTTTTTTGAAAAAACAACAAAAATTTACGATAATAGAAGAAAAAATAATCCAGCAACAAGCAATAGCGGATGCGGAAAAAAGAGATGAAATGGAATGGATGAAAAAATAGTTGAGCATACCATGAAATAAGAATCGCTGAGAATTTGTACGGGCATGAAGTCGGTGAGTAAACTTGAAATTGATAGCAGGATTGAATCTAATAAGAGGAATAGATAAAGTATGATTGGTAGAATGATGAGGAAATCCAACAAACGACATGGATGAAGCCAAAGAGCGAACCAAGGTGCTCGCCATTTCTGCTGCTGCTGTTGCTGCACGTTCAAGAACATACAGATGACGGGAGATAGACACTTTAGCGGGCAGCGTCGCACATACGTGGCGACCTGCACAACTAGTTCGGGCTTGGGCTCGGGCTCGGGCTTGGGCTCGGGCTCGGATTCGGACTTAGTTTATCTATTCTTGATTGAATTAGAGATTTTTTTTTTGAAAATTTAAAATAGATAAGACTTTTAATAAAAAAAAGCATGCAATATGATTCAAATCAAACTTATTTCAGATATAAGCTTCTGATACCCAGAGCACAGGTTCGGGTCTGTTCGCACTTAGTAAGTGCGAACAGTAATAAAGTGGTCAAAAAAATCAAGTGTATGTTCTCACTTAGTAACTGCGAACAGGTCAAACAGGGACAACATACTAATTTTAAGACAAGAGTTGTTCGCACTTAGTAAGTGTGAACAGACTAAAAACCTAAAACAGGTTGTTCTTTGTTAGTAATAGCGAACAGCCTGTTTCAGTTTTTCAATCTGTTCGCACTTACTAAGTGCGAACAATCCGAACCTAAGGTTTGCGAATTACACACTTAGTTTTGGAATAAGTTTGATTATGATCTTATTGTATGCTTTTTTTTATGAATAATCTTATTTATTTCAAATTTTCTTTTTTTGTGGTATCCATGATATTTACAATTTTAAGAGTTGTACATAAAAATTAACGATTTTTCTTTATTATTAATATTTTTAGAGCTCTCTCAAAGAAAGAATAATACTCCCTCCGTTTCCTAATGTTCTTCCCATTTAGAATGTTCTATTTTGGAAAGAAAAATTTGATTAATATTTTTAAGACATATATAGAAGACAAAATATATCCATGTGAGATCTCGTTAGATTCGTCTTAATGTATACTTTTTTATTATATATTTTTTATAATTTTTTATGATGCGTATTTAGAGATATTTAGGCTCAAAATTTACTTTGAAAACTGTGCAAAAAGTATGGGAAGAACATTTGGAAACAGAGGGAGTAATTTTAGAACAACTCTTCATGAGATCATATTACACTGAAAAAGTTTAATTTAAGAAGTATGCATTTAAAAATGTACATGTTTTATGATTTAAAAGTATTTGTTTTGACTTTTAAACATGTTAAACATTGAACAATTGAAAGTGACTATTTTTAAAATTATGCGCGTTCCGGGAATCGAATCCCGTTAAATGACTATTTTAAGTACAAAAGTGAAAGTTTAATCAATCTAATTGGACTATATAGCCAATTTAAAATTGTTTCACGATGAGACCGTTTTAGATCAGAATTAGTGTGTTTTGTAAAAAAATAAAATGTCGACGACCATTGTCTAGTAAAATAATGTGCAGCAATCGGCGGCAGTAACGTAAATAAATACTCGAGGCAAGTTTGTTTGTCCATTGACTCAAAATATACCCTTTTTTTTATCTGCAACATTTATCAAAACACATATGTCAATGCAGACTTTTAGCTCCATAAATGTCTGGTTATATATGTATAAATAAAAGTTATAAATTGAAGTATATAATTTATTGAAACTTCATATTGAGACGAATGTAACACAATATTTGTTTGGTTATAAATCACTAAAGAAAGTTGACAAGAGCTTTTAAATAGTCTAAAAAGATAAAGTTTTGCAAATAAAAAGACTTTGAGGATAATATATTTTAGAATAATTTGTTAATTACGGCCTTATAATTTTGGACTTTTACAAATTACAGTTTTAATGTTTATTTTACGAAATATAGCCACCAAATAGTCTACACCGTTCAGGCTAAATCACAGAATTCCAACTACTGAACATAAAATTGCGACCAACAAAATTGTCAGAAACTTGTAATTTGACATAAATGTTATAGACTTTAATACTTGGTGACTGTAATTCGCAAAAAATAAACATTTAAGGTCGTAATTTGCAAAAGTACTAAACTTCACGGTTGTAATTCACAAATTATTGTTTTAACAATTTCTATTAATTTTATGTAGCGGTTTCTATCTTCTAAGATGAGCTCGGGCGCGCTCTACTTGTAATTTCGTTTATTCATCTAAAAATAGTTGTAGGTTTTGTTATTCTTCAAAATTAGTCGTGTGACCAGCCGATTCGAAGCTAATGCATTAAATTTCAACGTTCAAAAAACAAGAATATAGAATTAAGTATGTTGATAATAATGATCATTTTATTTTGATCCATGATGTATTTGATAAATTTCCGACACTCCAATTAAATATGATTGGACCTTACAGTCTCACATAAATTAAATAAGTACGTCAAAACAAGCAAATAACATACAAGAAAAGAAAAAAGCAATAAAAAAAAAATTTGCTGAAGCTAATTTCAATTATCACTAACTAGTATAAAAACTCGTGCAATATACATGGACACACATGGTTTACTCAACTAATATTATCATTTATCATTCAATTAAGCTAGTAAACTCATAGTTTATTACTCTCTCCGTTCTTTTATGTTTGTCCACCTTACTATAACGGGTAGTTTCAATGTTTGTCCACTTTAGAATACTTTTCATTTTTGAAAGTCTTTTTTCCCAAATATACCCTCTTAATCCCTCTAATTTTCCACAAATATACTCGCTCTACATTAATGACAATGATAATTTCTTTTTTTCTTTATTATAGTTTTAATTTAAACTTTTTCTCTCTCTTAATACCAATACAATCATTACTTCACACTACCATTTAATTAAAACTAGTGTAGAACCCCGTGCAATGCACGATTTTTTTAAACATCGACACATATAAACATATGATATTAAAAAAAATCTAGAAATACTATGCCGTAGAAACACTCAATTTTGACAGTTATATGTATGAATTAACTTTTTTTTTTTTAATATATGTATGAATTAACTTTGTAATTTTGAAAATTGTCAACAATATATTATATTCTTTAATCAACTCAAATTAACTATAAATAAATGTTAGTCAAAAGATACTTTAATCGTAGATATATTGTTCAAGATCAATTGTCATGTCATTAGTCTTTAGTCAATAAGTGAATTTTGGCAAATTATCTTAAAAATTGACACTTGGAATTTTCCAAGCTTTTTATTAAAATGTATGATTTTCCAAGCTTTTTATTATAATGTATGATTTGGCCAATTCTTTTAAAAATTGACACTTGGAATTTTCCAAGCTTTTTATTATAATGTATGACTAGTATAAAAACCCGTGCAATGCATAAACTTTTTAGTATGAAAATGCATAAAAAAAATATAAATTTTGGAAGAACTATGCAATTACATAAAATGTAATAATCACTATCAAAATTTTATAACAACATCACAACTATTAATTAAATTTTATTTTTATTCATTAAAGAAGGTTTCTTTATTATTATAACCTTTTAATAAAGATTCTAATGTGATATCATTGTTTACCTAATTTAACATAGTTTTAAAATATGCCTATAAATTATGCGTATTATAAAATTTAAAATATGTCTATAGATTATGCCCATTATAAAATGTTAATTATTTGAATCAATATTATTTCCTAAATTAAACTGTCATTTAATCAAAAGAAATCAATGATATCATTCTATTTATCAAAGCTCTAATAAGCTGATACTTGGAATTTTCAAAGTCTTTTATTATATTGTATGATAATACCCACTCAGTACAAAGATTCCACTTTTCTTAATATATATGAAAAACCCAATAAGACAAACTTTTAAGAACGGAGAGAGTATAATTTAAAATTTTGATTTTAATTTTAAGTAAACTATAACCAAGGCAAACGATTATTTTTTGGTCTTTTTCTTCAAATCATATTATTTTTGAAAATCCTTCAAATCATATTATAAAATATCCTAATTTTCTAATATCTATTACTCCGTTTGAATACATTCGATATACAAAGCCGAATAAGTTTTACTCATAAGAACATACTAATAACATTATAAAAAGTTAACGCACAAAATAAAAATAAAACCACTAAAAAGTACAAATTACAAAAAAAAAAAATAAAATAAAATTACCTAGACTAATCAAATTTTCTATTAATCTTCCTACAATAGTCCAAAATTTTTATTAGCCACGAATAATATCAACTTTAAGAACACTTAACCATGAACGTTGTTGCCTAAATGGTGACCGATTTTTACAGGATAATAGCTAAAAAAAAATCAAAACTTTAAAAAATTAAAAGTTAAAACCAAAAAAATAAATTTATTTGATTTCATTTTTTAATTTATTAAAATTTAAAATCTTTTAATAATTTAATTTTGCATTTACTTATTATTTTTATGCAAAATGACTTGTTCGTATAGGTAAGAGGTTACCTAGGTGTATTTTTAGCAAACACCTCTTATAGTTAGATTATTTTACTTAGGTGTATTTTATCTATATGCGTTAATTTATCTCCCACGACCCAGGAGCTTCTTTTAATTTTTCTCGAGTTGGGGGATTCTTTTTGGCCGCACTCTTTTTTATGAGTATGAGTTGCCGCCGTCCTTCCCTCCCCATACGCTATCCATAGTTTTCTATGAGCGGAATACACCTAGTAAAACAATGACCTATTATAGTTAGAATTATTATGTCTGATCAAAAGTTTAAATTATTATTATAGAAAAATCAATAAAAGGTTGGATTATTTTAGCTAATAAAATCTCTCATTTGATCATTTTCATTACACAAAGTCTAAACTTGAGATATTTATCCATCTCCCAAACCCCATCTCCAAATCTAATTAGAGTACACTTTTTCTAGTTCCAAATTCGTCCCCTTTTTCTCTCTCTCTCTCTCTCCTCACAATCAACAATGGCGAAACGATCGACTACTTCATGGATAACACCACTGACCTCTCTCTTACTTCCCAGAAATGGCGATGCACTTTGGTACTCTCTCGCCATTCTCTCTCTTCTCTCTCTCCTCCTTCACCACCTTTCTATCTCCACTTCCGCCGTACCTTCCACCCCTCAATTTGAGGGATTCGGCGATGAGTTTGATGAACTCGACGACTCAATCGACGACTCACCGATTCATATCACTGATCTTCCCCCTTCTCCTACCTTAACTCAGTCTGATTCCCAAACTCATCATGGTCCACCTCCTACTCCTTCAGATTCTAAATCTCAACCCTCTGATTCTCCTAAACCCACTTCTAGATTTGATTATTGGGATGAAGATGAATTTGAAGGTATTCCTACTGATTTACAATCTGCTCCTGAATCAGATGAAACTAAACAAGATTCTGAAACCCTAGAGTCTGATGTATCTGAAAAAACTACTAATGATCAAGTATTGGTTTCTGATAAATCTTTGATCTCGAGATTCGCTATTGAAATTATATGCGTGAGTTTTTTGATTGTGTTTGCGATTAATTATTTTACTGGGAAGAAAGAGAATGAGAATTTGGCATTGGCTTGGGCTGCAAAGTTTGCTACCAAAGATACTATTTTTGATAAGAATTTTTCATTACTGGGGGTTGGTGAAGGGGAGGATTCTCCATTGTTGTTGAAAGAAGGTCAAAATGTGTTTAAGTTTTATGCCAGTGGTAGGCGGTATTGTCAAGGTCTTTTGGCTACTATGGAGTTGAAGAGTAGACCTGATTTAATATCAAGGATTTACAATTCTGTTGTGCCTTGTAAAGATGAGATTCACTTTGAGGTTTATATGAATGATGAAGCTATGGATCAGGTAGTTTTTGCTGTAGCTAAGAAGAAGGCGGCTAAAGCTATGCTTAAGGAGCTCCCTGATCTTCAGAGATTTGCTTCTTTGATGCCTACACCGAGTAACAGGAAGTGGGTGTCCGATGAGTTGAGTGTTATCTCGGAATCAAAGGAAGTTGCTGGTGATTTAATCAATGAGACTGTTCTTGATCAGGTAAAAATTGTGATTTTTAGTTGATGTTAAATTGAGGAGTTTTGATTTTGATTTTGTTGAACTTAGTTTGTTTTGAATATCTTTGTTCTAGTATATGTGTTAGTGAGTTAGTCAACTTTATATGTTGGAGTTTTATGATCTGTAACCATGATTGGTATTATAACTAGTAAATGTGAATATGTGATGTGTGAGTGTTAGTTTTATGGAGTATTTGTATCAAGATAGGCCTGTGATTCTCAAATTGACTTGCTTTAGTTCATGTACCTGACCCGTCGGATTTGACAAATTCTTTATTAAGACCATCTCACCATGAGACGGCTTAGACGGCTTGATATGAGCTGACTCAATTTTTTATTTCTTAAAATTTAAAGAAAAAAAAAGTTTTGTTAGTTAACTGCTGTGTAAGTTAAACTTTGGCTGCTTGTGGTCTCATACACAACTTGCTAATGGGATTTAGGCTTTGGCATTGCTGTGTGTCAATTATAGTAGATAGCTTGCCTTTTCAGAATTACTAGTTTACTGTAATAGACACTTAATTTTTGTCAGTTTTTTTCCCTGTTTTGATTACAAAGACAGTTTGTGTTAACTTCCTTCTTGTGATTAGTTTTTGCAAGATTTGACAGTTAAGTGCAATCTATCTCGTATTCCATTGTTAGTCCTACTTTTGATATCATTCTAAAATCTAGATAATCAAAATAGTTTTTATTAGACCCAATTGACAAGCTTTCTGTTGATATACTTTTTCGTATCTTTCCCTCTTCTAAGGTCTTTACCCTTCTTTCCGATTCACCTAATCATGACCGATAAACTGTTTAGTCGTAGCCCAACTTCATCTTTTGAACCTGATCGATGTGCCCAAAACTATAGTCACCACCTTATTTAACCCTAACACCAGATCTGCCGCCCCACTTATGAAACTTCATTGTTTTTGTTATTACATTCCCCCCTTTCTTACATCTATCTTCACCCCAATCGGCCAATCATCACTAGCACCGTTACCCTATCCCTAAAAAGCGCGTCTTGAATGGAAGTTCTAAAAAATTCTCTTTGCAAACAATATCTTGACCAATTTTTGTGGTGAAGTAGAGCCTCACATGAATTATTCAAGGAAGAGAGTGGTGTTGTAAATTGGGTTTCAGTTGCTTGCAGTGGAGGTGCCATGGCTTTTCTGAGGCGCTTGAAGGAGAGATAACAATGGAGAAGAGAACTCTAGAGGCTTTTTTTGGAAAACAATATGATGGCATATGAGCATCAATTAGAATGATTTCTTCTGTATCTATATTCTATAACAAAAAAGTTCTACAAAGTATCGAGTCGGATTAAAAATCATTCCTCTCAATCTAATACCATTTGATTTCTACGTTAGGATCCATGCAAAAACAGCTTTTATGCGTTCACAAATCGTTAATTCGTTGTCTTTTGTTTTTTTTTTAAATTTTTCTTCTTTTTGTAACAATTAGACAGATTGCTTTTAAATGTAGATTTAAGTACGCTCTTGTTTATTTTGCACTGTATTAGTAGCTTACTGCGACGATAACAAATATTTTAGATTTTTAATGCAGTTATAATATGTATACTCTGTATTTTGAGTATCAGATATGTTCAAGAGTTTAGCTTTTGAGCCAAAGGTAGTGCTTTTGCCTTGCGCTTAGGCTCAAGGACCCTTGTACCCCTACATGCACCTTGCACCGTTGAAAACTAAACCAATCGGGATGAAAGCATAGGATGCGGGTGGCTCATATGAAGAGTTGCAATACAAATAATGTGACCGAGGTGTGCCAACAAATTTAAAGGGGAAATTGGGACACTTCCACTAGATGGAGTGCCATTAGACAATACTATTATAAGAATAAGATTTTTTCTTTCAATCGTTGTAGAAAGATGGGTTAAGCTGGGTTTTTAAGGTTTGGCGTTGTTGTATGCTGTGTGTTGTGTGCTTTGTGGATGTTGAGTCATGCACACAATAGAGTTTGTGCATATTTCAGACTTGTCTCAACTCTCATGCATCAAGAAGATATGTTACCTTTCTCTGTTAGATGACAGCTTTTAGAATACTATTGTTGTGCAGTGAACTTCTTACATTGCTGCAATATATAACTTTAGCTAAAATTTTGCTGGGGAAGGACTGTTTACTTTTTAAATAATCGATGTCCAAACCTAAAGCCGATCCTTTCCGGTTCTCCCTCCCCTCTTTTCAAATCATTGAGGTCTTTTATCTATGTCGTGTTGTACTCTAATGGTTATCAATCCTTTTCTTGGGAATGTTTTGTGCTCCGAGAGGACCAGTGTGCTAATCACATCGCTGAATTCTTGGTCAAGCTCTTGCTTTCGTGTCTCATAAAAGTATTAACTACGAATGTACAATATAAATCTTTTCACCTTTTATTTCAGGTCTTGGGAGAGAAAGCATTTGAGAAGTTCGGAAAGTATTTTATTTCAATGCATTTCTCAGATCAACAATCAGGAAACCACAAAAAGAAATTGATGTTTAAGTTTGCTCTTCCCGATCAGAAAAACATGGCCGACATGTCTCGGCTTGTAGCTTTGGTGCCGTATTACATTGATTTAGTTGGAAGATACAAATTGAGTTCACAGGTACGGTTTTCCATTTTGTTGTTCTTGCCGAATTTGACTGTTATTCATTAGCAACACAGACACCGACTATTCCTGCTTTCAGGCACGTTCGAAAACTGATGCAACTAGGGTCAAGGCTGCCCAAGAGGCATACAAGGAGCTCCAGAATGCTAGGCAAGATGCCTTGCAAAGGAAGAAGGCCGAGAAGAAGAAGATGGAGGAGGCGGAAGCGAAGCTGAGTGCCGAGGGAATTCGCAAGAAAGAAGCTAAGGAACGTGCTCGTCAGATGAAGAAGGCAATGCCAAAAATGAAAATGACTCGAACTTGAAGCTCAATTTCGGATGGTGATTGTACGACTCGTGCCTTTATGTCTTGGATCGTCACTAGTATGTTCTTTATGTAGAATAATGGCCCTTTTTATGAGATAATTTGTGTATTTGAAGATGTACGAGCAACTATTTTCGACGTTACGATATCTCATCAGTCATTACTGTGATGTAGTTAGATTACACTTCCTAGTTCTTTAGGGTTTTTTTTGGAACTAAAGCAGTATTCAAAATGCAGCTCTATTTGACTTAATAAGTTATTGTTTTTATTATTTGATGAAGGTAACATTTATTCAAATGAGTTAATAGCTCAGAAAATTGGGTTGAAAGCTATAAGCTAATGAAATATCTACTTATAATTGTTTTTACTAACTTTTTAGCTGATTTATAAATTCATTTACCGAATACTATTAGTAGTCGTTTGACCTAAAGTCAAAATACAACTATAAAGGCAAATTTTTATTATCTATGATGAATATATTATCAATAGCCGATTATAAATCATACAAAATAATTAATTGAAATATTAATCTAAGCCGAATTGATTTTTAACCCTAAAATACCAAACATCCCATCGGGCAATTTTTTTAGTCTAATTGACTAATTTTGTGAGGGTGTTTGATAAATAACTTATTTTATTTTATTTTGGCAAAAAAAAGAATTAGATGGTCAAACCACCTAAAATCAGTTACTCACAAATTATATGGTTAAAATAAGTTATGTTATGAATGAATTATTTTTGAACAAGTTTTTATCATCACATTCAAAATCAGCTGGTCAAATCAATTAATAAAATCAATCACTTCAATCCGACTTACTAGCTACGGACTATCGGCTATCAGACTTTCGCCAAACATTCGTCTTGTTTTCTACCCAATCAATTCCTTTTTTTGGTGTTCCTGTCCTCTTGTTTTTATCGTTTCCTTTATTATTAGTATTATTGGTGTCATTTTTTTTAATTGTATTTTACTTATTTATTTTATTTATAGATATTTAATTTATTTTCTTCTGTGTCGATACTTTTTTTTATCTTTTTCAAATCGAAGGAATCTTTTAATCGTGCTCTCCTTCGTGGGTACGAGTTACCTCCGTCTTTTCCTCTCGTCAGATTCTGTTCATAAATGATGTGAAGATGATGATGGAAAAAAGGTAGATGTTCCCTAGAAGTATATAGTAAGTATACCATCTGTCACAGATTGAGTAGTGTTCAACTTACAAGTTACTCCTAATGGAAAACTTGATCGTTCTCAGTTTTCTCATCTTCCTCTCATCATCTTTCTCCTATGCTCAATTTGATAATCTATTCAAGGATCTCAATTTGTTTCCTCAAAGGTCTGCTAATATCATTAATGCCGAATTTTCTCGCAAACCCTCTGCTCCCAAACTCGTGGAAAGGAAATTCAAATTCCCTAATTTTTACGATCCTAATGGTGCCTCTGTTGAACAGCTTGGTCATCATGCTGGTTATTATCAAATTCAACATTCTCATAATGCCAGGTTTGTATTTGGATATTCAATTCTATTTTCGAGTTTAGGTGATTCTAGGTTTTTGTTTTCTTTGAATATTGATGTGATTTTTATGATTTATTTTCTTAAATTTTGAATTTTTTAGTTTTGACCTGAATTGAAGAGGAATTGAACAAATCGTACAAATAATTTGAGGAAGAGTGTTAGTTGATAAATCGTAGATTTAGAGAATAGCATGATAACAGAATTGATTGGGAAGATGAATTGAAATCTTATTGTCCGTCTATGAATATGAGCTTGGATGATGCACAGTTGTTGTTTGCTATGAAGTTTCATGTTTCTTGTTTTATACTATGTTTGGGTAGGAGGGAATGAAGGATAAGGAAGGGGAGAAAAATGGAGAGAACATTTGGTTATTGGGGTGTTTGGCAAATAATAGAAGTTTCATGTTTCTTGCTTTATACTACTATGTTAGTTGTTGAGTGTTTGCTTTGATAAATATTATGTATATATCAATGATTGTGTTATTATTACAGATTAAATCAGCCAATTCGAACTTCAAATAACCCATATTTGCCCACTAGCTTCCTAATTATTTCATAATAATTTAAATTTGAATATAATCATTATTTAATTTTGGATGCTATTACGAGTTTCCCGTCCTAGTATGTAGTGTGCCAGATAATGTCTTTGAAGAAGCAAAAGTTGTAAGATTTCTTGAGATGGATTCTGAATCTTCTCTACACTCCACATTTTTTAGTAGTTAGTCAGCTCATTCTTTACATCAAATGGTGTGGAACATTTATTTGCAGGCTTCCAGGCCATCATCAGTCTGTGGTGCTTGTTCTGTTAGGCTGCTGCTTGGGTTCTTTTTTTTTTTAATTGATTTATATAATAGGTTTATCTGCCCTGCTCCACATCTATGTGTCTACTCATTGTCTATGACGTTATACTATAATTTTTTAAAGGTTTCTTACTATACAATTTGTAGGATGTTCTACTTTTTCTTTGAATCACGCAAGTGCAAGCAAGACCCAGTTGTTATCTGGTTAACCGGAGGACCTGGTTGCAGTAGTGAGCTGGCTCTTTTTTATGAAAATGGGCCATTCAAAATTGCAAAAAACCTTTCCCTTGTATGGAATGACTATGGCTGGGACCAGGTACTCAAGTTGCTAATTACATCAGGTGTTTTCTAATTACAAACGCTGTGCGAAGTTGTGAAACTCTCCATGCTTTAATCTCTTTTTGCTATTTATTTTGTGTTCTCAAATTATAATCCCGGTGTTCTCTTGTGTTTGGCATTTCAAATTAGTTGATACATGCATAATTTGGTGAGCCTTTTATCTTTACTTTTTCACTATACTTTGGCCTCACATCCACTACTCACCTCTCCACATTTTCACTTCCTTTAAATTTTTGCTAAAGTTGATGACTTTGGATGGGATGAGTAACAATATCTTAGCATTTGTAACATATGGATTGTATATATATGCTGAAATAAAGTCATCAACATTGTGCAGTGAAGAAATCTCTAGGAAAGCACATGAAATTTTCTTGTCTTAACTTCATAACTTGAAGTTGCTATGTGACGTGTTGAGATGAAGTACTATGTCCTAGTTTGCAGTTTCCATAAATTTCTTATTTGACCAAGCAGCATGAAATGATATGGACTAAATTTGAGTGAAGTTATTTAAAGGAAGGGAAGGGAAGGGAAAATGATCGTTTCTTTTTTCTTCTCCAAATTCTTTTATCCTAGTGCCATTATCCAACTTTCTTTTCTTCCTTTCTTTCCCCTCCCTTTTCCTCTCTTCACTTTCTCTTCCTCTCTTCTCAGAATCAATAGCCAAACAAAGTTCTACTGTTAGAAAAGTTATCTAGTAATGTCTGCATCGAATGGGCTATTATCTAGTCCAAATGTAGCAAGCCTAAAATGCCGGGGTTTATCAAAATGTGAAAGGTGGGATACGATTTCCACTTGCCTTTTCTCTTTTTCAATTGTATTACTAATGCTATTCCTCTTTCTTTTGGTCTTTCCCATTGACTTTTCCCTATTATAAGCTCTCACATCCCATGAGGTGGGGGAGCAAACTCAAAGGGATAGAGGATTAGTTTCTAAAGGCAAAACGTAGATAAGTCTGTGTTTTCAGCCCATTTGGAATTTAGATTATCCAGGGAGTATCTGTAGATTCCCAGATGCAGTTGCATACTATGCTTGCTGAAAATATTGTGTGACGAATTGATGTGTTGTGATTCTGCAGGCTGCCAACATCATCTTTGTTGACCAGCCTATTGGAACTGGATTCAGTTACTCCACTGACAAACGTGATATACGACATGATGAGGAAGGGGTCAGTAACGATTTGTACGACTTTTTACAGGTATGTTAAATAATGTTAATTTTTAGTTGCATTATCGTGGTCTTTCTGTAGTGACATGATTTGTGTTGTATTAATGTGCTTGGTTCTTCGTGAGATTTGTGGTTGAAACATTGCCTTTTTAAATAAGACAGCTAAATGATCAGGTTGTAATATTACTAAAAAGTATGTTACTGAAATTCATGTTCGTGTCCAACTTGGCTATTTAATGAAAATGTTCCATGATTTTGGCGCAAAATGAGGCATCCTGGTATCTATCCCTGTTAGAGTATGGAGGATTCAACTTGGTTATGTGAAGTGAAGTGAAAGTCTAAGTATATCATCATCATCATTATCATTATACATAGTGTATTCCGTTCATAGAAAAACTATGTTCAGGGTCTAGGGAGGGAAGAAAGATGGCAACTCATACCCATAAAGGAGAGTGCAGTCAAAGAGTCCCTCGGGTCAAGAAAGAATCTTCAATGAGAGTGAAGCCTACAACTACCCTGAAGCCTGCAAGGCTGCAACTTACAACACACATTTACCCTTAACAAAAGTTAACAAAAAATAAAATACATAAAAATAAACCATAGACTAAAAGAACAGGGGAAGCCTTCTCTTAGCATCTGGACTTTTTTTTGACTTTCGATGTATGCTAGACAGCAGTCTGCATCTTTGCTGTCTCTTTGACAAGACACGATAAGCATAACTAAGACACATCTATTGACCCTAAACTAATTCTAGAATAAACAATAGAGATTATTTATGATAACAGTAATACTTGCACCACAACCCAAGTATTTTAATAACTTGAAAGCTGGAAAATTGGACCTATATTTATATATGCTTAGTAATGAATTTTAAATCGAAAAGGCACAAGTAGTCACATGCTGTTGAATTGCAGTCTTAGACTTAAATGAACTCAGTATCATAACTTACATGGTCAAGGATGGTGAACCTTGCTCAGATACTAATATTTGCTTTTGTTTGTTGGGTGCCAGTTAGAATGTAACTCCATATATGTAGATAGAAGAAGTACAAATTTCATGTGATTTCGTACTGTGCTTTGTCTCCTGAGCTTTTCTACTACATCTTTGGACCCTTCATCACTTTCTCAAAATCGTAAGTTCATTATTGTTGTTTTAACTTGGCGGATTCTCTTTCAAATTTCAGGCATTTTTTACTGAGCACCCAGATTTTGCTAAAAATGACTTCTACATCACCGGAGAATCATATGCTGGCCACTACATTCCTGCCTTTGCTGCTCTTGTTCATAGCAGGAACAAAGCTAAACATGGAATCCATATTAATCTCAAGGTCTGCAAATAGATTATAGATGTTTTCTTTTCTTGCCTCCACCGACCCTAATAGGACATGGAGATGGCTAATTGGCTATAAACCCGACTCCATTAGTCCAGTGTAGGAACAAAACTATACCAACTGTAATGTATTTGATTTCATTGAACAGGGATTTGCGATTGGGAATGGGTTAACTGATCCTGCTGTACAGTATCAAGCTTATCCCGATTATGCACTACAGATGGGGTTGATCAAAAAATCCTCCTACAACGTTATCAATCTTATGGTTCCTTTGTGTAAAACGACAGCAAAACTATGTGGTAAGTTTACCTGATTTTTTAATGTTATTTCTAATACAATGGTATGACTAAATGTTGAAAAGATAATTATGGGTGAAAGATAAAATTAATGTCTAATTAGCTGATTAATTTACTTATTCATCTCTATTAATATCTGCTAAATAGTGATGTTTTCGCCTTCTCTTCCAGGTACAAAGGGCAAAGCTTCCTGCATGACTGCATACCTCACGTGCAACACTATATTTGCAAGCATTAAACTGCTAACTGGTGATACGAATGTATAAACTTCATATCTTCCTTTTCGTTAAAACCTGACTTTTTAGCTTTTAATTTTAGGCTTTAACCTAAATGTTTTTTTTTTACATGTAATTGAAACTCCATTATTTTCTAAACATGATTGAGAAAAGAGTTTTCTTAAAGGGAAAATTTTGTCATATGAAAATTATGCTAGGAAGTAGGAATGGCAATTCTTTAGCTTTTCTTGAGAAATAGCTACATAGGAATTCTCTTTTGTGCATTGAATTGGATGAATTCTAGAATGTTTTGGTCTTTTGCAGTATTATGATGTCAGGAAGAAATGTGAAGGTACGCTTTGCTACGACTTCTCAAACATGGAGAAGTTCTTAAATCAGGAATCTGTTAAGACTGCTCTCGGTGTTCAGGACATTAATTTCCTGTCCTGTAGTCCTGCTGTTTACAAGGCCATGCTAGTTGATTGGATGAGAAATCTTGATGTCGGCATCCCAGCTCTACTTGAGGATGGTATCCAGTTGCTTGTATATGCAGGGGAATATGATCTTATCTGCAATTGGCTTGGTAAAATTCAATAAAAGAATTTATACAATATTCTGATGTGATCTGCATACTTCAAAACATTCATTAGATGTAGCTATATGCTTAAAATTGAGTTTTGTTCTTGTATAACCATTAACCAGGTAACTCTAGATGGGTGCACAATATGGAATGGAGTGGTCAAAAATATTTTGCAGCATCACCAGAGGTTCCTTTTGAAGTTGACGGCTCGGAGGCTGGAATATTGAAGAGCTATGGCCCTCTTAGTTTCCTCAAGGTTCGTTCGTACCAAAATCGCTTGTGTAGTTCATAAGCGTATTTTAAGTGTTGGGTAAATAAATTTTTCAGCCATCTGCAGGCTTGGTGTTTGGTAAACGTTTTTTTGATTTTGAATTTTAAGCGAATATCAAAAAACTACTAAAGTCTTCAACCAACACCTAACAGAAACAAAATATATACCAAACATCTCCATAACAACTGGCTTATCAGCCAATACATCCAGCTGTTCTACCAGCCAACAACATCAATCTACAACTCCAACTAACAACTATTTGCCAAACACACTAATTATTCTATAATAATTTGACCCCGAAGCAATCGGGTAAATTGATCAGATAGACGAATGCTGATGTCTGTGCTGTACTAAAACAGGTTCATGATGCTGGTCACATGGTTCCTATGGATCAGCCAAAGGCAGCCTTGGATATGCTGAGGAGATGGACACAAGGCACACTTTTATTGTCAACTTCCCAGTCTGAACCCTATTTTCCTGATAGCCAAAAAGAAACTTTTGTTGCTTCCCAATGATCACTTCTATGATCCGCCTCACGCACGACATTTCATCCATGCAGCAGTCATATGTGCGATTTCTGTTCATTGCGTTTTTTTAGTTCACATTTTTAAGCGACTGTCAAACCTCATTGTGATAAGAAATCGAGATTACAACAACACAACAATATACCAATTTCAAGTGACTCTCGTCTAGATGAAGTTTGGATAGGAAAACGAGCTTACTGAAGTATGTTTTGAGCACTTGTAAATAAAATTTTATAGATGCATACTCTATAATCCAATTTACTAAAATCATTATGTATTCTTTGAAAGTTTCTTTTCTGTTTGTATAGTACTTCATATTGGGGTGATGTTTATGTTCTTATTACTTGAATGAAATACGTTTATTATACATAAATCGAATCCCTTTGATCCATAAATATATGACAACATGTGCTTCACAATATGCATAGAGATTTCTACTATGTTTTGGGTTTTTCATTTGTTACTTCCTACGGGATATCTTGATGTAGAATCTCGATTCATAATTCTTTCTATTACGAGAAATGTGCTTCGTCGTAATGTTTTCAATCCAACTGTGAGAAGGGTGTAAACATAACGATTGATGGAAAGAAAAGTTTTGGTAGGACTAAAAAAGCGTCGTAGGTGCAAATTTGCAATAACATGAGCTGGTGATGTTACAGTCGTGTTTATGCCTTTAAGATTGTTATTTTTGTTTCTTTGGTTTATGTTTTTAGTCTTACTAGATATTTACCCGTGCTTCCGTGCTATGCACGGTATTCAAAAGATTTTGTTATAATAGATTTATAATATATCTTTAACCAATGTTGCTAAATTACAAAAAAAGGGTTTAAAGTTATGAACAATAACTACACATGTATGCTTTTTATGTTTAGATAATTGAGGCTCTTTGGAGGGCTGGTTTTGAGATTTGAAAGGCTCGGAGCAAAATATTAATTATGGACTTCTAATTACTAAATATAATATTATAGGTCATTAACTTATGAGATTGAATTTCATTTAAATTTTCAAATTAATGTTATAGTGGTTAGAGATAGAATTCCATAGAGAAAGTATTAAGGGGGGAGTAGATTGAAGTAAACATCAAACAAGATGTTGTTCTCATTTGTTTTCATACCTTTTTTACATTTACTTATTCTTAATTTTTACTTAATTTCAAAATTCTCCCAATTGGGTTACCATAAACATTAGCTTACTATATGTTTATTACGTTTAATTTACATTCATTGAAATTTGTTATGCTTATAATATGAACTCAATTTTCCTAACAACTTAAAATTACGCATTTAAAATATGAACGAGTTTAGGAGAGTCAAATTTCTTGAACAAGAAATAAGTATGTTCATTAAATACTCATTTGATATAATTTTAAGCACAAAATCTTGGGTGAGAGTGAGACCGTCTCATTTGCGAGATGCGTCTTATTGGGTCGGCCCAATTGTATATATTTTTTCTCAAGTGCTCTCTTGAGAGATCGTCTTTTGTAAAGACGACTCCCAAATCCTGCCCAAATCTATATTTAGAGTTGTAACAATATATATTTAGAATTGTACTGGGTTTTTGAGAGTCGTCTTTTGTAAAGACGGTCTCAAGTAAGAATTTGTGATTTTTTTTTTTTACCAATTTTACAAATTAAATTGTTAATTTTAAGAGTTAAAAGACCAATTTGAAGACTTAAAAGAACAATTTCAAAGATTCAAAATTGACATTTTAAACTATAGAATATGACAATTTCAAGACTTAAACGTTTAATTTTAATACTTAAAAAAACAATCTTAAAACTTAAAAGACCAATTGCTAGACTTAAAATTCTCATTTCAACTTTAAAGTAGGAGACTCAAACATTAATATTGATATTATAAACTTTGAAATTGACCTTTTAAGTCATAAAATTTGATTTTTAAGTCTTGAAATTGTTCTTTTAAGTCTTAAAATAAATATGTCAGAATATTCTAAAATACTTATTGGGTTTGGACCAGTTGCACGGATAAGGCGGTCTCACAGGAGAGTTTCTGAATTTTAAGTGCCAAACAATGTTGCTATATTATTTGTTTTTTATCAAATCTAAAAAATAATGAAAAATTAAAAAAAAAAACAAGAAATATCATTAGGGTAAGAGAAGTCGATGAAAAGCTAAAAGAACGTAAGAAGAAAACATCAAAAGTGACTAACATGGGGTACGGATCTGTGTAGATCTGACTAGGTACAAGTGTAGTTGAGGCGTTTAATTCATGTCATAGACTAGTGATACCTTTCTCACTTGTTTTTGTCTTTGCCTATTTACATATATCACTCTTATATTGGTTTATATGTAGTTATTTTTATTTATATTTATTTTTAATTTTAATAATATTTATTTTAATTTATGCTGATGGTCCTTCCTTCTTGTGTTGAAAAATACAAACTTGCGGATTTAGCTTCACTTAATTTTTTTAGTTGCAAAAACCCGTTTTTCTGGGAGGAGTTCTTGAGTCAAAAGACTTCTTGGTCGAATCCTCCTTTAATTTTGCAGCTACTCTTGGTATGAGTATCTCACAACAATTTGTGTTAATTTTGTGGGTATGAGTTAGAGTTACCGTATTTCATCCTTCTTGTGTATCAAACTTGGGTATCAAATATAGCACGACTCAACACTGTTCTCAGCAGTCAGCACCACTTGTAAAACATAACTAAGCCTAGTCATTAGCGAAGCCACATAAACAAATACTTTCACAGTCTATTCTTATGATCTATTTTCAGACTTTGGCCTATAGTATTTTCTACTTAATATTGCTAGCTTTGCTGAGTGTTTTTCCACCCCTTAACTTCTATTATTACTAGTTTTGTCGTATGTTTTTCCACCCCTTAACTTTTATTATTACTAGTTTACTTTTGCTTTTAGCTCGCACATAGTCCGATTGATGGTGACCTAGCACAAAACGTTTTTCATAATTATTATTGTTTCTGTCTTTTAACGTTTTTCCCATTTAAAATATTTTATTTTGAAGAGAGAAATTTAATTAAGATTTTTAAGACATATATAAATAATAAAATATATCTATATAGGTTCTTATTAGATTCGTCGTAAAGTATAATTTTTTATTAAATATTTATAATTTTTATAATGTATATTAAAAGATATTAAGACTATACATTAACAACTGTGCAAAAGAAAAACATTAGGAAACAGAGTACTTATTAGATGATCTTTACAAGTTGATGCGAAATACTCAATAGTGATTAGGTAGAATTTGTATGATTGTACTTTAGCTAATTCATTCATACATAATTCTATTTTTCTCCGCTGCAATTATGATGTTACTTAAGCGTCCGTTTGGTAGGTGATAATAAATGACAATAATGATAATAAATAATAAATGTAATTTTTGTTGAAAAATCTTTTGGTTACGATCATATTTGTCCAACTTCAATCAACTCATTTTCTTCATATAATTTATTCCAATTTATTACCATTGGAAGTGGTGGTATTACATGGTAATTGAAATTTGTAAACAAAAAAACTTTTTTGTTATTAAAGTTTCGTTATAATGAGAATGATATGAAACTATTGATGATATTTTACACTATAAATCATTCTCATTATCGTCATTTAGTACCACTGACCAAACAGGCAGTAAAAGTAGCAGAATCTATTTCCAATTTAATTGTTATGTTCTACCTATGAACACTTTCACACACCCTAATCTACTAATCCAAATGTTAATATATCTAACAATATGCATCAAAGAATTATAAAAACTAAAAATTAATAAAATTCACATTAAAACAATTATAACAACATTTATATTTTAACCTATAAATTAACGACAATATGACAATAAAATGACATCGAAAAATAATGCCAAATTGTCTTTAGATATAAGTTACAACTAATAAAAACCGGAAAAAAACATACATGAGACTCACAATAAAACACGTTCTAGTTTGTAACATATCTTAATCTTTAAAGGAATGGGATTGTTTTACTGTTGTCTGGCGTCTATAGCTAATTAGCTGTATAAAAGTCCAAGGCCCAAGGGCATGTAAATTAATTAGTTGTACTCTTTCGGTCCGATTGGTTGGTGACTTGGTAGTAGTAATAAATCGCGGTAATAGAAATAAAAAACTAATGTAATTTTAGTTGAAAAATCTCATTGTTACCTTAATAGACATACTTGACAATCTTTAATACATTACCGATAAGAAAGATGGTATTAAGTGGTAATAGAAATTTGTAAATAAAAAACCTTTTTGTGATCAAAGTTTCATTACCATAGAAATGACATGAAAGTTTTGATAAAATTTTACACTATAATTCATTCTATTACCACCATTACATACCACTAATCCAACGATTTTTGGCTTTTTAAAAAAAAAATTAATGAAAAGGAAAATTAAATTGAAAAATTCAGACAAAACAATTCTGAGTTTTATAGTGAGATCATTAAGAAATAGGTGCAAATGGTGCAAATGGTGCAAATTGAGAATGAGTGTTTTGTACAATAGTTGAAAAAGATCAGATTCGAGAATATGTGTCGAAAATCAACCTAAGATCTTAATAACTTTGGTAAGTAGGTATTAATGAATAACAATTGAAAATTAAAGATGTAGAATCCAGATGTAGCTCGATGAAAGTTAAAAGCATTCAATCGGGCAACGATGGACACTTACAGATGAACCAGATGAAGATAAAAGGGAAACCCCTTCCATCTACTTGTTTCTTCATCTTTAATATCCCAGAAATGTAACGGTTTCTACCTATCAATTAAGTGGAAACCTGACTAATTTCTGAATTTAACATTTAATTTGAAAACGAAATCGTAAAATTGATGGAATAGATTGTAATTTAGGGCTCAAATGTATCTCATATAGCAATAAATTATACTATGAGACAACGAATGAGCACTTTAATTTCATTTTCCAGACAACAAACGGTCTATTGCAGTTTATATTCACAATAAACACCTGCCTATGTCTGGATCGCAGGAATTTCTTGAGCAAATTTCAGAACAAAATCTTTTAGCGAAATATATAGTAAATAAACAAGAACATTTCAGTTTAACTTAAAACGAAAAATGACGATGAATTAAAAAGAGCATCTCAGATTAACTCAGCAAAGGAGCGTTGCAGACATTCAACACAGCATCAGATTCTGTCCGCCCGTCTGCTTATCATCATCATCGATTTCCCTATATATTTCCGATTAAACAACTTTTTTTTTTTCAGATGATTCAATTTTCAAGCAACGACAAATAAAAATTACAATAAAATTCCAAATCTCGGAGTAATAATATAATGAACGAATCAAATTCAATTGGATAGAAATTCCACATATGAGAAGCAAAGGAATAAAAAGTAAAGCAAATAAGAGATAGAAGGGATAATCAGGGAATCGGGAAGAGAAGAAACCAGCGAACGAATTGCTTTTCAGCTATCACAAGGGGATTATTGTATTTTTGCTTCGATATTTATACCATGAAAAATTAGGGTTTTAGAGTTTGAGTAAAACTGGGTTGTCGATTGAAGCAGGCCCATAATATTTAAACGGGCGAAATGTCCATTTTTAGGTTTAGCTGTGATCCAAACCCAAAACACAAATTTTTACTTGAAATCGTCTATACAATAGACGAAAGAAAATATGAACCGAACACGAAAGTTAATCGACTTGAGAATATGTGTTTTTAGGTTTATGGAATCGACATTATCCGAATCGGTTGATAATCAAAAAATGGGAAACTTAAATCAAATACTCAGTTCTACTCACTTTGAATGTCGCATTTGATTAAAAAATTATCCATCAATCACTCTTATTATTTGTTTTGTATTTAATCTACTTCATAAATTAAAACACAATCAAGTGGCATCCTTGTTCGATTCGTCTTATTGTAGATTTTATTAATATTAATTTTTTATTATTTTTACTCCAGCAATTAGAGATAATTCAGAGGTTAATTTGTTGGGTAGATTTTATTAATAATCCCACAATTTGAAAATTTTGTAATAATTCAACCTTTGTTAGTTTGTGCTAATGGAGCCTTTGTCATCTTCTTCTTCTTTATAATAATCCAACCTATTTCCCATTATCTGTCAATAATCTCACATTTTGAATTTTTTTAATAATATTTAGAAAATTAAAAATTGAAAATTATTTTGAGAAATTCCACGTGAAAAATAACCCTGAGGTTTTGGGTTTTCTACGTGGTAACCAAAACTTTTAAAAAATCTACGTGGTAACCCTGAGGTTAACAAATTGTTCCACCGTGACCTTGTTGCACATAAAACATTAGAAAAACGTTAGCAAACGTTAATTTTCAAAGCTTCTGTTGTACGATTAATTATGCGACTCACCATTTCAAATGTCATTAGTTTCAACATTTTCTTCCAAGATATACACCTTGGATCTATCATTTTGGGATTTGGGGGGAAAATATCATTTGGATGAAAGAGGGTAGAGTTAGGTAGTGTTTGGCCAAGCTTTTAAAACAACTTCTGCAACAGAAAAGATAAAACTTAGCTAAACACTGTGTTTCTTAGAAGTTGAAACAGTTTTGGAAAAAAAATAAAAACAGCTCCTACAAGGGTCAAGAGGGGAAGCTACATATTGTAACTTCTCCTCCTAACTTCTTAAAGAACTTCATACTTTTCTCATTTTATATTAAAAAAATTCCAAAATTTTTTCCAATTAACTATGAAAATGTTTTTATTACTTTTATTTTTATTTTTCATATTTTCCTTCTGAATTCAATTTTTTTTACTTCATTGTATAATTCATTTGTTATCACAACTAGCATCCCAATTATTTTTTTATTGAATATTATGCGATTAAATTAAATCAAAATTTCATATATGTTTTATCTTAAAATTTATTAACATATTTAAATATGTTTTTCTATATAGTAAATTGTCAAATTTGAGATTTATTTTTATTTTCAATTACTTAATTTAGTGTATTTGAATTTTTTGTTTTCTAACATTATAATGATTATGTTTTAGTGTATGCTATATGTTTTTTGGTGTTTCTCTTAAAATTGATGCTTTGTGACTCGACTATTTTTTAGTGTATGTTAATTTGTTTTTCCATCATATAACAACACTAACGTTAAATAAACATAAGAAAAAAAGCCAAACACACAAATTGTATTTGTTTCCCAAAAACTCTTTTTAAAATATGAGGCCAAACACATCTGTTTCTAAAAAGTGTTTCTTTAGAAACAGTTTCTATATAATTACTTTTAGGAAACAAAAGTTGATTTCCAAAAGCTTGGCCAAACATACCCTTAGGATTTATGATTTGGGGAAAAATATTGAAACTAATGACATTTGAAATGGTGAGTCATCTACATAGACATAAATCAACCTTAAAGCTTCAAAATTAATGTTTGCTAACGTTTTTATGTGTAAAAAGGTCACAGTGGAACAATTATATAAACCTCAGTGTTACCGCGTGAATTTTTTAAAAGTTTTGGTTACCACGTGGAAAACCTAGAACCTCAAGGTTACCACGTGGAATTTCCCAAATATTTTTTGTATTGATGGATTTAATTATTTTATTTTTATTTTATCGATTATGTTCTCATTGAATTTGAATCCTGGGACCGTCATCGCTTATTGTATAGGCAGGCGACAAACAACTTCACTCATCCCTGTCCCTCTTCCTTTTATATACTTCCTCCGTTCCAACTTACTTGCAACATTTGCTTTTTCACGCAATCTAATGCGCTAATTCAATCATTAATATCTCTAAATATGTATAATTAAAAAATTATAAAAATTTGATATTAATAATCTTGGCAATGAGACGAATCCAATAAGATTTCATATGACTATATTTTAACCTATAGATTAAAAACTAATCACAAATTGAAAGTGATAAATAAATAGTGTCATTTTTAACAATATTGCAACTAATATGAAACGGAGAAAGTATTCTCTTAGTCACTGTCTCACAAAAATTCCTTCCCCTATTTTTTTTTTTAAATGTTCCCTCGGTTTTCTTAATCTTACAATAAAGTCTCGTACGTGTATTTTGTCCTATATAATTTCTTACACAATTACACTGTTAGTCTACTGGAGAAGCCAAAATTGTTAAATTCATCAATCATCACCAGTTAATTTCTTCCATTTCCCCCTTCATCTTCCTCATTTCACAGTTTCAATAATTTTAAATTCAAATCATGAATGAAGTTTCTCGGCAATCGCCGAACAAAATCCTCGGCGGATGTTTCCGATGTCAGAAAGCGGGTCACTGGGCAAATAACTGCCCCGAAAAACCCTATAACCAAACCCTCATTTCACACCCTAATTCTTGCTCCGATTACCCACCCACCCACTGCCGTTGCGGTGCCGGGTTTTGCGAAATTCGGCTCTCCCATACTCAAAATAACCCTAATCGTAATTACTATTGCTGCCCTGGCAAAAACGTCAGTATTTTATATTCGTATTCCCTTTTTTTTATGATTTTTATTTGATTAATACCTTTTTGATGTTATGTAGGAGAGGTATTGTAGATATTTTGAATGGTGTGATGCGGTACTGAAAAGAGGAGGAATTGTGGAAGTTCAACCGAAAGCATATCCAATTTGCAGTTGTGGGGCTGGTGTTGCTAGAGTTGAGATTGAACACACTCAGCCTAATGGTGGCCGTCCTTATTTTGCTTGTCATTTGAAAAAGGTTTGTACTTCGCACATTTGTATACTTTGATCCGAACATTTGAGACATTAGATTTAGGACTATTGACACTATTTATAAAATTTCGGTATGTACTGAAAAATGCACTTCTAGTATTTTAAAACGTGATCGCTCTTGTGAAATACAATACACTAACTAACTCATCTAGAGTATATGCAGGGCTGGCCCCAAGGGTAAGCAAGAGATGCCCTCGCCCAGGGCCCTTTGTGAAAAAAGCAAAATTTATGGTTGTAAAAGATCCATATAGGTTATACATTGCAAAAGAAAAAGGGCCCAGGGTTCCAATATATAGTGTCGACCCCGAGTATATGCTATATTTGGAAATGAAGATTTCATTCGAAAATAAGATTGGACTTAAATATAGTGTTTTACAAATAAAAAGAATTCAATTATGGATTTGAGTCGAATCCACAATTGTTATAAAATGATTAAAGATGCGAATTTGAGAATGACACCCCTAAACTTTGAAATGTTTGGAAACAAAACATCCTAAATTTATTTTGAATTAAGGTGATGTCAACTGAGCTCAATGACTACACGCTATGTCCGCCTACGAGGTTGTCCACATAACTCTTTCCAGTTTGCCCTTTGTAGCCTCATCCATCTAACTAGGTTTTCGAAGTAATCTTAGTCTTTGATTCCAAGGACCTTTTGCTTGAGTGTCGTTCCATCGTCTAGGCTCAATGAACAAAAGTAGACATGACTGTCACTTCAGTGTACTCGTTCAAGCAGAGGGATGTTCGTTCAAGCATTAGGTTTTCTCATTCAAGTATGAGGTGTGCTCGTTTGAGCAATGTCTTCCTCGCACTTATGATTCACTGCTTCTATGTCGCTAGTTCATTAGACTTGCTAAGTATTCACCGTTAGATGCAGTGTTGTTCTTGACAATATTGGATCCTAGTCGAAAAATAAAAAACGCCGTTTCGGTTATTTTTTATCCAACTATGTAGTATAATAGTCATGCACTTAACTGATAAGTTATAAGAATTAACTCAATTTGGATGCTTTGAGCTGGGCCCTAGGCGGCTGTAGCTCAAAAATATCCTAAAAACGGCCCTGTTTCCATGTAATTTAAGTTCTATCAAAGTTTGAAACGGTTTTGCCAATGCTTCAAATGATCAATCTTTTGCGACAGGGAGATGGCGTTTGTCCATATAAACAATGGGTCGATGTTTATTTTGGTGATCCCGCCATGGAAGTGAATTCAGAATTGCTTATCAATGAAGCCGAGATGCTCGATGCCGTGGAGATGATGTTTTCGCCTGGATTCCCGCATAACGATCTCGTACAGGTGCAAGGCGAACATGCAGGCTGCATTTCAGGATGCTGAAAGTACGAAGGGTTAATGTTTACTAATTAAGGTATTAGTACAAGTGGTATTTTAAGTTTTGTCATAAGTAAGTAACCAAACTAACCTTGTGACTTGTGACTTGAGTTGTGTATGTACTCTATCATTTAGGATTAAGTTATAAGTCATGAGTCAATTTAGGGTATTTGTAGTTCTTTGTTGCAACTTCAAACTTCAAAGTTAATGTATTTATGTCACTAATCACTATGTCAATGTAGCTATTGGAGTATTTTGACAAATGATTGGAACATGTTTAGTTGACTTATTTAACGAGCTTAAAGTGTTGGTTGTTTTGTTGACTTTTAAGCTATCTGTATGAGTCGGTTGTTTATGGAGTAATTTGTACTAGATATTGGTTGTTTTGTTGTCCATTTGAGAAAAAAGGAATCTAACGAGTCAAATTTGGATGCAAAAGCTGATCAAACTAGTTTTTCATTTACTAAAATACTGTATAGTTTGTTGACCACCTGATGTTTTTGGTAAAAAATAGATATCGATTGTTGCATATATATATTTGAGAAAAAATAAAATGACAAGTTAACGTTAACGGAAAAAGCTATTCAAACTAGTTTTATATTTTAACTTAAAAAATTAATTTTTAGTTGGCTGAATAGCCATTTATTAGGAACTGTTTTGACTTCTTGATCAATAAATAAGTCAAAAGTTAACCAAAAAAAATTATTTAGCTATGTTGTATGCTATCTCTCTCCACACAAAAGTCTAATAAAGACATTTTAAAACAAACTAATTGTAAAAACATTCTACATTTATAAGTGATACCATCAATTAATTCTATTTTTTTTTTTGTTTACTTTCAAATTAATTAAACTCAATTCACTCTTAGTAAGTTTAGTAGTGACAAGTGAATTTTATTTTAATTAAAGCTTGTGTTGCTATGAACATACTTATTCTGTTCTGATTTACTTGCTGCCATTGCATGGACACGAAGATTAAGAAGTTGTGCAATGATGAGTAGTAGGTGGAAAGTTGTTTTTTTGAAATTTTTTAATATTATTTGTTGAAAAATGAAAAAGAAAAATAGGAGTAATTAGATATAGAGTAAGATAAAAATAGGAGTAAGTATAACTTTAAATGATTGATTTTTTTACTAAAAAAGAAAATGTAGCAAGTAATATGAAATTTCTCAAAATGAAAAATGTAGCGAGTATTATGGAACAGAGGAAGTATCAATTATAGTATCTCTGCACACATATAAGTAATATATTTTCTCTCTTCTGAAATACTAGTCTTCTAATTACTTTTATGATGTATTGTATGCGAAAATGTCATAATCAATAGCAAATATAATGAAATAGAGGAAATATTGATTTTAATATTAGATGAAAACTCAACTTAGAGTTAGTATTATTGAGCACAATAATTTTTCATCAATAACCGTGATTTGTAAATAACATAAAAAGACAAAAGAATAATAATAAAGTAACAAAATTAGAGGTGTTCATTCGGGTCATCGAGTTGATTTTTGGGTCAGGTGTTTCGGATCGGTTCAAAATCGGGTTTTGTGTTCACATTGGTTTTTACATAATTGTAGATCTATATTTAAGTCTGGTTAAATCGGATTCGGTTATAAAGTCGGGTGTCTATCGAGTCATCGGGTCTGTTTTGAATACCTCTAAAAATAATAAATCAAATTTTTAAAACTCTAACGATATCAAATGCTATCACATAAATAGAACTTCTAAATCAACGTTATTTATTAAAATTTGCTCCATGGACCAATATGGAAAGACAAAAGTAGATCACAAGTCACAGCTCACTTACACGCTGCAGGCTATAGCTCTCAAAAGCAAAGGAAGCAGAATATGCCAACTAGGCAACCTCATAGATTCCCTCCAAATTATTTTTGTTTCATTTTCATTATGCGAGTAAACATAAAACAACTGGTCTTGGACGAGACGGTTTTATAATGAGACTCTTAATTTGGACCGATTTAATTTATGTGTATATTTTTTTTATTTTTTAAGTATTATTCAATTTTGATTTTAAATGTATTAATTTTGACCTTAAATTTTTGTATTAAAACTTCAAAAATTATAATGAGACTCTAAGTTTTTGTGAACATAAAATTTCAAAAATTAAAATTTATTTCTCTAAAGTAAAACATAAATCTTTGTATTAAAACTTTTTATTTATTTATGTAATTTTCCAATTATCTCATTGAACTTCTCCCATGAGCATATAGTTTTGATGTCAATAAAGATAAATCATCCCAATAGAGAGAAATCTTATTAAGCATCTGTAGTCAAACTTTTATTCAAACTGAGCTTGTACACGAGTTAATAGTTGAACTTAAAGTATTCAAAATAGACCCAATAATATGATATTTACCTGATTTTATAATCAAACCCGACTTGATACAATTTCAAAATGAATGCAAAAATATTTAAAAGCTAATGCATGATTTTAAGTCGACCCAAAACACATGACAGGAAATAAACATGATACGCAAATGAATAATTGGTATTCGTAATGATACTTACTCCTATTCAACTTAGGTTTCCCATTTACTTTTTGGACGCTATTCATCGATCACTTTTAAATTGTGTTTTATTATTAATCCATAAGTTAAAATATAGTCTGAGATATTATTTGATTCGTTTTGATGTAAAATTTATTAATATCAATTTTTTTATAATTTTTAATTATATATAATTAGATAAATTAAAAATTGAATAAGTGTATTGAATATAGTGCATAAAGTGAATTAGACGGGAGCCTACCATTGCTTTCATAGTTTTTCCCACTCTTATGCGTCATACACCTTGCACTGTCTCCGATCAATATCAACCATCACATTCGCATTTCCCGATCTCTCTTTCTCTCTCCTCACAATGTACCTTTCTATTTCTCTCTCCTCACCGCCATTTCTTCTCTTCTTCTGCAACCTCCATTAACGATGACATTTAAATCTCCATTGATTCCAGTGAGCTCTTGGAGATTATGCAGTATTCATTTCTCCACGACCTTTGTTTACCGCTATGAATTTCAATTTTAACTCTGATACGTTGAATTCTACATTTTTTTCCCAATTTTTGGATTGACTTATTTTAAAATCATTTCACTGTTGAATCGAATTATTGCTGTGTATTTTGTCAAGATTTTGAAGACTTAGTGTTCGTTGTCTTGATTACTTATTCAAACAAGTTAACTCCATTTGACCGTTCAAATTGAAAGAGTCAAAAAGCCGGGGGAATCAGGTTGTGAATTCCGTATTCTTTGGGTATTGAACTATTTTTTGACGGATTAAAACAGAAGATATAGATATAAATTGGGAAATTAGGTTATGTTATTTTGTATAAGTTAATCGGGAAGTCAGAATAATATTTACGGAGGGGAAAATGAAGAATGATAAAGATTTAAAGCGATGTGAAGGTTGTAATTCTGTGAAGAAATCAGTGCCAATTACAATGGATCATGTTTTGTTGGCCCTTCAAGAAACTAAGGATGAGAGGGAGTTAAGGATTCGTGGTTTGTTTAATTTTTTTGATAAATCAAGTACAGGATTCTTGGATTATACTCAGATTGGAACGGGATTGACAGCGCTTCATATACCATCGGATTACAAGTATGCTAGGGATCTTTTGCTCGTTTGTGATGCTAATAAAGATGGGAGAGTGGATTATGAGGAGTTTCGGAGGTATATGGATGATAAGGAGCTGGAATTGTATCGCATTTTTCAAACTATTGATGTGGAGCATAACGGCTGCATATTGCCAGAAGAGCTATATGACGCACTCGTTAAAGCGGGTAAACTCAAATGTCTTATAGGAGTATCATTTAATTTGTTTGCTTTTGGAAGTTATTATTGTTTATGATTGTTCATCTTCCTGTGCATTGTTTGTATTTTGAAATAACAGTTGTGCTCCGACTATAAACATTCTAAAAAGTGATTTTGAAACTCACTTGGGGTTTGTTTAGTTGGTAGGAAAGTGGTTTTGATGCAATATATTTAGGAAAATTGGCTCAAAATAATCCCAACTATCAACCGTTGGCCAAAAATAATCCCAGCTATTAATTATTTTTTAATAATCCTAACTATTCTCATAATTTGTTGAAAACATACCCACCTTCTTTTTAACCGGCTAAAACATGTAACTTGTCCACTTTTTTCTTTCTTTTTTTATTAATAGATGAAGGAGAAGTGTTATTTTGAACAGTTAAGTAAAGAAAAGAAAAGAAAGTGAAAAAGTTACTTGTTCCAGCCGGTAACAAGGGGTGAGTATGTTTTCAACAAACTATGAGAATAGTTGGTATTATTAAAAAATAATTGATAGTTGGGATTATTTTTGGCCAACGGGTAATAGTTGGGATTATTTTGAGCAAATTTTCCGTATATTTACTAGGACTACACTATTGTAAATTAGTTGGATAAAAGGAGAGATACAGAATGGGGATATGGACTATGGTGGAAAATGTAGCAACTATGACTTGAACAAGGATAATGTTTTCTAGCCGTGAGAAAATTATTTTATATCCTTATAAGCCATACGAAGGAAAATCGGAAAATCACTTTCCAAGTCACACTTACTCAGTGACATCAATTATGGGGTTTTGGCAAAATAGTGGACAATTTTAGTCTATGTAAGTACAAATAGATAGTTGGGCGGTTTTATCATATAATGCTAGTGTTTGGTAAATTAGCCTGTTGTTATGAACCAACTAATTTACAAGTTGCACACACATGTGTCCAAAATTAGCCGGTCTAGTCAAATTACTCCCTCCAATATGCTATGCTATCGGCTATCAGCCATTTGCCATATGTCCCTTAAGTATAAAGTTCTTCAATTTGGCACTTTACTTGGGAGACTAGATTGCTGTTTCAATTTTCCGGTCTAATTCACTCTAAGTAACAAGGCTTTAGGTCGCCTACTAAAGTTTATGGTTAGATATTGTTAACACCTTAGGTTTCCTTAACGTTCTAGTGTCGTTTTTTTATAATGAATTGATATATATTGTCATTTGCATAGATTGATGAGCACATTATTTATTATCCTGATTCGAATATGAATTTTTTATGGATTTTTTCTTTGCTAAGAATAAGAATAAATATAAATCTAAGAATCTTAAAATTGAAATCCATGGAATTTATTTTTTAGTTGTAGACAAGTATTAGATACAAGAAATAATTTTTAATATGTCTATTGATTCCAAGTAGGAGCAATCACTGTCTGTCCCAAGCAGTAGTGAATGAGGAGAATTATTGTTGCGTTTCATGTTATGAGCCAAATTGAAATTAATACGGGACATCCCTTTCTAAGAAACACGACGTTGTTTTCAAACTAGGACCTATAGTGATAAGTATACAAGGTTTTAGGCTGTCACCATGAGCATTGAGCGGTGTGTCGCATTGCACCATTGCCTAAATATGGTCTTAAAAATGTGGATAGGCTTTCTATTTTATCTCCTAAATTTGGCGTAGTGTTAAGTATGCAAAGGTTGCCAGCTAGGTAGCTGTCGAGAAGCAACGCTCCACATCTTTTCAAGTTGCGTTGGATGAGCAAAGATTATTAGGTTTTAAAGACAATACCAAAAACAGAAATCATATCTAAGTTAAGATAGATTGGCATCTGGTAATGCTAGAAATATTTTATGAGAATTGATTGATGTTATGGGAAAACATAAGATAAATCATTATTTGCATGCAGAAGACAAGGAAGAATCAAATGGTAGAACCTAAAAGAACAAAATTCCAGGATAAGGAAGAAGAAAAAATTTGGAAATGTTGAAGGTAGATGAGACTAAGTTGGTGTACTAACCCATCTAACAAGATATGGTGAACAAATAAGATACCAAATGATTGGAGAATAAACATTATAGCACCTATCTACTAAAATAAAAGGATCCTGCTAGATTTTTTTAACTATAAGGAAATAAAGCTTATAAGCCAAATCGTGAAGTGATGAGGAGGGTGTCAAAACACCACTTGAGTAGATGCTAGATATGAATTATAAAGTTGGGCTTTCAGAAGAGATCATTGTAGTAAGATGGAGGTAATTGTGATGCGTATGTTAAAATGGAAGTTAATTTATGGTAAAGAATAGAATTTGACATGAAGAACAATAATGGTTTTGGAGTCACAAAATTGAAGACAATATGAGGTAAAGGTGTTAGAATTTAGATTGGTTTGTGCAAAGAGATTGTACGATGCACAAATTTTAAAAAGTGAAAGTTTGGAATTTTGTGAGGAGCTTTGAAAAGGAAAATATAGGTCAAACATAATATGGATGTTACGAGTGAAAATTTATATATGGAAGTGGAATTTTATGGAGCACTAGCGACAAGCTGACGACTTCCGTTATTAATTTTCTTATTAATGTATCCGATCCCATAATATTGGGATTAAGTCTTTAGCATTATTGTTATTTGGTAGCGATAAGGATTTCGACTTTGATACTTGTTGTTGTTTAACTTGAAAACCTTAAGTTGCATGAGTTCTTACACAATTTTTTGCTGCGTTGGGTAGTCCCATGATATTGATTTGTCATTGGCTCATTGCTAGCTTTCTTTGTATGCTTGTATAATTAATTTTTTACCTGTGTGGTGGATGAATCAACAAATTGACGTGTTGAAAAAATAATGAATCAACTCATGTACTACAGTAAAGAATGATGGCTAATGTATTCTCGCTTTCCTCTCGCTTTTGGATAGCAATTAGGGTTTGTATCTAGAAGGGATAGAGTTTGAAACTTAGGGCTGGAAACTGGATGTCAATATGATATTTTAAGGGGCTGGGTAAATTCCATCTGAAACTCCAATGCAAATTAGCCTAACGAAACACTGAATGAATAGTAATCGATTCCAATATATTCTAACAGGTCTAACTCTAAACTAACACTTCACTACAAGCACACCTAGTAGTACATTGCGTGAAGTGTGATTGAATTGAGAAGCAATATTTCCATATCAAGGGGATTGGGGTGGAGTAAAAATCCACTTGAGACTCCAATGCAAAGCCTAGCATTGGATGGCTCTAACATTCTAACTCCATTACAATACAATCTAAAAGCTTTAAACTACTTATCATAGGGATTGCTTGATTGAAAGGAGTAGGAAAGTTTTTTCTCTCTCCTGACAAGATAGGGATCGTATCGTACAATGTACATTTAGGAATCAGTTGAAATTTTGTAATACTGATAGAACAAAGTCTGCAACTTGATTAGCTGCATTGCCTTCAAATGTATTTCTTCTTAGTGGAGTACTATTAAAGTATATGTGCCTTTCTGGAACTCATAGCCCGTGGCCTAATAGGTGTTAGTGTCATACCTACACATCGCACCAAGCCTCTCAAGGTGTATCAAAGGCGTAAAAAAGGGGGGATGAATGATGAGCTGGCAAGTTATTAACAGAATTCTGTTATAGAGGGGGAGAAATAGGAGTAATATTCTAGAAGGAATCTTGTAACTAATCAAAAAGGGGCAGAAGGTTGTTAGGCCTTATTAGCTCTATAAATATGCTTATGTAATAAGAATTGATAGGCAATGAAATACTAATATACTCCTCTCCTCTCTTAAATCTTGTTCTCTGTCTTATCTCCCTTCTTCCTTATTTCTGCTACTCTTCTTCTATAAATTCTGATCTATCTCCCTCTATCTCTCTAATTCTTATTCTGTTCTTACAAAATCTGGTGCACAGGTACCTGGTTCATAACAGTTAGGCACTAGCCAGCGGTCGTGTTAGATCTTGAATCAGGAGCTTTCAATGCTTGAGAATTGACATGAGGATTTCTCTTTTTTTAGAAACTTTTTAATTGGGCATGGACCCTGTTCCAAATGACAAAAGATTTCTTACACTGATAAACTTTACTGAGAATTTCTTTCACACTTTGGTGAAAGATATAAATAAAGGAGATGAATAGACGGGACTGGGAAGATGGATTTCACAAATTTTGTTTTTCCGCTTTTATCTTGATACGTATTATTTATTATCAGAATTACAGTTGAGTCTTTCTTTTCTTCTTTCTGCCCTTCCCTGAAATCGTGGCTGTAACTAGAAGTGAGTTGCAAATGTTGTACTGTAGTCGTATCTGCACGTTACAGGGAGTTGATCAGTTTCACTAACTTTTTGGAATGTATAGTCCATCAAAACAAGCTATGATAAGATTGGATAGCTGGGTAGCTGTTAATGTAAATTGGTGATTACTAATTCTTTCTTATCCTACCTGATTGATTCACAACCGCAAGAAGTGGAAGTTTATTTTAGGATGCTTCACAATATAAAATAGAACAACTATTATGGGTTTGTAGCAAGCAGTATCAAAAGTTGACCAATATTCTCAAAGGGGTAAATATGCGACTAAGAATTAAATGCATATATTTTTTTCCTATTAATAGATATGAGTACTTGTAAAACTGATATCGGTTTTGATATATTATTATTTCTTTTTAAAATCTAATTCTCCAACCTTACATTTCAATAAATTGAAGTCCAGCGTTTGATATTTAATTGTTAATGATAAAATGTAGAATGTATGTGTAACAAAATAACATCACACTGTTTGGGCTTTCTAAAGAAAATTTAAGGGTTGTACTTGCCATATTGCAAAATCTCAGATGTGGTTACGATTGATGTATCGGTTGCAAAACTACTTTTCCCTGTCAATCTGGATTTTGTGGTTAATCATGGCCTTTGATGTGGTTGCATCAAAAAACTTTACGATGTGGTCACGTGAGGTGATGCGGCCAATATATTGCACTGTGGTACCAATGAAGCTACCAGTTCTTGTTTTAAAGTATATAACTATTGCAAAAATTATCATGTCAGCCAAGTTCCTACTTTCCTTCGCCATGTTACTGCCTCTGCCAGCAAGTAATTGTAGACATAAAACATCCTTCAAATCAGATGTTTATTTTCTAAGAATTCAGCATTGATGAGTGTATTAGTATTTGTATATATGGTGTACATTGCTGTTTTGCAAGCATCATTGTTTGTTCAATTGATCGCTTATGTGTTTTATTGCTGTTCATCCTATAAGCCACAGCAGTCTTTCTTATGTAGGGATTGAGATTGACGATGAAGAGCTAGCTCTTTTTGTTGAGTGTGTGGATAAGGATAATAATGGTGTTATCACCTTTGAAGAATGGAGAGACTTCCTTCTGCTATATCCTCATGAAGTAACTATTGCAAATATATATCATTACTGGGAGAGGGTCTGCCTTGTTGATATTGGCGAACAAACTGTTGTACCAGAAAGTGTAAGTAAGCATGTCAATGCTAGCAGATATCTTATTGCAGGAGGTATTGCTGGTGCCGCATCTCGCACTGCTACTGCACCACTGGATCGTTTGAAAGTGGTTTTACAAGTTCAGACAAAAGAAGCTCGCATTATGCCCGAAGTAAGAAAAATCTGGAAAGAAGGAAAAATTTTGGCATTTTTTCGTGGCAATGGATTAAATGTCGTGAAGGTTGCACCTGAAAGTGCTATTAGATTTTATACATATGAATTGCTTAAAGGAGTCATAATGGATGCTAGAGGAGGGGAGAAAGCTGATATTGGTGGGATGGGTCGCCTTGTTGCTGGTGGCCTAGCCGGTGCTGTTGCACAGACAGCAATTTATCCATTTGATCTAGTAAAGACACGGTTGCAGACATTTGACTGCCTGGATGGAAAAGTTCCTAGAATAGGAGCTCTGACAAGGGATATTTGGGTCAAAGAAGGGACACGAGCTTTCTACAAGGGCCTTTTCCCATCTGTTCTTGGAATTATTCCTTATGCGGGCATAGATCTTGCTGCTTATGAAACACTAAAGGATTTGGCTAAAAAATTTATACTCCAGGACAATGGTAAGACTTGTAACCTATTACATCCATAAGTTTGTCTTTTCTCCCCTTTCATGGAAGCTTAAATTTATTTGGGTAGTTTTTTTCAAAAGCTTTTTTTATTTCACTTGTAGAACCTGGACCCCTTGTGCAATTGGGTTGTGGAACCATATCTGGTACTGTTGGTGCAACATGTGTTTACCCTTTACAGGTTGTGAGGACAAGGTAAGTCATCAATATTGGTTGCCAAACCTTGGTACTGCTCTATTTAATTGTGTATTTGTATGTTCGTGTACTCTTCTTGGATGCAGAGGTGACAAGCTTTTAGCGTGCGCAATGCACTGGGTTTTTTTATTGTATAGTGCATACATAGAAGCATATAATTTTTAAGTAATGGGACTTTGTCCCATATCGGTTGTATGGGCATTAGTGTGGGGTTTATAGAGTAAATAGGCTCTCTCACCTACTAGGCACGTCTTTTGGTATATCCTCTCGTTTGTTATATAACAAAAATTTATGTTGTTTTAGAAGAATTTGGTGGGAGGCGAAGAGGAAAGAATTCATTATAAATTGATTGGGCAAATATGTGTTGTGTTAAGTGAAGGAAAGGAAATTTTTAAAAGAATGTTTCTTTCTATTTTTAGGAAACATCTCTCTAAACATGGGAAGATATAGAAGCGGATAAAAACGTATCCCATGGTCAACAAGATAATGAACATACATCTCGCCTGATAAACCCATGAAGGCTGGAGCTTTGTTTTCTTGTACTATCATTTCTGGCGTAAAGTGATTTATCTGCATTCTGCAGCAATTTATCTTGTGACAAACTCTCTTTTGTCACAGCATCACTGGCTGATTGCTTTATAACTGTTAATAAATGCCTTTGATTTTTCAATGGAGACCAACAGCATGAAAGCCTGTAATAAGATTTAGACAACCGCTTTAGCACCATTCAAAACCAATTGATCGAGTAATAATTAAAGTATAAGATACCAGAATGATCAAGTAGAAGTCGACTTTTCTTCTCTGATAGATATAGGAACTATCAATGTAAAAGCCATGTTAGTTGTGAGTATCTGACTTCCCCTCCCTTTTTCGGTGACAAATCTAACTTTTCCCTTGCTAATTTTCTAAAGGTTAAGGACACTCCCAGTATCCCGCATAAGGCAGGGTCCTGGTAGGGGTTTTTTTCCTGAAAGATGCGGACAAACCATACTTGTTATCTTCAAGGAGGGAGTAAAGTGGATGCGCAAGTCAAGAAACCCCTCAGCTAATATCTGCGCCCAGTAAGGGTTGAATCCTAAACCTTCTGCTCAACATGCAGATGCTCTATCCCTCGCTAATTTTCTAATGTTGATAATCTGTTTATCACTTGCCATTTCGTTTCTATACTCATCTGTTCACATGTTTTACGTTGCTGTTTATCATCTCCATCTCTCCATATGTGTCCGTTTTATGCGTTATTCAGCATGTAACTTTGGATACTCCTGTAGTAAAAATTTTATACTTATTTGACGCTTGTTTGCAGAATGCAAGCTACCCAGTCAAAGGCAACGATGTCTGAAGTTTTCTGGGAGACTTTTCAGAATGAACAACTAAGGGGATTTTATAAAGGATTGTTTCCTAACCTTCTAAAAGTAATCCCATCGGCAAGTATTACTTATCTGGTCTACGAGGCTATGAAAAAGCGTCTGGAACTGGAATAAGGAACAGCTTCGAAATTGTTTTCCCCTTGACATGGCTAACTGTTTGGTGCAGCATTTGGTAGCATTGGGGCCTCCAGCCTACACAATACATGGATGGCCAAGACCCAAGAATAATGGCTCCTAATTTCTATTTAGTAAATATGTGATTGTTTCGAGCAAATGTAATCTCAAAATCCCTACTATAATTATCGGTACAGTTGTGTATAGGTGATTTAAATCTTTGTTCAATCAATGTGTGATCATGGTTGTTGTATCACTGTATATCTGCAGCATTATAAACAGCTGACTACCAAATTTTGTAGTAATTTGAGAATGTTTGCTTCAAAAATAAGCACGATTGTATTTTCCACCTTTTGAAACCTCAGCGCTATATAGGCACCTCCATGTCCACCGCAGCACTTCCCCTCGTGAAGGGGTGCTAAAAGGTCGAGTTAGATCGACTTAGCATAATTTGACTCGACTTGTTTAACATCTCGAGTCAAAGTTAGATTTGTTCCAGCATTGGCCAATTTGAACTAGCTTTAGGTTTTTTTCTGAAAGCTTTAGTTGATTTGATCTCAAATTGTTTAAAATTGTAATACAAAAGATTGGATTTTGCCTCAAGTTTTGAGCAAGTAAATCTGTCTCATAAGCGAGAGCTGTGTATTATATTAGTCGAAGCAAATATTATTTTTTTCAGAGTAAAGTTTTGAATTCAGTTTTCATTTTACATGTCTACTTCTCTCGACCTACCTTGTAATTTGAAAAATATTGACCTCAATCAGAGTCAATCTATCGATTTTGAATTAGTTTTTTCAGTTTTTATGATGAAAAGCATGATCGACTATGTAGTATTATTAATGTTATAGTTTATTAATTATTATAAAGTTTTTGAGATAACTATACTACATAATGAAGGTTTTGTGAAAACCCAATAAAGTTACATTATCAATTTCTAGTAAATAACCTAAAAAGACTAATAATTGTGTTAATAATTCCAAATGATGCAAGATTATTTTGGGTAAATTTTTTTGTTTGCTCTAAAACAAGTGTAAATTTTAGGTATAGATTAGTTTGTAATATTTTTGAGTATTGAAAAGATGAATCAAAGAGAGTACAATTTTTCGGAAATGGGGTGGTGATCGTTTTATGTGTAATTCATGGAAAAGAAATATTACATGCTTGTAGCGAATGTTAAATTTAGCTGTCATATTATTCGAAGCTCGTTTAACTTGACTCCTAACTATAACGATCCGTCAGACATGTGGCCCGTTTCGACGAGATCCATAAGATTCAACACGATACGAGTTTAATTTCTGCATTATTATGTAAAATTGTTTTGGGTTTAACTTCAATGTGTCAATTAGTTAACATAACCTCATTACTATAAAAGTTTTCTTTATTCTCAGTTGATATGCTTAGTAGATCATGAATGTATTGGCTGATTGACAATTAATTATTTTTCAAAGAAAAAAAATTCTTAAAGAACACAAATTGTCGTAAGAGGTAGTTTTACTGTAATACAAACATTAAATATAGATTAAATGATCCAATTAACATTAACAAAAAATTATAATACTACAATTTTTCGTTTTGAAGTCATCTCATCGAGAATTGTCGAAAGTGCAATAGAATTAGAATGTAATTGGGCCAATGACCCGCAAAAGAAAGGGCCCAGATAAAAAATTTAGATCAATCTTCTAAACCCTTATTCCTCCATATATATATGAACATCTGGTTGCCTTTTCAATTCCTCTGTTTATTGCGGCGACTACCATTCGCAGTTCTCGAGCGCTTCGAACTATCAACTCCATTCTCGTGTTCAGCGCTATCTCCCAGCGACAATGGTGAGTTCTGTGATAGCAATTACCTTTTTGATGTTGTTCCTTGATGTTTCATTTTTTTGGTTTTTCATTTAATTTTTACGGTCTTATTTCTTAGTTTGGTAGATTTGATAGATTTAGGGTTTCTAGAATGTATGATTGAATCATCCGATAAATTTTGTGATTTGATAGGTTTTGCAAAATGATATTGACTTGTTGAACCCACCGGCGGAGCTTGAGAAGAAGAAGCACAAGCTTAAGCGTCTTGTACAATCTCCCAACTCTTTCTTTATGGTATAGATTCCCCTTTCTAAAATTGTTCATTGTTTTTTATCTTAAGTCTTGCTTATATTTTATCTGATTCTTCATTCCTTTGGATTCCTGTAGGATGTTAAATGCCAGGGATGCTTCAATATGTAAGTTCCAATTGTTCTTTTAAATATAATCTTGCGCTTTATATTAAAGTAATAATATTTTCTCTTCTCTTGTTCTTTCTGCACTAATATTATTTGAAGTTCATCTTTTTTATTCTTGTTATTTATTATTTATCATTGTATGGTTTTGCTTCGTCAAATGTGCAATTGAATGTTGACATTGAAATAAAAATTAATATTGATTGTCTGTTGCATCCTTTTAATATATAACTGCTATTGGTGATAGCTGAATTTATTAGTCCGAATTATACTTGATAATAATTCACAAATTCACACAATGTTATGTTTTGAATAGGCGGATGAAAGTTTCAACAATATTGGAGACTTGTTGAAAAAATTTCTATGATGTGGTGCAACGTGCAGATAAACCCACCACCTATTATAAATGCAGAAACAATGTTTCAAATACACATTATATGTTCTAATCAATCTTTAAAATACAAATTTGTCTAAAATAAGATTTGGGAAAAAGAGTCTTACATTCTGTTAGTTGAATTGTCGAATTTTTTATGAGATTTGACTTCCATTGGCTGCTAATCTGCCATGAAAAGTGCTAGACGGAAACAAACTTGTTGAGGTTTTTCTTTTTTTGAGTTGGTTTATTAATTTTTTTTTCTGTAGATATGTAAACTTTTCTGTATAATTTTTGAGTTGGTTTAGCGCTATTGTATATGAATTATGTAAGTGTTGCTGCATCGATCAGAGTTGTGCTACAGTTAATGCTATCCATAGTTTTCGCTTTAGTTGAATATGTTGAGGTATCATATCTGATGTGTCTTTGTCTCTTGCAGAACCACTGTCTTTAGCCACTCCCAGACTGTTGTTGTGTGTGGCAACTGCCAGACAGTTTTGTGCCAACCTACAGGAGGTCGTGCTAGACTCACCGAGGGCTGTTCTTTCAGGAGAAAGGGAGACTAGATAAAGTCCACTAGTAATTTTATTGTCAGAATGAGTTCATGATGTAGCAATGAGAGGTGAAAATGCAGCGTCCATTTGTCACACAAATTTCAAGTACGCTTTGTTTTAAATAGTGATTGAGAATATAATTGAGTTAGTTGCATTAATTTCTGGTTTGAGTTGATTTTATTTTGACAAGATTGTGATGTTATTGTATTTTGAATGCCATCGGGTGTAGTAACCATATAAATTTTGTTTCATTTATCTCTTGTTTGCCTCTAATATGACCATATTAATGATGCTTTATTACCAACTCTTTAAAGGCAATCTGCATCCTGCATTTCCCATAGCTTACAGCCTTCTGTTCTATGACTTTGTTTCTTTGTTCCATTTGATGTTGGATGAACTATTTCCACGTCTTTTGTTGCTTTTCTTCCAAGTACCAATCTTTGTTTCTTTTCTTCCAAGTCTTGATCTTTGTAGGCATACCATTATATTTTGTAGTCTTGGATAAACTTGTCTGATTTCCTTTGCAAGTAAAGTGTGTTTTTCTATGGAAGAAAATGAGCATTTTGTGTTTTGTATAAGTTCATGTGGGTTAATGAAATACCAAAAGTTGTTTTGTTGCTTTTCGTACAAGTTCCAATCTTGGTAGGCATGTGGTTATGTTTTTCAATTCTAGATGACTACTTTCACATCCTTTGCAAATGAACTTGTTTGGTTTTTTTGGCTAGTGAAGTTGTTTAAGGTTCCTCTGTGATAGAAAAATAGGATGTTGTATAAGTTCTTGTGGGCTAATCTAATACCAAAAAGTTGCTTTGATGTTCTGCCTTTATGTTTTCTAGTTATTTTGTATTTACTATGAAAAATAAGAATATATTAAATGAACTAAGTTTAGCTTATAGTTGTGGATTTAATTCGAAATTAACACAATAAATGTTATACTGTTATTTTTGAGGTTTAAAATTTTGACCTGAATCTAACCCATTTAAAAACAGATTAGGTCGGGTCGACTTATTTAATTATTTGGGTCAAAAGTCTAAACTCAAAACCATTTACTTTGGGTTAGGTTCAGAATGGATTCTTAGGTCAGGTCAGTTTTTGTCTATGTGGGCTTATGTAATACAAAAATTTTTTTGTTGCTTTTCTTCCAAGTCCCAATCTTAGTATGCACGCTGATATGTTTTGGTAGTTTTGGACTACATCCTCTGCAAATGAACTTATTTGGTTTCGTTTGCAAGTTAAGTGGTTTAGGGTTCCTCTATGCTGGGAAAAGTAACTATAGAACCTAATAAAAACACCTATTTATATATTTAATATTCTGTCCGAATTTTTTTTAGATGTCTTATTTGGGTTTTCACAGTTATTAAGGGTGGTGTGGGGTCCATTAAAATGGTGGTAGTTGGGTATTTTAATTGATTAAATTAATTGTAAAGGTGGTAGTTGGGTATTGGGAATAGTAAAAGTGGGGGTATTTAGGTAAAAAAAAAAACAAAAATGGAAATGGGACAATTGATATGAATTTGCCAAATAAGGAAATAAGACAACTAAAAAGATTCTGAGGGAGTATTTATTATGTCATCTAAAAAATAACTACAAGTCTTACGTGCGATTCTCTCAAAAGAGATCAATAGCTCAATTTGTCCAATTATAGTGTTTTCTGATACAGTAATTAATCTATTTAAAGTCATAATTATACCTTTAAGGTTTAATTTGATTTGTTTTATAAGTTATAATTGATGGTTTAATTGATTATTTAATATACATAATTAATCAGTTTAAGATCTGAATTGATCCTTTAACATCGGAATTAAAGACATTAAAATAATTCATTTATCAATTTAAGGTTATAAACTTGTAAGTACCAGTTCACCACTAAAGACAAAGAATAATAGTATTTGAATAAACAAAATCAAAAAAAGTAAATTAAAATCACAAAACTCTTATATATCAAATCCTACCATATAAGAGTGATTTGTTAATTGCACATAACTGTTATTTACTAAGATCTTCTTAGTATAAATTGATCATTTTAATGTCAAAAACTCAAAATTGATCATTTTAACGTCAAATTTTATTGCTTTTAGGTCAAACTTTAATTTTTTTTAATTGATCTATTTAAGATAAACAATGAAAATTTATTTTAATCGATCATCTCTAAATGGGTTGGCCCATCAGGAAAAATATAGAGTAAATGTAGGCAATAAACTTTAATAAATTGGGTCTGAGAGACGTCTATCAGAAAGACGGTCTCTCAGGAGACCCGCTGTTGTAGAGAAGGTGATGAACAGTAGGACCCACCGTTTTTGTTTTTTTATACGGTCGGTCTCTTGAGAGATCATCTCTTTGATCTTTGAGAGACGTTTCTCAGACTCCACTCCATTAAATCTTAATGTTGACTTACTGATTTTAATGTTTACTTACATGATCCTTAATACCTACTTACAATATACTTGATGTCCACCAAAAAAAATACTTAAAATTTCTACTTACAGTATTCTTAATACCCACCGAGAAACTTAGACTACTATATCATGTAATCACTTGTCAAGACATTAATTACTTCATAACCCTCCCGTTTCTCTCGTAAACATTTTTACACTTACCATATGATTTGTTAATTCAATTAAAAAATATCACTTGTCAAGACATTAATTACTTCATAACCCTCCCGTTTCTCTCGTAAACATTTTTACACTTACCATATGATTTGTTAATTCAATTAAAAAATAGTAGGAGTAATTAATAAAAATAAGTTTTAATCAGTAAAAACAATAGTAATCAGATTTAAACGGTAATACTTAATTATAGTATAGTTAAAAGTTAAAAATCAGTTTCAATTAGTAAAAATCAATTGAATAATGGTTTTTTTGGACATCAACCCAATAATTCAGTGATCAAAATGAATTTGACATTTATAGTAGAGCAACAATCGATCAAATACATAATAATTTTAATATAAACAAATTTCTATATAGAAAAGTCACGCTCATCATAGAGGAGATTTAACACTGAAGTTTTCCTTCGTTTTACATTGTTGTTTGATACATCATCCTCTAAGTGGGTCTTTAGATCTTGGTTGGCTTTAATATAGTGATAAGTTTGTTACGTACCATTGACTGCATTAACGAGAGTGATAACCGTGATGACATCGTGTACCTTTTTACCATTAAATTGATCATTGAGAACAAAACTTAAAACCGCCAACATAAGGGAATTTAAAACCTAATATATGAATAGATCGAATTTAATAAATGGATAGAATAATTACGTAATGTAGAGAGTTAGAGTAAATGCACGTATTTATTTATTGCTAATTAAAACTAATTTCTACTTATTATAAACGATTTATACTATCTATTTATTTTTTATGGTGAAAAAAACAATATTAAAAACAAATAAACAATTGAGTACTATTTTGTTCACCATAAAAAATAAATTATTATTCCATTAAATCAGTAACATCAAGAGTTTATAATAAGTATAAATCAATTTTAATTAGTAAAACCGTACTTTTGGACCCATAGGGTCCGGATCCGGGTCTGGATCACAAAAAATTTAAAAGCTCTGGGTCCGGATCTGGTTGGACCCCCTCCAGACTCGGCCCATTACCATCCCTACTTACAATACTTGAATTACCAATTTTATAATTAATTTAATCAATTAAAATACTCCAACTACCACTGTTATGGGATCAATAATAAACCCGTACCATAAACCGTCCACCTGGTCAAATAACTTACTAAAATAACTACACACTACTTACCGTAACTTACCACTATCACCAATCATGTCTTTGATTCTCACACATTAATTCCATCTAACCTCCATTCTACCATTATAAATACGTTTTGCTTTATTCATTACTGAACTAAGCTTATATATTCCGATTGCTACTCTACAAAAATACATTGCCTTCTACTTACAATCTATACTTAACAAAATATTCCTTTATGTATAATCCGTTAATTTTGAATTCATCAATTATCATATATTCATTACTTTCGTTTTCACGATCTAACTTAAGCGTCAAAGGGGTTTTTCGGGAAACCATCCCGGGCAAGGCTAATGTTGTATTACAGGATTTGAGGTCTCATGAGCGGAAGAATCATCAACACTTTCAGCATACTAACAATCGTCTCCAATTACAGTTATCTCAAGATATTTTAAGTGTCTTTTGCACTTCCTCGTTTCATTACCGAAAAAACCCTATATCTCCCATTCCACTCTTAATATCCATGCCCAACCAAATAAGACAATTACTCTAAAGTCTAAACACGATAAATTATATAAATTTTATTTGATAACAATATATCAAAAATAAATGAGAGTATTTATTAACAACATCAACCAAATGCCAAAATTATCGGCTTTCCCTACCCCACAAATCCTTCACGGGCAGATACCGGAGAGAGAGAGAGAGGATTAAAAAGGCGCATTTTTTTCAGAATTTACAGACAAAAACAGGGAGGGAGAGTTTCGCCAAATTTTGGCCTTCTTTAAAATTCCGCGCCTTCTTATTTCTCTGCGTTTTCCCATAAACTCTTACTAACCTCACTCTACTCAACACCCTCTTCCATTTTCTCTCTCCTCCATCTTTTCACTTTCTCGATCAAACCCTAGATTTTCGGAATTTGAAGTTAATTTTTCATGTTAGTTTTTTTCGATCTTATCTTTTTCTTTTTAATCGCCGTTTTTATACTGTATTTTGTTCACATTTTGTTTGTATTTTTTTGTTTTTGTGATGGTCAGTTTTACTACAATGGCGGAAATGGAGGTGTTTAAGGAGGAAACAGTGGTTGAAGAAAGGAGGACGAGTGAGAGAACGAGAGGAAAAAGGATTTCATACAATGAAAAGGAATTGGCTAAGTTCGATGAGGTTAGCCCTAAAAAAAGAGTTAGATGTCAGCGTAAAAATGGTACTAGTAAGAATTCGAATGTCCGAGCAGTTGTGGACACAAAAAAGAGTAATGAGATGGAGGCTGTGATGAATTTGCTGGAGCGGTCTAACGATACAGACGGGTTAGCGGGTTTAGGTCTCAAATTGGAGAAAGTTCCAGAGGATGCTTATGCTGATGGGGTGGAGAAAAGCGATCATTTCAAAGTCAAAGAAACTCTTCGAATCTTCAACAATTATTACCTACATCTTATTCAGGTTAGTGTGATTTTTGTACATTTGTAAATGTAAATGTATACTTTAATTGTTTGGGCTAAGTTGTGACTGTTAATTTGCGATGATTTACTGTAGGAGGAAGAAAATAGATGCAAGAGAATTGAAGAAGAAAAGAAAAAGGTGATTGTTTCTTCATTTTCATAATGGACTTTGGAGTGCTTTTTTCTCCTGACCTGTAATTTCTTTAATTTTCAAACTGGAGTGTTTTTTTTTCTTCTGACCCGTAAATTTTGTTTATTTGATTTGATTCGCAGAGCGGCATATTGGACTCAAAATCTCCTCACAAGCGTCCTGATCTGAAGGCAGTTAGTAAGGTATAAGCGATTTAATCGGTATTGGTGCTATTGTTATTGCAATGTCACTTGATTCCATTTTTTATACTTCCTCGATTTTTTCGGACGATTTGTATTTTCACTTGAGAATCAGTTTTGCCTAGTATTGACTATTGCTGGCAAGGTCTAGATCGATTCCCACTAGCCGTCTCCTTTCCTCAGATTACATTGTAATCCAAAATATTTATTTATTTATTTCAAAAGTATAAATTACATTTTATTTAATTTAACTACTCCTTCCGTTTTCACATGTTCTTCTCACTTTCCCCATTTGGAAATTTTTAAAAGTTCTTCCCATTTAGAATCTTTCTAATTTGGGAACTAATAAAATAGAAGGAAATTATTACACTTACACTCTAATTTATAGAAATTAATTTACATTTCAATTCCCAATGCATTTACTTTACATGCACCAAATGAAATTTAATGATATAATTACGCTTACACTTTAATCAATAGAATTTTTATTTTTTATATTATTTTACTCTACTCTCATAGTATCTATTGTGTAATTATAATTTATTTTGATTTCTTCCCATATTCCAAATGGGAAGAACAAATGAAAACGGAGGGAGTATATGTTAAGACTTATTTAATAAAAATATATATTTTCTCATACACCAATGGCTATTTGCTATCATATTCTGTTAATATTGCAAAAGCTAAAATGAAGCAACTAAATAAACGGAGGTAGTAAATCATGTCAATGTTATGTCAATGTCTTGTTATGTATTTGGGTAATTGTTTTTGTATAATGATCAAGTAGAAGCAAAAATTACAGGAGTCCTCACAATTCTTATTAATTATATATTTCAATCAATTGTTTCAAAAAATGAGATTCTTCCTTAATAATTTTAAAATAAAATATAGGAAATTCTATGTGGTAACTCTGAAGTTTTGGGTTTTCCACGTGGTAACTAAAATTTTTAAAAAATCCACGTGGTAACCCTAAGGTTTACCAAATTGTTCCACCCTGACCTTTTTCCACATAAAACGTTAGCAAAAACGTTACAAAATGTTAATTTCGAAGCTTTAAGGTTGTTGTACGCCTATTTATGCGACTCACCATTTCAAATGTCTTCAGTTTCAACCTTTTCCCCTCAAATATAAACCTAACTCTACCATCTTTGGATTTGGGGGAAAAAATATGATTTGGATGAAAGATGGTGGAGTTTGGGTTTATGTTTTGGGAAAAAAGGTTGAAACTGATGGCATTTGAAATGGTGAGTCGCATAAATAGGCGTACAACAGTCTTAAAGCTTCGAAATTAACGTTTGCTAACGTTTTTATGTGCAAAAAGGTCACGGTGGAATAGTTACGTAAACCTCAGGGTTACTGCATGATTTTTTTAAAAGTTTTGGGTACCACGTAGAAAACCCAAAACCTCAGGGTTACCACGTGGAATTTCCCAATAAAATTTAAATGACGATATATTTATTGCAAAATTTATTGTCAAATTTATTTTTAATACTCCCTTTTATTCACTACTATTGTCTCATTTGATTTATCTCAATGCAAATATTTTAATATTAACTTTTTATGAATTTTAATAAAACACAGATATTCCAAATTGAATATATGCAATTATGCATGGACAAAGCTCAGTAATAGTGAATAACAAGAAGTAATTAAAGAATAAGAATAAGAATTACCGATTATTTTTTCTTGTTCAGATTCCGATGGATATTTATGAATCATATTAAATTCAATTATAACTAGCCACTGAAAATAATACTCCGTCCTATCACTATGATTTGTCTTATTTGTAATTTTACATTATTATCAATCACTCTTAGTTTTTATTAGTTAAATTATAGTCAAGTGAGATATTATTTTATTCGTTTCAATGTAAGTTCTATTGGTATAATATTTTATAATTTTAATAATGTACAATTTAAGATATGAAAGATTAAATTAGTGCATTGGTATGTAAGCATACCAAATTGGACAAGTAGTAGTGATAGGAGGGGTTATGTAAATAGGACAAAGATTTTTCAATTAACATACCTATTTTTTCAATAGTAGTAAACATACCTATTTGACCCAAATTTCACTCTAGAAATCCAATACTAAACTTGTTTTTTTAATTTGGTTTTGATCTAGTTTTAGATTTTTGACTTATAAAAAAACAATAATTATAATTAGTAACTGGATTTTGGAAAAAATGAATGTTGCATTAAATGAACTTGTATAGCTAAAAATTTTAACATCTAGGTTTCAAGTAGAAAGGTCAGAGAACACAATGTAGAGGAATAGAGGAACTTTAAGAGGAGATATCCATTGTTGAAACAATATTTGATTTATGCGATGAATGTTACGATTTGCAGTAGAAACAAGGAAGGAAAAAAATTGGGTGGAGAGAGCAATAAAAACTACGCTTTTGTTCCTAGGAAACTATTCAAAGCTTAAGCTCATGGTTGTAGCTTTATAATATATTATATACTCTCATTACGAGGTTAGAGCAATAAATGGTTTGCGTGCATTGTGACACTCTTTTTAAAATTGTTTTTCATGGATTTCAAACCATAGGCCTTCTCTTTACCTTACAAGATTTTTTCCAAATTTATTTTATAATTACATTATACTGCTATTATGCATAATTTCATATGGAGCCCACCTATTTTGACCGTGTATGGTCAAACTCCATAAGCATGCTCATAATCGTCTTTATGGTTCCATGATATTTGAATGATATTTGTTGGTATTTGGGTGCCTTGAGTCCACTAGGAACCTTGGATTAGCTTGGGATACCACTAAGAATATATGGTAACAATAGTGGACTGGTGGTGCGATATTAGTTTTTTTTGAAAGCATGAAAATGACTTGAGCGATTTCCAAGAGTCGACTTTCCTGATTCCTGACCGGAAAAGATGACTCGACTTTACATACTAATGGCCAAAATTCAGTTCATTATTTCGGATACGTCTCCCTTGTTTTTGCTAGGCTTGTTTTGAATGTAATTGTGTTTATTCATTATAAATAGACCCAAATTACATTGGTTTAGAAGAGTCCTATATTCCTAGAATATCTCAAGCTATAATCCTATCCAAATCTCTCTCTTTTCTATTGCTCATGAAACACCATTGAAGCTCTTTGAAAGCTTGTGATTGATTAATATACATCTAGGCCAGATAGTGGATGTATCCTACTTTGTGTGAGCCACACTAATTGCTTTGTGTTGTTGACTGATGTTTAATTTTGCACATTTAAATTGAATCAATTCGGGTTTCAAATCAACTTTTTCTCAATTCAATTTCAAGGCTCTAATCGTTGATCCTATCCAAGTTAGGGTTTAAACCTCCAATAGTGTACCTTTGCTCTCGTTGATAAAGGGCTTGCTCTAGCTTTTCGTAAAGATACCCTGATGATAGTAACTTTATATGCTATGTTTATGTGGATAGGAAAGCTTTGTCATCATGACTACTCCCTGTTACTTTTTTACTTGTAACTCTTCCAATGAGTTTTTATATTGGTTTACCTTTTTGTTTGATTCTTGAGGTTTTGCGCTAATTAAATTACCTAGAGCAGCTAGCAAAAGAGAAGAAAATTATACTACTTTCTTTCTTCCTTGATTGACTGATGTCACCAAAACTTGTTGAAGGAGGTGAAGAATGTGTTATGCATCTATGTGAATCTTGTTTTTCTTGTATATTATGGATTTGTTTAAAGAATCATCGTTGTAATTCGTCCTGCTTGTTTGTACACTGTTTTCAATAATGGGTTTGCCTATATGAAGTTCAGCTATGACTTGTTATTGTTGATGTGCCAGCAAGTTCTAGTGTTGGTGTTTACAGGAATATGGCACTGGTATATTTGTTTTAAGCTTTGTGTATGCTTGTTGTTTTGGAGTTTATTTTCATTGTTTGATCTGAATAATTAAGGTATGATATTTAGTTTAGTGAAAAATATCCTATTGTGATCTTTCATTTATTCAAAAGCTATGTCTGATGTGATTGATGCTAAAATAATGTGGCAGATGAAGGATAGCGGGAAAGTGCTATATCTCAGCAAGAGATTTGGGGCAATACCTGGTATATTTGGACTTATGATATAAAAGTTTGTACAGAGATTTACTGCATTCTTAATCATGAAACCCATAATTATACCTTACTGTATGTATGATTCAGGTGTTGATGTTGGTCATCAATTCTTTTCACGGGCAGAAATGGTTGCTGTAGGTTTCCATAGCCATTGGTTGAATGGAATTGATTATATGGGGCAGGAATACTGCAAAGGGGTAATTCATTATTCCATCTCAATAACTCAATTTTGTTTTACCAGATAAAAGATAAGCTTCTATATAAAAGAAAGCATACTCTTTGAAGAATACAATAAGGATAGAGATATTAAAAGTACCGTTCCTGCATGAATCTTAGCGCTTAATTAGTGATTCTTTTTATGATTGATTATCACTAAATTAATCCATAACTTTGATGATTTATTATTAAGATATCATTTCAGCTAACCTTTACGATGCATTTTTATCTTGACAATTTCTTTATCTAAAATAAAATATGAACTAGAAGTTGCACATTGGGAGAATACTTTTCCATATGTAGTTATATGGGTAGTATCCCTATATTCTATAATAATTGCATGGAAATTATATTCAGCATGAAAATACTGTTTAATAATTAATGCGTTGCACTTTTTTGGATGCTATGTAAAAAAAAACATCACAACATATGTTATTATTAAAGCATAATAGAATATAAGATTTTTAGTTGAAAGAAAAGGTGCATCGTGGTATGCGGTTTGTGCATGTCACAACCACTTTTATGTACCTTTTTTTAAGGTCAAAAGTTGCATTTGGCTATGCACTTGTTTTTTAATCCATTGTTTATTTATATATTTTTTAAACAGGAGTACAGCAAGTATACCTTTCCTCTAGCTGTTGCAATTGTTCTTTCAGGCCAATATGAAGATGATTTGGATAACTCAGAGGATGTGATATACACCGGTCAAGGTGGAAATAATCTGTTGGGTGACAAGAAGCAAATAGGAGATCAAAAAATGTTACGTGGAAATTTAGCTCTTAAGGTTTGCTTAAAATGATGCTTTGTTTTGAATCTTTTTATGCATTGTTTTGCTACTACCTTTTTGGAAACACCATTCATGTCCTCATATGTTATGATGGGGGTTAGAGATGCAAACTTATATTTTAGTTATGGAACAAACACAATATCGCCAAAAATCAATCCCAATTATGGGGTCAGCTAACTGATACAATTAATTTGAAAGATTGTTGCTAACAAATGTTATGTTTTGTTTGACCATATCTTATACTAAGTTGCAACTAAGAAATTCAATTTCAACGAGCGCTTACATATATTCTCATCCTCCATTTATTTTTTTTAAAGTCATTTCATTAAATCATTTGCACTTATTCTTGTGAAGTTCCAGATGATTTGCTATTTATTACTGAGTTTCAGTGGTCACTAACAATAATAATGTTGCGTAAATCCGGCCCCAAGCCTCACCTCGGTTGAAGCCAGTATTGACATAGTATTAATATGTATTTTCATATGCCTTTGCAAATATTATTATTTATGTCATTCTTCATTTCTACTCATCATTGTCATGTTTGACCTACCTCATCATCTTCTAAACTTGTCAAAGTTCCGACCTTTAAATGTTATTTTTTTGGTATTCTTTGCACATGATTTAACCAACATAAATGATTTTCTCTCATGTTATGAATTATCTACCTTGATTTAAATCACCTTTCTTATCTCATTATTTGAATTTTATTTTTTTGGACATAATGCTTATCCATATTTACATTGTAATATTAGATACATCCATTTTCTTAAATTATCTCTTCCTAAGACCCATTTAGTATTGTCGGACTAATGATAATGTAGAGTAGTCTGTTTGACCCAGTACCAAATTTTGCTCGTATAATTTTTAATTGCATCTTTCTATTCTAGTTATATACTTAACATCTGGATCATTAACTTGGTTCTTGTGAAAAATAAGCTAGTGTACTTGAAATACTCTCATTGAAGGAGATACTTTGTATCTAACTTCACAACACCGTTATTATGATTCTTTGTGCTAAAACGACATTTTCCATATGTATTGTCTTGAACTCGTTACAAACCCTTTTGATATTTACTCTCGTTTTTCTCCAGCTTAGGATTGGCCTAATCTCTAGTTTTTTCATCACTTAACAACATGTACAATAAAACTTTATCCTAGGTCTTAATATCTCATCCGGGATGGCTTTGAACAAGAAATGAGACAAAGAAGGACCTGGATGTAGACCAATTGCAATTTGGAAATCTGTAGTCCTCCACTCTTATATTGACAATTGTTGTACTTTCAGATATATTATAACTTGAACAACGTTTAGTTACTAATGTGGAATTGTTCTTTGCTGTAACTATAGTATTTTTTTCTTGGTATTTTTCCATACTCCTTTACTGATCAATAAAATTCAAAAGCATATTTGCAGCATATTTGCTTTTCATTTTTCTTAATTTGACATAGCTTTATATGTTGCCTTATTAGCTTGTATGTTTGCTCTTTTGATGTGAAATCAAATTAGTTTTCGAAAATGTTTGTATTTTTTCTCAGGCGTGTTACATTACACTCTTCCACAGCTTAATGGTTTATTTCATAAGCTTGATTTCTTTTTAGTTTAAATCGCTTTTCCCTTATTTAGATTGATACTATTGGTCTCTTGGTATCTTGTTCGTTCTCTATATGTTGTTAAAGAAGTTAGTTTATTAATTTCATCGCACCCACTTTATGCTTATCCAAGCCTCATTAGGAATACTATCAGACCCATACCATCTAAATTTCGTTCTAAATGCTTATAGTGATGCTTTTTTTTTTCCTTTCTCTTAAGTTCATCTTATATACTTTTTATTTTCTTCATTTATCTTTTGTTTTGCTTTTGTATTGGCTTTTTTTATTGACTTCCTCATTCCAACACGTTGTGTCCTCTGATACCACCCTTTTTGATTCACTTGCCATAAAAAGTCCAGCCACTCTTTTCCACATGAACTACCCTGCTTTTTTTTTTCTTTGTTCTTTCTATTGTTGACTCATGCTGCGTATCTAATATCAAGTAAAATAATCAGTATAACCTGAATCCCAAAGCATTATCTGTGTTTCCGAATTGCTTACTTTAGATTCTTATTGTGCAAGAGTTTTTTTAGCTGTTCTACTTTCTGCATATCTTTTTTGGTTGCATAATGTTTACAAGGGGCTGTTTATAGTTCAAGTCTTCTATATTTGCTTTAAATCATTTCAAAGACTTCAGTTCTATGGCCTGATAATACGTTTAACTTATGCTTATTGCAGAATAGCATGGAGGAGGGTCTGCCAGTGCGTGTCATCCGTGGTCATCTATCTAAAAGCAGTTACGTTGGCAAAGTCTACACTTATGATGGTTTGTATAAGGTAATATTCTGTTTGGGTTCTGTGTATCTTTGTGTTGATTTGTTTAGGTAACTTCCTGTTTGGGTTGTGTTTATAAGCATGTGGGTGACATGTACATTGCCAGGCAGTGTTTTTTTTGTTCCTGTCCTAATTATTACTTATTTTGATAGAAGATTCATGTGGTTTTATCCACATTTAATTTTGTGTGGGCTGCATTCAATTTGAAATATGTGATTGGTATACTGTGCAGGTTGTGAATTACTGGGCAGAAAAAGGAGTCTCTGGTTTTACTGTTTATAAATTTCGTATGAAGCGAATTGAGGGCCAGCCTGAGCTGACTACTAATCAGGTTTCTATACTGTCTCAGATGTTCATATCTTGATTAAATTATTGATGTGTGAGCGCATGATTTCCCACTCTTTTGGTTTCACAATTCCCCACCCTGCTCCGACCTTTCTGTGATGTTTTTTAGAGTTTTGCTACTTGATAGGCAGAGTCGTGAAATGTTTCTTAATTTTTTTCTCTCATGCTCTTACCCTGGGTTAATTGTATTCTTTAGGCTTTTTTTTGAATAAAAAGGAAATATTTTATCATAAAAAATACCTCAATACAAACCAAAATGGGAGAAAGATCTAGATGGACCGACTTCCAAGCCCAAAATGGGAAGAGAAACAAAACTAAGACACCATGAAGGGAGGTAGATGAACCATCTAGGATGAACCCCCCATCCAAAGTCTATGGGGACGAAAACAACGGCCATCGAAGATGGCATAAAACAACAAAACCTAAGGAAATAGGGACACAATTCTCTAAACCAAAGGACGAGGAAAAACAATTTAGAAATTATAGCGAAAATATACATTGAGAGATAAACCAAAAACAAAACAACTAATAAAGCTTATTAAACCAAGCTTTATCAACAACACTAGACTTGTGATCTGTGAAATCCATTCTGGTCTTGATTGAATCTTTAATCTAGCACCATACCATGCACCAAAACATTTTTATTACGAGTCATCCAAATCCATTAGACCATTCTACTTGTCGGTCATACTTAATCATTTTGGCTTTATTTTTGTATGACGTGTTGCAAGTCTATTATTTTCTCAACCAGTACTTTAGTGTTGTATCTTATTGCTGCAACTCGATAGTGCTCTCAGGTGTCTATGACATTACCTTGACTCATCTATTCTTCGTAAATAGCGTCCAAAGTATGGTATGATTATACCAGCTAACCAGGGTCATATAACAGTAGCTGCTCTACAGATCTGATTCCTTCCCACAATATTTGTTTATTGATATACTGCTGAAACCGTGAAAGTGTGAAACCAGGTTACCAGCATATCCATTGCTTTCTTGAATGATTTTTGTCCTTTTCTTTATTGTGGTTATTTATTATTATGGTAAACTTGGCAACCGAGGCTTTGGCTAGTTCATTTTTCCTCTTCCTTGCATGCCATGCATAAACTTTTGTGATGTCTCTTGTTTATAACTTATGAGTTAATTTCGAAAATCGTTTTCCTGTTTCTTATTTCATCTTCAACTCATGTATCAGGTTCAATTTATTCGGGGACGTATTCCTGAGTCTGTTTCTGAAGTTCGAGGGTAACTGTTATTAGTTTGCTTTTCCTTATTTCTTTTACTATTTGGACAATCTATTTTAAGATGTTTCTGTGGCTGTATTTTTGGGTAAAGGTTGGTTTGTGAAGATATCTCTGAGGGCCAGGAGAATATTCCTATCTGTGCAACAAATTTGGTTGATGATCCACCTGTACCACCAATGGGTGAGTTTTATTGTTTGGTTATGTTCCTTTTTCTTAGTTTGGTTGTCTTTGTCTTTGATCGGATGTGTTTATTTATCCCTTAATGTATTTTCATGGATTAGTACTTTGGGTGATGTGATCGTTGTTTTAAACCTAAGTGGGAGTTTAGGTGAAAGATACCTGATGACATTTGTGTAATGAGTTCACTATGAAATGTGTAAATCCAGGGTTTGATTTTGCGGCACTTTAATTATGGGTTTGGCCTTTTGGAAATCTTCCTGTTGAAAATCTTGTTTTGTAAACCCAAACTTTATGGCTTGCCCTATCTTATTGTGACCATATTCCCATCATCCCTCTATGTCTTTTCCGTTTTCTCTCCATGTCCTCCGTCACTCTACATCCTGCTTGCTGAAAGTTTGTGGGTATACTTGGCCGATAAAGAATAGATTTTAATTTTTTCTTGATAGGTGATTTTTTTAGCAATTGACTAGTTAATGGCAAGATTAGCTTAATGCTGCAGAGCTGTAATATATGTTGTGTCACATGTGAGTTTTTAAAATTTAAACGTCAAAGACTACTACTCCCTCCATCATACTCAATTTGCATCATTTTCAATTTTGGTTATTCCCGCTCATTTAGCCTCTTTTAATTTTGGTCGTTCCCACTCATTTAGCCTCATTTCCTTATTTGGAAACGGATCTTGCATTCTTTTTAATTTTATCCATAGTTCAACAATCCTATGATATCATCTACACGATTCAATTTTTCTTTTCATTTATTACCAAATGCTCACAATCCCTTAACAATAACCCCATTTACAATTGAGGCAAATTCAAGGGGACAAAGTTGTATTAGGTAGGTAATAGTGTTGCAAAATCATTTGCCTCTAAAAGTAAGTGGGCCCTAGGGAAAATTGTGGTACATCATCAACCAGGTGGGGTTTTGCTAAAACAAGTTTTGGCCTTATGTTTATAGTGTTGTTGATTGATTTCACTTTGTTAAATATGTTGTATATGTTGTCAATCTGATCTTCCTCAAGTGGGCTAGGACATTAAATGCTTTTGCTTTTTAATTGTGCTGAAAACATTTTTAGGTTTCAAATATCTGAAATCCATCCAAGTTGCGGACAACGTGAAGATACCTGCTCCAGCCCGCGGATGTGATTGCAACGGAAGTTGCACAAATCCCAATATATGTGCTTGTGCCAGGTTAAATGGCTCGGACTTTCCTTATGTTCAAAGGGACGGTGGCAGGTAGTTAGGAAATCCTTAAGCTATTTGGTTATCTTGTTTAAGCATGAGATTAGTCATTTGGTGACGCTGCTTTTTTTCAGGCTTATTGAAGCAAAGGCTGTGGTATTTGAATGTGGGCCGAAGTGTGCTTGTGGAGGCATGTGCATCAACCGGACATCCCAAAAAGGCCTAAGATACCGTTTTGAGGTGCTACTACTTGACAAAGAATAAATGCTACATACAACAATTCCAAAGCTTTAATTCCCAAATTACATTTGTGTACTATTTTATTATTTTGTATAGTTAACAATAACATTGCTTTTAATCCTTTATAGGTTTTCAGAACACCAAAAAAAGGGTGGGGTGTTAGGTCGTGGGACTACATACCAGCTGGTGCACCAATTTGCGAATACACTGGGGTACTCAAGCGATCAGATGAGGCTGATAGTGTATTGGAAAATAACTTTATTTTTGACATTGATTGCCTTCAAACAATGAAGGGACTTGATGGGAGACAGGTATTTTTTGGAACAGTTAGTAGTAGAATTTACTGGTATCATATTCTACTGTGGATTTTTTGTTAGCTCTATTGTATGCTTTATAACTTGTAGTTTGTATGCCAAGGGTTTTTTAAATGATGTCTTGTCTCTTTAATTCTTTCAATTAATGGCCCTCATGCCCTGTTTGGTAACTAGTCATAATCTTATCTCTTTAATTTTCTCAATTCATGACATTCACGCCCTGTTTGGTAACTAGTCATATATTTTCATGAAAAGTAGCATGTCATTTTCATGAGAATGAAACTTCGTCTTTAAACATGTGCATTTCTTCACAAATTTTGATTACAACCTAATATTACTACCTTAAAGGTTAATAATTGAGGATAAGTTTTGTGAAAAAGAAATCTTTGGAGTTGGACTAGCATAAGCATAGATCTTCACATGCGATCTCCTAGCAAACTTATGTTGAAATTTCATTAACCACAAGATATTCTCATCGAGTTCAAATACATTGTATAATCTGATGCATGAAAACCGACAGATTGCACATCTTCTCTGTGTACAATGAGACCAATTAGTCAAAACTCTCTAAATTCGATAAAAAAAATCCACATTTTGTGTGCAAGTTATACCTTTTTCATGTCATTGTAATCCTTAAGATTAACATATCCAACTTCCCTACTGATGGAAATAGAATAGTCAATTCTTTGATCTCTCAAACGAGTCATCTATTTGGCTAAAATTTTCCTTGATCCTTGGCTAAAATTTTCATTCTCAACGTAAGAAAAAAATTGTTTACATTTGGCCGTGTGCAAAAAAAATGCACCGGTTAGTGATGTTTTAGGAGCCTAAATGAGGTTAAAGTAGAAATGTGTATGCATGAATGGAGAATGACATGAAAAATTTGGATTTGCAAGAGCATTTGACAATAAATGTAAATGATGAGAGGTTGAGAATATATGTAGATGATCTTGGAATCGACTTTCTTTGTTCTAGATTAGTTTAAGGTTGAACTGATAAAGTATAATCTTTGCTGGTGATGATTTTCCATGTCGATTTGTTTTTATAAATGCTTTGACACTATTTGTTTTATGATGCTCTTTTGCTTAGAGTTTTAATTAACCAAAAAAGGCAAAGTGGTGTATTATGACTTTAGCACTTAAAATTTTAGGTAAAACTCATTTTGTGTAGTTGTAAGCTCAGTTTAAAGCTAAAGCTTATGTGTAGCTTTGCATTTGTCAAGATGTTTATCTAGAAGCATTAATGAAATGTAGCTTATGAATGGTTATGTTGATTCCATAAACTGCACAAAAAGAGATCTTGTTCTGTTCTGGAAAAGACGTGTTAATCTCCTCAAAATTTTATTAGTATATGATTATGCTATTATCTGCTCGAGTGGTTTGAAGAAATGTTCTGCTTGTATTTTTGGGGAAATTCCTTTTCCAATAGTTTGTCTATTTGTCGACAGATGAGGTTGCGAGATGTTTCTCTTCCTTCTGATGACAAACCTGAGAAGGTTGTGGATAGCATGGTGGAATTTTGCATTGATGCTGGTGTCACAGGAAACCTGGCAAGATTCATCAACCATAGCTGTGAACCTAATCTATTTGTACAGTGTATTCTCAGTTCACACCATGATTTCAAGTTAGCCAGGGTGATGCTTTTTGCTGCCGATAACATACCTCCTTTACAGGTGACTTACACTTTAGTTTTCCTGGGCATGCTATTTGTCTTCCAACTGAACTGATTAAAACATAACAATATTAAACATTTAAGGGGAGAATAAAAGTATAGGAAAACAAAGATAGTTAGATAGGAAACTAATGGAGTTTGATTGTCAGAGGTAAAAGAAGTGGTTGCAAAGTTATGAGAAAGAGATAGAATATCTCTGATTCCGGAGTATAAATTTATCCTAGGGGAGGGTGTAGAAATACTTTTCCTCGGGAAATTATCCTCCTTTTTCATTCTTCTTTGTTAGTTTACTTTCATTCTAGATCTTTCTCAATTATCTCTATTAGTTCTTATGCATCTCGGCATACCTTTTTTTCATTAGTTTGACCTTTTTTTTACCCCTTTAAATATTTACACTCAATCCAAGCATGTAAACTAGCCCTTAGTGTGGCTGTCTAGACCTTTTTTTTGTTTGGCTTAAAACATTATGAAAATATTGTTATTTATTGGCAGGAAATCACCTATGATTATGGGTATGCACTTGATAGTGTCATTGGGCCCGATGGGAAGGTAAAGCAGATGCCATGTTATTGCGGTGCTGAAGGTTGTCGGAAGCGATTGTTTTAAGCTGTTTCTTGAGTCTGCTATCTCTTTTTTGGTTAGTGCTTACAAGTTACAACTAAATAATGTATAGATGCTAACGTATAGGTGCATCTCTTTTTGCGCTCATGGGAGAACTCATGAGCTTGGATATAGACCGAGTATAGAAACCAATTTTTTGAATGATGCTAGAGTATTACTATGCAAATCTTTATATGAACGTATTTATGGCCATGTGCTGGTCAGCATGTTCTACTGTTGTAGTTTTAATTGTCTTTCAGTCAATTGTAATGACAAATTTGTACAACCTATTCATCCAGCATTTTTGGAAATGTGTCGCTGCGTTAGCTAAGTGTTTTATTATTGAATTCATCTGGTTCTGTGACATGATTTTTCAGCTACATGTGTGATACCTTGAATTTAGGTTTATCCATATTAGTAAGGTGCATCTTCTTATTTAGGGAGTCTATTTGCTAAAAACTCCACAGTTGTGTTTGATAGGAAGCAATTTTAGGATGAATGACTTCTTGAGAAATTTTCTTAGACGTGCACGAGTGAAGCCAAAAGTGCGTTGAAATGACTTGTGTTGGTCTGTGAGGTCAGCTTACAGTCTCCATGAGTAGTATCGGGTTACTGATGGTCTGAGGACTTAGCTAATTTTCATGCGCTAGCCCTACCCTATACTTCTAAATGTTTAGCTTTTCTATAGTTTATTATTGTTTGGTCATTGGATCCCTGAACCACCAAAACATTAAGTAAGAGGTTGCTTTTGATCTCATTGGACATGCCTATAACAGAAATGTAATATTGGGGCATGTTGGAGACCAAATGTATTCTCTTGATCTCTTCCTCATTAAATTGTGGAAGTTTGAAATAGATAAGGTTCTTATAAAAAAAACACACAATAAGATTCCGAATGAACTTATTTCCATTTATAAGCACCTTCATTCCTAGAGCTTAGGTCAGTACAGTTCGCAGTTAGTAATTGCAAACAAAGAGAAACTGGTCAAAAAAGTCAAATATTTGTTTTCACTTACTAATTGCAAACAGAGAGACTTGGTCAAATAGAGTCAATTCTCTATTCGCAGTATTTAGGGATGATATTGTTCCCAGTTAGTAAATGCGAACAAGGCTTTTGATAAAAAAAAGTCACCAATCTGTTCGTATTTACTAACTGCGAACAATCCCTTTGGTTTTTTTGAATCACAACATTTATTCGCAGTTAGTAAGTGCGAACAACCCCCTAGCCCCCTTACCCTTAGGTTTCGGGAATTAGGTGCTTAAAAATGAAAATAAGTTCATATATGTCTTATTATTTTCAAATATTCAATTTAGTTAATGGGTCCAAGTTAGAGCTGAAAGGAGCTAACCCGCTAACTTGTAAACCTCACATGATCTAACTCGATCTAATCAACTTTTATTTTTAATTTATTCTTGATATTTGGTAATCGATGCGAATTATTAGGATATTTTTATGTGATTACTCATTTTTTTTTGTTTTTCATATTGGGTATTTTCTATAGGCAAATTTTACATAGTTTTTAGTTTTTTCTAAATATTTTTTTATGAACATTTTGTTTAAATTCTTTTAATGGCCAAAGAGTCGAGCCACACATGGGGAGGGGTAGTAAACTTGACTCACAATATTTTTATTCAAATTTTACTTGAATCTCATTTTTTTTGGATTTTAAATCTTTAACTAAGATAATTTTTTTATAAGTAAAACGAAATTTTGCTTGAATTTCAAGTATTATTGCAAAGTTTTACAGCTTTTTTTTGTCCCTATTTAGATGTTACATTTTCTTTAGTTTTTACTAGTTAATTTTTTAAAATTAATCTAAACCGTATTCCTATTGTATATGCAAACTTAAAAGCTAAATTCATTCCGACAACATAAGATGGTATGAGAATGAATTTAAACGGAATTCTAGAAACAATATTTCCAAACATATGTTTTGCTCATAAACTTCCACACTCAACATCACTAAAAAGGCGCCAATGCAAATTTGTAAAGAACACGAGATCACAAAAGGTATCAAGTATAACTTACATTGAATTCATTACTATTACTATCATTTATAACCGGTTAGCAAACACACTACAAAGTTATACGCTTTATACCAAGAACTAGGTATATAAGTATTGCAGAGCACTTCTCTTTTATTGCTTATCTTTAATAGTAGGGCCTTGTGTCTCTGGCTCTGTTGTTGAATCATTCGTAATCTTCATCGACATTTCATGGTTATGCTTTCCTTCATAGGTTGAGATGAAGGTTCCAGGATCATCTATTGCTCTTTCAACATGTTTCCGTACATTGCATTTAGGGCTGGTGCAACGATAGTAGCTTCTGTGTGGGAACAAAATTCGAACGTGATCATGAATTGCACTATGTTTATGATTTGTGAGCATTGAATTATATGGTTCTCCAAAAAAAGAGGGGCTACTTTCTTTTAATCATGATATAATTCATTCTTACCCCCTTGTAATAATCTTCAAATAATACATGATAATTGATACACGCTCATATATGACAGATAATTATGCAGAAAGGAAATACTTGGTGCGATCTAGTTACCAGTTGCTTGCTCATTGCGACAAATCAGACAAATGACAATCTACTAATGGGTTCTAGAAATAACTTTGAAACAATTGATCCACCAATCTTTTTTCTCCTTAGAAAAGATCTAGCAAGTAGAAATAGCTAAAATTTCCATACAACATTTCATTATCTCAATGTCATCAAGAAAATCCCACTGAGCGTGGGTTTTGAGGGGCCGGATGTATGCAACTTTACCTTTGTTACTAATAACAAAGGGATTGTTTTCGCTTGACCCATGGTAGCAAACACCATCAACAACTTCAGATAAATAAAAATTACATGTTTTCATAAGTCATTTTAATATAGTCAATTAAATCTGAAACCATATAACTACAAATCTTTGGCGCATCGAAATAAAGTACAACGGTAAATTTCCATGATTGTAAAGAAAAAAAAATAGTATTTTCTATTCCTAGATTCTTTTCCTGAAATTTAAATGTTACTGTATCAAACTTTGATATGGTACACAAAGCTGGGGTCGAAGATGTTAGATGCCTAGGCATGGACTTCAACCACTTGGTCCTAGCACAATATTTTCAAGCACATATATATAATGAGTACTAACCTGGGGTAAGGATTTCCTCTCACTACCTTCTGCCCATATTTTCTCCAGCGAAAGCCATCTCCCATTATCTCAGGCTCAGAGTTATTATGCACCAATATACAAGGCTCTATTACACCTTCTCCTGATTTTCCTGTTTCATTGTTTTGTTTGTCCTGTTTCCTGATACCAAAAAGGACACAGGCAGGCACTAAAAATCCAAAAAAAAAGAAAGCATACGCAAGTCATCTGCTATTGCCATTTTACACATCTTACCTTCGCTTATTTTTGGTTCCATTATCATCAACCTTCGTTGGCTGGTCCGCTTCTTCACAACCCCTGCCAATTCCAGCTGGATCCACAATAGTCCTGTCACCAGCATTGCACTCTTCTGTATCAACAGAATTATAAAATAGTGGGACATAGTTTGCAGGGAACAAAGCTTGCTTGGAAGTCATCAATGAATTTTCATTTTCCATCTGTCTCTCAAAACCTTCAGTTTCATCACAAAGATTGTCACGCTTGGGGTCACTGATACTGTGATCTTGATCAGTCCCAGCGATTGCCGGTTCTTGCACTTGTGATACATTGCGCTTGGCATGATCTGGCTTCGGATGGTTATGCTCTCCTTTGTAGACAATTTCTGTTATCTGCCCATCTAATGATCTCTCAACCTTCTTTTTCATTGGACACTTTGGATAAGTACACTTAAAGTAACTTCTTGGATACTCGCTACCCTTGACTTGCTTCTGCCCATATTTTCGCCAATTATACCCATCACATGAGCGTTTATTGATCCTGGCTGTAGAAGATGCCATCATTCTAAGCTCTTCATCTAGCATCTGTGGTGCTATTGTAGGGGGCTCAACGGATTGAGACAGCTCTACAAATGACACATTATTTGAATGCTGATTTGAGAAAATTTGAAGTTTGTCCAGTTTTGCAGACACACCAAACTGAGAGAATGCTTGTTGATGGGAAATTCCAGAACTGCTCTGCTCCACAAGTAAAAAGATATAGAGAGCAATATATTACAAAGGAGTCTAAAAATGTGTCCAAAAGTTAAAGCAGCTTAAAGGTGTTCATCGGGTATTCGGTCGGCTATTGAGTATGATAGTTGTTTGGGTAAGGTAGTTTTCGAGTTTTGAGCGTGCTTACTGAACTAACATATCATTATCAGTTTGATTTTATATAAATGTTATTTTGAAGTAGGGTTGGGTCATGTTCGGATTTGGTCAGTCGTGTGTAATTCAAACAATTGTAAAGAAACTATGTTTAAATTAAAGAAACTATGTTTAAATTGCTAACTCATTCAATAAATTGAAGTTCCATTAACTTAACTGTCTCTAGCTATTACTCTACCAGAACAGTAGTATAGTAAAACAAAACCAAGTATCAAATCAGTACTGAACAGTTGTCACCTAGTACGAATGGTATTATTACCTATGTAACCCATTGAGACTAGTAGGCAGCCTACACTAAAAGATCATCAACATATTCCAAAGGGTAGCAAATAAGACACTAATAAATGAATTAATCTAAGATATGATAAGCAACACATTCTCATGATGTGAAGGTGGTAGGATCAAACAACAATACCAGACTTAATCCAACAAAATGGGGTCAACTGCAAGAATAACAAAATGATGAAGGTGACAGAAGCAAAACTCACAAGAAGAGAGTGTAATTTATAGCCTACAAAAGGAGCTAGGGAGGCAGCAATAATCATTGTACAAAAACAAGGCTGCATCACATCGCATCGGCCGCATTGCAAAGACTTCTATAAAAACCAAACTAATATTTTCGTGTTGTGAAGGTGTAAAAAACCCGCGACTTGGGCTGTTTTGAGGAAAACTTAATGCTTGACCGATATTTAGTGTTATGGTAATCACATCACTATCGCTACCGACCGTATTTCCTTGTCGTAACCGCAATCACAACTATTACCGAGCTTTTGAACTATGGGTGGCATAGCCAATGGATATCCCATGGAGACAATTTTCATGACTATGAGAAGATCATAATGGACCAAAATATTGTTAAACTGTCTTTTAATTATCTCTTTAAAGAGACTTGTCCTCCCCCTCCAAAAAAGGGCTCCTCTTCCTGGCTTTATCACGTGTATACCCTTCTTTCCGCTTCCTTCCATACATCCCATTGAAACGATGTCGAAGGCTCATGATTAGTACATTTTGCACGAAATAAATGAACTAAACAAAAATACAATACATGAAAATTTCAAGACTTCCAGAATTTGTACTAACCAGATTGGCCAAGAGAGAAATAGTTGCCTTAGAAACAGACTTTGCCAGTGGTTTGAAGATGGTTGATTGATTATGGACTCTGGAGATACTAGTAGATGAAAAATCAAAAGCTGCTTCAGAAGTGTCAAGCTGTGACAGCAATTACACCAGCTATCAAACAAACAAATCCACTCTAAAAGAATTTTCTCTTTGGGGCCTGGTGGAGTACAAGACTTTACCTGAATTTCACTGGTAGGTTTAGCCTGATTAATTGTGGGTCTCACTGTTTTGGGCCTAATCGCTGCAGCAGCAGTTTCTGGTGGCAATGAGTCATTGATAGGACCAGCAAGAAGCTCTAGTCTAAAGCCAGTACAATTAGGCCTTGAAGCGACTGGCTTTGATATGATCACTCGATCTATTTCCTTTACCTCCATTGCAATCAATAGACAGCAAAGTGACAGCAATTTATTAGGCTCTAATATCAGACTAAGTCCTGACCCTCCTGAACACGAAAAGTTTGTTTGTATAATCAATGGTTTGCTTCAGAAAGTTTATTCAGTTAATGCTGATGCAACAAGTCAATTACAGATGAATTCCACATGTGTGCAAGACTAGAATGAATGAACGATTTACAGAAAAATAACACTAATGCAGTTATCAACATTATTCCAATGGCTTTTTTATGATAGACTCATAAACATTAACATTATTCCAATGCCTAAAAAAAAGCTCTTCAATTGGCGATTGGGTAAGGAATTCATACACAGCCTTACCCTATCATAGTAGACAGGCTATTTCCAGTTGACTGTTGATCGGGCACACAACTACCATCTTCACAATCAATAAGCAGCACAAGAATTCTACCGAGGCTACAAACATCAACCTAAGCTTTTGGTTGAATTGGTTTCCAGCATCGTATCAACGTAGTGGAAGATTGTAGGTTCAAATCGTTTGAATCTCATCCACCCCTCATTATTTCAAGTGAAATATTTAGCACTATATAGGAAAAGGGCGTATGATGCATCCACACTTCTAGCTCAAAAGACTCGTGTAAGGGGGCATGATAGAATATATTATATATCCTGGGGATACTAAGGCTAAAATCATCGACTTGAGCTTTAGGTGAATTGTTTCCTTAATAATAATCTTATTATTTAGACCCAATTTCATCTCTAGGAATCAGCTATTGAACATAAGAGTTAAAGTTGACTGTTAACTGGTTAACTGAGTTAACTGTTAACCATCACTATTGGCGTGTTGTGACTTGATTAGCAATATTTTGGAAGCAAGGATGAAGGCTCAATTTCAGAACAAACGAAGTTCACAAGGGTGGAAAAATGCGGACTCAATGACTCATCGAGAAGGAGCTTTACGAGTCCTTGAGGGCTCAATCTTTGGCAGCTGTTTCTTTGTTTGGTTTACTATATAAACACCACTTGGCTTGTGTTTTAGACAATTAGAGTTGATCATTTTGAGAAACGTCATTAAGAGTTTTGGGGTCTGGTGACTCGATCACAATGATAATTGTGTCTTGAATTCTTTATTATTGATTACTTGCTTTATTGTTTCCGTGATTTCAGTTAACCTTAGGCTATTGGCACAACCACGAGCAAAGCAAATGCTAAGGGTTGTAAGTGCTCAGAAGCGCACTTAGCTTACTCGTTTGAGCATCTCAGTGCCGGAAATCCTGCCTAAAAGGGTTGTAATTTGTAATTGTTAGCATTGGCTTGTGCCTCCGAGCATATCAAACCCAATAAATTACAAAACTGTTCTACCACAACCTCATTTACCAAGAACGATTTGACCTTGACTATATCTCAACTAAAAATAAAAATTTGTTCAATAAAATCCAAATTGGTAACAAAAGAAAGAGAATAGAACCAAAATTTTTAGATTTTTATTTTGAGATAAAAATTTTAGGTTTTTATACAGTCAATGATGCTGTCCACCAATAAGCACTCTGCCAAAACAGTAAAAACCAACCTCCACAAATTCCCCTCCCAAGGAATGTGAAAAAAATTATCTAATGTCGGCCCAGAAAACTAAACATTCTCATGTGACTAAACTTTCAATGCAAACCAGCACACCAAAAAAAAAGTCTGTACAATCGTTGTTTGATAGTTAATGCTTCAATTTTAACTCCTTTAAAAATGTGTTTAAGATAAATTTCAAAAAAAAAAGGTTGTTTATGAAAATTCTCGTAAAAACTAGGTTAAGCTTTCATATAATAAGCCGATAGAAATTAAATTCAGGATGCATTTGATATCATTCCAGACAAAAAATATCAAGCACCAATTAAATTTGAACTTGAAAACAGAAATGATCACTCTTAACATACTTACATCATAAGAGAATCAGCAAAACACAGTACCTTAGTTTGTAGAAATAGACTAGAGATTGAATTATCCTTTTTGACGAACAATTCTGGTAAATATATAGTTGAAAATTGGGAACATAAATAAGAAAAAGAGGGAGGAAATTGGAAGGGAAGAAGCAGAGAAGAGAAAGAGGGGGATGAAAATGGAGGTAGAAGAAGATGAACATGGTGAAGTATGAAGGGGAGGAATTAGGGAATGTTGTGTTGGTAATGGTTGCTGGACCAACTAACAGTCATCTTACTTTCACGTGCTTCCACTCTTAACTAACCTCATTTTAGGATTTTATACTACAACCCTTGAGAGACAGAGACGACTCTTTAGGCTCAGACCCAACAAAAAAATAAATAAAAAATCTAAAGATTTATGCGCGTTTTGATCTTATTTGAAGTTGGTGTATAAGTATAACCTATTGAAATTGTTGTTATAACATATTAAAGTTGATATTATATTAAAATTGATATTTGGAGTTGGTGTTATAACCTATTAAAGTTGGTATTATAAACTATTTAGAGATACCAACTACTATAACCTATTATAAACTATTGAATAATAATACAACTTTTTGTTAATGTTTCTACAATAACACCAACTATTAATTTACCATGAATATCACCAACTTAGGGGGCATTTTCTTAGAATAATACTAACTTTAGTTTATTAATTAATTTACCAATTTTTTGTCGTGTTATAATCACCTGTAGTTTGATTTTTAACATGTTAGAGATTTTCTAGAAAAACACCCCTTAAAGTTCGTATTATTCATGGTTAATAAATAGTTGATATTATTATAGGAAAATTAAAAATAAGTTGTATTATTCACGGTAATTTTTCATATATTTTTTTAGGATGAATTGTTAACAGTAAATCAATCTTTGCATAATCCACTAAAAATAAATTCAACTATTATTTATTTTTTTTTATAAATCCACCTATTAGATATATTTGTTAAAAATAAATCGATCTATCGTTCATAACAATCTTCTAAGTTTCTTTGTAAGTCAAAAATTAGGAATAAATAATAATTGAGTTAATTTCCAATAATTATACTAGATAAGTAAGTTTATTCAAGTAAAAACAATAATTGAGTTTATTTTATGCGGATCGATAAAAATTGATTTATTTTTAAAAAAATTTTATTTACCAATCAGGTTAAAGGAAGTAAAAAGCATGTTCATTTTTCAATCAAAATCAAATTTTCATCAATTTATAAAATTAAAAATATTAATATCTTCACTATGATTTTGATTATTGTGGAATTTAAGTAGAATATTTTTGTGTAAAATAAATATTGAGATTTGGCAAAGTTAAGAACTGAAATTTCCTCCCGCTTCATTAAATTTTCGCAGAAATCACTATTTCAGACTTGAAATCACACGAATTCTCTCAAAATCGATCAATATTGGTATCATATTTAACAGATTTTTACTTCTTAATCACAGTAGAGTGGCAAATCAGTTGTTGATTCTATCTAACGATTCATAGATTTGGGTATTCGAGAATTCCAGATTGAAACATGAGAGCTCAATTTCATAATCAAACTCAAAGCAAGCACCGACATTCAACTATAAAACATCTAGTTTGCATAATCGTCTGTTTCTGTCTGTTCATTTTCTTCATTCAATCTTCTATCTTTAGCGGTTTGCCCTTTTCTTTCTCCCCTTTTTTGATTTACTTTTTTGATTTTTTGATTTTTTGTGCTTGATTTTTTTTTTTCTGGGTTTTTGTTTGCAGGCAGTCGAAACCCAGATCTTTCCAATAGATTGGAAGTTGAAATTTTGTCTCAGTTCCAGAGCAATGTTCAGCAATGCGTGGTGAGTTTTTTATGTTTAATTTTATGATTCAAGTATTTCCATTGTACTTTGATTTTTTGTATATGGAAATCCCTTCCCTTTCACAAGTTCTGATTAGTTAGAAACATATGGAAAAGCTTTCCACATGTGGGTTTTCTTTAATTGTTCATACCCAAGTATTTTTTTGAAATTTGAAGTCTGTTACATCTACCATCATAATCTTAGATGCTAATGATGTCATGTATGAAACATTTCTATAAGTATGGTGTCAAGTGTCTATTTCCATGTCTGTTTCTTGAGGTGGAATAAATGGAGAGTAGAAGTAATAGTTTTTGAAGATGTTGGAGATGAGGTTGGAAAAGTGATTGGAGTAACATAGATGTTGATTTATGTTGTTCCTCAAAATTTCGAAAATAAAATGTTGTAGGCTTGTGCCTATTTGTTTCTCATGAGTATATGATCTTGAAAAGTTATATGAAACGATTTCTTTGTGCATTTGAAGAGATTCTAAACGTCTCGAGTGGTTGGTTTACTCTTTAGAATTATGTACTTGTCTAAGAAATATTGAATCAAAGTTCTTCTCAATTGGTAAAATTATGTTCTTCTGTTGGTGTGGACGTGTTTCAAATAATCTTTCAAACACTTGCTTCTGTATGTTTATTAGCTGCCTTTCAAGACACCTTGTCATGCTTCCCTTAAGTTTGTTGAACTAAATTAAATGAAATTGAAATTATATGTGCTGAAAATTTGAGTGAATTAGTACTTTTAAATATTGACTTGCATGAACTTAGCTAATTAGGAGTACTGAACTGACCTTTACTTGTTAGTGTGGATCTTAACTTAATTGATAATTCTAGTATTTAGCAGAGGTAAACTGAACTGAACAGTTCTCTCGCAAATTAATTTTGATCTTGTTTGAAGGATTTTCCTCAAAATGCATCTCATTTTCATTAATTCTAACATTTTTATGCATTACCTTTCGATGTATTTTTTTTCTTTTTGTTTAACTCATGTTAAACTTAAATTGTTTCTGGTTCACCATGTGAAAATTAACAATGTTTTCATTTTCCATCATGCATCTTGTGTTATGCCTGACAAAACTCAGAAACCCATGCAGGCAAAGAGAGGACTTGGACTTACAGCACATATTATTGATCATTGCAAATTGAAACTCAAATATCCTGAAGGCACCAACAGCACATGGGTACATCCTTTGCAAATGTACTGTTTTTTATTGGTATTGTTTAACTTCTGGATGATGGAATCCTGAAATGATTACTCCATGCAGTACAATGAGCAGTTCAAGAAGAAGGAACCATTAGAGTATGATTATGATGTCTGTGAAACAATTTTACTTTGGGAGCAGGTAAAGTCATTTGTTTTTGTGAGCAATTTATGAATCACAGCTTTCGAAATAGTCTCTTACTTGGTGTATATTGCAGTATCGCAATGTAACAACAGTATTGACCAGAGAGTATCTAGATGTTCGTCCAGATGGTTGGTTAGACTATGCAGCAAAAAGGATAGCCCAGTTGTAAGATTTTAACTTCAAAAAAATGTCTTATTTTGTGCTATTGTTAAGCACTTCCTTTAAGACTTTCTTACTTATTATTTGGTTAGCTAACATGAACTCAATTTCATACTTTATATTATGTCAGGGGAGATAAGAAATGCTACAATAAGTCTCTTTGTGATGAGCTTCTCAGTCCTATATTACCGGCCGCACCTCCCTTTCATCCCCGTCAATTTGAAAGATGTGCAGTTGTTGGAAATTCTGGAGATCTTCTATTAACAGAATTTGGTGAAGAGATTGACAGTCATGATGCGGTGATTAGAGATAATGAGGCCCCGGTTAATGAGGTGAATCTTTAGAATTCATGATGACTTTGTGTTTATTTAAGATGCTTTCGCTATCTCGCATCTAACACCGTGACGAGCATTGTAATCTCCACGCCTCTTGTTTAAACATCTTTGTTACTTTTTTCCTCTATACTGTGTTGCTCTGGCCGGAAGGAGTAAATAATCTTACATACAAGTATACAACAATATTCATAGAATATTTTCGATGAGTATCCGCATTCAGCTGTTTAGGTATTGACATAGATTATATGCTAGTCTGTGATTGATTCATAGTGCAGACTAGGTGCACACTTGGGCATCCTGATGTACTGAATCATAAAAAATTTAGGTGCTCCAAAGTAGGTCGGTCAATCAAATGTTAAATATGCCCTACTATCTCTTTGCTTACTAGCTTGGGAAAGCTTTGAAAAGTATCTCTAAAATTGGCCTGAGAATCAAGTACTTTAGAAAAAGCAAAATAGTTGTGCTTTAATTTTTTAGCCTTTTTATTTTAACTTTCATTGCTCAAGGCTGTTTTAGTTTTATTTTTCTTAAGGCTGTTTTAGAGCTATCTCAATATATTTTTCATGGTATAATGCAGAAATATGCCAAATATGTTGGTATGAAGCGGACTTTTCGTCTAGGAGTTAGAGGCACCGCTCGTAACATGATCAACATCCTTAAAGGGGCCCGTAAGTGGTCAATTTAATTCTTCATTTATTTATTGTGTGCTACTGTTATTATTCAACAAATGTTGAAGTTGCATTCCTAATCAAGGTAGAGGTATGATATGAGTTTGGAGGTAAAATAAGCATAGTGTGAAATCGCATATGTGGTAGCGAAAAGCGGTAACAGTTGCAAAATCATTTTCTTGGTCAATGCAAATGGTTTTGTGATTTTCGAACGCTACAATTTGGCTGTGATGCGGTGATGCGGCCAAGATTTTTCACTGTCTGTGGCTACATGACAATTAAGGATTTACCTTGTACGGTTAAGAATCACTAGCAACCAGTAAAATTACAGATCCAACCTCAAACCATCATTTTTTTTGCCTTTTGATTGTTTTATGGTTTGGGAATCAAGACATACACAACCTTGATTGCAAAGAAGGAATTAAGAAAAGAACTGAAAAATGAAGTAATAGAATGCAAGATGGAAGTCTTTCATCTTTCTCCTGGTGGGGGAATGGCATTGACTGGATGCTATTGAAGGGATTGTCAATTGTGGTTCTTACCTTTATCCATTTTCTTGCAGCTGAGGAAGTATTTATCATCAAAAGTGTGACACACAGAGACTTCAATGAGATGATAAAGGTGATGCATTCTAAAGTATTTACATTATTGTCTTACCTAACTTGATATATTGCTACTGGAGATGGTTGTAGTCTTAACCTTTCTGTGAATGTTGAGTGTGCTTTGAGTGCTTATTGGTTATCTTGGACATTCACATTCTCATCAGTAAGTACAAAGAATGAGGAACTGGTTGGTCTTTGTGTTTTTTTTTCTTCTTTTTCTGTGGCGAATCTTTGTATGCCTTTGTGTCTTGCTTTCTCCTCCCTTTTCTATGTTTCTCCTTGGATGGTGAGGAACTAAGGATTCAATAGATTTTCTTAATTTAGAAACCATATTGATTAACTTGTTACTTTGAAATCAATTAATGAATGCTCTGTTCCTGATTGTTAGATAGCGCTATTTTAGTGATGCGTAGGGATCTGCATCTTTTGTAGCCTTTATTCTGCCGTTCTCAGTGTTTCATGCCTTCAGAAATGTGAATACCTTAAAGTCCTTTTTACATTTTCATGTTGATTCTTTTGGTGGCAGAGTATTGCAAATCCAGTATACCTATTCCAGGGAATAGTGCTTCGTAGAGGAGCCAAAGGGACAGGAATGAAATCTATAGAGCTCGCTCTTTCAATGTGTGACATTGTCGACATATATGGTTTTACTGTTGACCCTGGGTACAAAGAATGGTGAGTTCTTCTACTTATATCTTCGCTTTGTCTGTAATGTCCAGTTTATGTAAATGTGAATACTTACATCCTTTTCCCAATATTAAGCGGGAAACATGAGGTTCGAAAAAGATTTAAGATGGGGTGAATCGGCTTGTATCAGTATGTATTGATTTCAAATCTATTTTAATTTTAAGGCTTACTTGAATTGGGTAATTAGAGACATGATGGTGAGGATAAAGATGATCGGGTCAAGACTTTAGGCATGTTACAAACTGCCCTGTATCAATTTCATTGTGACCCACTATGATCCTTGTTTTTGTCATGTCATGCCTTTCAATGATTTATAAATTGCATTCGCTTCCGAGTTTCTGATTGACTCATGATCTTTAGGACTAGATACTTTTCTGAACCAAGGAAGGGACACAACCCTCTTCAAGGAAGAGCATACTATCAGCTACTGGAGTGCTTGGGGGTATGATTGATTTTTTCCTTCTCTCTATTCCGTGTTTGTCTGGTTCAGTCTACACGTCTTTATTCCAATGCCAAGTGCCCTGGTCCCTGAGGGGTCGGATGTACGCAACCTTACCCCTGTAAGAGGTCGGAGGTACATACTGTATTTTGATATAAATGGTGGCTCTCTTGCTTCGATGGGTGGTCACAGGTTAGTACTTTTTTGATGCAGGTGATAAGAATACATTCACCAATGAGAGCTCAAAGAAGGGAAGATTGGTCAAATATACCAAGTCGAGATGCTATAAAACGGGCTCACACTGCAGCTATCCGTTTAAAGCATAGTGAGACGGGTCAAGTTGGTAACGAGGGCCAGTTCAGGAATTGCAAGTTTTGGGGCGAGAAAAGTGCTGATTACAATGGACCCGTCTCTGGTTCTTCAGACATGAGTGACGTCAGAAAAAATTCAAATTACAGTAAATGGGAATTGATGCCTTTCGAGAGCCTGAGGAAGGAAGCACGAGAATACTACCAACAAATGGAGGGTGTTTCCTTATACAAGGTGGACGGTAACAAGTTGGACGATCTCGTTTGTATAAGACACACAACAAAAGTTGCAGCATAATCAATATATCTTTAGCCCAGGAACTCTCTTCTGCATCCATTTGCCGATGCACCTTCATATCTGCAATTTTCTGAGTGGTTGTCTTTCAGGTTTCGCCATGTTTAGTATGGAACTGCAATCCATAAACGACATTAACAGGTTTCGTATGGCACCCCACACCTCTCTTCATGACAATCAGGTTTCAGGGCAGATGTCAGATTCCGTTATCAAGTTGCAGATATTACACATTTTTTAAGGTGCAGTTATATTCATCAGATGATTCTGATTGTCCATCGTGTCGGACGGTTTTCGTTTGTAATTCTTTTACAAGATATTAGTGTCTGTCAGCTTTCTCTCTGGAATGTATGTATGTTTTTGGATACTACTTACAAAAAAACAACTTGAATCTGATGATAGACAAAAGATTTACAGTTTAATGTTAATCTAAATTTCTGTCCTTTATTTGTTCATCCTAAACTGAATTCAAATGGTATTTCTTCATTTTTCATTATATTTAGCTTTTAAAATTTGTTTTGTAGTGATATTTCAAAATTAGTTAATTCAAGATTATGAATTTTTTTTAAAAAAAAAACTTAAATTGGCATAAGAGGACAAAGATGGAAGATATTTACTGATCTATCCCACTTAATTTGTCTCATTCTTTTTTGTTCTAATAAATTTGCTTAATTTTTTATTTTTGATATAATTCCATTACAAACGATGTATACTTTGTATATCCTCTCAAGGGAGTACGGGTATAGATTGTCTGTCACCTTTCCTCACTCAAACCCTGTTTTTGAGCGGGATAATGTATATTTTCCTACTTATTTCTAGATATCCTATTACATCTAATTTCTTAATCTTCGTGTCAAAAGCAAATGGGTCTAAATAGCTGAACGAAAGAGTAATCCAAGGTGATAGGATTTAGGATTTAGGATATTTGATGGTGATTAGTTAATACTAAAATCTTATCCAAACTCTCAAAATATCTCATTGGAGTCTTTCGAATTTCTAACACTATAAATTACACCAATTTTGTATACCAAGCAACCCACAAACATCCATCTTATTCTTAATCCAAAATGCAGGCTGCTTCTTGCTTTGTACAACCACTTTTCCCATCTAAATCCTCCATTTTTGTTAGCTCTCCTTGTAAGATTACCCCATCTATAGCTTCTCCTCGCACATCTTCAATCAAAGCCACTTCTTCTGTAGCCTTCAACTACAACTCTCCTTTCTCGTAAGTCTAAGGACGTGTTTGGTAAAATAACTTATTACACAATTTTAGTTTATTTTAATATAACTACAGGGTTGAATGGTCAAACCATCTAATGTTAGTGTTTGGTGAATTAGCTGGTTGAAACAACTTATTCTTATGAATTAGCAACTTTTGAACAAGCTGTTCATAGCAGCGAATTCAAAAAAACTAATCAAATCGGCCAATATAATCATTATGAATTAGCAACTTTTGAACAAGCTGCTTATAACAAGCGAATTCAAAATAAACTAGTCAAGCAAATTAATATAATCAACTAGTCAAATCAATCAATATAATCATTATGAATTAGCAACTTTTGAAAAAGCCGCTTATAGCAGCGAATTAAAAATCAACTAGTCAAACAAGTCAATATAATCAACTAGTCAAATCAACCAATATAATCGGCTACCAGCTATCACCTGTTTGCCAAACACCCCCTAAGTTACTGCTTGCATTCTTTCTCCATAGACGTTGCACTTGTAATCATCCTAACTTAGCATAAACTTTGGGTTGAGTTGGCCCTTCTTTAAATACGATGATTTTTGATTTTCAAACTAGTGATGGATGCTTTAATATTCAGGGTATTCCCAGCAGAAGCATGTGAAATAGTAGGAGGAGATGCTTGTGCAGCAGTAATGTATCCTGAGGTGAAACTTGATGCCTCAAAAATGATGAGTGGCAACAATCAAAAAGTTTCTGAACAGGTTGAAAGGGAATACTTTGATTACAACACTGATCCCAAAAGGTTTTTTTTTTTGTTAGAATTTTTATCATCCAAAAATACATTTTTATTTATTTAAAATGATAGTCGTATGAATTAAAAAGTGAAATACATATCGTCGAGCCGAAAAAAGTAGTGTATTTCATCATCATTATCATACTCAGTGTATTCTGCTCATAAAAAACTATGTTCAGAGGTCTGGGAGGGAAAAACGACGGCAACTCATACCTATAGAGGAGAGTACGGTTAAAGTCTCTCGGTTCGAGAAGTCTTTAAAGATAGAAAAACCTGCAATTTACAAATAGATTAGATAGAATACGTACAAATAATAAAAAATAAAGATAAAAGTAGTGGATTTATCGGTTCTAATTATGTTACGGTGTGTATTTTGCAGTGTGCTAAGGGGAGAGGCATGTGATGACCTTGGAGGTGAATTTTGTGAGGCTCCTTATATGAAGGGAGTCTATTAGGGTTTAAGAGGGAAATCATGCTCAATTTGATGCAAACAACTTTGTTTCATCTATCTACTTGTATAGATATTGTTGTTATACTAATAGATTTTGAGTTCTATAAACTATAGTTAACACTAAAGGGTTGTATCTTGTATGTGTAATTTACTACTAATAATAATAATAATAATGATGAGCTCCTTGTACAACCTTTGGAACGGATCTTACAATTCTACGATGTTACTAAGTAACATGATACAACTGTTTAAGATTTACTACGATTTTACATCATTATTATATGTCGTCGTCGTCATCATCATCATCATACCTAGTGTATCTCGCTCATAGACAAACTATGGTCAGGGTCTGGAGAGAAAAGATAGACGATAGCTCATACCCACATAGGAGAGTGGGGTCAAAAAGTCGGGTCTTCAAAGAAAGATCACTATTATACGTGATCTACACATATGTACAACTATTCTATCATTCAAAGAAGAAAGATTAAAAGATTCATATACATACACTAATTCTCAGTTAATGTACTATTCTATACATTTTCAAAGGATTATTTTAAAAATGTGATTTTATAAAAATTAATTTTATTATTGCATACCTCTAAAATGAATCACCAAATTAATTCTATCATCTTTATCTGTTGTAAGTAGAATACCAATTCTAATAACTTTGATACACGGTTTTTGATCTGTTGCATCAGATACGATCGGAGTTTACCACCCACATATGTGAATGAACTCCTCATGATTAAAAAAAAAGATGAATATGTTAACAATTTAGACCATTTTTTTTTCTGGTAACAGGGCAAGAAAAGTTTCCATAACCAATTTAAATCTCATATACAACATCACATAACATGTTGAAACTAACACATACATAACCAATTTAGTCACCATACATTTTGATGTATTCTAAATCTACAAAGAAGCTCCTAATTTCCATCGGCGCAAGTTCTACCACGAGTTGTGCGGGATTCACAGGGCCTCCCCTCAACACTTTTGTCTCGTCTTCAGAAGGATTCTCGGTTTTCCAAGCTAACCTCGTCTTCTCCATCTCCGATCTTTCTTGATTAGCCGATAGACTCATCTCTGTCACCTTGTTTATCTGGATTAGAGAAACACAGATCACTAATTTACCCCCGGAATTTTAAAAAGTTAATTTAGAGGAGTTTTGATCATCTAAACTCTCATTCCTTACCTTCTTGTTCGGAAAAAGTTTCTTGAGTTCTACATGTGCCATCACCGATAAGTCTTTATCTTCCCCAATCTATGCAAAATATAGTCACCCAAACGTAAGAAACAAGGAACTGAAGGATTCCGACAGCAAAGACTGGTGAGACGTATACATAGAACTAAACATCAAAAACCAAATTCCTGGATAATGTAAGTAATGCGTAAGGAAGAACTTACGATCAGTAGCATTACATAGCGCCCAAAAACTTGGTAACAGTACATTTTGTCTCAAATTACTTTGGCGGCATAACGATTACACTTTTACACGAATGGTTACTATAAACAATAAGGAAAAAAAGTCGCTGACTTATTACCGTTTTCTTCATCCTACTCCCTTTGTCCCCTTGATTTTGCTACATATACTATTTTAGTATGTCCCATATGATTTACTACCTCTTTTGAACATGACTCCACCTACAATAACCAATAAAACCTACAATTTTATTTCTCTCTACTAGATTAAAACTTACTCCCTCTATCCCTATGAGTTTGCCAACATTTCTGTTTTAGGTAATGTTCTCACCGGTTTCTTTGATTCTTATGCACACATCTTCTCACATTTTCCCTCACTTTTAATCTTAGCCACACATTTTTTAAAAAATATATGACCCCACTTACATCCTCTGTCAAGAGTCAAGACTCTCAACCATGAAGATCAAACATCATACACGTCTCTGCAATCGATAACCGAATATGAAGGTTGGAACATAAATTCTCATGATAGAATACGATAAGGGGATGAGTTTGAGACCTCAAAAAGATGAGCCAAACGCAAAAGTACTTTCCCATTGTCAAGCTCCTGAATGATCAAAAAGAAAGGATTAGACCTGTCAAAAATAGATAATAGAGGAAACTTATTTTGAAAACATTCCGACTTACCTGAAGGGTGATTATAGCAACATTTTCGGGAAGACTATATGAGGATGCAAAACCCGAAAAAGTCGGCACATGGGAATTCATCCAGTCATCCCTATCCTGCAAAAAGAAGAAATAATTCTATTCAATGTACAACCATCTTTAGTAGGTAGCAGAAATTTCTACTCTCGACTTGTTTGTTCACCTGTTCAGCAAAAGCAAAAATAAGTGGAGAGTAAATCTCTTGACCAGCAGTTCGACGCCACCTTGCCCCCTCTCCAATGGGGTCGATTCTGATAAAGTATTTTCCTTTTATCTGCAGAATAGGAATGGAAAATTTAAGGAGGCTAAAATAGAGCAAGATATCCACCGTAGCAAAGTACATTAAAATTAAAAAGTGCGTGAATATGAAAGCGACACTTGATTGTTCAAAAGCATACCGTTAAGCCTTTACAGTCATCATGGGAACAAACGGTTTCGTTTAGAACCTCACCGACACCTCGAGAATCATCATGAAGCAGTCTCCTATCACACAATGACTTGATTTAAGACATATAATCTTGTGCTATATTTTAAAAACACGCAAGAAATCATCTCAAAAGGAAAGGAAAAGGGAAAAAAAACAAACTTCACTTTAGAAAAGAACACTAATGATCGGGAGATACAAGTGGAGATTACCTATGAAGCATTAATTCTATTTGACCTTCCGTTATACTTGACCCTCCAACAGCGCGGTCAACAAGCACCGAGAGTTCCTTGTTTCCATCTTCGACGTAGATACCAAGGTTTATCTATGAAAGAAAAATCACAATAACAAGCAGAATAACTGTGTAGCCAAAAGATGAAAGAATAACTATCAAACACTTCACACACAAAAGTATCAGGATTTGAAAGATTTTCTTACAACAAAAATGATTAAAGAACAGTTTCTCTCTTTCTATAGTCTCTACAGTCTATATATATATATATATATATACATTACCGGATAATAATTTCCCGCAACTGGTTGGCTGACTTCGAGGTCCCAATCTGCTCTGTGATCTCGAATCTGAAAAAATTGTGTCAGTCTTCCAATTCAGAGTCCAGACAATTATTTACATGTTGAAAAGGAAATACGTAATGGAGTGAAAGACTATCAAAATACAAAATGTGACGAGAGAAAAAATTCTGGACTAACAAATTATCATGCTTAGCAATGACACTTGCTCTAGAAGCCAAAATTTATGACAAACTGGAAAGACAGAAAAGTGATGTGGTTTTCAAAAATGAACTCACCCTTTTTATAAAATCACGACCATTAGAATCTGTGTAGAAAGTTCTATTCGTTTGCATGGTTGTTTTGATCTGGGTAACAATTTCTTTCCCAACTCCATCATCAACAGGTATGGGTCCAATCTAATCAAATATGGCGTAAGGCAACTGCTTGAGGATTAATGTATATAGGTGAATGAATAATATTATCAACTAACCGTGAACTCTACTTCAGCATGCTCCTTTGCCTTGTATACCCTAGTTATCTGCTCGAGAACGCAGCAATATGAGGAACAAAATTATCAGTTTTATGACAAAAAATGAAAATGGAACTTGTTCAAAGGACTAGAGACGGTTCATGACACAGTGATCTCCATGATTTAAGGAAGACACACCCAGGGGCACTGAAGCTCGAGGTGCAACAGCCACAACACCCTTTAAAGTCTCAGCCCATAAATTCAAATAAAGTGAATCTCTCAAATATGTCGCTTGTTTCAGGGCTAATAAGTTCATTCAAGTTAAAATAAGTTCTGATCACGTGCAAAATCTAGAACCTAAATCCCAAAGGGGATGGGTGGATGACATCATCTACTCGCACAATATCAAAGAGTCTCTAACAATCAAAGGGGATGGGTGGATAAATATGAAGAGCACCTGGTGTATCCATGGAGTAGGCTGTTGATGAACCTCATCAAATAGTGGGCCTTTCATTACAGTCAAAGAATCCTGGAAGAATCAAATAATACTTGTCATCTTCCATAAATTGATTTAGAAAACACAATTTTAGAACGAATGAATATATACCTCTTCTTTAGTATAGATGGAGAAAGTGTCGTTTGGGCGGAAAATATATGCCCCAGATGCCTTCAAAAGCAAAAAGACAAAAAAAAAACATAATAAGCAACTACATATATGAAAGCTCTTCTTAAACATAGCTAGGCTTCAATCAAAGTAGAAAGACTATCTTCAAAAAAAAAAAAAAAAAAAAATCAAAGTAGAAAGACTTATAAAAAGGAAAATGAAAAATAAAAAAGTTATACAGAACACAATATGGCTACCTGCGGATCTCCATCAGTTCCACTGAATCCAGTGTAATAGCTATAGGACTGTTCAACAGCAGCATTAACCTTCACCAAAAAAGCAAAATGCATTTAGAATAAGTGTCCTATTCACTCCAGATCTCTCTTTCGATAGCAAATAAAGCCTGCAGAGTCACAGATAATATAATATGGTAAAAACAACGGAACTCTTTGCTAGTCGATGCACAAAAGGTCATTGAAAATGCATAGCAGGATAACGCAATCACTGGTACAAACACCACTTACCAAGTTTTTGTTATTAATATACTGAGCTAGTTTCCCACCATTAACAGAAAAAAGTAACTTCAAATTTCCTTGTCCAACTTCTACAGTGCTATTTGTGTTCCCATGCACGGTGAGTGCTGACATCATTGATCTTGAACCTACTTATACAGTTCAGAGCAACAGGATAGGTTTCATCTCAGCCATATATTGAAGAAACTGAGCAGGACATCAAGTACCATAAGCATTACACTTACGGCCCGTTTGGTTAGCGGAACTAAATGGTGGTATGGGAATGACTTAGGCCATGCTTGGATTGGGTGTAAATATTTAAAGGGTAAAAAAAGTCAAAGGTAAGAAAACAAAGTTGATAAATGAAAAATTTGTGAAATTTGATTGTTGTAGAGGGAGAAGAATGGTTGCAAAGTAATAAAAAATGAAGGAAGCACTCAATTTTGTGGGGCAAATATTTATCCTAGAGGAGGGTGGGGAAAAGTATTACCTCCATAATAGGGGTTCTTTTTCCTTCATTATTTTTATTTTATGCTTATTTTACCTTCTTCACAACTATCTCAACTACTTCAAATGCATATCTATTTGCTTTCATTTCATTAGTTTGACTTTATTTTCCCCTTAAATATTTACACTCAATCCAAGCATGATAGTGTAAAATTTCAGCAAAAGTTTCATGTCATTCCCTTGGTGATGAAACTTATCATAAAAAAGTTTTTTTGTTTACAAATTTCCATTATCACCCAATACCACCTCTCCCAATGGTAATGCATTGGAATGAATTTTATGAAGAAAATAAGAAGATTGAAGTTGGACAAGCATGGCCATCAAGGTACCCAAGAGATTTTTCAGCCAAAATTACACTAGTTTTTCATTCCCATTACCACCGTTTATCACCACCTACCAAACGGGCCGTTAAAAGAATTCGACTAACCTGCTTGTGCACCAGATACAACGTAGGTGCTGAAACCAAGAGGTGGAACAGACACTGAAAAAGCAAGCCAATACTTGATGGTAGCATCTGCAGGGCCGCCTAGGTATGCTTTCACATGATTATTTCTTATATTCAGTAAGGCATCCGTCAGAGGAAGTATTTGAGATTCTACTTCCTTTCCGTTGAAATCCTTAACTACAACCTTGTCAGTAGTAATCTACAATAGAACTGATTCACAGTCAATTTTAGTGCATTGATAATCGAACCATAGAACAAAAACGGTAGATTAATTCAGATGACAGAATATGAAAAATGCATTATTTATTTAGTTACAAGGGAACGGAAGAAGAAACAACAGGACAATTTGTATGCGTAATGACTAATGATGAAGAAAGAGTACTAACAGGAATTCGTATCACTTCATCTCTGTTCCATCCAAGAGAGTTGTAGACAACAATTATCTTGACAAAGAAAAGAAATATGTTAGTGTTCTGAGCAAAATAATACTTACAAAAATGGGTTTCAGAAGCAAGATATCACTTTACCAAACTTTTCCCATTAGACAAGAGATTTTCTGACGGTGGACAATAGCTTATGTTTAGAAGAGGACACTGTAGACATGACATAGAAAACAATTAAAACATATTCTATTTGCTTCTTTCAGCAGGAATAGCATAAATATGCATACAAGTCAGATTATTACTTCACGGCACAAAATATAGAAGCGCTATTAAGAAAATCTAATACTGAAAAGGATAACTACATAGGCACAATAGTGTAACACAATTTGCCAGCTGATTCACTATTTGGATTTCCAATTCGCTCAAAAAGACCCTAAAAACCAATCATAATTCGCTTTTGTCGATTCGAAATTCACAAAGAGATTAGCAAATCATGTGACACTAGAATAGAGACTAGTTTGAGACACAAGTGAATGCATATACAGGGTATTTACCTGTTGAAAGCTAGATTCAGTTTTTCCATGCTTACTGGTCAAAGAATGGAGTGAGGAAGAAACCACTTTCTCAGCCTGCAGATGTTTTTTTAATTCTTAGAGCGTCATATTTGCAGTTTGCAATAGAGTAGAAACTAACAAAAAATGAGAAACAAGCAAAAACCACACCTCGAGATAGCCTATGTGCAATCGCAAAGTATAATCGTCAGCCACATGCTGTCTTTCTGTACCAGTAACTGCATCATGGTGTTGAGCAATAGCCAAAGCATGAGCTAATGTTTCTGTTTTGGAGAGTGATCCGCTCCTTCCACTATAAAATTCCAGTTGCCTTGCTACCTGATAGCAAACAAAAAATAGAGAAACAGTGGAAGGCATTTCAGATACATGCATGTCCCTGTCCCCTCAAAAAGATGACAACGGCACTATGCATCTTACCAAGTAGTAACCGCTCATAACTCTTACATAACCTTTAAATCCTGGTCTACTTGTGAAGTAACCTGTCCAGTATGCATTAGCACGATCTGCATAGCTAGAGAAAAACATCACATTCCGTTAGTACAAGTCGTGGATCAGAAATAGATTCAGCCAACCTCCATCCAGAAACTCAAAAACTTACGGGAAAAAATCATCACTTTTGACAGGCCAGGTTTCATTCATTTCATATTTTGCATTTGTGTAAATTGATGGTGTGGAGTAAAAAGCATTTACACGCCCATCCTACACCCAAAATGAAAACGTTAAACCAAACCAAATACAACATTGCAACAAATATAAGCAAGCCAATGATCACAACATTCTGGAATCTGATTTTCAGGAAGAATTCAGTAAAAACATACCAAATTAACATAATGGATAAATTTGTCCATTTGTCTAAACCAGGAATTGGCGTACTGATAACGGAAATCCTCTCCCATGGTCCACATGATATGATTTGTTCTGGTTACATTAGCCTACAGACAGGATATTAACAGTTATGCTTTTCATGCACTAATAAACAAAATTGGGATGCAAACATACATTTCGGATATTGAGAAACATCATATCAGCACAAAAAAAACATCAATACGATTTGTTAAAAGAGCTATCAGCTATGCGAATCAGTACTTGACCGGGACAAGAGATGGCCAGTGGGTATAACTTTGTGGGTTTTGGACCGGTTTCATTCCAATTGGGGGGAGGGATGGTGGATAGGTTGTGGATATAACTATATGACTAACCCGCCCCGTATCCACCCCTTCCACTCCATTCCTGCTCACTTCATACCCACATTATACTTCTCAATACTATTTAAAGAAAATGAGCTTTTTTGATTTTCTAAAATATTACTGCCAAAAGTATGTTACAAACATCAAATTGAGGTGTCATTTTAACGTTAAAGACCAAAAAGGATTGATAATAAGGAGCATCTTTAGCCAAAAAGATTCTTGTCACATTTCCCTTAAGCCTTAGTGACTTATTCAGCCTTGAGCCTCCTAATTGATTTAGCCTTAACTTGTTTGGGATGCTTAAGAAAGACAATTAGGTGAAAAATCTAAGTTGTAAGTGCATATGCTTCCAAGAGGGTGAGTTGAAAGATCGAATCTTGGCTATCCCCTTTCCACTGGTAAATGTTCGCCATATCAAGCATATTCACTTCGTTCGTTTAGCACTTTAACTTCATTGAGCTCTATACAACTTATAATTCCCTCAATAACTCTATGAACAAAGGTTTTGATAATAAGAACTGAGAAGGCACAACTATGAACTCAAAAGAAGAAAACATAGCAATAAACAGACATATTCATAAACTAACCATATACCTTTCAATAGACTTACTTGTGATATGGCAGCGGCAACAAAGTCATCTACTCTCTCTTGGACATTATAGTCAAATAGAAGTGGGTCATCCTTCAACCAAAAAACTTGCATGAAGAAGACTTTATATGTAAAAGCAGGAAAATTACCTTGCTACTGGAGCATATAACATAATAAGGACAATAAAAAGAAAGTTTCAAGAAAATAAATGAATAAACAGAATATGACATATACCATATTCCATATACCTGAATAGGATGGGACACGTCATTTATTTCAAACTGAAATCCATCAGGGGGATTATAATGCCTGGGAAATATACCAGTGAAGATCTGCAATTGGCAAGCGAACAGGCAAGGTTGAGAAAGATAGGGAAAACCTTTTCTAAAGCAAATGACAGATAGTGGCAGAAGAAGAAGAAAAAAAAGAAAGTCGTTCATTGTTAATTCAGCGACTGCAGATTACAAAGATGAAGATAAGAGCTCATATAATATCATTTTGAGTACCCATGATTTCATTTTCAAGAGTCAAAGTTCCTGCGTTTGTTTTAAGGTAGTTGTATACCAATTAAGTTTTGGTTATTTCCTTTTCCTTTTTTGACTGGAACTCCTTGTCTGAATTTATGATAATTTGTCTAAACTCTAAATTCTTAAATTATATTTTCCACTTAAAATGCTATAGATTGCCCTGAGCTAAACGTATATCAACTCTCTACTTGTAAGTCCCCATCTGAATTTATCTTTTCTTACCTTTTTAACTGACAAAAAAGATGCTACACTCCCTAAACAACCAAAGGATAAACTGAAAATTGATTTCCGGAAACGTGAACATAGTTTGCTTAACTTCATAATGAAAATTGACAAGAACAACAAGCCTTCAGCTGCTTCATTAGTTACCTGTGAAGTAGAACCAAGTGACCTCGAGCCACGCCATATCACCTCAAGAGTTTTCTTGTCTTTTCTTTTTTCTCTATCTTGATAATCAATGCGGGCAAAGTACAATGAATCAAATCCAACCTGCAAAATAAGGGATCATAGGAAAAGAGGAGTTCTTGAACAGCTAAGCAACGAGCACTCCCTCCATTCTAAAATACGTTTTTACAGTTCACTTTACTCGCACTAAGGCACGAACTCAAAACTTTTCTCTTCGATTTTAGAATTGCCCATCTGCCCCCAGTCACACAAAATTAAGTGCTAACTATTTGTGTTACATTTATGAATCTCTAGCCCAATCAGGGATGGACGTAACAAAAGACCACTACAACATAATTAAGTTACTCTTAAGCTGAAAGCTAAAACATGTCAAATAGCCAATAATGTTCTTTGACACTCTTGTTTAATCTAATACTTCTATTTTTGCTGAAATGAAGCACTACTTGAAGAATTACATGTATCAAGAATATAATACTCAAAACTCAAGAGAAAGTATAATCAAATAGTTACGGATTAAATCTTCTCAATAAGGCAGAGTGACAAACCATTATGTTGATAGAGATGTCAATGACTCACTTGACAAGAGACTTTGCTACAACAACAACGCCAAAACTTTAATCGAACAATATAGAGTGGCTACATGAATGAAAACAAATCCCGCTAACAAAGATTTTACTAGTGAAGACTTTGCTGGAAGAAATTCAAATCAAGTTAGAAGTGTTATATGTAAACTAACCCCTAACAAAGTTAAGAACAAGAAGCAACACTTAGATGTTAAGGTATGTCAAGAGAGACCTCTGAGAATACAAAAGATCATTTAAAACAATAATGAGGCAGAGCTGAAAACAATTTAGGAGGTGATAGTCAGGTATGGCTAAATGAGATTCAGTTCGCATCAAAGACTTAGCATGCCATGTGATTAAACACTGATGCTCCATGATGACATAGCCAAACCCTAAGCATTGAGCCTCTTAGTCATTAATATAAAATACTTTCTCTAATCCTCATTTTGTCTCTAATTATTTGATTAGTTACTATATTCACCACTAATTATTTTTCTAACCCATCATTATGAAAAGGAGGCAAAATCTACACATACCTCTGCACCAAGCAAGTAAGCCTGAACAGCTGAATGTCCAAAGGGATCAATCTGCCAGCCAACTCGCGGCGTCTGATCAAATTCATTCTTAATAAACTGATGCCCCAAAGTTGTTTGATCAATGAGATCAATATAATGTGTTGTTGCCTCATCATGCATGCACATTCCTCCATTTCTACACCAACCAAGAAACTGTAAGAGAGTAATTCAAAACTAAATGACTCATCTAGCAGCTTACCTAAAATGACATGTAAAATTTACACACGTAGATTGTTTAAAATCTCCGAATTGGCATACAAAAATTTATACAGCAATCATAAAGGCAGCATTAAGTTGAATAGTAGTACATAAACTCTAGTTGACCCGAATGGACCAGCTCCTTGACCTTGGCCTTCAGCTTTGGACTCTGCTGTCTCCACCACCGCTGAAAAAAGGCCTGTGAACGCCCCGCCAACAACAGCACCACCAACAACCAAATCAAATCCGTGAATAATGACCCCATAAAGTAGTATTTGATCAAACAAGGACAAAGAAACATAATCAGATACTTACAATTTCGACATAAATAAACTTGCGATTTTCATCTTCTGACAAAGCTGAAATCACTGAATCCAGCACGTTTTGCACGCAGGCTCCCTATCATGCAAACAAACAACTATTTCATTCTACAACAAATTTTCATATTCAAAATCAATCATTATTATTAGTATGGGTGTGTTTGGCAAATGGAAATTTGATGCTTGCTTATTGTTTTTGTCTTTTGGTATTTTGCTTGGTCAAACAACAAAAAAAAAAGCCCAACTGTAAAGCTAGCTTTTAAGCCAAAATTAAAATAAGCAAGAGTACATTTTTTGTTGGCTTTGGCTTTTTTGGCTCGCTTTCTCTAATTAACAATCAACAATTAAATTACAAAAATATCTTTACAACCGGCTAGCTTAAAAGCCAACCAAAAAGTCAATTCTACCATCTCTTCCCATCAATTAGCAGCATTGCACTATTTGCGTCTGCAACATTTTCTTTTATGGAAATATCCTTGCAGTTATACTTAATAATCATCCGCATATTTTCTCTCTTTTTAAAATCATCAACACAGTTTCAATGTCATCTCTACTTTCTTAATATTTGTGTCTATTAGAAACCAGGAGTTTAGGGAGAAGTTAGGGGTTGCACCTCTCTCTGCAAATATGTGTGAGAACAGATTGAGATGGTTTGGACATGTGCAGCGAAAAATATATGACGCCCCAGTGAGAAATATCAAAAGCGTCATTGTGGAGGGTAAGAGGGTAAGAGAAGTCGAGGAATACTTAAGAAAACGTGGGAGGAACAAATTAAAAGTGACTTGCATGACCTACACCTCTCAAAGGACCTGATCAGGGACAGGGGTAGTTGGTGACGTCTTATTCACGTCTTAGATTTCTAAGTCCGTACCATTTACATGTCGTTGCCTGTGTTCCTAGCCTTTACATATCGCTCTTTTTCTCGATTTTATATTTCTTCCTTTCTAATTTTTTTAAAAATTTTATTATTATTATTATTTTTTAAAAAATTTATTTATTTATTTGTATATTATTTTTTTTATTTCCTTTAATTATTGGTATGGATCATAATGTATTAATGTGTGTAAGTTGCAGGCTTTGCGAGTAGTTGCACGTTCTCATGCCCTTTGAAGATTATTCTTGAGTCGAGAAACTCTTTGACCGCTCTCTCCCTTATGGGTATGACTTGTCATCTTCCTTCTCTCCCCAAATCCTGTTCATAGTTTTCCGTTCATACACTGGGACCTGGGTATTATTATGATGATGCAAATTACAAGGACTATGACGTAATTTTTAAAAAGTACTTACAAGTTATTCTAGTTGTGTTTTCAAATATTCGGGCTCCAGTAAACGCAAAATTATTGATGAAATAAACGTAATATAATATTCTACCCTTGAAATTCTTGGGGGCTTATTTTGGAGAACAAATCTTTATTCTTCCCTAGACTAAAAGGCTAAACTGCATACGATTCCAATAAAACAAAGGAAAATTTACTTGAATAATCCAACTTATTTGTGATTTTCCTACAATAATTTCACCTATTGATTAATAATCTCAACTTATCAATAATCTCAACTTTAAGGAATAGAGTAGGTTTGAGTAATCCGATAACCTACATAATTCACCAAAAAAATAAACTGAAAATTAAGTTAAAATTAGAGAAAAGTTTTGAAATTTCACTTAAAAAAATTCTATATAACAAACAAAATCATAAATATTTTTGAACATTTTATTAATATCTTTTTCAACATGATTTTTTTTTTTAATAAAAAATAAAACTTCTTATAGCAAGTCATTCTGTCACCGATTTATCCTAAAAAAATACCCTTAAAGGTTGGTATTATTGTTAATCAATAGAATCACGAATAGGTTGAATTATCGTTAAAACCTTACCAGTTCTACTTGCTTTGTTTTTTCATAATTCATATATAAAACCGAGATGAAAACCTAATTCGGGTATTGTGATAATCAATCACTGCCGGCGGCATTTCAACTTTCAATAATTTGGGTTTTGGGGGCAATATTTTGGGAATAAATCCGTACATGCAATTCAGTAGTTTAAAAATGAAATTTAGTGAACAATAAAGAAGAATACAAAAAGTATGAATAATAACAGCGCATGATCAAATAAGATTTCAATTCACAACCCATTCTGTAACAGAAGATTAAGAGTAAGATACATGAATTAGAAGAGATAGAAAAAGAACCCGGATAGAATTATTGGCGCCAACATAGTATTGGTCTACGGTCTTCAACCATCCAACATCATCATGCGTGTGAGGTACCAAATGAACATTAATTTTTCCAGGAACTATTTTAGCAGATGTATTATAAGCTATATATTCCGATTTCACGCCAATTAAGAGCAGAAAAAAACCCATTAAAATGTTGATTAAACTTATGGAATTTTCCATTGGGTAATGCTCAAAATTCAAACTAAAATCATAAAGTTCTGGCGGAGTTAGCAAAGAAAGAGAAATCCAGAAGTGGGTGAATAGTGAATACTGAATACTGAAAAATAGGAGTAATTTGAAGGAATTTAAGAGGGAAGAGAAAGAATTAAAAGGGGGAATTTCATGATTTGAAACCCTTTTTCGATCACGGTTTCCGATCGCTTCAACGGCAAGCTATGTACCGTTCTTAATTACTAAAACATGAGTGGATAGTAAGTGGAAAACGGAGTGACACTTTTGTCTACTTTCATCATTTATTTTTCCGGAATGTAGTGCTATTTCATCATACTTTCTCCCTTCTATAATATTTTTTAATGAGTATGACATGTTGCGTAGGAAAATATCACAATCAGTAGTAAGTATTATGGAACGGAGGAAGCATGTGCTACCGAGCGTGTCATGTTATAGGGGAAAATATTACTATTAGTAGTAAATATTATGAAACAAAAAAAGTATTTTTTTGTTTAAAAATAAAATAATTACTTATAGTTATATGTCCTCGTAGAATTGAATATAAAAGAAGGAAGAGGAGTTTTAAGAGAGTGGTAATAATTAAATGAGTAGAGAGTGTGGAGATGAAATTAGGAGAGTTAAAATATATGGATAAGATAAAAAAATAAAAAAATAAAAGTGGGTTATTATCTAAAAATAGAGATGATGCAAATTATGCGGGACAGATTAAAATAAAAATGCTTTAAATTCAATAGAACGGAGAGAGTATACTTCCTCGTTTCATATTACTTGCTACATTTAACTTTTTTACGCAATCCAATGTACTATTTTGTTCATTTATATGTTGAATTATACACATTTAAAAATTATAAAAAGTTTTTATTATGAAAGTATTCGATTAGACGATTCAAACAAGATCTCACTTGACTATATTATTACTTACATATTAGCCGCAATATATAAAAATAAGTTTAAATGATGAATAGTGCCTAAAAACAAAATGTTGCAAGTATTTCGGTAGTTTTTTGTCGGATATTGCACCTCCACTCCATATAGTCTAGACTCTAGTCACCAGCTAAAACCACTCTTCTAATGGATAATTGGACATTTAAATAGTGAAATTTAGCGGTTTATAGTTTATCTATTTGATTAATTAAGTTTTTTTTGTCGCGTTAAATTTGTTATGAATATTTTAAAAGACATTGATATAGAAAACTTAAATGTTGCAAATTTAATGAGTGAAGAAAATATACAGGTATTTGTGTTGTTTTGCTTTTGTGTTAGATAATTGTTAATGGCGATGAGTTTGGTTGTTTGATAATGATAGAATTTAGAAAATGGGTCTGGGCAACCCAAACAAGGATGAGAAGAAGTAGTTCACTCATAAACACAAAGAAGGTTCACTATTAAAACCAATTGGTAATAGTAGGAGTTACTCCTTGAATATATAAAGTGATGCATACTCTTCTCTTTCTCCGATGTGGGACAACTCACATGTGGGTAACAGATGGGCACTTCAATATATAACAAAAAACTAAAATATATATATAATATGACAAATCTAGTTAATAAGTCAGAGAGAGAATGATAGTGAAAAACAAGTGTTAGAGAACACAAAATGTTTGTGAAACTAGTATAAGTAACTTATTTGGAGTAAAATAATGTAAAAAGTTAGATACTATGAACGTTGTTGATGAAATAAAAAATCCTCAATAAATAAACTAACCATAATTTTTAATATTATGCTCTTAAATCTTAATATGATGTATTTTAATAATGTCTTTCAAACTCGGTTATTTTTCACAATGCTAAATGGAAAATTATGGACATCGTTACCAATGCTCCTAAAATGATGTATAATAATATTTTTCAATCTCGAATATTTTTCATAAAAAATGCTAAATAGAAAATTATTTCTCAACAAATGCCCAAAGAGATAATAATGCTCAAGTATATCTAGAATACATAGGACAAAATCAAAAACAAAATCCATTGGCATTTAAGTTCTGTCATATTTAATCTAAGTATTCCTAATATTGTATAACTAAAAATTATAAAAATTACAGCAAAAAAAAAATTATAAAAATTAATATTAATAAAATTTACTGTGAGATGGATCAAATAAAATCTTTTTTACTCTATATCAACTTATAAACTAAAATTAAAATATCAATTAAAATTGATCAATTACTTGTGTTAAAATACTAAATTATACGGTTATAGTAAATAAGGGAAGTATTTAGTAATGGTGGTAAACATTTACATAGTGCATATAAAAAAGAATTTGAGTTGAATCCTAGGTGGATAGTATTTCAATTTTTAAGAAAATATTAGTATAAATTTACAATGTTTATTTCATCCAATGTATTTCTTTTTAATATTTGTCTTTAAGTTTGTACTCTATATTATAATTTATTTATTTAAGTAATTTAAAATAAATATCAATCGATATTTTAGATTTATATTTTCGTTGCATTTACATTAATCAAAATTAATTTCAAAGAAATTTATTATATTTCATTTACAACTTTAGTTAAGTGGGTGTTGAATTTGTGAGATTTAGAAAGATATATGAGTTTAGAGAATTTTTTGAAGTGGAAGGCGTAAAATTAAAAGTTCATAAAAATAACAGACAACACAATGAAAATAGTGATGAAAAATAAAAATAAGTTGAGTTGACTCAATATAATCAATTAGAATATAAACTACTTTCTTCGTTCCAATTTATTTGCAACATTTGTTTTTTCACACTATCCAATGCACTAACTCAATCCTTAATACGTCTAATTATGTATAATAAAAAATTATAAAAATTTAATATTACTAATCTTTGCAATGAGAAGAATCAAACAAGATTCCACAATTCCACTTTTATATTTTAAACTATAGACTATATAAACTAATCACAAATTAAAGAGTGATAAATGAATAGTGTCATTTTTGCTTATGTTGTAACAAATATGGAACGGAGAAGTAATTAAGCAGGTACACAAACTTGGACGAGACGGTCTCGTTATGAGACCGTCAATTTAGGTCGGCGCAATTTACGTCTGTAATAAAATTTCAATTTTTTGAGCATTTATCAATTTCGACCTTAAAGGTATTAATTTTGAAAAATTGATACCTTTAAGGTCAAAATTAATACCTTTAAGATTAAAATTGAAAAATGTTCATAAAATAAAAAAAATGCCCAAATTATTACACGCGCAAATTAAGCCGACCCATATTAATTATCTTGTCTCATTATAAGGTTGTCTTGTCTAAAACCAGTTGTTAAGTAGAGAGCCGGGAGAACAACAATAACCAACCGCCAATAATCAATTATCATAGCTATAAATTTAGTTGGAACACCCCAGAGAGTCCGACAATGAGCAGCCCCAACCCGATTTATTGTGCACCCATACCTCAACTCTCCAACAATGGAAGATAGTTTCAGAGTTCGCTTAGACAAAACATTCGGTTCTCTCTCTTCTTCTTCCTCTTCACAACCTCTACCCTCTTCCTCTCTCTGGTGTCTCACCGACGAAGAAATCGAGAAGCGTCAATGGACTCGAGAATCCGACGCTTCATTCGCTACAGAAGAGGAAGACGACGATGATAACAATGGGTTTTTTCCTTCTAATGTTGATCAATTTTTCTTCGCGGAAAAGAATAAATTGGTGGTGTCGGAGAAGAATCCTAATCCTAACCCTAACCCTAATTGTTCAAATGATAGTAAGGAGTTTGAAGATGATGTTAAAGAGCGTGAGGATAATGAAGGCGAAGGGAAAAGCTCGTCAAGTCAGATTCAGGAGATTAGAGGCGATGATGAAGATGAATTGGATGTTAGGAACTCTATTGGCATGGACTGTACTCTTGACTTTGAGGTAGTGTTTTCTTACTCTATTTCATGTTTTTGTTTAGTGTTATCTATTTGCCATTTCGTATATTTACTCTTCGAATTAGTTTGTAAATCCGAATGTTTTTGGTATTGATTGCGTTTTTTTAAACTCGTGTCGTTGTGTAGTGTGATTTGTTTGTTGTATATCCTCTTCGAATCAATTTATATCATATGTTGGACTCTGAATATGTTTGTGATATTTTATTTTTTTTGTAACTCAGTATTTGATGCAAATTTTCATGAGTTAGCTTAAATCGTTATTTATTAGTGGTATGATTACTTGTATACAAATTTTTGCCCAAAGTAATCTTCATAATTCCCCAACTTCCCACCATGAAAAAATTGCGGATGTCCATATCGCAAATGTGGCGTTCTACGTTGGTACAGCTCGTTTGTTTTTGGATATGGTAATGGTGTAGTATGAATTATTAGCTTGAGAAAAAAATCAATTTATTATAATTTAAGTTTTTTTCAGAAGATATAGTTACGTCAAAGATTTTGATAGACTTCAAAAATCTAACACTTTTAAAAAAATAATAATGGCGAACATGTTAGAATAATAATTTATAAAGACGGTTACTCCATGATTTTAAATCACATGTTATGTAATGGAGTTTTGCGATTCGATATCTATTATAAAGCGGCGGTTATGTACCTCATTTTTATTCCGAGCTTCCTCACTTTTTAATTTCCACTACTGTTAATGTAGTCTTTTTAAATAAATTTTATCGATCATAATGTCAGCAACTCCACAGACCACAGCCACTCACATAATGAGTGGTTCTTTGTTGAATTAAACATTGGCAAAAGCCCTTTTTACTATGTTGCTCTGTTTTCAACTTCCAAGCTTTCCGTCCCAAACTTAATCTCAAATTTAACGCCAATCCTTCATCGTTATCATAATTCGAGCTTACCCAAAGCATCTTTAGACATTTTGGAGCAATTCACACTAATTCGAGCTTCCCTGACCTCTATTTTTTTATTTCATGGTTTTATATTAATGTCATTGTTTAGCTAGTTTGTTATTGATTTGGTTAATATTCTTGTTAATTATTGTTATATTTGATCATTATTGTTATTGTTCTTGATCTAATTGTTAGGGTTTAAGATTGTTGTAGGTGACTAGTGTTACTGTTAGTTGTTCAAGCACAAATTGTTGGTTGTTTTTGTTGTTGGTTTTTTTGTTGTTGTCCTTAATTGTAATTCCTGTGCTATTAGCTATTGTTGTGGCAGTTTTTCCATTTGTTGCAGTACACAGGGATCTTGGTTCTTATCGCACAGGATAACCATAGATTTGAGGCGCCCAGTCTCTCACTTGTCACTTTCATAGTTTCATTGTGAGGGGTGACTGTCCTGGGGTGTGTCGAATGTTGGAGCTGATTAGTAATTACTATGCTGGATTCTATTATCAGCATAGGATCTGAGTATGGCTATGGCGATGCACGGAAGTGCGTCGCTTGTGGTTTCAAGTCTCGGCAGGGCACTCATTACACCCTTAGTTAAGAGGTGGTCGCAAGAGAGGCAAACCTTCCACTTAGTGACCGGTGAGGCTATAGTGACGCTGCACAACGTCACTTTATTATTTGGTCTCTGTGTGCGTGGAGATGCGGTCACTGGCACCATACCCACATGTGGACCGTGGTAGTGCAGCTGCAGCTGGGGCTCAAAGTTGCAGCTGATCCAGAGTGTTCGGTTTCAGGTGCTTCCTGAGGAAACATTTATCATAGCACCAAGCTGATGCCGTGGGAAAACAATTAGGATGGGAAAAGTGTGTTTTTAGTGTCAAAATTCCATATGAAATAATTATCTAACTACAAAACATACTATACATTTTACCAATATGATTAAGATGATATTAATGTAGTCTGCTTTATGTGTTTCTACTATAGATATATTTCCCCTTCTGTTCTGTATGTAGCATTTGTGTCCAACTTTGTTTTAGTAATTGTGGCTGTCTGGAAATTGAAGTCTCACTTGCAACTATTTTCAGGAAGAAGAGGATGGATATGATAAAATGGCTGTTGGAAGAGAAAAAGCTGGTGATCGCCTACACATGTCTGATGTGACTGATTATACACCTCATCTTAACTATAATGAGCTCCCCAACACATTAAGGGATGTCTCCAGAGATCCACGCGCTGATCACTTGGCCGCAAAGCTCAGGCTTAAAGAAGATGCAGAAGCAGCAAGGAGCTTCAACTCTTTGCATGTTTCTGATCAAACTGAGGATGGTGTTTCTGTTCAAAATAATGTTGCTGAAGATGAAGACCTCCCCAAGTCAATATTGAAGAGAAAAGATGATCAGATGGATTCGAAGGCCGGAAAACGTGTGCGGTTTGAGGCCAGCTGCAAAACCCATGATCACAGTGCATCTGAAGGTGATAAAATTGTTGTGTCAGAGGCTTCTCATGCAGACAACTGTTCATTGGAAGAATATTCGTCACTGCAGCACGATTCTTCATCAGTGCCGGATTATGTGCGCCATCCTTTGAGGTATACACATTACACATTTGATTCATCAAGTGATATGAATGAAGAATCTAATCGTCAGGCGTACACGGACTTCCTTAAGATGGTGAAGAAGTCAAAATCAGAAGCTGATGAAGTTCCTGCTGACCTTACAAAACCTGTGATATTCAATCGGAAGAAGAAAGCCGGTGATGATTCCAATAGTATCACTGACAAGACTGGTCATATCAAGGAAATTTCCATGGAGGAACCTGTGCAAAAGAAAAGCATCCCACTAAGTATTGCTGCAGGGAATCCAGAAGAATATGGAGTTTCCGAAATGGAAGTAGATGAGCTAGAAACTACAGCCCTGAAGGTTGGCAATGGCAAAAGAACAGCTCGTAAATATCGATCTAAAGTCGCCGAGGAGACTAATGAGCCTGATAATTGATATTCGGCTAAAAAAGGTCGATGTATCGCTAAGGCTTTGGCGTTGTATGGCTAAAATTGTTGTACGAGGGTTATATAACTAGTAGCGTTTATGGGGACTTCTTGATTTGGCAGGTATAAACTTAGAAGATCGACGTAACTTATTTTATTAATGCTGCATGCAAGATATTCGTTTTGCTTTCCTTTCGCTATGCCATGCCCTTCTCCAAGAAGGGACATGTTCATAATTTGTGGACATGCCTTGCAAAGTTGACTCAGTCGTATACTCTCTTCGTCCCTGAAAGTTTAGAACATTATTGTTATTCGGAACCCTCTTTGTTGGAACATGATGTCCTTGGAAAAATTGCTTGGTATATGCACAGCCTCAAAGAGTTATTGGTTAAATGAGTCCATGAACATTGTATCAAAAGAGATGACCTGGGGGAACATGAATTTTCTTCTTATAGTAAGTTGGACTCTCAAATATTTGTTGTGACGAGTACAATACATATGCTCGCTTATGGTACCATGGAATATAGACTTTATTGCAACAAGGAAAAAAATACTTGGTCCATCGAAGAGGTTTATAAAAACATGTTGAATGAACCAAGGGAAATGGTGAAAGGTGTAGGAGTGTTCACCGGTTCAAACACCCTTATTAATGAACCTAGGGAAACGGTGAAATATGAATATTCCCCATAACGATTTTTACCATGATCAAAAAGTACGTCATTATATATAGATATATTAACAATTTTCGTTTATAGGGTACTTACATTATACTTCATCTATTCTGATCAAATATCTTACTTGTTTCTTTTGTACTATTCACATATCAGTCACGTATGACTTTGTTTAATTCTTTTCAATGTATATTATATTTAATATAAGTTTTTTATAATTTTTATTTGTGTATAAACTCAGGATTGAAAAGTACATCTATAAATATGCAAAATCAAATGTGATTTGATTAACACAAATTCTTGTGAATATGGTCTTGAGAGACTATCTCTAATTGGGTTTATTCATTATATTTTTTAAAAAAATATTGTAAATAGGCATTAAATTTTTGTAAGTAAGCATTTAAGATATTAAAAGTATGCATCAAAGATATAATAAATAAACATTAAAATAATATAATTAGGCATTAAAAATACGATAAGTTAATAGGTTGAATTTAAAATATGTCTCTCAATAAAACACTCTCTCAAAAGACCGCTATTTGATCCAAGTAGAATGGGGTATTATTCCCACTGAATCGCTTCTTATAAAGTGCCCTAATCCCCAATAGAACACATTATAGACAGACCCAAAAGTAATTGGTAAGTTAAATTCAGAGCTTAAGTAGTTTTTTCATTATTCTTTACGTCCTATTAAATTTACTGTATTTATCATTTTTGTTCGTCCCTTTTAATTTAAATTATTTTTATTTTCAGATGATAATCTGTCAATTCTTTTTAATCTCATTTATGCATTTTAACTCATTTTTAATTTCATCTACATAGTTATTCTCTCTCTTCATTTGTAACCATTATACACTTTTTTTCTTAAAAACACACGAAGTTTCTCTAATAAATTATCAAATTTATTTCCTATGTTTAATTATACTTGCTACATTCGACTGTTTATGCAATTTAAATATTTAATGTGTTATTTTGATCATATATATTGGACCATGCACATCCAAAAATTATAAAAACTTAATATTATTAAAGTATGTAATTAGGCGATTCAAACAAAATCACACTTAACTATATTTTTTCTTACACATTAGCTGTAATATATAAAATTAGCAACAACCAATGCCTCAACAGCAAGTCTCCCGAGAGACCGTCTTTTCAAGAGATGTCTCTCAGGCAGGCCCAATCTATTAGAATTTAATTCTTACTCTTATTTTATATTTTTTTTTATGTGTCACCCAATTAGACCGAAGACCACCCAATTAGACCGAAGACCGTCTCTAACAAGAATTTGTTTTGCCTCAATGGTTAGCCAAGTATTGGAACTTGATTGGAAGTTGGCATTTTGCATTGCGGTTCTGGTTTGATTGCAACATTTTTTAAACAACTCAGGAAGTCTGAACCCTCCTTTCAAATTCTTAACCTTTTCTCATTTCCGGCCTTAAAATCACAATTATCTCCATTAATAACAAACATAGAATAATCTTTCAAGAAATTTGTTCATAAAAGATGGTTTGAAACAAAAATCTGTAAATTTTGGTTTACTTTCGGGAACTTACCATGAATTTATTTATTTTAATTTTGCTCTAAATTAAAAAAAAAAATAATAAGCATTCGAGGGACAGCAAAAAAGTGTGATCTTTTACTCCTACAACAACAAGCATTTATCTTCTCTATACGACTGAACCTTTCAATTCAACATTCTTCTTCCTTTCATCTCTTATTCAATTTTCCCAGCAGTAGATTTTTTTCGGGTAATTAATCATCTTTCTACCCTTTAGTTTTATTTGCAATTTTATTGTAATTGGTATTTTTATGGGTAATTAATTATCTTTCTACCGTTATCTTCAAAAAAACATAAAAAATTATCTTTCTACCCTTTAGTTCTATTTGTAATTTGCTTGTAATTAGTATTTTTTTGGGTAATTAATCATCTTTCTACCCTTTAGTTTTATTTACAATTTGCTTGTAATTGGTATTTTTATGGGTAATTAATTATCTTTCTACCCTTTAGTTCTATTTGTAATTTGCTTGTAATTAGTATTTTTTTGGTTAATTAATCATCTTTCTAGTTTCTACCCTTTAGCTCTATATGTAAATTGCTTGTATTTAATATTTTTTGGGTAATTAATCATCTTTCTACCCGCTAGTTCTATTAGTAATTTGCTTGTATTTAGTATTTTTTGGGTAATTAATCATCTTTCTGGAGACCGCTTTAGAAAGCATTTACTCAAAGTCATCAAATCTAAATTTAGAGTTGTAACAATATATATTTAGAATTGAACTGGGCTTTTAAGAGCCGTGTAAAGACGTCTCAAGTAAGAATTTGTATATTGTAATTTGCTTGTCATTAGTATTTCTATACATTGTGGTTTGTGGGTCTGAAAAATTGTAGTCATTATAGCTGCTTCACTTGTACACATATATGATGCCTTAACTTTGATGCTTCCAATGGAGTAATGGACAAATGGGTATTGGCTTTTTATACTTAAAAGCAAAAAAGGGAATCTATAATTTATTATGATAGAAAACCTTAATAATGATCAACAAGTGTCTTGCTATTTTGCTTTGAATTAGAGAAAATTTTAAAATTTTGCTATTATTAATCTCTTTGACCCATTGAATTTGCTATATTTTCTACGAAAAGCTCTCATATTGCAAAATGCATAGCAGATTCAATGGAACGGAGGAGTATTGATCTACATTTCTACTTTTGTTTTCCTATTGTGTTGGATTGTTTTGGTTATAAATTTACAGAACTAAGTTTATAATTTGCTCAAATTAGTTTATATGAATCATTTTAAGTATAAAACCTACACCCATTTTCTAGGGAATTACGTTGTTTTAATTTTCAGTCCATACCTTAGATTAAGGCTCCCTATCATATGTGTTGTTGCCCTCGGATCATAAAATGTTGCGATCAGCGACTGGAAACCCATGTTGCTTTTCTTATAATTTGTTGAATTGCTACGTAAAAATGGTGTTTTTTTGTATATTTGCATCGCCCTTTAAATGTCTTATGTGCTCGGATCATGTTTTTTTGCAGACGATAATATCTCTAGGTAATGGATGAAGAAAAATCACAAGTTCTGTCAAAACTTGAAGCTGCCAAGAGGATGGCTGCTGAAAAGGATTATGCGGGTGCAAGATCTCGGCTGCTTGAACTACACAATCAATTTCCAGGTTCGAAAAATATTACGCAGATGATAACCGTGTGTGACATCTTATTTGCATCAGAATTAACTACCTTAGATGGCCAAACGGACTGGTACTGGGTTCTTCAACTTAGTCCAGCAGCTACCATTTCTCAACTAAGATTGAGATACAATAAATTTACCGCCCTCTTGGAAGGGATTAAGGGTGAATTTCCCGGGACTGTTTCTGCATTGAAGCTAGTTCACGATGCATATGATGTCCTTTCGACCCCTCCAAAGTCTTTGATCTTTAACTCAAAGAGGCTGACAAGCGCAGCTTGTGATCGTAATCTGAATCAAGAACTAAACGGTTCGCTTGTTTGTGAAAATACCGGTTCCAAAGACGTTGAAGAAGGTTTCGTAAGTGTAGGTGAAAGAAATCTAACAGCTGAAATTGATGATTTAGAGGGTGCCGAAGTAACGAATAAATGGGATAAGGGAATCGGTTCGTTTGAACAGAATTCTGTTTTTTCCTCTGTGGAGGCAACTCGGGTAAATGATAATAATGCGGAAAACCCCATATCTTTTGGTTTTTCGTCTGAGAAGTCATCAGTTTCAAGAGTCACAACGGGTCTTAAGAGTGAGGAAGATATCTACAACATCGATGGGTCAAAGAAGGGCAAAGTTTTTGAAGCGGGCCAAATTTGGGCTGCTTACGATAGTGAAAACTTGCCTCGAAAGTATGCTCGTATTAATAACGTCTTAGAAGTGCCCTTTAGGCTCGATGTTACATGGCTACGACCAATTCCAAAAACCGAAAATGAAATAAGTTGGTGTGAGGTTAGGATGCCGGTGGTTTGTGGGTTATTCGACCTGCAAGAGGATGAGAACTCTGTGGTTGATTCTACTCTTTTCTCCCATTTGGTTTCTTGCACAGCGAATCCAACTTACGACAAATTTGAGATTCTTCCGCAAGAAGATGAAGTTTGGGCGATTTATAAAAACTGGAAACCGTTACAATGGTTGAAAAACCCCGAATCTAGAAAAGGGTGTAGTTTACAGATAGTACGGGTTCTTGAAGCGTACTCCGATCAGGAGGGCGTGATAGTTATGCCCTTGATCAAGGTTGGTGGGTTCGACCACATTTACAAGCGGCAGTCTGAAACCGGTCTAGAAGGTTCTTTTACGGTCCCTGCAAATTGCTTGTATCAATTTTCTCATCAACTTCCCGCACATGAGCTAGAAGGTGGGAAATTGTTCGGAGTTTATGGTGGAATTTCTGAGCAAGACGTTTCAACAATCAATCTATCGACGTCTCAGAGTCCTGTATCGCACATATCATCATTGAATACGAGGAGGAGTGGCTCGCTAAAAGCGGAATGGACTTCTGAAGATGTTGCGGCAAGTCAAGTATGGGCACTTTACGATGGTTTTGATAAAATGCCTAGGATATATGCAGTAGTAAACAAGGTATTTTCGAGTGGTGCAGTGGAGGTGACGTTTTTGGAGCCGATTCCTAATCCTATGGATAACGAAGAAATTTCTTGGATGGAAGAGAATTTGCCTGTTGGGTGTGGAATATTTAAACTCGGTTCCAGGGTTTCGATTCTTCCGTTGAATACTCTTTCTCATATGGTAAACAGTGACCGAACTACTAAGAACATGTTGTTCAGAATTTACCCGAAAAAGGGTGAGATATGGGCAATGTATAAAAACTGGAACATAAGATGGAAGCTACAGAATCTTATTAATTGCCATTGTCGAATAGTTGAAGTAATTTCAGATTTTACCGACCCTTTTGGCATTAGCACGGCTAGCTTAGAAGAAGTTCCGGGATTTAAAACTTTTTATCGAAAGCAACTTAGTGACGGGTTTGCATTGAACCGAGTAATTCCAAGATCGGAAATGCTTAGTTTTTCACATCGTATCGAGGCATTTGTAGTCCCGGGAATTGAGGCCCATGGTATTCCTGAATGTTCTTGGCACCTAGAGCCTGATGCTCTGCCTACACTTGTTTCGAAATAAAGCATTCTTGTTTTACATTCTTGCTCCAACATTATGGGAAGGTATGTTCATGACTTGTGCCTTTAGACAGATTTGTGATTATATTACTGTACATTCTGTTAATGACTCACTGGTATGATATGTCCGCTATCCTCCTCTCTGCGGACTCTGACTTGTGCGGGATACTGGGTTGATGACTCTGACTCTCTATTTTATTGATCGGCTATGTTAATCTTCAATTTAATTAATCGGTATGATATGTCAGCTATCCTCCTCTCTGCGGACCCTGACTTGTGCGGGATACTGGGTTGATGACTTTGACTCTCTATTTTTTTGATTGAATCTTCATCCTAATTAATCAATTTTAGAACTTCATAAGGAAACCTAGGAGGAGGAGACACAATATGTCTTGTTAATTGTTCCGGTTTTTGTTAATTGCGTTTCTTCAAAGGATCTTTATCACTTTACAGATATTAGTTTGATCACTACTATTAGTATGATAAAAGTACTAATTATAATTACAGCTCGTCTTGTATGAGTTTGTCTCACCATGAAACGAGTCCAAATCATGAGCCTATTAATCTAATTGATCACTTTAACACACTAGTTGTACATGGTCAGTCCAATAAAAATTGTCTCACCATAAAACCGTCTAGAATTTATATTATCCAAAATAGATTTGTTCCTCATAAAATATGAAAGATATCATCTTTTGGATTCCTTTATCTCAATTTTTCTTCGCTCATCTGCTGTCCAAAATAGAAAAATATTCGATATATGTCAAGTAAGATTATAAATGTTTTTAATATAGCTTACTTTTTTTGAGGTTAATATATATAATAACTTAATAATACATATGATACGTAATATAGCTTACTTATCATATGTATAATTAAGTTATTATATAATGGTTAAATTAAAATGAATAACAAAACCAAATTAATTTGAAAATAATTAAAATATTAAATAAGATTTAAATTACTATTATTATTAGATTATAAAAACATATTACTATTATATCACAAATTCTTGTAAGAGACAATTTCTCCAAGAAAAGCATTAGATATATGAGTTAAATAACCAATAAATACAAATTAAAGAGAAAATGAGAATATAGACTTCTTATTTTAAAGTCTATCTCTTTAACAGATAGTCTCTCACAAGAGCAGCTGCTATTATATATGCTCACTTTGTTCTTTTATATTTGTCAACTAACTATTATATTGTTAATTAGTATCAGTTAGATGAAGGATAGAGCACTCGAAAGCGGATGATTCCATCGTAGTTTATAGGCACGCATTGATAATCAGTAGTCGTAAGAATCTCAGACTCATACATCAAATACATTACAAAAGTTTCCATTGTATTCATATAGATGGGGTGCATTTCTACAAGACCTTGCGTTTTCTTTTATTTCCCCAATTTTATACTTACCACTAAACTAGAACCCAATATGGCAATATCCAGTACATACGAAGAAAAAGGAGGAAGTACTTTCTAATATCGACGACCACCAGCAGTTGATAAGAGCACTCGACTTGGTTTCTTTCCCTTCTTGGACGCTTCATTTGTCTTGCGAGTATCTACATTCTCTGATGATTTCTCTCGGGATATTACATTTGCAAATGATCGAACACCTTCGTTTGTTGACCCTACGCAAATTCTAACGTCAGACACAAAACTAATTTCGAAAGGTTAAGTATTTTTGCAGTGGAAGGGAGACGGCACGATAGTCTGAAGTACAAAACACTTATACAACTAGAGCCTAAGATTCTAGGTATCAGAACAAAAAAAATCCCGAGTATCTGATCAGCTATATGCTCGAAAGTTGCTGATAAAGTTCTCTCCACACCAAAAAGAATAGGATTGAGGGATTGGTTTTTGGATTAGTTGCAACATTCAGATTTACCCCCCCAAAAAAACCCCACTTTGGAGTAAAATCTAATCCTAAGCTAGAGACCAAGTAAGGGATCCCACATTAACAACATATAGTATTTCACTACCCCGTGCCACTAAGTGGGCCCCACATACCCCATGCTCACTAAGGGTCTTAGTTTGGTCAGAGATTCAACCTGCAAAAAGTGGTTGCTCATAGGGAGGAACCTTTTCCCTTTACAAGTGTGGCAATCAATTTCCAGCTAAAGAAAAACATTTGGGTAAAAGCTGCTCAGAATTTCATTTTAGCAAATTAGAGAAGGCCAAAGATTAGCAGCGCCAAGTTCATAGCAGTTTCATGGTTAGTTTGAACTTTCAACATCAAATATGATTCCTATGCAAATTGAAATGTATCAAGTTATTAAAAGAGTACCATTTTGACAACCAGAAGAACTCGATCTTCCGGAATTAGCCTCAGGAGAAGCATCTTGAATATGCAAGGAAGGAGAATCGCATCCCGCTGCAAAACCTAGCCGTGCAACACTTGAAAACAACTGTCGTCCTTCAATGGGAGGGCTTGATGCTACTGTTGTCGCAGAACTTCCAAGAGCTGAATAATTACAATATCAGTGCACTTGGGATTTCCAAGACATAATGGTTTCAACATCTAACACGAAAAGATATGCAAAGAGGTGATATACAAATGGAGATACTAATGGCACAACAAACACTGCTAAACAGATTATTGGAGAACAGAAGAGAAGAAGGGATCACAGTGCAACTAAAGCTTACAACACCAAACAAAGCCAAAACCTTAATTAAGTGTAACTAAGGTGTACAACGCCAAACAATGACAAAGCCTTAAACACAGTGCGACTAAGGTATACAACAAATAGTGCCAAAGCCTTAATCACAGTACAACTAAGGACTAAGGTAAACAAGGTCCTACTATCTTCCACCAAAATGGTCACTTAATATACCACTGTAGGATGTCTGAAAGTTTCACATTTCCTAAAATAGAATGGCTTGTAATTTGTTAGTGAATTAATAAGATTTTTTTTGATAGAAAAAAGATTATATTATCAAATGATCCCAAAAATCGGATTTACAACCAAGCTCTAGTAACAGGAGGTGAAGACCACAAAAGAATATTTGACATGTATAGAGTTCAATCGAATTTAACAAGAACCATACGACTAATCGACTATAATTCTCCTAACGTTAAAAACGCAAAATCCAATCAGATGAGAGTGTGGTAGCGCCCAATCGAAAAATGTTGCACGTTTTTAAAAATGGAGAAAGTATCATCATATCCTAGCTAAGATCAACTATAAAACAAGGGTCTTTAAGTAGAACTGTCAGCTTTGAGAATTGAGAGAACAAAACTGACAAACTTACCAATAATCAATTTCTGATGTATGGAGCATCATTTACATTCAACATTATATGAAGATGCAATAACTGAAGAAACTATATGCCAAATTTGATGATAAGAATAATCTGTTCCTAAACAGATGAAAAAACGACAAATTCTAGATTGATTCTCAAACTTGAGCAGCAGTAGAACAACCAAGCTATTCTTTTACCTTCAAATTCATCCATAGAGAAAGTAGGTGAGCTGCCATAGGAAGCTTGTGCATAGTTATATGCAACTGGCAGAGAATATGCAGGAACAGATTCAGCTTTGATTTTATCCTCGTGTTCCTGCATATACAAAGATGCAAACAGAAAAATTAGAATATTCATTCAGTTTATCAACTCTTAGTCTGATAACACTGTAAGATCACAGAACATAAAAAAAATATGTCAATATTCATGTTCAAGATTAAATCACCCAGAAATTATTCCGTAAGAGTTGATCGAACATGCTATCTATATTCCAGAAAAGGACATTACAAGTCAGAAAAACCAGCAAGAACTGCTTTAATCAAATCTTAACGAGGTTGTGAATAAAAGAAAAATTTTGCACCCACCTTACATAGCTTACAGCACCAAAAAAGATATGGAATAAAAGGATGGCAAACAGTACTTAGATATTAATGGCTGTTCCATACTTCCATTAATGGAGTATCAGAAAACTCCACCAACATAATAAACTTGTTCTTTACTAAAGTTTTATTCAACTTCTTTATCAGTGAAAGATGAAATTCCAAGAGAAGAAAATTCAACCATAGAACATTCCTTATCCTTCAATATGATCTACCCAAAACTGGTTCAATTTATAAAGGACGAAACGAATGAGTCGATGTGCCAAACTTATAGCTCGGGCACATGCTTCATTCACCAAATGAATTATCACCATTTCCTAGCAACAAAACTAAATGAAAATAGGGGGGACAAAGATATCATACCTTTTTAGCCAGCCTCTTTCTCTGCTTTTCACGTTTCTTTATTTCATCAATGAAAGGGGCCAAGGCTTCCGTGGGCACAATATTTCTTAAGTCAATTTCACATAGCTGAAACAACAGAAAATGGAAGTTATGACTAGAGAATTGACACATGTCCAAGAATACCCCCAGTAAAAGATAGTAGTATTACCTGGAATGTGGTCGTCAAAGAAAAATGGCTCACACAACGGTAACGCCTCCTCATAGCCTCTGACTGGGTAATAGACTCCAGCTGTAAAATTTTTCCACTCACTCTGCAAGTTATGCAGCTTAATTAAAATACGGTGCAATGTAAAGCAGAAACGCAGTACAAATATGGTTGCATATACAAATCAATGTTTTCAAGACCCTATGCACTTATAATATTTGAAGACCCCCTTTGTTTCATATCAATATCTTCTGCCACCCCTATTTCAAGATACTTGAGTATTTTTGTATGTATCAATAATATTTGAGGTCTTCTATTTTTAGGGGCCATGCATGTGGCACATGCTCAAAATCACTTACTCAAAACAATATCAAATATCGGGATTTGAGCATTGACAAGTATTCCCTCTGAAGTATGAAGTACCAACATCCAACGGGGCACATTAAAAAATTAAAATGAACTCTAAGCCATGGAAAACTTTAGAACAGATAAGAATCGTGTGAAGTGCACAAGAAATCACCTTAATTTTGCTCATTTTAATAAATCCAGACCCAAAGATAAACAATTATGCCAAAACAAAAATGCTTGCAAATTACAAAATGCAACACCAGATTGAAAATCACATAAAGGCAACATAAACCTACTAACACGAATTTCCTCATAATGGTTAAATGAACATTCCAAAATTCTGCATATATAAGCATAGTAATACGCCAAGCCCTATCCCCACACTATATAATAGTGTTCAAATTGGATAAGCACCCCCATGAAACAAATGTAGACCTATGTAAAAACCACACATATTCCAATTTTACTTCCTTGAAGCATAAGGCCAAACCTTCACCACCCAAGTAAATCTAGGTCAAACATGTCTCAGAAGGACGAAACTATATCTCCATTCTTCACTTGTCCAAATCTAACAGAATTAACTCTAAAAATATTGAGCAATCTTCCCACGTGTGTCCCCTTAAGTGAACCCTGCAATCATCATACACATTCATCAAAAGGTTTTATTCTTCTTGATCATCCGTATACCTAAAATAGTCACTCTGCCTAAAAGGTACAATATAATAAAACCATTTAATATGTGGCATCAACATAATCCCTTCACTTAACTCATCTTAACCTATCCACAAAATCTGATCGGACATTAACATGCCAAAAACACTAAAACCCCTGAAAATCTTGGGCACTTAAATGGAGATAGGAAATTCAAAAGAAAATCATGTTGAATATGTTATCTCATGCCTTTTGGAGCTACATAATGCACAAAACAATTGCACACGAGTTTCACTCAAAGAAAAGACACTCACTGATAGTAATCAATCCATATGATCCAATGGCATTACCTAACATCCCATAAGCATCACAAGTACAACAAACCTCCCTGGGCGTCGGAACTCATAGAATAAAAATGAATGTCTTATTTTTGAAATAACCTTTTCACTAAAACAAATTGCATGCGCTTCGACAAAAGTCAAACCTTTCAGGAAGCAGATCATAGCTGCCATAATGGTGCAAAAGGCACTTCAGATTTAGCGGATGAAGTATAATAGGCTGTCCATCAACTGCCTGAAACAAACAATATAATTATCACATTAAATATAAGATGAGAAGACAGGAAAAACACTAACAATCTTTTGTAGCATTAACATTTGATCAGATTTAAACCAGGCTAGATTGCTCACAAGTCCAATATGACCAATACATAAACAATCTACTGCGTCAGAAAATAAACATTCTGACATGACTATCTGAGGGGATATACCTGGTAGAAATTATATGACTCCCTCTCCTTCGATTCTCCAGAGGCATCAATTGGAAGTTGTGAGGTTTTGTTTTCATCAAAAGAAGACGACGAAGACCCATCATGTCCTCCTAGACATTCGTCAAAGTCCGAAGACTGAATTAAACATGCACCTTCATGTACAACATCCGCCATTACATTGTCTACTCCCTTCGAATCGTGCATATTAGGAGACAAAGTACCAATTACAGGCTCACCAACTTTGTAGCTCGGACACTCGTTGTTGGCAGTCTCAACATCATTATTTTCACAGAGTTTTCGGCCTCCAATATTTCGACGAGCATTCCAATATTTTTTTCTTTGTTTCAACTGCTCCATAGCAGCACAAACATATGGAAGTTTCTCAAGGTCATCAACTAGCCCAGCATCAGCTCGTACGAGCCAACTATCCAGTGCTGAAATCGCTTCTCTAACTGAGAGATCCACGTCCAAAGTAAGTAGGAACTTTGAATAGGAATTGCTTAAATTTGTATTCATCCCTCCTTTGAGCTTCTCATGCAGAGAAAATGAGTCCTTCCTCCGAGTTAGAAGCATAAATTCTAGCTCATCCCCAATATTGTGCGCTCTAACATGTTCAATATATATAGTATACAAATCCCGAGAAGAAATCATCATAAAACAGAGTGGGCACTTTCTCCAGCATTCTGCTTTATGATTCTCTTTCCCCATGAGTAAATACTGCAAAATACAAGGAAAACAAAATATATGTCCACAAGAGGTAATCTGTGGGCATAGAGGGGTATCCAAACAAATTGGACATTGAATAGGGTGTGGAGTTGAGTATCTCACACATATTATATCCTCCCATTGCAACAATTTATCAGGATCCATAGATTCCACAGTATAGCTCCCAGTATCTAATACAACAAATTTGTAGTTGGCCTGAATGAAAAGATCCTTGTTGTACGGCTTAACCTTTTGAGGCCTTTTTGGAGGAGCCCTAGGTTGAGGACGAGAGATTGGATTGTATTGAAAATTTAGCAAGTGATTACCACTCACTGTTTGATACTTTCTTCGGGCAAAACCACTTGTCCTACCATTTGGGGGTGAACCAGAAACCTCCCCGCTGAACTGAGAAGATCCAACTCCTTGAGGAATAGATTGAGGTTGAACTCTACTGTTGATGCTATGAGCACATGACATCTTATCTTTTGAACTCCCACACTCAATCACCTAATCAAAAAAGTGATATCTCATCAAAAACAAAAAAAAAATGAAAAACAAAAGCTTCAAGACACATGCATTAGCATTACATGTGTATATATATATATGTGTGTACACTTCTATATATAAGACTGTCCAATTTCCTTCTGCAGAAACAGAAATTTCAAATGGAAGTTTCCTACCTATTTTGTACTAGTGCTCTTGTGCACAAAACTAAAAAATTCAAATAGAAATCAACATTTGTGTGCAAAGATGAGTTCTAGATGGTAGAAAATCAAAACAACATTCCATCAACATTCCATTACCCCAATGTCATTAAGTGGCTCCCACCTAAGGTGAAGTTTGGTCAGAGGTACGCAATCTTACCTTTGTTAATGATGATCATGACACTCACAAAGAGATTGTTGTCGATTGACCATCGGTAGTAAACATCAAGTACCGCTTCACATGAATAAGGGTGCAAGATATAATGAATCATTTACTATAGTCCATTACAATCTAAACAAAAAAATCTACAAATCTTTGGCCCGCCAAAATAAGGGGCAAAACGTTGAAAATTGAAAGTAGAAACTTTTGACAGTGAACAAGCCATCACTTCTAATAAGCTTTAGAAGATTGTACTAGTACTAGGCCCAATGTCACATGATTCGCGATTCGGTTTGATTCGTTGTACGGATTCAGATTCGCGATTCGCTAGTTGACATATATGTTGTTCGTTCACTTAGGTTAATTGGTTCGATTTTTAGGTGGATGATTCGTGCTATTTATTTGTTAGAGTTTTTCATATTATTTTATTTAAATATCAAAATTTTATTAGAATCAACATTTTATAATATTTTAGTAAATAAATTTTAAGATATTTACAATTAAATATGTGCAATAATAATAAACACACGAGAATACTACATCTGTAATTCAAAAAGAATATAAAAAGTTCTGAAGCTCTGAAGTACTTTCACTTTTTAAGCATGTTTAATTTGAGAATTGTGTATTATTTAAGTAATGCATGGTATACAAAGAGTTTTTACTCTTTTTCTTCACTTTTTTTCACATCTTTCTAGAAAGTAAAAACATTATGTCTCCCTTTCCTTTCACATTAGTAATTACTTCAGCTACTGTCACTCTTTTACCCATTCCTTAATGTTCAAACACTTTCTTCAACCTGTTTCTAAGTGTCGACTATCCCCAAGCTTTAAAAATGTCTTCAATGGTAGAATTTTAATCTTCAAATCATATGAAGTCTCAGATCTTCTATTCTGATTCATCATGTAAGATTTTTATCCTTCAATGTTTCAATTTCTTCTTCCCGTTGTTCTCTTTTCTTATTTATTTACAATATCTTTTTGACGAGCAAAACCTAGAACATTTAGCAATGATTCGCTCCCATTGCCGATTCAACCGGCGAATGAACTCCGGTTCGGGTCGAGCGAACCGAATTGTGATTCGTGGGTAAAAAACCACCGAATCATGTGACACTGACTAGGCCATATTTATATTTCACAAATAGCCCAACAACACATAAGCTCTACATCAAACCACTTTCATAGATTATGTTACTTCGGCCTCAGAGGTATAGCCCTATAAAGTTGTAGAGCATTCAATAGACAAGAAAATAGTTTATTTAAGTGTCAAGTCCTAATCAAAGTTGTTCTAATTGAAGAATTGTGACTAAACAAAACAACTCAAGCACGTCAAACCAATTGACGTTAACAGGATACTCATTTGCTAATTTACTAACTTAAAGGTCAATTCAAATGTATACGTAAATTCTGCATAAGGTTGATGTTTACAATAAACTCCCCCTCCGCCCAATGAATACAAGAACTCCAAATTAAAAGCATATCTAAGATCCTCGGTCTATATTTCCTTTGATCCCTAAAATGCATACCTCATGTCTTCTAATATGTACCATTTGACATCTCTTTTAAAAATATCAACTCCCCCAACTACCTTAATCTCTTTTAGTTTCACTATTAGAATGAACCAGAATATCCATAGTGGAAAGAGCAGACATACAATGTCAAAAGTAGCAAGCATCAACATAGTAAAGTTTGAGACTAAAGTATACATATATGAGATGCTCAATATACTTTCCAAAGTAGCATAAAGCTTCAATTGAACTTGCACTGAAGCAACTTAAACAATTTTTATGTACCCAGCTACGAAGTACTTTTGAACTAGAATGAACATGATTTAGTTCAACTAATCTCCAGACTAAGGACCACTAAGAACAATCATTGTTTACAAGTAATAGCAAGTTCTTGCAAAAACTTTGATTATTGATACTAAATGATGGTAACAAGATAAATTTATAGAGTAATTTTTCATGAAATATACCATATCGTGGTAATGAAACTTTGATCAGAAACAAGTTCTTTCTCCAAATGATGATTCATTGGAATAAACTTTGTAAAGAAAATGAGACGAGAGAAGTAGAACAAGGATAGCCATCAAATTTTCAAAAGATTTTCCTACCAAGAGTAGGATTTTCTATTACCATTAACACCATTTTAAAATACCGATAACAAAGGGGCGTGACACTGGGTTCATTTGTGACCTATGGACCTTTGCAAACAATAATTAGTTGATGGCACTAGTGACTATATATGCAAATTTGATGCATTTTCTTTCATTCACTACTCAAACATAAGAAAGTACCATCAATAACGATATGGTGCAGTACAAAGAATCAGCAAAAATCTCAAGTTCGAAACCAGATAGCCTAATGAATTATAAATTAAGCCACAATCGAAGCATCATTTCAATTTTCCATTAACTCCCAAAAATCGTGTAAAAGATTTTACAGCACACAAATAGTCTATCTATAATCTATAAACATAAAAAATTCAGAACTAATACATTATCATTCAGAAAACCCATAACTTCAAACTTCAAAGAAATGTACCTTTCCGGAAGATCCGGTAAAATTCGGTGCTGTTTCAACCACTGAACCTAATAAATGCAACAGCAAAGTCAAATTAAAAAAAGATAAACAAGAAAAGAAACGCTACTTCAGCTGGTACTAAAAGCCTAATTTCATGTAAACCTCCCAAATTACCAGAAAGAGACTCGGGTGCGGGGTCGGAGATCCGGATCGAGTCAAGGGGAGGTGGAGATGAAGGAGATATGTGTGGATGTTCTGAAACGGAGAATCCATGATTGAAATTAGGGTTCTGAGAAGGTATAGATGAAGAAGATGATGCTGAACCTTGATGTTGAGAGGGCAAGATGGACATGAAATTTAGGAGAGAGAAAATGGAAGATTTTGTTGTTGCGACTTGCGAGGGTTCGTGGAGTTTTGGGGAATTTTTTGGTGTTAAAATTTTAATTAATATTCGGGAATTTTGGAATCTAAAACACACAAGTTTTATACCGAGAGTGGAAGAAGTCGACAGGTGGCCTTTTGTGGTGGTATTCAATCGAAAAGGTCTTAGAAAATAACAATTATATACCCGTGTTAAACACGATTGCCGATTGGGTTTCACTTTTTTTTACAATGATTTCGGTTAATAACATGTTCTACTCCGTTCCATATAATTTGAAGCAAAGAGAAAGTAGTTGCTTTTTAAGAAAAAGATAGATAATGGTAACGAAGATGGAGAATGAAATGTGTGGTTAAAATTAAAAGATAATTAAAATGTATAGATGAGATTGAAAGGGAGTCGTGGGCCATAGTCTAAAAATAAAAATGATGCAAATTAAGTAGGACCAACCAAAATGAAAAATGCTGTAAATTAAATGAGTAATTTAACTGTTTTGATAATTTGTTGTTAGCATAAAACATATTTCATAATCATAGAAAAAAAATTGCATATTCAATCAAAATAGATATTATATATATAAAGTTATTGACAGTTTACATCTTAATGCAACAATAAAAAATTAAAATTTAATATATATGAAGACATTACATTTTATAAGAAGTCCACTTTAATTATGCAAATGAAGAAGTAAAAGAGAAACAACGTTTACATTTTAGAGTTATTGATAATAATTGAGAAAATAAGAAAATAGTATTTTAATTAAAGAATAATTGAACAATTAAAAAAACATTATTTTATTAAAAGAAATACTTAATTAAAGAATAATTGAGCAAAGTGACACGTGGCGAATCATAAAAATTCCACAACTCTTATTCTTAAGGCGCCACATATCAAAGTGGTTTCTAAATTAGTATATTTTATGATGATGATATTATATAATGTATAATGATTTGTGAGTTAATAAATCACCCTTATTTTGTAGGATATGATAGAGTGAGAGATTTGTTATTTTAAATTATCTTTTTTGGTTTTGTTTGTTTTAATATTAATTTTTTTTTATCATTTTGTGATGATTTACAAATCACTATTATTAATTGGGAATTTTTGATCTTCAACCCGTTGAATTTTGGATCCAGATCTAGGTCTTGATGATTGAATCTGCCGATCCGGATCCTTTTGATTTGGATTCCTCTTAGACCGGTTCAGATTCGACTTCTTGCTATCCTTATCCCTAGTTCCAACTTTGGAATTTTAACTCCTATATGAGTAGGATTGGGTTATTAATGTGCTTGATGAAATAGTGCTATTTATCGTTAGTTGTTTTAAAAACAATACATCTATTTTATACGTTTAATATATAAAAACTCATGTCTTTTGTACATTTTCATTATTCATAATGTTGCTAGTTTACTAAAATATTTATTATTTTAAAATTAAAATAAATCAGATTGTTATATACAATTTTATTATTAAACCTATAAAATATCACAACATATTTTATTTATTTTTAGATTGTTTGATTAATGGCTACATATGGCAAAAGTTAGAAATATCACACCATAATTTTTTCCAAAAAAAAAAATGTCGAGCTGATTTTGTCAAGGATGAAGTTTAAGCTAACTCTACTCAGCATAAGACAAAAATGTCTTAACACATACATTAAGATGAGTCAGTTTTACTTTAACTCTTACAAAAGTTCGATTTAGAGTGTGACCACTTAGACAATTAAACAAAGGGTTAATTCCCTTATCCTTTGCATATACGAATTCTTAAATCTACTGCTGAATACAAAATGAATTTTTTAGACTTGTCCAACTAAATTTTTTTTTAAAAATAGCCATTTAACAACACTCATAAATTATTTAAAAAATAATAAACAATCATAAAATTGTTCAAATAGGATCAAGTCGGTCTTATCATAAAATGAGACCATCTAATTAATCTATTTCTCGAATTGATTATTTGATTTAAAGTTATAAAGTCTGAATAATCTATATTGTACACTTCAAACAGTATCCATCCATATAATAACGTAAACAAAAATTCTTATTCAAGAACCGTGATTGGTAAATCACCACAAAAAGATGAAAAAATAATATCAAAATAAAAAAAACAATTAAAATAATAAAACTAATACATAAGAGATTTATTAACGTCACAATTAACCGTTATTTACTAACATCTTCTCGTAACGGAAATGTACGAAACCTGCGGATAATAACAGGTGATAGTGGAGAGTAGTATATTGAGGGTTTTGCTACCCATTGCCTAAACCCTAATACCTAAACCATTAACCTACTGGCCACCAGTACCCGCTTTTGCTTCCTCCCGAACGCCGAACGACTGCCGGCTCACGAGCGAATCGGCTGACCTACACCAGACCACCACCACTTTCCACAGACCTTCACTATTTTGGTATATTATTCAATCTCTATTTGTTTCTTTAGTTGTTTCAACTTGTTTGATTAAATTCGAATTTAGGTATCATTACAAATCCTAATTGTTCGATTCATTATTTTTCAGTGGGTTTATCTGCATTTGTTTTATTGAATTTGCTATTTTTTTTTCAAAATTTGTTTGATTAAATTTATATTGTGTTCATTTGAATCATTTTGATTAAATTTGTATTGGGTTTATATAAAATTTTTGATTAGCTAGAACTATTGAAAATTGGAAGAACTTGCTATGTTTGTTCTTTTAGTCTTTATCATTTTGATTAGCTTGAAACTTGGAATTTGCAAGTACATGTTTTGTTTGATAGTATGCGGGTGCTGTGAATTTTGATTTGGTTTTTTTATTAATTAATAGAGTAGTCAATTAATGATTAATGTTGTTTTGAATATTTAAAATAAAAAATTGGTTTATTAAAATAAACGTTGTTGAATATTAATTTTTTTATTAAATTTGTTGACATCATAGTTTTTTCTGGATACGCCTGCATTGTAGGAGTCTAAAAGCTCATTTAAACCCTTGTCAGATTGATATTTGTTATTCTCCTTCAATACTACATGGCTCAATTGCATGCTGCTGCTGCCACTCCTGGTTCCATTTTCTATGACCCAAAAATCTCAGGTAATGATATTGTTTATCCTTATAAGCCCTTTTCATTCAACTAGAAGTATAATCTATTTATATGAATATCATATTTCTGTTTTCTTTAATTATGTTTCATGAAAATAGACGATTTTATTCTCCTGCAGATGTAATATCAATTTTGATGCTAACAATGTTGCTTTTTGATTTTTGATGGGCAGTGAATTCTACTCACTGCCATAGTTTAATATCTTGAAAATACTGTATAAATTTGAGATTATAGTTAACTTTGATGATTTTTCTCTTTTGAAGTGTTCACTGTTAAATCTTGGCAGTTAAATTCAAATCTAATTGTTCTAAGGTAAAATAAAACGGGGAATGCATGTTTTGAATTTCGAGGATAAAATGGTAATGGGATAATAAGTTGTTATTGTTACATATTAGAGGCATTATTGATCTATGTTATTGGACTCGAGAGTTCCTATTCGACATGGTACGTGGATACTCAACTAATCAGGGAAAAATACAATATCTTTGGTTCAAAATAACGTGTCAAAGTGTTGTTTTAGTGTCCAAGTATGATGATAAGACACAGGTACTTGAGATAAAATGCAGAATTTGGGTAAAAAAGCTATTGAGTGTAATCGGGGAACCCAAGGATTACAACTAATTGAGAAGCCAATTAGAATGATACATGGAAATGGTGTGTTTTGTATTCTTACTTTTAATTGGTCTAAGACAAAATTTTGTTTTTTAACTAGGGCCTGTTCTCTGGTACATATTCAAAACTAAACTTAACTTCTTGTAGCTTTTTAAGTAGTTAAGATGTGACATAGTAAGGGATGGAATAAATGTAGCAGAACTTAACTAAATCGAATGCATTAAAGCTGAACTGTGTGCTCAAACTTAACATATGCTGAGTAGAATAGGCCCTTAGTATACTAGACCAAGTAACTAAGGTGAGGCGGTGAGCGGTGACTCCTTGCGATTTTTCATGCTAAGTTGTTCTATGTATGCTTCACGACCTCATTTAGTATGAAAGAAAAACAGGTCCATCATAGTTTTTAAGACATTCTTTTCCATCATCACTTACTAGGAAAATTCATTGTGTAGGTTTTTCTAAGGCTCGTGATAAGCTATGCTGCCAGAGGAGACATACACACAAGGTACTTGAGTATTTTGATAATGCGGTCATGCTGTGTCATTGGATTGATGCATAGTCTACATTGTCTTCTCTTCCATTTTGTTGTTATATGCCCACACCAAATTTATTCTTGAATCTAATTTTAATTTATACCTTTTGACAGTTGTTTGCAAACACGAGTGAGTTTTGCGGCAATGTTGTTCGTCAAAATAAGAGTTTCATGACTAAAGTTCAACAGAAACAAGGTGAGCTAATGAACATAAGTGTCCAATTTTGTGCTTCTAGGAGTGCATACTTCTTTCTCTGTACAATTTAGCAATAATATGTTGAAGGTTTAATGAAAAGAAGCTTTTTCTTTCCTATTTTCTAACTTTATGTCAGAAATATTATTTCGTGGGGTATTACGTGAAACCCTTGATGCATTGCCAGTATATTGATTCTTTGGTTAAGTTGAGATAAAACAGTAAGAACCGGCTTTTGGTATCCCTATGGCCTGAGTTAATACATACCATATGGAACAGGAGGAATAAAAAGATACTTGATTTGAGTCGTCCTGATGAAGATAGTCTTGTGAGCTAATGTTGCTCAATTCTGCTGCTAGGGCTGATGTTGAGATTAGCAATCAGTTCGCTAATGTGTTCCTATGGCGCTGTTGCGCGTTATCCTGTTTGGGCTGTTCTGATTTTTGGTTTTCAGTTAAACTGGGCTGCTGCTTTTGATATGTTCAAGTGGTCAGTGTTGTCTTTTCTGCTGGTTTTGTAGTGACATGGTCAAGGGCTGCTGCTATAGTGTTGTGCAATCAGTTGACTAATTTATAGGGTTGCTGCTGTACCTTATTCTGTTTTGCTGATGCCTTTGGTTTCAATGTTTGTCTTTAGTGCTGGTTTTTCTGTTCAATCCCTCTCTTTGTTGTTGTAGTTAATGGTCTAGTGTTGTGGCTGAGAGGTGTGTTGTGTAGATTTTGTTCTTGAAGGCTGGGGCTGCTATTGTGCGAGTCTGGTAGGGTAAAGAGGGAGTGTCATCTGTGCTGATGGTCTTTGTTCCTGCGGTTGGGTTTACGCAGAGACCAGTGCTTCTTGTGACATTTGCTATGGTCTTTGTTTGGTTTGCATTATTTCACTTGTATCTAGTGTGGCCCAGTTGATCAGCTACCAAGAGAGCAAACTTGTATATGAACATGTTTTTTCTTACATGGTTCAGTGTGTTGCGATTTTATTCTATTCTGAAAAGTCAGAACGTTTACTTAGCAATCACCTTGATCTGAAATGTCTGATACAGCTATCAAAGCAACTATAGCAAGCGACAAGGAAGTACAAACTAATGGAAGAGGCCTACGGGGTAAATTGAATAAGGTGGTTCTAGCTTACAGTGGTGGCTTGGACACATCAGTTATTGTCCCATGGCTGAGGTATATACAAACTATTGTGTGTTTTCTATCTTTTGGGTTTCTAGTATTCTTTAACTTGATTAAAAGGTCCCGTGAGAAGAAGAAAAATTGAAAGAATATATTTAAAATTTTACATTCTTGATGTTTCTCATTGTAAGGAGATAATATTTCATCTACATGCTGCTTTGGAAATGATCAAAGCTAAGGCTAACAAACTCTAATTAACTGTATTATATCTCTGTAAGAGCACCAAAGTGTAAATTAAGGAAAATGATTACTTCTTGGCTGCTCTTTTGTTACTACTCCCTCCGTCTCCACAAAATTGCCACAATTTTATATTGCACAAAAATTTAAGAGATGGTGAGAACATTTGAAATGTGGATGATATTAAGAGGAGTTGAAAATGTGTGGATGAGAATAAAAGAAAATGGTGAGGACATTTTCATAAAGGAAAGTGTAGCAAAGTAAAAGGGACGGACTATAAAGTATAATACGGTGATCTCTTACGGATAGAGAGGGTATGAACTAGGGAAGAGGATTACTTTGCCAAAAAGTTAGGGGAGGATTACTATGCCAAAAATTTCCATTGCAAAGTTACCTGAATATCGGGGGCAATGAAGGTTAACTTGTAGCTAATTAGTTGGCTAAAATTTTAATTGCTAGTGAACTTGGCATTCATGTTATCCATGTAGTTGGAAGATTCATGTTTGTGTTGATTCCCCAATATTTAATATCAATTCAGAGTTTTATCAAGGATGAACTGATTTTGTTATTAACAGAATTGCATTAATTGAAGTTTGTGTTACCTTTGCAGAGGGATAGGTTTTTGTCTTGACGAGGTTGCTTTTAAATATCTATTATTTTTTTGGGGCGGGGTAGGCGTTACTTGGAAGCTAAGTTGCTGGGGATTACATAAACTCTCATGAGTCACGATAACAGTATTGCATTGGAGAACAATTTCCACTCTGTTCCCTTATCTCACTTTATTAATATCTACCTTTTAAACAGAAGGTTCTGGTGTAATTTTGTCTGTATTTACTACTAAGGGTGATTGTTCTCTGGTTCAGGGAAAATTATGGCTGTGAAGTTGTCTGTTTTACTGCTGATGTCGGCCAGGTATTTTTTTGGTCGTCACTACTTTTGCCTCATTATGTGACCATGACTTCATCCTTTTTACTTTAACTTCTTGTTTCTGAAGTTCATTGAATCTGTTGGTTCTTACTAAATCTTTTTGGATTTACCTAAGAATTTCGTTTATTATTTTATTCATCTATAACATGAATTTGGTAAACCTTGCATGTTTTTATTTGGCATTGTGTGAACTTTCTTTTCCGTAAACTGTTTTTAGGTGAAATTTGAAAAAGCAAATATCTTGGAATCTGATGCAGAAACAAATTAGAAGGACCCCAAGTGTAACATAATTTTTGATAAAGTGTATCAGAGTGATTACGTTTTTTGTATGAACTGGGGGATTATGGCTGATTTGTTTTGGACTTTGGTTCATGCAACCGACCCCATATCATTAGTATTGTGGTCTTTCATTGCTGTTATGTGAATGGGAGAGTTATTTTGATGTGAAAACTTAGTTTGTGATCTGCTTGTTTACATTATCATTGGAAGTGAAGGCGGTCAAAGCCAACAATGTTAATTGTAACAATGGTTTCTTGAAAACTAGTATTCTTTGTTTACCACGTGATATACACGTGTTTGATGACATCGCTTAGAACTTGGGGATTGATTATTCCCTTATATAATCCTTGTGTTTTTTTATATAAGCTTTTAAGTTTCACTTTTCCCTGTCTTTTTTCTGTTGTATTTGATCACTATTTTCCTCGTCTTAATGCCACAAACCTTTCCTTGATTGGGAGAAGTACAAGGGTATCCTCTCGATACAAGCTTTCAATTCTTTTTAATTATTTCTTTGCAGACGATTTCCTGGTGATGGTGTGTGTGAATATGAGTTAACTTGTTGCTACATGAAGGTTAGGCAGTTATCTTTTTTTTTATTGACTGTACTTTGCCTAATTCAGGGATTACAAGAACTAGAGGGCTTGGAACAAAAGGCCAAAGCTAGTGGTGCGTGTCAATTGGTTGTGAAGGATTTGAAAGAGGAGTTTGTCAGAGATTACATATATCCTTGCTTACGTGCTGGTGCTATCTATGAGAGGAAGTATCTTCTTGGGACTTCAATGGCTCGTCCTGTCATTGCGAAGGTATGCATATCATCTAGTATGGTCTTTAGTTTCTTTCCCTGGTGCTTCCCCCACTAGGTCAACCCTTTGAAAAGCCAAGACTGATTCATCATTCATTTCATCAAGGATTTTCTGAATGCCGTCCTACTAATTATGCAGGCTATGGTGGATGTTGCAAAAGAGGTTGGAGCAGATGCTGTTTCTCATGGGTGTACAGGAAAAGGAAATGATCAGGCATGACATATTCTCCACACGTATGAGAATTGCGTTTCATCTTCTCCCTGGTAAAATAGTTTTTACTGTTTGTTTCAGGTTCGATTTGAGCTCACATTTTCTGCTCTGAATCCCGCTCTCAATGTTGTCGCTCCATGGAGGGAGTGGGACATTACTGGGAGAGAAGATGCTATTGAATATGCCAAAAAGCACAATGTACCTGTTCCTGTGACAAAGAAATCCATTTATAGCAGAGACAGGAATTTATGGCACCTTAGCCATGAGGTATATATTCTCTTGTTCTTTTCTTCCATGTGCTACAGCTGCTTAGATAGATTATGTCCGTAGACTTGTAGTTTTTTAGAATGGTGAAGGGCAATGCATACTTGCATTAGGTAGGCTAGAGGATCTCATTCTATTTTCTTGATTGAGAACCCATGTTACTGATTCCCATAATGGGCTATGGTTTATGGTATCTGTTATGACTGGTACTAATGATATTTGCACGGGCCCAAGTATTGGGGCAGGGCCTTAACTGAAATCTGCTTACTCTAGAAGAAGATGCAAGGGTTGATGGTCTAGATAGTTCTGTTGTTTCATTCTGTTATGACAGTCTGTTGAGGGAATATCCAATATTATGTTCTGCCAGATGTTACTGACATTTATGAAGTTGTTTTGCTGAGGGTATCTGTCATGAATTGGTAGGAAGGGTGATAGGAATTTAGTAATAAATAATATTTTAGCAATTAGTTAGTTGAGGGAATAAAATGTAGGGTTAAGTGGTATAAATAGAGGGGAAGGGGAGGGAATTAGTCATTCAAGAAGTTTACAGTTTTAAGTGGAGTGTAATACTCTTAGGAGAGTACAAGCCTCTCGAATGCTTGTATACTATCCTCTGTAATCGTTCTTTGCTTACATCGTTTTTCGTTATACAATCACATTTTTACTTGCAAATCGATACATTATACTCCCTCCTATTTAAAATTATTGTCCACTTTCCTTATTTAGTCAAGTCACTTTAATTGTCCACTTTTTATTTTTGGCAAAGATTTTTTTACCTAAATACCCCCAACTATCCCAACTTATATTATTTAAAATACCCCACCTACCACCTTTTCAATTATTATAATCACTTAAATCCTCCTTTTCAATTATTATAATCACTTAAATACCCCCAACTACAACCTTTACAATTATTATAATCACTTAAAATACTCCAATACCATTTTCTTAAAATCCGTGTCCAACCCAAAGTGGACAATAATTTTGAATAGGAGGGAGTATACAATTTTCTGTTCGATTTTTAGCGATTTCATCTCATGGCCTACCCTATCCATAACAATTGGTATCACTGCAAGCAGTAAGATAACAAAGCTCAGGGGAGTATACTGCTCTCAATATCATATTACTACAAGCATTTTACCTCTCTAATCTCTCTTCGATATTTTTCTTTGCATCACTGAACTGTATCTTCTCTTCGTCTGCATTCTCCCCTTCTTCCGACTTTCTGGGATCTACACTGCAGCAGTAAGATAACAATATCTTGGTTTGGTTTCACAGCAAACCAAATTCTCGTTATACTTTGAGGTAGCTTACGATGTCAATTCGATAGTGATGAAGTATTAAAGTAGTAGTCCCTCCATTGCTTAAGCATCTGTCCAACTAATGACTATACTGCAATATTTTTATAAAATATAATTCAAAGAGGTTTGAGCTATTCTTTTGTTGTGCTTCCAATTTTATCGACTGGATAATTTCTAATAAATATTAATCTTGAACTTACAGAAGAGGAAAACTTTTTAATCTATTGTTATATTTAGTAGATGTATGCGAGACTTAATAGAGTACGTAATGGATAGCCCAACATCTTTTAGAGTTTGTTGGATGGATGTCTCATGGTTTTGCTTTCTTTATCTCTTTGCTGTGATATTATAGGGAGACATCCTGGAAGACCCAGCTAATGAGCCGAAAAAGGATATGTATATGATGAGTGTTGACCCTGAAGATGCACCCAACACACCTGAGTATGTGTTATTTAAATCGAGAATCCCTTTTCTTGATCTTCGTTTTTATTGTTATCAAATTAAATATGTTAAAAATTAATTGAACAGATACATGGAAATCGGCATTGTTTCTGGAGTCCCTGTATCTCTCAATGGAAAGGAACTGTCCCCAGCTACCCTATTAACTCAGCTTAATGAAATAGGGGGAAAACATGGAATTGGCCGAATCGACATGGTTGAAAACCGTTTGGTGGGTATGAAGAGTCGCGGTGTGTATGAAACTCCTGGTGGTACCATCCTTTTCACTGCTGCCCGAGAACTCGAGTCTCTAACTCTTGATCGGGAGACAATTCAAGTAAAGGACTCACTTGCCCTCAAGTATGCGGAGCTTGTTTATGCGGGTCGATGGTTTGATCCACTTCGTGAGTCCATGGATGCGTTCATGAAGGAAATTACACGAACAACTACTGGTTCAGTTACACTCAAACTTTATAAGGGGTCTGTCACAGTAACTAGTAGAAAAAGTCCGTACAGCTTGTACAGAGAAGATATTTCGTCATTCGAGACTGGACAAATATATGATCAAGCTGATGCTGGTGGGTTTATCAGACTCTATGGTTTGCCCATGAGGGTGAGGGCCATGCTTGAAAAGGGCATGTAAGGATGTTGCGAAGCTGCTAATTTTGTTGGTGGTGTCTTTGTCGCGTTAGAGTTGTAAGCAGACCTCTTTGGCGTATTGTAACATCATTTGATTTTCGCTGACTCTTCATAAATCGCTTTTTGGAATTTTGAATTTAATTACTGTTAAGCTTTCTTAACTTATACTCCCGACACAATTTAGTTGATAGACTTCAGCCATATTTTGCAGCACCTTCTGGAGTAGACAGGTATGATTCTGAATGGTTCAAATCTTGAATACATCATTTGTACTACCCGAAAAACCTGGATCAGATTTTCTTTCTCCGCTCCCAAATGATGGTGGGTTTGGACATCGGACAATTTATACAAACTCTGTTAGTGACAGAGATGGACCATCTTACTCGCCACCAAATGAGTTTTGCTTTACAGAAACCGGTAAATGAATGTTTGGAAGTCTTGGAGTTGTATCAGAGGTTTTAGTCGCTTTGTTCCAATCAAGAGCCCTT